>CM066332.1:10569213-11169213 GCA_033807585.1 Hydrophis major | reverse complement strand
CAGAGTGATGGTTTTCGGGGAAAAAACCGCCCTTGTGTCTGGTGTGCAGTGCTCTATAGTGTCGTTTTGAGGGAAGGAGTTGAAACAGTTTATGTCTGGGATGTCTGTAAATATTTTCATTTTCATATTGTAAGATTCTGATTGATTTCTTGGATGGAGACTACTGGGAAATAAGAATATTCCTTTAAAATATTCCCAAAGAATATTAGTGACTAACAAGATCTATTCTGATGCCAAAAACCCCTGCCAATCGACAAAGTCATGACAATTTCAGCACGACTTAAAAAAAAGTGTTTATCTTCACAATAATTCTGAACAATAGGAGAAAAGGAACTTTATTTAAACCATGGAGTCTGAAATCACACAGTTACTGCATATGGTGCCTATGGAGATTTTCAGTCATCAGGTCATGGTTGTCCCAAAGGTGCTTTTTCAAAAGGGAACTGGCCTTCTTGGATGAGTAGCAGCAAAACATCTTCAAAGGAAAATCAGAAAGTCCAGCTGTCTCTTGAAAAAGCACCTTTGGGACACAGGTCAGTGTTTTTGAAAGTTACACTGACAAACAGAAGACACTATGGGACTATTTTCCTCCTAATTGGGACTCATCACACATAGCTAGCCAGATGTTAAGGTGATTTAAATCCTCTGCTTCATGAACTTTCACATGTTAGAGAACAAGATGCTCCCTTTAGGAGCCTTCCAGATCTGATTCAAAACGATATTACAGCACATACTGTACGTTGAGTATATACACAGAAACATTTCACATAGTTTACCTTCCTTATAGCAACAGCACTTAGACTTATATTCTGCTTTACAGCGCTTTCCAAATGGTTGACAGAGTCAGCATATTGCCCTCCACAATCTGAGTCCTCATTTTACCCAGGAGGATGGAAGGCTGAATCAACCTTGAGCCTGGTGAGATTTGAACTGCCAAATTGCAGGCAGCCGGCAGTCAGCAGAAGTAGCCTGCCTGCAATACTGCATTCTAACCACTGCACCACCACAGCTCATAATGCTTAAGAAACCATGTGTATAAAAGTACAGAGAGTCTTCAACCTAAAACAGTTCATTTAGTGACCATTCAAAGCTGCAAACAGCACTGAAAAAAGTGAGCTATGACATTTTTCACGCTCCCATTGAGTCATCCTTGTGATCCCTCAAAATTCGGACACTTGGTAACTGACTCATATTTATGATGGTTGCAGTGTCCTGGGGTCATATGGTCACCTCCTGATAAGCAAAGACAATGGGGAATCCAGATTCACTTAACAAACATATTACTAATTTAACAACTGTAGGGATTCGCTTAAGAGCTGCAAAAACGAGAAAAGTTATGACAAAGGGAACATTCCCTTAACAATGGTCTTGCTTAGCAACACAAATTCACAGCTCAGTTGTGGCTGTAAGTTGGGGACTGCTGTATAGCTCTTCTTGAGTTTCCCCATATGCATAATATTTAATTCTGATATCGATTTCTGATTTGCTTTTGGGACACAGAAAGAAAGGAAGGAAGGAAGGAAGCAAGGAAGGAAGGAAGGAGCGAGGGAGGGAGGGAGGGAGGGAGGAAAGAAGAAAGGAAGGAAAGAAGGAAGAAAGAAAGAAAAATTTTTATTTTATTTTATTATTATTTTATTTTATTTTATTATTATTTTATTTTATTATTTTAGAAATACACCTTGTGCTGGCATCCCCTAAGCAGGAAGAAACAGGGGTGGTCATTTAAGCAGAGAGAAAAATGAAAAATGACTCCTTACTGGCTAAGAACATTCCTTTCAGGGAATTTCTGAAGGCAGAGCAATTCCTCATATCGTGGGGATTGTAAGTTGCCTGCGGCTATGACTCATTGGAGGCAGGCATGCTCTTGTATTCCTGTAATGGGTTCAGGTAAGATGATGTTGATGATGTAGATCTCATGTCAAATTTAACTGGCTCAAGTCTCAACTTTAGTATAGTGAAATACTAATGAGTATTAATACATGTGGAGAAAGAAAGCAAAAATCTGTACAAGATATACCTACAACATACATTTAAGATTTTTCTTCATTATTTCCCATTTGTCTTTTATTTCCTGCACTGTGAATGCTCCAGCACTATTAAGAAGAGATTGGAAAACCATTCATCTGAAATGGTGTAGTCCAGCCTGAGCAAGGGGCTGGACTAGAAGACCTCCAAGGTCCCTTCCAACTCTGTTGTACTATTTTGTTCTCAAAACAATGCAGTCAAAACATTCATTTCAGCAACTATTTAAATATAGCAAGTCATTTAGAAAGCTTCCAAGAAAAGCTAGGCTTTTTCCAAGTAGGAGAAATTAGTTCCTGGACAATTATCCCCATTAAACAGATTCCTCTCAAGAGCTTTACAGTATAGAATTCTTTATTGGCCAAGTGTGATTGGACACACAAGGAATTTGTCTTGATGCAAATACTTTCAGTATACATAAAAGAAAAGATACATTCATCAAGAGTCAAGAATCATAAGGTACAACACTTAATAATAGTTATATAGTACAATATTATTAAACCTGCAATTGTAAATAGTAGGAACACCTAGGACAATTTTGTCTAAACTTGAAAGGTAACTTAAGGTGGACCTTCTTAACACTTGAACAGAAGATCACTGGCCACCAACTGAAGGAGGTAACAGACATTCAAGGCCATAATGTTCACAGGAAAAGTATGTAGGGTGGACATGACCTTGAGGTCACCAACAGCAGATGAAGAAATAGTTCCTTTGTATGCCTTTGTAAAGTCTTTAATTTATGAGTCACCAGACTTCCTGTTCAATGGATGACATCCATGGTAGAGATGGAACAATTACGATCTCTTTTTTAAAGATTTGTTTAGTATTAAATATTATTATTGATGCAGAATAGTGGTGAATTGGGGCAGGAGTGTAGCAAAGCAGTCAGTTCTGCAGATTAGATAAATGTTCTGGAAAGTGCTTCTTCTACCACCCTGTGGCAGTTTGGAATCATTGCACATTAATACACCTCATTAAACTTACTCAGCTTAATAGATACTTCACTAATGAATTTATGCATCTATCAGTATTTTTTTCCCCTCATTCCTCAGCAAAATGCTGTTTAAATGGAAAATGTCTGGATCCTAAGATGATGTTATTTCCCCTCTTTTTAATAGAGTTGGTGGCACTAATTTGAGAACAAGGTTACAGAGCTGTCCTCATAATTATCTCTTGCTATTCTATACATAAAAAGATTCCAAGCATTTTTCTCACTGATTATCTACACCAAACATTCTGATTTCTACAAATTGACACAGCTTCCTTTGTTCAGCCCTGCAGGGGAGTCATAACTTCCAATTCCGAATTATAATTGGAAGAGCCTGGAAAAGAACCAAGAACTACATTGTTACGGCAAGGTTGATATAAATAATAAAAAAAATGGTTGAAGTAGTAAAAAATATTAAAGCATTTTAGAAGGTGGCCAGAGTTTGGTAAAAAAGATGGAAGGATCTGTAAATGTTTCAAATAAATAAATGGAATAAATAAATAGAATAACAGAAAACTTAGAATAAAGTCATGTCCAAAAGCAACCCAAGACCTTGATAAAGGAGAATATCAGTAGCTCAGAGGTGAAACAAGGGGTCCTTGATGCTTGCTGGTTTTCTTATAGACATTTCATTACCCTAACTAAGTAACATCATCAGTGCTAGAATGGAGTGGAGTTTGCAGACAGGATCGGGGTGAAGACTATGGAGGCTTGCACTCTCTGAGCTTGGTTTTCTTGCAGATGTTTCATTACCCTAAATTAGGTAACATCATCAATGCTAGTTCAAGAATAGTTTGTTTTTCTCCCCAAGTGGTAAGTTGAAGTAGAGCCCTGATAATCAGACAGTATCATCAGAACATTGGGCTTGTTTTTGGATATAGGATTAGTACTTTTGTTCTGACTTAGGCTACACAAAATCACAAAGCAGACTCCTTGTCCTGAAAAAAAAAAAAAAAAAAAAAAAACCTTTTTATTAGGCTAATGTGAATTCCTATCACTCACATCCAGCAAAATACCAGGCCAATAGTTTCCAAGTGCAACACTGTACCAGAAAATCCTTGGCAATGAGTCACAAACAAATCTTCACCCTAATTAAATGAACTAATTGTCCCCTGCAAACACCCCTCCCCTTTTGCTCCTCTTTATTCCCTGAGGGAGGGGCCATTCACATTTCACCTGTGCCTTTACTCCTGAGTCAAACTAATTTCTTAGCTGTTCCCTTCTCCTGGCATCTCTGTGCATGTGCACACTGGGAACAGGCTCCAGCTGTTCTTCTGCCTCACTGACCTCCAACTCCAAAGGCAGCTGATAACTGTCAGACGGCCCTGGCCCCATCTCTGCCTCTGACACAGATCTGAAAAGATGATTGGTGAATTTGTTTATAGATAAGAGATAGGGTAAGGGATGAAGAGATAAATGTTTCTACTCTGAGAAGGGATGGAGAGTCGCTGTGTTTGTTTATTTTATTTATTATAATTTGTCAATCAGAAACAAATTGACTCCTCATTTTACCCACCTCAGAAGGACAGAAGACTGAGTCAATCTTGAGCCTGGTGAGATTTGAACTGCCAAACTGCAGGCAGCCAGCAGGCAGCAGAAGTAGCCTGGAGTATTGCACTTCATCACTTCTTTCCCCCCTCTTCCTTCCTACTGCTCTCCTATTTACTTTTGTATTTTGTATCTGATTTTATCTAATAACTTAATAAAATATTTAAATTGTGGGAAAAAAATTCCATGCCATCTTTTTTTAATGGACTGTCTTCCAAGGTCATTCCCATTACATCTATTCTTTACAGCTATAACACTGGTAATGAAACATCTACAAGAAAACAACCCAGTTCACAGGGCACCAAGGATTCCACAGCTCCATTGTGAGCTACAAATATTCTCCTTTATAAGTTATAGCTAAAATGGTATCAGTCCTTCACTTATCAGCTCTTCTATGTTTGGACCATGGTTTCTTTCAGGGATCTCTTTCAGCAGAGGGTTAGGGCTATATTCAGAAGTTGCCTGAAGGTCATTGGAGCAGGGTAGGATGTGCCATCACAAATATTGGGGTGTGCTTCCCCCAATTCTGTGCTTTGCCCCAATTCTTTGCTCTTCCCAACTCTTTGCTTGCTACCAGTGCAGTTGGGCACTTTGACAGATATCTGACCCAATTGATTGTTTCTCTTGACATGTCTAGAGCATAAGGACATTTTTTATCAGCACTGTTACAGTTGTACATTAGAAATTAGATGTGAACATATGTATCACAGTGCTGGCATCTTTTCTACTGATTCAAGTACTGGTAAAATAGCACATTAACCTGGCCATCTGGAAACTCCCATGCCTGTATTTCATTCCTGTTGTGCACAGTCTTCCTTCTTCTTTTCTCATATATATACACACAAATACACTCAAATAGGAAAGGGAGGGAGAGAAGGGGAAAGAGCAAGACAGAAAATTCGATAGATAGATGGATAGATAGATAGATAGATAGATAGATAGATAGATGAGAGAGAGAGAAAGGAGAGAGAGGGGAGTAGAGGAGAGGAAGAGGAAGAGAGAGAGAGAGAGAAAGAGAGAGAGAGAGAGAGAGAGAGAGAGAGATGCTGCCAACTATTTCTTTAAGATTCAGCCCCTGCAATGAATTGCCCATTTTAAGAGTTATGCACAGCTATTAAGAAACAAATGTTCTTTTGACAAACTCCTGACCTCTAATTCACAGTAATGAAGCCAGCCAAGTTCACAGGAATAGATTTGTTTCAGCTGAGCATCTCTTTTATCTAATGTAGAGGAGAAGTCACATGCAAACATTAGGTTTGTCCTTAAAAAAAAACAAACTATAAATGAAACAATGCTTGCATCACAAATTAAATAAGATAAAAATAATACATTCTTTTTTAATTTTGATTACCAGCACCCTAAAGAACAATCTTGCTTCTGGTTGGATCAGTTCTCAATAGAATAGATTAGATTAGATTAGATTAGATTAGATTAGATTAGATTAGATTAGATTAGATTAGATTAGATTAGATTAGAGGAGGGGAGGGGAGGGGAGAAGGGTTGGAAGGGACTTTGGAGGTCTTCTAGTCCAATCCCCTGCTTAAGCAGAAAACCCTATGACATTTCAAACAAATGGTTATCCAAATATTCACGAGTCATAAGCTATACATATTCTTTTTATCACCTACTCCAATTGTGAGATTTCCATTAGGTTTTATTTGTCTCCCAAATTGTTCCTGCACTTGGCCGCAATGAATTTTCCCATTCTGGTTGGCTTGCAGACATTTCACCATCTAACTAGTTAACATCATCAGATAGCAGTTTAACCCTGTGGAGCTTTCATCTATTGGAAAACACACACACACACGGGAGAGATTCTATTGAAAGTCGATGGAAATTCTCAGTCATCACCTTCTTTTTCAAGAGTCAAGTGGATTTTCTGATTTTTCTTTGAAGCCATGGAGTATAAATCCTCCCATTCCCAATCATCCAGCCAGAGCTGAAGAAGCTTCTTGGATGAGAAATGAAATATCTTAAAAGAAAAATCAGAAAATCCAGTTGACTCTTGAAAAAGCACCTTTGGGACACTCTACTGGAAGCAGGAATTTGTTGATCAATTCTGCTCCATGACGTGGATGTATCACCATTTGAGAACAGGAATGGCACCACAGAGTTGTCAATTCCGTTGCAGAAAGGATATCAGAAGGTTGTGGTGTTACCCTTTTCCATGCAATTGATCTGCCTTCCATTGAGCTGCTGAACAGCTTCTTCTTCCTCCCAGATTTCATTCTGACGTAGATTCATTGATGTGCATAATTGTCCATTCGTTGAGGTTAATAACACTACAATAGTTTAATCTCACCGTGTAATTAATACAATTTACATTGCTCATTTGTTTTGATCAGGATACTTTGGCCATTTCAGAACTGTGATTGCAAGCACTGTGGTTGGTAGAAGTATTCTCTTTTCTTCCTCGCTAATATTTCTCTGTCAAAAAATTACCACAATATACAGACAGCAAATCAATCAAAACATGGCTCAGGAGGAAAATACTCCCCAGTTCTCCCTCCCTCACCGATATGAAATATAGACTAAACAAAAGCCATTCTAAAGAGAAATTAAATCAGCATCGATGAGCTTGAAACAATATTACTTGCATTTATTCCAGGAAATATATAGGTAATAGTTCAAACCTGCAACCAACAGCACCTACTAAGTAAGCCAAGATTTTGAGGTATTGCCTTCATTAAGCAAAACAAATCTTGGAATTGGCTGTTCTAAATATAGATTTTATTCAAGCTGCAAGAAAAAAATGTAATCCTTCGCATACCTTATCAGAGAGAAGCTACGTTGAATAACCTGGCCATGGAGAGCACTGCCAACTACATGGTTTCAGCATGAACAGAATATTAGAATAAGAGTTGGAACAGACATTGGAGATCTTCTAGTCCAACCTTGTACCATTCCAGACAAATGGATGTTCAGTGTCTTCTTAAAAATCTCCACTGATGGAATATCCACAACTTCTGGAGGATCCATTCCATTGTTTCATTGTTCTCACTGACAGGAAATTTTTCCTCATGCCTAAATTCGTTCTCTCCTTAATTAATTTCCATCTATTGCTTCTTGTTGCCAACCCTGAAGTGACCTTTCACTTCAGTGACCCTGACACTTGTCCTGCCTTCAAGTGATTTGGAGAATAGTTTGACCCCCTCTTCCTTATAGTAGCCCCTCAAATATTGGAACACTGCTATCATGTCCCCCTAGCTCTTCTTTTCACCAGATTAGACATACCCAATGCCTGCATTGAACATTTAATTTTGGATCCTTTTCCTGTTGCTTCTCAAATCTATCTCCCTCTCTCCCTCCCCTTAGCCTCTTCGTTTGCCTTTTTGCATCCAACTCCTGGATTCAAGCTTTCTCCTAGCGATGGAAACATGTCCAACTTTCTGGTCATCACCTCATGCATGAGAAAGCATTGCCAACAAAAACAACATCTATGCCAATTTATTGCAGAGACTGTGTCTGTTAAAGCAGGTGGAAGCTTGGTGCTGTTACCTGGCTCGGCTGCTTGCTGAAGGGCTGTTTTCTTGGTCCTTGAGGGTTTAATTTTTGTTCAGAAAGCCATTTGTATCAGAAGTCTCACTTTTTCTTCAGAATTTGAGAATCTAGTCCTAGGGAAAGTTATCTTGAGGAATGGCTTTTTGTATAATTTGCACTGAGGGGAGAAAACCAGAAAATGCTATCCACTGGAAAGGGGGTGTAATTTTTTTAAGATAAATTATGTTCTCAATTAGAACAAACATGAGAAATCATGACTAAGAAGAGAACAAGGGGAAATGGCATGTTTTAAGTGTTGTAAGCTGACCTGAAAATCCTTTGTTAGTGTGTTGGGGATGTGAATAAGAATATGAGCAAGAATATGAAGATGAGTGTAATTGAAACGATTTTTACCAAGACCCAGAGTTGCTTTTTTTTGAAAGGCAACTGGATTTTCTTGGGGAGGGGGTTTATTTGATTTTTTTTAACTTCTCATCAGGGGTGGGATTCAAATTTTTTAACAACTGGTTCTGTGGGCATGTCTTAGTTGGTGGCGTGGCTTGGTGGTCATGTGACTGAATGAACGTGGCTTGGTGGTCATGTAATTGGCTGGGTGTGGCCAACTCAATATCACTCACATCGAGGCACGCATCTCCTCGCCTGACCTCTCATGACTGTGGGGATGCTGCAACAGTCGTAAGTGTGAAAAATGGTCATAAGTCACTTTTTTCAGTGCCATTGTAATTTTGAATGATCACACCACACAAGCAAAGTACCAGCAAAGGAGGGGAAAAAAACCTCCAGAGAAGTTCCTGAGACAGAAAGTCTAGTCCTGCCAAGAACGTAATGAGGGTTAACGGAGAGGCAGTTTCTGTAAGCAACATCAGAATGTTTCCTTCCTGCCTTCCTTATAGGATTAGGCCAGTAATTTCTTCTAACAACCGGTTCTCTGGACTGCTTAGAATGTTAACAATCGGTTCTAGCAAATAGGTACGAACTGGTAGAATCCCACCCCTGCTTCTCACCCAAGAAACTTCTTCAGTTCTGAACTATTCTCCAAAGCCCCAGAAGGCAAGACAAGAAACAATGGGTGGAAACTAATCAAGAAGAGAAGCAACCTGGAATTGAGGACAATTTTTATAACAGTGAGAACAATGAAACAAGTGAAATGGCTTGTCCTCAGAAGTTGTAGGTACTCCATCACTGGCGAGTTTCAAAAAGAGTCTGGATAGTCTGAAATGGTATAGGATCTCCTGCTTGAGCGGGTGTTGGATTGGAAAACCTTTAAAGTCCCTTCCAACTCTGTTATTCTGTTCTGCTCTGAATTAGAAATTTCCTAGGGAGACTAGTCTAGCTAGTTAACCATTCTGAACTTCTTTCTGAACAGAACTGAACACCCACTAGATCTTGATAGAAATGTTTTCAATATAAATACTCAGTGATTATGTATTAAGACTGATTGATAAAAAAGTCATTTGCAAAGCTGAAAGCAATCATTTAATGGAAAATATCTGCTTTTCCTCTTTAAATATGACAAAGCATCAATGTGCAATTACCTCTGCTACACTTTTGTGTTTGCAAATTTTTCTTCATGCTTCTGTGTGATATTTTTTAAGGTGTTTCCAGCTGGCTGCCATTTCATATCTCACTGGTGTACTGCAAGGGTGATATCCTTGCTGCTGGCAAAGGCATTTTCACTTGATAAACTTGCTGCCTCTGCTATCTGTAACCCAACACAGATTCTGATTTGCACCAAAAAAGAGTTTACATCATGTAGTTCAGCCTTGCACTTCCCTCCCTCCTCACAGTTTCTCAGAAATGTTTTGATTATTTTGATTATTGTGATGCTATCTCCATCAAATCCAATTCTGTATTGCAGGAATGTTAATCTCAGCTGCATGAAAAGATTGACTTTAATTGTGGCACAATTAAATAACAGATAGATGAATGAATGAATGATAGATAGTGACAAAGACATAGAGATAGATAGTGATAGATAGAGAGAAAGAGACAAAGACACACACACATACAAAGAAAGAAAGAAAGAAAGAAAGAAAGAAAGAAAGAAAGAAAGAAAGAAAGAAAGAAAGAAAGAAAGAAAGAAAGAAAGAAAGAAAGAAAGAAAGAACTGGAAGGAGTAAGCAGGAAGTATTTCTAATTTGAGAGACTACAGATTAAACTTCTGACTTCTTGGTCAAAAAGGAATTTTAGTGATGTGGTGATTTTTACCAGGTGAGTTAAATATTTGGATCAACTATTAAGATGCAATCTACATAAACTTCTGTAAAGCCTTTGATTCAGTGGTACACAACAAACTACTCCTAAAACTAAAATCTTATGGTATCTCTGGACACCTGCATAACTGGAAAGAAGCATTCCTGTCAAACAGACAACAAATGGTCAAAATTGGGATCGTCCTATCAAATTCTGTACCTGTCAATAGTGGTGTCCCCCAAGGCAGTGTTCTAGGACCAACTCTCTCCATATTCTACATAAATGACCTATGTGATCATATCAAGAGCAACTGCATTCTCTTCGCTGATGATGTAAAGCTATTCAACACCACAAACAATACTGCTACCCTTCAAAAAGACATTGACTATGTATCAGAATGGTCAAACAAATAGCAACTTCAAATCTCAACAAATAAATGCTCTGTCCTACATATTGGCAACAACAACAACAACAACAACAACAACAACAACAAAAATAGAAAATAAAATACAGGCTGAATAATCAAGATCTTACTGAATTTTGTCAAGGATCTTGGAGTACTCATCTCAAATGACCTAAATGCCAGAGCCCACTGTAACTAACCCAATCTTACATAGCTTTTTCTCTGATAATATTACACTACTAACTAGAGCATACAAAACATTTGCTAGACTAATACTCTAATACAGCTCATCAGTCTGGAACCCACGTTACGTATCTGATATTAACACAGTTGAGAAAGTCCAGAAATATTTCACAAGAAGAGTTCTCCACTCCTCTACTCGTTGCAGAATACCTTATGCCACCAGACTTGAAATTCTAGACCTAGAAAACCTAGAACTATGCCGCCTTTGGTCTGATATAAAATCATGCATTGCAATATCCTACCAGTCAATGAATACTTCAGCTTCAACCATAACAACACAAGAGCAAACAATAGATCCAAACTCAAGGTTAATCACACCAAACTTGATTGCAGGAAATACGATGTCAGCAACAGAGTGGTCAATGTCTGGAATACTCTACCTGCTCTGTGGTTTCTTCCCCAAACCCCAAAAACTTTAACCTTAGACTGTCTACTATTCACCTCACCCCTTTCCTAAGAAGTCTGTAGGGGGCATGCATAAGCGCACCAATGTGCCTACCATCCCTGTCCTATTGTTTCTTTTAATTTTATTTTTTTTTATTTTTCTTATATGTATCCATGTATTCATAACTATGTTTTTACTTATACCTATTATCTTGTAAGCAATTGACAAATAAAAAATAAAATAAAAATGCCCCCCAAAGGAAAATCAGTTCTAAAACAAGCCTCTAAAAATCAGCCATCTAAAGAACTATGAAGAAGTCTATACAAATCTCTGCATCAGGGAAGTGAGCATCAAAATCCAAAATATTATGCAACATGAATTTAACTTCTCATACAAACTAAAGAGATTTTGCGTAATGGTGATTCATGTGAAGGGGTAATGGTAAGCAGTTCAATGAAGGCATCAACAAAGTAAGCATTCAGTGTCAGAAAGGCCAAAAGAATGTTGAGGATACTAAGAAGCTGTATTGAAAATAGAGATGTCAGTATAATAATGGCTTTATATAAATCAATGGTGCAACTCGATCTGGAATATTAGACAAAGTTCTGGTTGTTGCACTTCAAAGATCATAGTGGAGCTAGAAGTCTGGAAGATGGTAATGAAGATGATCAAGAGGCTGGAATGGGGTCCTTATGAGGAAAGATTGCAACATTAAGGACTTTTTAGTCTACAAGGAAGGGACTCAGTTGATTATGCATGGAGTGTTTAAAATTGACAAGGAGAAGCTCTTTTCCTCTTTCCAAAATATTAGAACCAGAGGTCACTCAATGGAATTGAATGCTGGAAGAACCACGATAGACACAAGGATGTCTATGGAAATTCTCAGACATCTAGGTCATGGTTGTCCCAACCATGGGAACTAGTCTTTCTTGTTTTTTTCTTTGAAGACGTTTCACTTCTCATCCAAGAAGCTTCTTCAGCTCTGACTGGATGGTGGGGAATAAAAGGATAAGACACAAACACTTTTTTAAAATTTTATTTTATTATTTGTAATGCAATAGGTGTATAGATTTTGGAACTCATTAGCACGATATGTGGGACTATTACCTGAACTGACTTCAAAAAAGAGTTGGACCAATTCATGGAAATCATGGAGATAAATGACTACTAGACTTGATGGCAGTGAGATTGTCTTTGAAGTTCATTTGCTGGGTTGATGGCCTTCAAATGTGTCATTGGTTGTCCATGAATGGTCTGGGGTACAATATAGCAGGATATTGATTATGTTCTTATTTTGATGTCCTTGTACATGTGACATCACTGCCCTTCCCCATACTGATGAATTTAGCACACATAGATACTATGATCTTACCATCCATGTTTATTTATGATTGGGACAACTGTAGCAATCATTATATATTTGCATATGGACTCTTAAATTTATACTCTTCCACCTTTCCCACTCTCCTTGAGCAAGAGTCCCAAATTCCATTTTTGGTGTAAATTGCTCTCTGGTCTCCATACTCCTGCAATGATTTTGAGTTTAAAAAAGGAGAATTAGATACCTGAGTCTCACCTTGAATGACCTAAAAAATTGCCTTCTTCCATTAAACCTATCTGTCAATCACAGCACAGTCCCAAGGTAATCTTGAAAACTGAGATATACTTTGCAGGCTTAATTTATTTTCCTCACTTGTAGCTCATTCAACATCCTCAGTGCTGAGAACACTTAAAAAATAAGTTTGTCATTTCACACAATTGTGTCTTTCAACAGATTTCAGGGATAATTTGTTGGCTGGACAGCAATATTTTTTTTATTTTGTTTTATGACACAAACAAATGCAATTGCATTTCTATTTGTATTAAATTTTAATCATTTGCTTCACTGCCCATAATACACTTGCTCATTTTGTCTTTTATTTAATCTTCCTAAGGTGCAAATCACCTTACATTTAGCGTAACCATGTTGAAAGGCTTAAAATTAGGAAAACTGATAATGTAGCAGGCTATTAATTTTGTCTTTAGTTTAAAAAATAAAAATCTGAGATTGCACACTTCATTCGGTCTGATTTTCATGGCAGAGCTATGTTGGATGTGTGTTGTTGGAAATGTTGAATGTGTTGTCAACATGCAGTGAAAAATGAATGCAGTCTGGTGATGGAATAAAATGAAATTCAAAGGATAGAAATGGTAGAGAGGAGGGGAAGGGAGTTTATTTTGAAATCTGAGAAAACTTTTGGATTTTTTTTTGCTGTTTCTGTTTTGCTTTGTTTTTAAGATTTCATAATAAAAAAATTTTCCAATGTACTTATCTGAATGAAATGACTGATGAATTTTGTTTCTTCAAAGCTTATTAAACTGTAGATAGATAGATAGATAGATAGATAGATAGATAGATAGATAGATAGATAGATAGATAGATAGATAGATAGATGGACGGACAGACAGATAGATAGATAGATGGATAATAGCTACATAGAGATAGATGAAGAATAAGATGATAGAGAGAGAAATACATAGAGAGAGAAAGTGAGACTATATATATATATATATATATATATATATATATATATATATATATATATATATATATATATATATATATATATATATATATATATATATGTCTGGCATTCAGCTTTGTTCGGGTATTTTCCCACGTGGTGCTTTTAAAGTTGTAGCAACGTTTCAGCAGAATCTCATCTGCCATCATCAGGCTTCTGTATGGTGTTTGTCTGTGAGTCAGACTTTTACAGTGGTTTCAGATTTAAATTTGGGGCAGCCTATTGCTACATAGAGATAGATGAAGAATAAGATGATAGAGAGAGAAATACATAGAGAGAGAAAGTGAGACATATATATATATATATATATATATATATATATATATATATATATATATATGTCTGGCATTCAGCTTTGTTCGGGTATTTTCCCACGTGGTGCTTTTAAAGTTGTAGCAACGTTTCAGCAGAATCTCATCTGCCATCATCAGGCTTCTGTATGGTGTTTGTCTGTGAGTCAGACTTTTACAGTGGTTTCAGATTTAAATTTGGGGCAGCCTATTGCTACATAGAGATAGATGAAGAATAAGATGATAGAGAGAGAAATACATAGAGAGAGAAAGTGAGACATATATATATATATATATATATATATATATATATATATATATATATATATATATATATATATATATATATATATATATATATATATATATGTCTGGCATTCAGCTTTGTTCGGGTATTTTCCCACGTGGTGCTTTTAAAGTTGTAGCAACGTTTCAGCAGAATCTCATCTGCCATCATCAGGCTTCTGTATGGTGTTTGTCTGTGAGTCAGACTTTTACAGTGGTTTCAGATTTAAATTTGGGGCAGCCTATTGCTGTGTCAGAATGGTTTTTTCTTCCTCCTGATTGGTTGAGAGTCTTGGTCTGTGTTTATTGGTCTTGGAGTTTGCTGTGTTCTGCTACTAATATCTTCTGTCTGTTTTTTTTTTTTTTTGGGGGGGGGGCTCTTTTTGTATCTTGATTGGCTGGCAACATTGTGTTACTTTATTGGAGGCCTTTAGTGCAGCTTGGCTTCGGGTAAATGGACGGCTATCATTCGTTAGGAAGCTGGGTTTCATCTGGGTGCCTGGTTGGGGTGTGTTTGAGCTGGAGGTATCAGGGGGGATCTGTTTGTGCCCAGGTGTTTTCCTGGCTTGTGGTGCGGAGATTTTTTTGTTTGTGAGGGCAGGCTTCCAAATGATTGACAGCCTGGTGGAATCATCTCTTCTGTTCATCATCAGAGAAGCCATAGAGATAGAAAAACGCCCACACAGCATGAATAAACGAGATGATGCCTCCCGCCTACCAGCCATTTGGAAACCCGCCCTCATGAACAGACGCGTACCTAACATGAAGAATGACACCAGACCCACACCCCTGAGAGCCACACAAGATGTCACCACCACACTTCCATGTAGAAAGCAGACTCACACCCACACAGAAGATGAAACACGACCACGGACCAGAAGCCGCACTGCAGCTACATCACTACCCACCTCAAACCCCTCTGAGCCATACATGAAGCGAACTGACCTCCACCATGAAGATGCAGCACGACCACGAACTCGAAGCCAAACAGCAAGATCACAGCTCACCAGCTCAAACCCTCCAGCAACTAAGACTAACCTGAGCACAATCAAGCCCCCACCTGAACAGAACACGCCTCCAGCCAATCAGAACACAGCCAAGCCCCCAACCAATCAGAACATAGCCAAGCCCCCACCCAATCAAGTCACACCCCCACTAGCAGTTAAAAGGATGAAGCAGCTGCAAGCTCACATCACTCTGAGAAGCACAGAGCTGAAGACCAAGCCTGAAGATGATGAATGAGACTTCATTGAAATGTTGCCTAGATACCTCCAATCTTACACGGGAGAAAACCCGAATAACCAAAGATCCACATACAAATACCCGCGAGAACCTATATATATATGGCATTCAGCTTTGTTCGGGTATTTTCCCACGTGGTGCTTTTAAAGTTGTAGCAACGTTTCAGCAGAATCTCATCTGCCATCATCAGGCTTCTGTATGGTGTTTGTCTATGAGTCAAACTTTTACAGTGGTTTCAGATTTAAATTTGGGGCAGCCTATTGCTGTGTCAGAATGGTTTTTTCTTCCTCCTGATTGGTTGAGAGTCTTGGTCTGTGTTTATTGGTCTTGGAGTTTGCTGTGTTCTGCTACTAGTATCTTCTGTCTGTTTTTTTTTTTTTTGGGGGGGGGGCTCTTTTTGTATCTTGATTGGCTGGCAACATTGTGTTACTTTATTGGAGGCCTTTAGTGCAGCTTGGCTTTGGGTAAATGGACGGCTATCATTCGTTAGGAATATATATATGATAGATAGATGATATTTAAATGGATAGATGACAGACAGACAGACAGACAGATGATAGAAGATTGAGAAAAATAGATAGATAAAGATAGATAGATGCTATTTGTGGATAGATAGATAATGGCTATATAGAGGTAGATGGAGATGATATATATATAAAGAGAGATACATAGAGAAAGAGATCAACATAGATAGATAGATAGATAGATAGATAGATAGATAGATA
Source organism: Hydrophis major (assembly GCA_033807585.1). Lineage (NCBI taxonomy): Eukaryota > Metazoa > Chordata > Lepidosauria > Squamata > Elapidae > Hydrophis > Hydrophis major. The sequence goes on along the minus strand of CM066332.1, from coordinate 11,152,824 downwards.
GATAGATAGATAGATAGATAGATAGATAGTAAATTCGTACTTTTCCATGTTAATGTTACTAACAGAATATTTCAATCCTTCTAATGTTACATACTTTTTCATACTCTAGATACATAATATATCATTGCAATATTAACTATTTAAGTCATTAACTTTCAACTTCAGACAATTTAATAGAAGTATCCCAAGTTTGTTATTTCTGTTGCTTTAAAAAAAAAAAGTTACAAGCTTTCAAATACATCATACTTACTTTACAATACAAATGCCCTTAAAAAGGAAACACAATATAATCTGGATGATACAAAATAGCCTCATCTCTTTTGAGAATTACATTCCCCAATCACTTCTTCAAGCTGCTGTAGTTCTTTAATAGCCATCCACAAGTTCAACTTCCCTACTCCCCAATTCCCATTTTCCATACACAAGAGTTAATGAGGTTATAATTTTATAATTAAAGTAGATCATTTTAATTTCTCCTATGACTCTTTATTAGGATAATATTGTGAAGAGGAGAACATTCATTTGTTGCTATATGTGATCATTCAGCTTTCACAGAATTTGCATCTACTACTGAAGTTCTAAATAATTAAACAATAAATGTTCCAGTTTGCAACAATCTAATTCTAAAGAAAGATTTAACTGTCTTCAGTGATATAGGATGTGGAAAGATAATTTGCATAACTGGCATAATAAAATCCCTAACTTCTGAAGGCAGAAAATACATTTTTGGTTAATAAGAGGGGAGGGGGGGCAACCAAGCTATAAACACCCGATAATTTAAAAGCCACAAGTTAGGGTTGGAATTTGGACTTGAAAATTGTAGGGTTTGGAACACCACACCTACCTGTAACTTGCAACCTCTTAAAACAGCCACATATTTTCCCTAAAATCTTGCAGAAACCTCTGCCAGGAAACACAGCTCTTAATAATATGTAGGCAAAGTCTACATTCGCTTTTCTAAAATTGCTTCTAGACATCACACAAGCCTAATGATACAATGAAACCATGTTTCCATGATTTTTTACTTTTCTCAGACTGTACTTTTCTTCAAATGCATTATATTGCTATTCCTTACAACCGGCACTTCAAGGTACTTGAAGTATACTTGAAGTACTTAAAGTACACTTAAAATAAAGCAAGTTGAAAGAACATGTGTTTTTGACTTATTCACTAGTTGCCAACATATTGAAAATTTATATGAAGGGTGTATTGTCATCATCAGCATTACAATCAAAACATTTTTATTCTGTGTTGTTGTATTGTTATATTCACCAGTTACTAATGCAAGAAAGAGCTGTGTTAGAACCTTAATATTAAAGCAGTAAAAAGAAAAAGATTGAAGGACCTTCCATTGTACAGCTACTGAATTCTATTTGTGTGTGTGTATGTAAAATATAGCAAATTCATGACATAAAAAAGAGCCACTGGTCCATTTGAATCTTGTACTATGTATTATTTTTAATTATTATTTTTATACTTTAAAAATTTTTATGGATGATGGACATTTACTTATCCGAAGCATGTTTCAAATCAGTTCCTGGTATTTTTGTTCTTTTTCAAACCCACCATGTTTTGTCTCTATTTCAAGCCAAAAGTATTGACTCTGAACAACCTCTATAAATATATTTGTATAATGGCAATAAGGAGAATAGCTGAAAAACTTGCTTAACTTTATTGGTATTCAGATATTCCAAATACCCTAAACTAAATTGACAACATCAAAAGAGCTAAGAAAAGCACATACAAAGTTTAGCTGAAAGACAATGTTTAATCAGAAGCTGCTAAAAGTCTCGCTTAAGTGATACACATACAACAATCTATATGTCTTGATTTCAGAGTAGTAGCATTGGAATTGATCCATCCATACAAACTCACTGGACATGCTGTATATTGTTAATCTTTATTCCTAAATATTACTTTTTTTTCCCCACAACTTTTATAAGTTTTACAAAAACAATACACAAACAATCAAGGCATAGTAACAAAAAAAAATCTTTTCTAAGAAAACCAATAGAACAAATTAGTTCCAAATTGTAATATAGATATTTACGTTATCTGTTTAACTTCGTATCTTATCCCAACTTCTTCTTTTCATTCTACTATCCAAATTATATTTCTTACTAATTAAAATTTTATTGCCTTTCATAAACAATACACATACAAACATACAAAACATAAAACATAAAAAAACCCCAAACTTAAAACATCTTTTCTGAAGGCTGCTTGATCCCGGGTTAAAACTCTTCGCACAGACACAAATTCAAAAATCTTATTCACTTTATATATCATTCCATATCTTATTATCATTTTCAATTTTCTATATAGCTTCTTCCCTCTTTTATCTTTCTTAATTTTATTTTATTTATCTTATCTCAATTCAGTTCATAATACTTATCATTCTTTGTCTATTCTATTTCCAGCTATCCATTCATCTTTTCTCTTTTAATATACTTCTCCTGTACACTGATTGGAGTGACGACTTTGACTCATTGCCCTAACTTAAAATTACTTAATATAACACTTAATTTTTATTGGGATTCTGTTTAGTACATTCTAAAGTTACACAATAAATTTTATAAGAAGGGTAAAAACACAACAATAACTAAATAAAATCATATATAACCACTATCCATATCATTAAAAAACTAATCATATATATTAATACTCATTTATATCTTAAGCATGTTACTTTAAATACACATATAAAAACACAATCTTATGTACCTTCCAGAATCCCTTTTTTCAATTAGATTTACCCATTGTCTCTAAATAAGCTTTGTTTCTTTAAATCTTGCTTCCCACCATTAAGGCTTCTCATCCCCCCCCCCTTTCTCTCTTGCTATTCTTCTCCTTGCCCTTTTTACCCCTTTGTCTCTCCTCCTCCCTTTCTTACTCCCTTTCTGTTGTTTTCTAACCTTGTATCCATCTTTCATCTCATCTTTCTCCTTTTTGGTTGTTTTTTCAGACCTTAAAATCCCCTTTTTCTTTTCCTTTTTCTCCTCCTCCTCAAAGAAAACCCATTGTTCATCAAAGATGGCTTCTTCTTCTTCTTTGCCCCAATTGTCCTGCTGCGTAGTCAATTTTTCATAATTGCATACCACCATTTCTAGAAATTGAAATAAAGTGCCCAAAGTATCTTTTCCATCTTGTTCTTCTTTTTTATATGATTGATATTCAGTTTTTAATTCATCCACAAGCGATGCCATCATGAAGAGAAAAGCTTTTTCCAAAACAACCACCCAAGTATTTTTAATCGAGAATAATTCTAAAAAATTCCAAAGTTAATATTTTTTTTCTTTCTTCTACTTCTCTTTCTGGGGTTACTGTTTAATCAAAGAGATCCAATTACAATATATCTTTCTTTAAAATTCTAGGCAATCTCCTCCTTTTTCAACTTCTGCTCCATTTTTTTTCCCTCTCCCTTCCCACTTACAACAACAATTTTCTTTTAAATGTTCAGAAATCCATACCTCCAATAAGGGTTTTCCGATTTCTTAAATTATTAAATCCAATGTCCAAGAATCCTTTGTCCCTTGGCTTTAACTTTCGAAATAATTTACCTTCAGTGCCCAAATAAATTTTTCAAATCTTCATCTGCTGTTTCTATGGGGTGGGAAAGTGAAGCAAAAAAAAAAAAAAAATTCCCCTTGGCAGCTTTTCCCGCCGGTTTCCAATCTTCTTAGGGATACAATGTATCTTCCAGCAATTCAAACGATTCAGTTCCAGAGTGTTTAAGAATTGTTGATTGACCTGGCTCAGCCAGCACTTTCACTTTCCCTGCTTCCTCCAGCACAATCTTACCCAGCTGCAGGCTTCCTCGTGGTGGCCATTACTGACCACCGCTCCACCACCTCGGGAAAAAGGGGTTTTTCCGGGTGAGGAGGGGGTCTGTGACACCCCCAACACCCTGTCCGGATCTCCTCTCTCTTCGGCTGCCTCTACAGGGCAGCCATATCCCCCTGATCCATTTGGATCGGGGGTACCTTGGCGGAAAGCGCAGCAGGAATTGCGGACAGTCGCGAATTCCTACTGCCACCGAAGCCACGCGAAACCGGAAGCCCCTAAATATTACTTTTAAAGATGCAAAACAACAATACTCTTTTTTAAAATTCATAAATATTTGGAATACAGTGTTTTGTCAGGGTACAACATTTACAGAAAAGCAAAGAAAGAACAAAAAAGATATTAACATACATACTAATAACAATAGTAACTAGATTTTACTAGATTTTTCTCTATATTAGCTTATTTGTAGTTCTGTGGTTATATTGGCATATTTATAATTATAATAATTATTTATTATATAATTATATAATTATAATTATAATTATAAATATTTTTATTTTTAGTTTATACTTTCTTCATCTAATTTCTACCTCTTATTTCTAATCACTCATAAAATCTATTCCATGTTAAGGAATATTCTGTATCTTCTTTGTCCTTTATTTTTAATGTCAATCTATCCATCTCTGCACAGTCTAATATTTTCCTAATTACATCCTCATCTGATGGAGTGTTCTCATTTTTTCCAGTATTGTGCAAATACAATCCTTGCTGAAAAACTAGATATTTATTACCTTTATCATAGCCCTCCAGCATTATACCCAACAAAAATATTTCTGGTTTCAGATCTATATGTTGCTTGATCATCTTTTCCAACCATGTATGGATTTTCCTCTAATATTTTCTTGCTTTTATACAAGTCCACCACATATCATAATAAGTGCCTGGGGGGGTCTGATTACACTTCCAACACTTGGCGGACATATTGCTAAACATTTTTGCTAAACAAAACAACAATACTCTTATACTGCATTCCATGTTTCCTTCTTCCACTAAAGCAATTTACAGAACTGATGTAAATGCTAGAGTATGACACGAACCTGCCTTTTATCCTGTGGCTTTTAAATAAGCTAACGCTCTTGATAATGTTGTAGAGAATGAAGGCAAATGAGTCTGCTTCTTTAGAATAAATGTGGCATTTGATAATATAATATATTTGTAATGTGGGAATCAGGAGAAGAATCCCTAGTGTAATTTCATTCTATTGAGAACAATAAAGTGTCTTGGTGAAGAGCTAATCCACGTGGTTGCAGAATAAATTGAATATGACTCCCATATAAAGACTATTAAGTAAAGTTCCAGAGGAGTTGTGTTAACGCTGTGAGGAATTCAAAGACTTTAGTGCTTTGTACAAAGTAGCTTTTGAAATTTTGTTTGGTTGTACCCTATTTTTAAAAGGATGAATAGAAAACACTTGTCGATTTAGCAGATGCAATAATTACAATTACCATTGGGGGGAAAAAGAAGTTATTAGCTTTTTGAAATATGAAACAGGGAATTTTCTAGAAGTCAAAATGTTTCACTATTTCATGCCATGATGTTGGGTTCTCATTGGATCCTGGGGTACTGAAATTTTCTTTTCGATAAGACATGAATCACTTCAGGCTGGAGCAGGGGTTTCAAACTCAAGGCTTGGGGCCAGATCTGGCCTATATGGGGTGCTTAGATCTGGCTTCAGGACTGCCCTGGAAACAGAAGGACTGACCTGCAGTGCCTCTGCCAAAAAAACCCAAAGAGCTCGGGAGTGCAGCCCTCTTGAGCTCTATTTTCACTGGTAGAGGGTTTCAGGAGGCCATTGCAGCCAAAAATGGAGCTTGTAAGGGCCACAGACAACATCCCATGCTGCATTTTTGCTGGCAGAGGGATGCAGGAGGCCATCACAGCTGAAACAGAGCTCAGGGCCCTGTTTTCGTTGGCAGAGTACTTGGGCTACCATAGGCGCCCCCGACATGAGTGACATTGAGCTGGCCATGCCCACTCTAGCCCTGTCCCCCCTGCCCCCCCCAAGGTTAAACACAACCCTGATGTGGCACTCAATGAAATCAAGTTTGACACCCCTAGGCTAGAGAATAACCACTAATTCCCCACTGTTATTCTAGAGGCATCAAGGTAGATCCTGTTGCTGATCATTGATGGGTCCAGAGACACCCACCAGGAGAGATCCCCCAGATTGCAGCCAATTCTGCCCATGTTTTTGAAGCTTTCCTACTCACAACATAAAAAGTCATCTTGTTTCTCCTCTAGGGTTTGCTGGCCTTGAATAAAATATGCTTCAAAGGGAAGATCAGAAATTGTATTCAGGTCAAACTCTTTATGTTGTACAAAATCCTTACTCCATATTCCTCATTAACTTACACAGCCTTTTTAAAAGATTTTTTTTTTTTAAATGCATAGTATAAGCTGCCCCATTTCTTTATCTCATCCACTACATTCCTCTCCTCTGGAAACATAGATTTGTAAAAACCACAGCACTGGAAGATGCTACCGAAGACATGGGAGCCAACTCCCTGGTCTATGCTGAAGTCCAGATTGAAGTATCCCTGACAGATGGTTGTCTAGCTTTCGCATGCACACATCCAGGAAAGGGAGCCCATCAGCTCTTTCAGTAATTGGTTCCATTGCTGAACTGCCTTTCCTGTCAGGCTATTCCCCTCACAACAGAACTTGGTTATTACTAAGCCAAGTTTCTTTAAGGGGACTGAGGCATTTTCCCAAGGCCTTGGATTAGCAAACACCAGCACAATTTCCCCACCATTTCTTGCAAAAAGCACATGCAAAGAGTGACAGAATGAGAAAGTCGTGTTTGCAGGGAAGAAACCTAGGCACCAAACAACATTCCGTAGGAAGATGCTCCGTACTAAACCTCTCCGTTGGCTTGCTTAATTCATTCTTACATTTCTATGGAATGATGGGGAGAGGGGGGGAAACACCCTCCAAGGGATCAACTCTTCTTTTACCCCCAGTCAATGTTTTTCTATTGGAATACGGGAGACCAATTTCTGTACAGCATGAGTAAACATTGCATATACTACAGGGTTCAATTGTGAGACAACCCACTTACTCTCAGATCATCTTGGTGCTACAGGGTTGCTACAGTTAGATAATTTGGCCAATTGAGTTCTGACTCAGCAGCCACAGCAGCAGAGGTGGAATATCTGTAAATTCCAGGCTGCAAGCAAAAACACCAGAACTTAAATACAGAATGGCTCCCCTTGGCAGAATTGCTATCCCTGCTGAACCATTGGCTTGCCCACTGAATAAAGATGATGTAGAGTTATTAAACCTTTGTCCAATTATTTCAAAGTGAGTCAGGGATGGCCTGGTCCTCACAGGAGCCAAAAGTTGGTTGCCTGCTTGGTTGGTGCTGTTGATTTAATTGTTGAAAAAAATAAATGCTACGTAAATCTAGGATAAAGTTGGGAACAGAATACTAGGTGGAAGCAAGTATCAGAGTCTCTTTGCACTCCATTACAACATAGAACTAACTTCTTCCTTCCTTTCCTTCCTTCCTTTCTTTCTTCCTTCCTTTCTCCCTCCCTCCCTCCTTCCCTCTCTCCCTTCTTTGTTTTTAGAACAAAAGATTGAATCTAACATAATATATGAACCTATGCATTCCCAGGTCAGTGTATGCATATGGAATTTTCTCTCTCTTTTCATATGGGCTGGAACATTATTTATTTATTTATTTATTTAGATTTTTCAATCGCTTACAAGGTAATAGGTATAAATATATACATAGTTATGAATACATAAAATGGGTACATATAAGAAAGATAAAAGAAACAAAAGGACAGGGACAGTAGGCATGTTGAACTTATGTATGCCCCTACAAACCTCTTAGGAAAGGGATGAGGTCAATAGTAGACAGTCTAAGGTTAAAGTTTTTGGGGTTTGGGGAAGAAACCAGAGTCAGGTAGAGTATTCCAGACATTGACCCCTCTTTTGCTGAAGTCATATTTCCTGCAATCAAGTTTGGTGCCATTAACCTTGAGTTTGTATCTATTGTGTGCTCTTGTGTTTTTAGGAAGTCTCATGTTCCTAAAAAAACCCTCGATACATTCAGAAAAGAGGTCCCATCACCCTCAGCCAGTGGGACAGTGTTTCTAGTCCACTATATTGATTATTGGTTCAATAAAAGTGGGACATAGGATTGGAGTTTGGTCATTTATGGAGATAGTTTTCCTTATTATTGCCTAATTATGCATGCAGTGATTCAGAGAAGCTGAGGTCGCTTGGTTTTAAATGTCCTTGACTGTTTTTTTTCTTCTGCGTCCAATTCCTTCTCAGATTTCTGAAAATTATAATTTGAAAACTTTTTAACTAATTTCCCACAGCACGGCAAGGCAAGACACAATGGATAAAAATTAAGCAAGAAGAGAAGCAACCTGGAATTAAGAAGAACCTTTCTAACAGTGAGGAAAATTAACCAGTGGAACAGAGGTTGTGTTCCTTCAGAAGCTGTGGGTGCTTCATCACTGGAGGTTTTTAGGAAGAGACTAGCTAGCCACCTATCTGAAATGGTATAGGTCTCCTGCTTGAGCAGTGGGTTGGACTAGAAGACCTCCAAAGCCCCTTCCAGCTCTATTCGGATTATTAAGAAAGCAACAACATAGAAGGCACTGCAGTTAAAGAAATACAGTTCAACTTGGTGGAGTTTTCATAAATCCACTGCAAGAAATGTACACTGAATGATCCTGAAATTAGGCTGCTTATAACTAAAGCTCTAGATAAGCCTTATAGATAAAGCTGGTGGTAGATAAGGAAATAGACTAAGGACAGTCAGTGAAAATGCTTTCCTAGAAAAGAGCAGTAACTCCTGATCAATATTCTCATCCACATCTGGAAAGCACCTGTGGATCTACTTCTGAAAGAAATGTCTCTACAAGCAGTAATTAGAAACAGATGTGATGGTCCCACTGAGATGTAACAGTGAAGGAATGCTGAGCCAAGCCTAAACAGGTAAGTAAGATGTATAAATATATTAGAGACGGTTGTAGATCTATTGGGGGTTGTGGATGGGGAGATTGGAGGATGAAACAGTAAAGATTATATGAAGCATGCTTGCAATGCAAATTAGGTGTTTGAACCTGTCACAAGCAAGACCATAGAAGTGATTAAAATGCTTCAAGGTCAATAGGTTTGAAATCCATTATGTTTCTCTTAGGGTTGGTATGGCTACAGTGACCTCACCCAAAGTGAACCAGAATGCTCCATGAAATTATTAATGGGAATAATTAGAGTATTCTGATTACAAAGTGGACATTCAAATTGTGCTGCTTCTAGTAAGATCAAACCTATTGATGCTGATGCTGTAACCTTCCCAGTGAAGTCCAAAATCCATATCAAGGGTGTCAGAGTTGAAACATTTCATCTTCAAAATATTTTGCACATATCTACAAAGACAATTTACATATTTACCTTAAATAACCTTTAAAAATTACTCTGATTCTTATTTCCTGCTACAAACTCCCTTATAGTTTGTAGCAGGATGATGATGTGATTTTCCTTCCTTCCTTCCTTCCTTCCTTCCTTCCTTCCTTCCTTCCTTCCTTCCTTCCTTCCTTCCTTCCTTCCTTCCTTCCTCTCTTTCTCTTTTCCTTCCCTCCCTCCCTCTTATATTTCATTGTATAACATTTGCAACTTATATTTTGCCAACTTTTTATTTCCTAAACCCTGGACTTAACACATTTCACCAATAACCTACCTTTTTCATCGATTTATGTTCATATTTATTTATATTTATGCACACATCATAGTTAGAGGGCATGGTAGCCTATTAGTTAATATGTTGAGCTTGTTAAACAGAAGGCTGGCAGTTTGAGACGGAAGTATCATGTGAGCTCCTGTTCCTTGCTTCAGCTGTTTCCCATCTAGCAGTTTGAAAGCACGCAAATGCAAGTAGATAAATAGGTATCATCTCAGTGGGAAAGTAACAGCATTCCATGCATCTCAGCATGTAATCATACTAGCCATGGAAGCATCTTGAGACAATGCTGGGTTCCTTGGCTAGGAAACATATATGAACACTGGCCCCTAGACTCAGATACAACAGTAGATACAACAGTACAGAGGGAAACCATCTTTTTTTTTTTTTTAAAGCTCATATTATGTACTTAAAAGTAACTTTAGCTACTTGATTAGTTTACCCAGCCGACAAAAATAACTGTATCGCTAAAACCATTTTATGGTAATATTAATGCCACTCTCTGCCGTTGTTTGACTAATGTATTTCTCATAAAATGCAACTGGAACTCGGAAGTTTAGTCAGTTTCTATAAATACAATACCGTCACTGAAGATTTGAGAAAATACTTTATCTGTTCTTCTTAATGAACTGTAGCAGGCTGAGCTCAGGGGCCAGTGGCACTGTCAGTGGTTTACTGTCATTAAGTTTACTGAGCTGAAAGTTACATTTATTTTTATGCAAATGCAATAAAAAGGCACAATTCTGTGATTATAAAACCGTTCCCTGAATAGAAGGATGGGATAGAGGTAACATTGAGTCTTTAAATATTAATAAGCAAATCCACAAGTGATGCTTAAATAAAAGAGGCCAATTTAGAGATATATGTTTTACAGTATATCCCCTGCCACCACTTAACTGGCTGCTTGATAATGCAAAGCTCCTAGTGACTTAATTACACATGTCGATGAAGGATACAATCCTATATTTCAGATACTCCAGCTGGGAAGCTTTTAGACATTAGGGAAGCCCTCTCCATCAGAGATAGTGTCAGCATTTCAACTAACAACTCCAACCCAATAAACTCCAAGACCAGCATTTTCTCAAAGTTACATTTTATTAGAGTTGTCATATTGGCACATCTGGGAAAACCCAAATCTGAGAGTTCCAGGTTTTCCCTTGGTAACTGATTTTTCAAAAGCCCATTCACTGGACCCATCACATGGCCCAATCACCATCCATTCCAACTGGAGACCTTTCTCAAACCACACCATTTCCAGGTGTAGGATGACATGTCTTCAACTGAGAATAAGAATGGGGTTTTGACTAACTACCTCCACTTTATGAAATCCCCCCTCCCAATTTTCCAGGCACTGGAAAGCGGCAGCATGGAAGCTTCTGAGGCTAATATGGCTTCCAAAACTCACAGATACGCTGTGGCCAGAAAAATGCAAGAATATGTTATCAGAAATATATCTCATGCTTGAAATGTGTTTGAATATTAGGAGCTTGGGTTGGTAATTAGTAGTTAGTCTGGTCCATCAACTCACAAGAAATCAGACCATGTCTCAGTAACAACAGTCAGCCACTCAAACTATCAAACAAACTGAAAACTAGACCAGGAATCAAAAGCATGAAGACAAACAACTGTAATCCTAATCTGCATCACACAGATGGTACTTAACTATAGCCCAGCAACAGCCAGTCAATCAAACAGTCCTAAATCAGACCATGACTCAGAAATATCTGAACAAACAACATTCAGGCTAATTTGCATCTCATAAAAAGATCTCTGTTCAGACAGACGAGCACAATTCAAAATGCACTGACAAGGTCTTCTCGAATGGCGACGAAACATTTGCAAGCAAATTGCCAAGTTTGGAGCTCAAACCAACAGTGTATCTCATGCATTCACTTCTTTTTTTCCTGTTTACAAAAATGCATTATCCTAGATTGCTTTATAATTCCCTGCTGTGATTTCTTTTTTTCTTTTTTTTTAATATTTTTTTATTGTTTTATGTCATACATTTCCTTTCTATGTTGAGCAGTGTGTTCTCTAGGTGTCCAAAGATTTCCCAGTTTGGTACGAAAATATCACAAAATTTAGTTGAAGTGTTAGCAGTAAATAAATCAACAATCTGTGATATCAAGGAACTTGGTATGATATAGTTTGCACATCTTTGCAATTATAACTTTGCAGTTAGATTGAGAGACCCTTGATCCATAACTCTTTGATTGAAGTCCTGTTGTGTAGGCTGAGCAACTATTTTATATTTCAAAGGAATGTTCCTTATTTGATGCATCTTTTGTACTTTCCTCTCTGACATGGTCATGGCATGAGTCCTAGTTACTTGAAATACCAGCTATCTCCCATAGTATCTGCCTGACCAAATTGATCTGGCATGGTTGGTGTTGTGTCCGCGAAATGATGCCAGGAGTCGGTGATTTCAAATCATGCTCTTTATTTGAGGTTGGAACCGAACTGGGGCAAAGGGAAAAAGATCGCGGCTTTTATTCTTTTAGCCGCGGCGGCTGCGGCCAATGACACCGCTTTGAATCTCCCGCAATCCGAATGGACCAATCGCGGGAGATTCTTAGCGAGCCAATTGGCGCGGCTCGCCAGACCAATCAGAGTGCCCCGCGCTTTGGCCAATCAAGCGCGGGGATCTCAAGAATGCTAATTAAGGACAGAACACCCCTCCCCTCTTGGTTCAGTCCTTACGTTGCGTAGTCACGTAGGTAGGCAGGGCTCCATCTGAGCCTACTGGACCTGCGCAGCTCAGTCGTAGGTTGGATCCTGGCTCATTTGGTCGGGATTTCTGCTGCTCCTGCTGCCGTCGTGGGAACCGGCTGGTCGATCGGGCCGGGCTGCTCTCCGAAGCTCCCTCCTGGGCCTCCCGGGTTGGTTGAGCTGCGGGTTTCACCGCTCCCGCTCGGTCTTTCCGGGTTGGTCGAGCTGGCCTGGCTGTCTCTTCCTGGCGAGGGGTCGTGATGGCTGCTTTCCGGTAAGTACGGCTGGTTTATTCTTCTTTGGTTTTGGTTCCCTGGGTATTCCCTCCCCCCTTGGTTTGTGTTGTGGGGGTTGGTTTCGCCTGTTTGTGCGTCGGTGGTCTCTTGGTTGGTAGCCCTCGACCTTAGTTGGTCGATGTGGCGTTTCCATGCTCGTCCGTCTGCTGTTTGTAGCCGGTATGAGTGTGGGCCTGTTATTTGTGTGATGACGGCTGATATCCAAAGTGGGTCTCCCGTCAGGTTTCTCGCGTATACGGGGTCGCCGGGTGCGAAGGTTCGGTGTTTACTGTTTGAGTCTGGGGGCTTCTCTGGGTTATACGTGGGGTGTAACCTGTCGAGTGGGGACCTTAGTTTCCTACCCATTAATAGTTCGGCTGGGCTCTTATTCGTTGTGGTATTTGGGGTTATGTGTTGGGTGAAGAGTAGTTTGTTTATTTTCTCCTGGATCTCCCCGTGGTCTATTTTCCGGATGGTCTTCTTAGTGAAGTGGACCATCCGTTCTGCCCTACAGTTAGCCGCTGGGTGCGCCGGTGCTGTCAGCGCGTGGCGGATGCCCCTTTCCGCTAGGAATTTTTCGAATTCCAGCGAGGTGAATTGGGGCCCGTTGTCGGAAACGACGTCGTCTGGGAGGCCGTGTGTTGCAAAGAGTTTGCAGAGTTCCTTGATCATGGCCTCCGTGATTGTCGTCTTCATGTTGCTTACCTCCAGCCAGTTGGAGTAAGCGTCAACTGTTATGAGGAAGGTGTGTCCTTTTGTGGGCCTGGCGAAGTCTATGTGAATCCTAGACCAAGGTCCCCTTGGGGTTTCCCACTCTAGGACGGGTGCTGTGGGTGGGCTTGGCCTAGTTTCCTGGCATCGTTGGCACCTTGCTACCCAGGCCTCTATTTGTTTGTCCATCCCTGGCCACCAAGCATAACTTCTGGCCAGGGCTTTAGTCCTAACGATGCCAGGGTGCCCCTCGTGTAGCAGTTCCAGAACCTTCCCTTGTAGCTTTTCTGGAATGACCACCCTATCCCCCCATAGTATGCACCCTTTTAATAACGATAGTTCCGTTTGGCGGTTTCGGAATGTTTTGACGGACTCGTCGTTGTTCCTTTCCGGCCACCCTTTCTCTACCCAATGCAACACCCGCGCCAGACGTTTGTCTTTATTAGTCTCTCGGGCAATGTCTGACGCGGTTATGGGCAGGTTGGGTAGAGTCTCTATGCTGAGGGTGGTTGTCGTGGGTGCTGGGTCGGTGTCAGGTTCCGGTAGCGGCGAGCGGCTTAAGGCGTCTGCATGGGAGATCGTCTTACCCGGTCTGTGTATGACTCCGTAGTTGTAGGCTGCCAGGAACTTGGACCACCTTGTCATTCGGGGGACAGAATGTTCGGGGTGGCCCGGTTTCCTGCAAGGATTCCCAGCAGCGGCTTGTGGTCGGTTATGATGGTGAAAGTCCAGCCGTAGAGATACTCGTGGAATCGTTTTACGGCGGCAACGATAGCCAGAACCTCTTTGTCCAGCTGGCTATAGTTCCTCTCCGGTTTGGTGAGGGTCCTTGAAAAGAACGTGATGGGCGCTTCTTTTCCGTTGGGGAGGGTATGGCTGAGGACAGCGCCGACGCCGAAGGGTGATGCGTTGCATGTGACGGCCAGAGGTAAGGTCTCGTTATATTGTATGAGGACGGCGTCCGAAGTGAGGAGGTCCTTTGTTCTTTGGAAGGCGGCTTGCTCGCGTTTCCCCCAAGTCCAGGTCACCGCCTTGTCCAGGAGCCTATGCAAGGGCTCCGCCGCCGTCGCCTTTTGGGGCAGGAAAACATTGTAAAAGTTCAGTAGCCCCAGGAATGCCTGTAGTTCCGTCTTGGACTTGGTTGTGGGGGCTTCTTTGATGGCCTTGATTTTTTTGTTTGTGGGGTGAATGCCGTGACGGTCTAGGAGGTATCCTAGGAATTCGACCCGTTCCGTGTATAGCTGGCATTTCTCCCTCTTGACTTTTAGCCCGGTCTCTTTAAATTTGGTTAGGACCTCCCTTAGGCGACCATCTAGTTCGGCTTGGTTGGTTGCCGACACTAGGACGTCGTCGAAATAAGGTACCACCCCCTTGATGCCTTGCAGTAGTCTTTCCATTAGGCTTTGGAATATTCCCGGTGCCACGCTGACTCTGAATTGGAGTCGGTTGCATTTAAATGCCCCCCGGTGGGTGCCTATGGTTTGCGCTTCTGCCGTTTGCTCGTTGACTGGCAACTGTTCTTATGCCTGGGTGAGGTCGAGCTTGGCGAAAACCTTGCCCCCTCCCAGTGAGTGCAGTAGGTGTTGCACTACTGGGACGGGGTAGGCACTTTGTTGTAGCGCGCCATTTAGGGTGGCCTTATAGTCCCCACAGATCCTCACCGACCCATCGGGCTTGATCGGGGTGACTATGGGGGTCTCCCACCGGGCGTGGTCTATGGGCTGTAGAACCCCTTGCTTGATGAGCTTGTCAATTTGCTCGTCTATCTTGGGTTTAAGTCGAATGGCACCCGCCTTGGTTTCAGGCATTTGGGGGGGACGTTTGGGTCTAGGTTGAAAGATATAAGGGGTCCTCGGTACTTGCCTAGGTTTCTGTCGAAGACCTCTTGGAATTCCCGGGCCAGTTGCTGCTCCCAGCTGTCGTCGGTGACGTGGTCGACTCCCGTGACTGCGATGCCGAGCGGGGCGAACCATTGCAGTCCCAGTAGGCTTGGGCGGTCGCGGTCGACGATTGTCAGGGGAAGTCTTTCAGTGTGCCCCTTATATGTGATGTTGAAGTGTTTGGTTCCGACTACCGGGATGCGGTTTCCCTGGTAGTCCTTTACAATGAGTCTCTGGCTCACTAGGCTCCTCCTTTGGAGGGTAGGCACCAGGCGCTTTATTTCATGCCATGCTATCATGGAGAGGTAGGACCCGGAGTCCACCTCCATTTTGCATGGATGGCCCTCGATGCCTACCTCCACGTGGACCTTCCGGGCGTCATTGGTGATGGCGTGGCCGATGGTGACTGTCTGATGGGTCTCCTCTCTTCGCCGGTTATCGCCGCCTCACAGGGATCGTCCGTTGCAGTCCCATCTGTTGTCCGAGGGGCGATCTCTGGTCCGGGGTGGTGTGCTCTCTCTCCTCCGGTCGCTCTGGTCCCATCGTGCCGGGCTGCGATTCTTCTTTAGGCGGCAGACACGGGCGATGTGTCCCTTCTTGTCGCAATGCCGGCAGATTGATTCGAAAAACCGGCATTCCGACCTGGGGTGGTCGCCGCCGCAACCGGCACAGTTGGTCCTCGACTTACGACCCTGCCGGTTCCGTGGGTCGCGGCCTGTCTGGAGGCGATGGACATCCTCCTCGTCATCTGAAGTGCCCGATGCCGAGTGGAAGTCGCCCTGCTGGGTGGTCGTCTCGGGTTGGGCCTCGGTCGACCCCGCCAGGTTGTTGTTTTCGCTGCGGTCTCCAGTGTTCGGTCTGCGCATGCGGTCGGTGGAAGTTCGGGTTGCTTCGGCGGCTGCGGCTGCGGTGAGGGTGTCTGCTAGGCTGATGTTGCCCTTGACCATCAGCCGGCTCTGGAGGACGGGGTCCCACAAACCGAGCACAATTCGGTCTCGCAGGGCGTCGTTCAGGTTGTCGAATTCGCAGAGCCCCCCTAGGTGCCGCAGCTCGGCGACGAAGTCGCTGAAGCTCTCACCCGACCTCTGGTCCCAACGGTAGAATTCGTTGCATCGGATCAGGATGGGTACCTCTGGAGCGTAGTGCCGCCGAAGTATTGGCTCGAGGACGTCCCAGTCCATCGCGGTCGCATCGGTGGGTTTGGCAAGCGCCTTGGCCATCTTGAAGACCTCGGTCCCGCAGTGGGTCAGGAAGACGGCGCGCTTCATGGGGCCGGTGGCGTCCTTCAGGTCGCTGCACTCGAGGAACATGCGGAATCGGTCGGAGTACGATTCCCAGTCCTTGGTGGCGGGGTTGAAGGGTGCGGGGGGTGCGATTTTCGCCATCGCGGTGGTTCGTCTGGCTTCCGTTGGACACGTGGTTCGGTTCAGGGTCTGGATCCCATCCTCGTCACCAGTATTGTGTCCGTGAAATGATGCCAGGAGTCGGTGATTTCAAATCATGCTCTTTATTTGAGGTTGGAACCGAACTGGGGCAAAGGGAAAAAGATCGCGGCTATTATTTTTTTAGCCGCAGCGGCCGCGACCAATGGCACCGCTTTGAATCTCCCGCGATTCGAATGGACCAATCGCGGGAGATTCTTAGCGAGCCAATCGGCGCGGCTTGCCTGACCAATCAGAGTGCCCCGCGCTTTGGCCAATCAAGCGCGGGGATCTCAAGAATGCTAATTAAGGACAGAACAGTTGGCATGTACCTACTCCCTTTGATTTAATTGTGCCATCTATGGGGACCTTAGAAGTACACTTTTGCTATAGCAGCACCTGCCCTTTGGAACAAAGTTCTCCCTGAGATCTGGATGACACCCATTCTGATGATGATTCAAAGAGCTGAAATACTGGGTCTTATCCAAAGCATTTGATGAGGATGAGTCAAACCTTCATGGATTGTGTCCATTGCTTTCCCTTTTTCTTCTTGTCTGTGTCTTTACCTTTTTATATGGTTTGTTATGCAGTCAGCCAAAGTTCAGAGTGGATTTGGCATTTTTATCAACCTATCTAGTCCTTCTCAAGGACCTAGGACAGGCAAATACCTTTCATTTAGATACAGATGCAGATTAACAGAGTTGGAAGGGACCTTGTAGGTCATCTAGTCCAACACCCTGTCCAAGCAGATTGTACACAATTTCTGACAGATGGTAGTCCACTCTCTTCCTGAAAGCTTTCAGTAATGAAGCTCCCACAACTTCTGAAGGCAACTCCTGTTCCATGGGTTGATTGCTCTCACCATTGGAAAATTCCTCCTAATTTCCAGGTTGAATCTCTCCTTGTTCAGTTTCCATCCATTATTCCTTGTCTGGCCTTCAGGTGCTTTGCAAAATAGCTTGACCCGCTCCTCTCTGTGGCAGCTCCTCAAAAACTGGAACAGTGCTATCATGGTCCTTTTCTTTGCTTGACTAGCCATGCCCAGTTCCTGCAACTGTGTTTGATGATGTTAAAGTTATTGTTGCAGGAGGTAAGATGTTATTATTATTTTATTTATCTGTCTCTCTCTCTCTCAAATATTTTATTTGTGAGCCACCAAGAATCACTGGGAGTCATGTGGCATACAAATGTAATAAATCTAATGTGAGGTAATTAGCACAACTGATGAATTTGAGAATCACAGTAGGGATAAATATGTTCAGAAGAAGTTATATTATCCAGATAAACTATTTATATATGGATTATTAGAACATTTCATGTATCTTTGTCTCTCAAGGCATAATACTGTAAGCTCAAAGGAAAAAGAAAAACATCAGTTTTGCCTGTCATAACAAACTCTTTCATTCTTGCTTTTAAGACTCTACCTAACTTACAGTAGGGTCAAAAAATTGGTTTAGATCCGTCAAAATTACAGCTTTAATTGGGATAGCTACATTGATTGGACTTGGTGACCTTCATGGTTCCTTCCAACTGCACAATTCTATTATTTGATATTGGTATTTCCACTCCTTAAGTTTCTGAGAGAGAAAGGGTGTAAGAAATTGGATAATAGGAAACTACACCTCCCAACAAATCTGATCAAAGTTGGCACCCGGAATATGCATTTTAAGAACAAAGAACACCCCAGAAGTAATTTGCATCAGTGTGAACAATTGCTTGAATGATCTGATTGGAAAAATGAAACGCTGACCAAAAAGAAAAAAAAGAAAGACAAATTAACAATTCTCAAGGATAGAAATATTTGTGAAACAAACAAAAATAGTTTTAACAGAATAACAAGAGTTGGAAGGGACTTTGGAGGTCTTCTAGTCTAACCCTCCTGCTCAACCAGGAGAGCCTATACCATTTCAGACAAATGACTGTCCAGTCTTTTCTCAAAAACCTCCAGAAATGGAGCACCCACAATTTCTAAACGCAAGACGTTCCAATGATTGATTGTTCTAACTTCCAGGAAATTTCTCTTTAGTTCTAGATTGCTTCTCTTCTTGATTAATTTCCATCTATTGCTTCTTGTCCTACCCTCAGGTGTTTTGGAGAATTGGTTGACTTCTCTCCTTTGTGGCAGCCCCTTAGATATTAAAACACTGCTATTATGTCACCCCTAGTCCTTCTTTCATTAAGCTAGACATACCCAATTTCTGTTACTGTTCTTCATATGTTTTAGCCTTCAGTCCCCTAATCCTCTTTGTTGCTCTTCTCTGCACTCCTTCTAGAGTCTCAACCTCTTTTTAAAAAAATATAAAGGTGACAAAGCTGGATGCAGTATTCCAACTTTGGTCTTACCACATTATTATCACACATCATACGATCTTGATTCTATCCTTCTGTTCATGCAGCCTAAGATTGTGTTATGTTTTTTGATAACTGCAGCACATTTTATATCAAATGATAATCCAGAGGAGAACTATGAATTAAGTGGAGTCCTTGGTGGTCTCTGAGCGTGATGCCTTGCTTGCAAATATTCCATTAACTGACCAAGTAACAACATTGCTGAAGTTGTTACTTAGTTGGGAGATGAAATGTCTATAAGAAAACCACCAAACTCAGAGAGCACCAAGGACCCCACATTTCAATCCTGAGCTAGAAATATTTTCTTCTGTTGGAATAGTGAATTAACCATGTGTTGGAAGTTAAAATCCACCCTTCTACTAGAAAAATAAAATATTTTAGAATATACTAAAAGGGCAGAGTATTTCCCCTAAAAGAGAAGTGGAAACTCAGAGAGGCAGAAACTCACCCCTGTTTGTTAATGGACCATTAAGGCCTGGGCTATTCTATTCTACATAACAAAGATCTACCTCCTTCAGGCAGAGCCATTCAATTGCCCTTCATTGTACCACCCAGCAAGTTTCAACCAAACTTATCACACAGACAACCTACAAAGCTAGCTATGACCTCTGACAGCAACCAATCAGAATATTCTTCCTGTGCCCCTGGAAGTTCAAAGCCAGAGAGGGTATAAAACCCAGGGACTCTCAGCATTTCTTCCCTTTTTTTTGCCCAAGAGCTCTAAGGCTTGTGATCCTGTTCATCAATAAACCATCTTTCCAAACAGCCTCCATGTTTCCTGTGTCTTTTTTCCCCCACTTGGAACTGAACCCAGATGGATGTTTCTTCCAACAATTGTAATAGAAAGAAACAAATCAATTCATATGATTTGAACAGATCACCACAACTTTATTTGGCAAACTTTTCAGTTTGTGTTAATCTTAAATGGAGGTATTTCAGAGTTGATACAGAAGTCTTGGGAAAAAGAAAAAAAAAAACAATGAAGGCAAAAGTCAGATAGTATTGTCACTAAAAAAACAAACAAAACACTTTCCATTGGGCTTAAATAAAGGTAAAAAGGTCTGTTGAAAAGGTAATTAAAATAGTTTTGTGGCTCCTGAAATCAGAAGCCCAGAATTATAGATTTTCTCAGGAGTAGATCTTCTCTTTGAAATCAAAGAAGAAAACCCCCAATAATAAGCAAAGCTCAGCCACAAAGAAGCAAAAAAAAAAAAGGGACATAACTTTCAAAACGAATGTAGTGATGAAGAAAGAAAGAAACATAAGAAAAAAAAAAATGAGGCAGTAAAAACGAACTTTCTATTGTCGGCTGCAAAGCAGTTTTCACATTAATGGCTCCTTAAAGGACATTTTATGACACTCAAACTTTTACAACAAAATGATATTAAAATCTTGAAAAGGGTAGAAAATCCTATGGTTACTCAGCAAAAAGAAAAAAAAAAGCTTGCTTTGAAAAAAAAAAATACAAAGGAACCTGTTTGGCAGGCATACACTGCCACCTTCTGGATGTTCAATAGTGAGATGAGCCAGCCAACCCTATTATGACAGCATTGGCTTTGACTTCACATCCCATGAAGTGAATGTTCTCCTAGGGGAAGAAAAAATGCATTCCAGGTATAAAGCAAATCTAGGCTTTATCACACAAACAAATGTCTTTTTGCCTTTCTGGATTGGCTATGAACGTAAGCCTGGATTCCATCCAGAATTCTCTTGAGCATCAGATCTCTTTGCTTGGAAGAACAGAATGGCTTTAAAGAGCTAGGAAGACAGATGGAGTGCTCTCAGGCACCTTCAAGTATGAAAAAATATGAAAATAATGCTTAGACTGTAGACCACCCAAAGAGTGCTAAAGCACTATGGAGGGGTATATAAGCCTAAACACTATTGCTATTGCTTTCTTTTACTGTAAATGTACAATCAGTTATCTGGAACAGTAGATCTTTGCACAAAACGTGTAAACATCATCAGAATCATCCTTGAAGGGGTGAACATCAAGAATAAGCCTTGTGTGATATACCTTATGTACCTTATGATTCTTGACTCTTGACAAATGTATCTTTTCTTTGGTATCTTTATTTGTATCTTTATTTGGCCAATAAAGAATTCTATTCTATTTTATTCTATTCTATTCTATTCTGTTTTACTTTGCTCTGTTCTATTCCCTCCTATATTCTATTCTCTCCTATTTTCTCCTACTCTACTTACTCTACTCTACTTTATGCATACAGACAGGAGGTTATACAACTTGCCTCGTGTAACCAGAACAATCTGGAACTGAACACCTATTCTATTCTATTCTATTCTATTCTATTCTATTCTATTCTATTCTATTCTATTCTATTCTTATTCTTACTCTACTCTGTCCTATTCTCTCCTCTCCTCTCCTCTTCTCTCCGATCCTATCCTATCCTATCCTATCCTATCCTATCCTATCCTATCCTATCCTATCCTATCCTATCCTATCCTATATGTTCTTTTCTCCAAACCTTCTGAATCTTTATTGGCATCAGATTTGGGTATCCTGTTCATTTGTCCTTCCTACCAATGGGATCTAGCTGTTTACTGAAAAGAAAATGGGATGGGTGAGACCTATTCATGTGCCCATCTCCAAATGAAAAAGAAAATGAATGATCGGGCCACTTTTGAACTTCCTCCTCTTTCCCAGCCACCACTAAGCCATAATCCTTTAGTAATTCCTCAGATTTCCTTCATGGCACTCTGAAGATTTGCTCAGGAACTGTTGCCAAATATTCCCCGAGTTCAGGCTTGCTTTGCTTTACCAAGTGCCACTTTTTAAAATTATCAGGAGGAACTTAGAGAGTCCCTTACATGTATTAGACCTAAGTGTCCTTTCTTCTCACCCATAATGCATTCTGTAGTTGCTGAGTTGTTACAGCCCCGATGCCAAGTATCGGCAGTTCAGTTTTCCTGCCAATTGTAGAAGGAAAGCCATGCTGTAAAACCTGAAAGTTGGCATAGCAGAATGGAAAAGCAAGCAAACAAGCAAGCAACAAACCTTCTTGAAGTCCTAAGAGGAATTTGTCTTTCTGTTGGTCCCAGTCCAACTTTTATCACTGCAGTTTTCAGCTCCCTTAAGAGCATTAAAGACTAGTCCAAAATGCAAGAAGTTGCCCACCCTGAGTGAGCCCAGCAGCCATCTATTCCAACATTATCAAGGCTATCCAAGTATATTATTTGCATAGAATCGACTGTGGACAACCATTAGATGGCAGCAAAGAGCAATTTGCTATATCTCTTTGTTGCCATCTAGTGAACGGCTGGACTTCCTGCAGCTGATGTGCACTATTGGGAGTTAATACTTGCAAAAAGGAACTTTAACACTGTTCTAGTTTCCTCCTTTTCGGCTGCAGTTCATTTAAGGTTCTTTCACAAGTAGGTTTGCATATGAATGATGTTTATGTCTGCGATGAATTAATAAAGCCAGGATTCCAACATTAATAAGCATTTTTTCAGTTTTAAAAAATATATATTGTTTTAACACTGTAAAATGAAAATAAGCTTTATAGGCAGTTTCCCACTTTCTCAATCAGCTTGTGAGTGAAACATAATGTCTCCTTTCCTTTAAATACATTAAGCATCATGATGCATTAGAGATGATTACAGTAACTACTAGTATTCCATATGATATTTATCTTTCACCTTTGCCCTCTAGCAGCTCTGGGTTACGTTCATGGGGATTATCATATTTTAATCTTTGCAACAGCATGTGAGATAACTAAGACTAAATGTGACTGCCTTGAGATAATCTGGGGATTAGGAGGACTAGCCTCCATTGAAACCCAGGTCATTTTAGACTGCTCCTGTGCCTCATTTAATCTCATCTGCTTGGCCACATGTAATCTATATTTCCATTAAAATTAAATCAAACTGCCCACATGATTGCAGACTTTGACATCCCAGCAATATTTTACTTTGTTTATAGACCATAATTGGCTCTATATTAATCTGCAATTGGTAGGAAAAATAAAAATAAAAATGCCTTTTTATTAGCTTCCGTAATGTTTGCAAGTCTGCAGTCTTTGTACCATGAAGGACGCATCAGAGTCCTGAACTAAAGGGGATATAATTTCAGTGTTCATTTATTCGATAGATGACTCCAGTTAAAAGAATTAGATTTGGGGATCTTTCCCCCTAAAGATAAAATTAGACTTCTGTATTCATCTGTCAGCAGAAAAATTATATGTAAACTTCATTTTGCCTCTATAGGTGGTAAGAAATGCAATTAATTAAGAACTAACATTAATAAAAGACAGCTAGCGTTCTATGAAACACATTCTGATGCACGACTGAATATGCTATGCTTTTTTATATTAAAAAATGCTACGTTAACTGCTGTGTGTGTGTGTGTGTGTGTGCACAGGCGTGCTAACCAGCCATTAGTGAGTAAACAAAGAAAGAAAGAAACAAGTGTTATTCTGAACTGAAAACAATTATCTTGCCAAATTGGATACGCTTTAGGCAAAGATGAGGATTTTTTTTTTTTTTTTTGGTTTTCATAACCCAGTAGTAACAGCAACCCTGCTGATTGCATTTTCATTTAAATATATTTTGTTACTGTCCTAACAGTAATGAGAAAGAAAATATGTTGTTCTAATAACTGCTTATATGAATTATGAAATATTTATTCCAGAATGACATTGTTTTATCTTCTTCTTCTTCTTTATTTCTCCTCTCTGGTTTATATTTTCAGGTTTTGTCAGTGCCTAGGCACTAACTAATTTTCTCAACATTGAACTCACCACCAGGGTATACAATAAGGCAGTGGTGGCTAACCTTTTTGGGGTCCTGTGCGAAAAATTGTGTGCAGGCCAAAAAATGGAGCCATTTTATCACTTCTGGTATTTCCAGAAATACAGGAAGTGATGGAATGGGCCTGTTTTCAGCCTGCAAAGGTTGCAGAGGTTTCCCTTGAGCCTCTGGGAAGCTAAAAAAAAGGCCTCAAACAGGAGAATAAATCAGCTGGCACATGCGCAGCGCAGGTAAGGTGGCAGCAGGAGGGATCATGTATTCATGCTCAGTGGGCACGCACGCATGGCCTTCTGGGTGCTGGCATGCATGAGTGTGAGCACGCACACAATTTTTTGATCTTTGCGGTGCTGTTAGAGTGCAGTACTGCAGGCTATTTCTGTTGACTGCTGGCTGCCTACAATTTGGCAGTTCGAATCTCAGCAGGCTCAAGGTTGACTCAGTCTTCCGTCCTTCCAAGGTGGGTAAAATAAGGACCCAGATTGTTAGGGGCAAGAGACTGACTCTTAGACTCTGCTTAGAGAGAGCTGTAAAGCATTATAAAGCAGTATATAAGATTAAGTCCTATTGCTAAGTGGCTTTTGAGCCACAGTGGAAAATCTACAACACTTATTAGGCTTATATTGGTCCACAGCTATGTTTTGGATGGAATTTATGAGCCAGTTATACAAATTCATGAGTGGAAGAAGGAAGTCCAGAGCTGTACATGCAATAGTAGAAGGAACAAACCTATATTCACCCAATCATAGGTTAAGGACATCAAAATTAAGTTCAAGACAGTAAACTATATTTTTTTAAGGTCCTGTTTTTAATTATATAATAAATAATATTAGGAAACCAGAAGTGATTCATTTCTTTTTTCTGTAGACTTAAACAAATACAAAGACAAAAGTTACTGTAAATAGAAATTAAAGCTCTAGGGAAGGGCTCTATTGTTAGCTATAGATGCAAACTATTGTCATAAAAATATTAGAATCACAGGAGTATGGTTACCTTGTAGATATATGACAGAAGAAACCTAGTAATTTCTTCTATCTGCAGCAAATAAGCAATATGATTTCTTCCTTCTTTTGAATTATCTGTTAGGACAGCAAACAGTTCCCTTGTTTTCTAAAGTATCCAATATTTTTTTTCTTTCTCTCCCATCAACAAATTAGTTTTTGGATTATCTTTCAGCAGTTAGCTATAAACAAAGAAGAAGAAAAAAAAAAACACTCAATTTTTTGTATTCATCAATTCTTAATGCCCCTATAACAAAAAATAAAATAAAATCAAGCTTGGTTGTTTTAAAGTGCAACTTATTTAATATTGCATGGGAATCTAGCAATTGTCTTTGGTGCTGCAGCAGTGATGAATGATCATAAGCATTTCTTGGGCAAAAAAAGATAAAATTAAGAAGGCCATGAAGACAAAAGACTACTTTCCCTGTTTATCTTAGAGTCCATAATAGTCATAGGAGCTAATTGATGAAGCATCAGTGAAGTATGGCAAATTAAATGCAAAAAAAAAAAAAAGAACCCTGAAACCAAGAGAAATCATTAGCCACTATGTTAACAGAATAGAATAGAATAACAGAGTTGAAAAGGACCTTGGAGGTCTTCTAGTCCAACCCCCTGCTTAGGCAGGAAACCTTGCACCACTTCAGACAAGTGATTATCCAACATCTTTTTAAAAACTTCCAGTGTTGGAGCCTTCACACCTTCTGGAGGCAAGTTGTTCCACTGATTAATTGTTCTAACTATCAGGAAATTTCTCCTTAGTCCTAGGTTAGTTTCCACCCATTGCTTCTTGTCCTGCCCTCAGGTGCTTTGGAGAATGGCTTGATTCCCTCTTCTTTGTGGCAACTCTTGAGATATTGGAACACTGCTATCATGTCACTTCCTAATCCTTCTTCTCATTAAACTAGACATACCCAATTCCAGCAACTGTTTTTTATATGTTTTAGACTGCAGTCCCCTAATCATCTTTGTTGCTCTTTTCTGTACTCTTTCTAGTGTCTCAACACCTTTTTTACATCCTGGTAACCAAATCTGGATATATTCTCTATTCTATGTATATTTGCATGGAAAATTAAGCCAATTCAGTGGCTGTCTGGATTTTTGCTATCTGAAATCTGATGGTTCCAACAAAAGTCAATGTTCTTTTTGATTTGTAAAAAAAATAAAAAAAAATGTTTGGGACGTGATCAACTTCTATTAGCCAATTTAGCAAAAATGGATGTTTGCAGTGAGATGAATCACAGTTAGACAAACTTCCTTTACATTTTTTCCCATTTATGTATAGTGTTCTTTAATACACATTGAAATGCAAACACATTGAGGTGAGGAGAGAACCCTTAAAAGTATATTCAGCAAAAATGCTAAAAATCAAATCCAGGTAGCCCCCACTGGCCTTTGCACAGCATCTGCTCAAAATCTTGAACATCAGTTCCCCAATGGAAAGCCAAATTGGTCACTAAACATCCAAACATAATGTAGGTAGATATATAAATGATCCCACAAAAATGGTACCAGGATTTAACCTATCATGTCAGCAATGGACAATCCTTAATAGGGTTAACTCCTCACTCAGGGTCTGACAGGACTCTCTGTATAATTGGGGCACAGTTTCCTCCCCTCAGTGTGACTATGGGGTCTCACATCAAACTGTATATCACATCATGACCAGCTGAAAGTTGATGTCATATACCAGTTCAGTATCTGATTTTTCTCAATATAAATGATACTGTGTGTAGGTGGTTAGATGCCCTAGACGTTGGTATTTGAACATAGATCTTTTTAACATTTATATTTTATTGTGTTTTATTAATCCAGATGAAATTTTAATATATATTGCTAGAGTATATATGATGTATATATTTATTTATAAATAAATATAAAAAGAACAGAAAGAAATGAAACCAATATTGTATTGAAATATTGTATTGTTTGTATTGAAATCGATACAAACACTTTGTTTCCATGGGAACTTGATCCACTTTTATCATTTCCAACTGGGACTCAAATCTTCTTCCCGATATAAAGAAAGAAATATGTTTTTGCAGGGGGAACGGATTTTTTGCAGATAAGAAAATATTCAACTTTCTAATCTCACGACAGCCATTTCATGAATTATTCTTTGGTCTTCCAGTTTTAAGCAAATGGAAGGAAAATGTTCCAGACAAAGCTAATTTGGGAAGATTACTCAAAAGAAAAAATGGGTATCATCATCTTCATTTAATGACCCCATAAACCCTTGCTGGGTGGAGTCTGGGCAACTGAATGGAGCTAGCAAAGTATTTTAATGGCCAGATGCCTTTCCTGTCACCAATGTGGGATTTTGTTCAGCAGATATATTCTCAGTATATCCAAAGAGAGAAATATCAGCCTTTACCAAGGATAGAACTCACAGCCTCCTAATTGTGAGGCAAAAGTTTGCCTCTAGGCCACTACATCACTTGGGGAAAAAATGGGTATATGTTCTACAAATTAAAGATTGGGAGATTATTTTCTCTTCAGATTTCCCATTTTTTCCCCTTCTTTTGCTTTTAGTTTGAGGTTAGTTTTTTTTTTTTTTCGCTAAAGAACTTTAACTGTTCAGCTGTTTACTTTCTGTAAGCTACTCTGGATACTTATGTGATGAATTCATAGAAAAAAAGCTACTTGTTCTTCAGCTGAGAATCCAAAATGCACTCAAAGTACAGTAAGAGGAAACAATTATCCCAAATATCAGTCAAATGGATAAACATGTGTGAAGCATGTTTTTTTTTTTTTTTGACAAGAAGACAACTGCTAAATGCCCATAATAGTTTTGTAGGCTTTACATGATAACTGCTAAATAACCTTAATAACTCAAGCCCTTTGCAATTTTCCTCCTACTCCTGAGAAATATTTTTCTCTGTTTCCTTGGGAATACATAGAATAACTTTTTTCTAATTATCTTTCTAATAACAGACTCTGGGTGTTCTGTCATCTCTGATATACATACAAAGCTCTCACTTTTTTCATAATGCACAAGAAAATATTAAGAAATTGTCATCTTAAATGGAGATATCAAATAGCAGCATGAAAATTAGCAAGTCTATGTAATGCCGATTGTATGTATATGTTTGTGTGTGTGTGTGTGTGTGTGTGTGTTTCTTGAAGAGTCCTTATTAGTAAGAATGTTAATCAGGTCATATTCTATAATGATTTTTAAGTCATTAGGGAAGAAATTTCTATTGCATTACCCAGTATTAGCTAACAGAAAGGGGAAATCATTTATCAATACATGTTCATCAAATCTGTCATGGTTATCCCATCTTATCTCATCCTATTTTGTTTATTTATTTCTGTTTTGAAGGTAAGGCAAACTTTTTATTAGTTTATAGTATGAAATACAAAAATGCAAAAACAAATAATAGGAAAAATAGAGGAGGGGAAAGGGAAGGGGAAAGTGTTGAAAAGAAGGGACGGAGAAAGAAAAGGCATTGACTTCTGACTTCCTTTGCTTCAGTAAAATAGGATAGCAACATCAAACCTCAACTTTTTACTTTTACATAATACTATAAACTGGACATTTCTATAACAACAGATCTCATTAGTCCAGGGGTGTCAAACTCAAGGCCCGGCAGTTGGATCTGGCCCACAAGGTGCTTAGATCTGGCCCAGGCCACCCTGGAAACAGCAAAGGACCAGCCTGTGATTCCTCTTCAAGTGAAAACAGCTTGCGGTGGAATGTTGAAGGTAAATCAAGTTGATTGTATGAATTTCCATTCTGTTTCATCCTAATAAGTCATAATTAATATTAATTTGGATTATATCCCCAAATAATGGACAAAGTGGGAATAGAAGGGAATATTTGTAGCTCATGGTTGAACTGTGGGATTCTTGGTGTTTTCTAGCCCTCCTGCAGATGTTTCATTACTCAACCCTTCCAGCACTGATGATGTTGCCAAGTTAGATAATGAAATGTCTTTAAGAAAACAATCAAGCCCAGAAGGCATCAAGGATGCTACAATAGAGAAAGTCCATTGTTCTGAAATAGTCCACGTTATTCATGTAACTGAAGTCCATATACATCATTTGCATAAATAGATGCATTGATATCAACTGATATTGATATATATCAGTTTTGTTAAGTATGTGCATTCAGTTATAACAGACTTCAGCTTTTAGGGACAATCCTTTCAGTGGTGGGATTTTTTAAAAAAATTACTACTGGTTCTGTGGGCGTGGCTTGGTGGGCGTGGCAGGGGAAGGATACTGTAAAATCTCCAGTCAGAGGTGGTATTTGCCAGTTCTCTGAACTACTCAAAATTTCTACTACTGGTTCTCCAGAACTGGTCAGAACCTGCTGAATACCACCTCTGAATCCTTTCCACAACATTATCCATACAATCAAGGTTTTATTGTATTTTTATCGGACCACATTCTGGTCTCTATGAGTTGAGATGTTTCAAATTCCAATCCTAATTTACACAGAGAGAGAGAGAGAGAGAGAGAGAATGAAAAGAAAGAAATGCAAAATATCAAAGGTACTTCCAAGAGATGGGGTCTTCAAATGTCACAGCTTTAAGACCTGTGGACTTCAACTCCCATAATTCCTCCTCCAGTCATGTTAGCTCAGGAATTCTGGGAGTTGAAGTCCACAAGTTTTAAACTTGCCATGTTTGAAGACCCTTGTCCAAGAGCATTAATACGTTGATTTCCTGAATGTTCCAACAACTGAAAGATTTGTAAAATTTGGAAACAAATATATCAGTGTATTAGCTCATAATTAAGTGTGAGTAATATTTTTAAGCAGCAGTCCTTCAGAGATTTATATGAGAGGAAGTTCCATTCAGATCAAGGGAGAGTTATAATCCTTTCAAAGAGGCACATGCAATTGACAGGAAGGACTGGAAATCCAAGAACAGAAACCTTAAGGAAAAGATACATTTATCTGATTGAATCCTTTCTCAACTGTTCTTTCATAACTATGCCATGTTATGGTTGACAACATGGATAGGCACTGCAGTGTTCCAAATGAATTCAAGGATAAAACTTTTAGTAGGTGAATTTCTATGGATTGTTAAAATAGCAAGTCTGTTATAGTCCTGTCCATACTGATATTGCTTTTATTTAAATATATGTTTATTGTTTAGCTGTAAAGGAATCGATCCATTTAGTTTCAGGAGAAGTTGTTGATTTCTTCTGTCCACTTACCTGCCCTTGAGTGCAGATATTTTGACCGTAAGTCTCCATGTGGAATCAGCAGATTGATCAAATCAGACTGGACGCACATAAAAATTACAGGTTCCCAGCAGAAGTTTATTCAAAAGAGACAAAACTACAGTAGCAAATCATGCAGAAATGCAGCAAGTGGACTTCTCAGTGAGGAATTCAGGAACTTTTATAGTTTAATTGATTACATGCCACATATGAGAAGTAGGCTAAGTTTTCAAAGTAATGTTGCCATGTATATAAATACTTAATCACCCTGCAGTTCTCAGGCTATCACCACTGTCACCTCTGAAGATGTCCATTAATTGAAGTAGGTAGAAAAAACCCACATGTTTCAACCATTGTGAGTTTTTAAAAAGGCACATTAGTATGGTTAGTTGCACAAGCACCTAGAGATTTAGATCGTACTTGGCATTTTTATCTACCTATGAGTTCTTCCCAATGACCTAGAATAGGCAGATGATGTTGTTTAATAACATTAAAGATACTGTCACAGAATGAAAGCAGTTCCAAGTCAGGCTGCCTTTTGCAATTGACTGATGGGTCATTTTGTCAATGCTGATGGTGTTCAGGTAATACTATTGGTATTAGTTTTGCTTTATTTTGCCATGGTCATTCTATTTCTATTTGCATGCCCTTGTGTCTTGTGATTTTCTCTTCTAATTTTCTGTCTTCTGATGTTGCAACATTCATCATACAGATTTTTTTCCAATCTTTCTTTCTGAAAATTTTTAAGTCTTAAGTCAGTAAATCCCATAATTAAACCTTTTAGAAGCATTAGTCCCACACTAATGCTAGATATATTTCTGCATAAAGAAATATTGAGTTCACAAGTGCCTATAGAAATCATAGTGAAGGAAAAAATACTCACATAAGTTTTCTTCTAAAGGATCTTCAATGAATGCAGAAGTGATTGAATCAAAAGACACTTCAGATCTGAATGAATGTTCATGCATATAATTTTTTATACTCATTATAGTTATAGTTATAATGAAATCAGTGTAAATGCTTAATCCACATTTAGTCAATGAAGGAGGGGCCTGGGAGGACATTTTTATAGATCTAATAGTCCTAAAACAATAAATTGAGAAAGAGCAAAGTAACTAAAAATCAGAAGTGAAATATTGGTGAAATATTCTACAAGAATAAGTAAATTGAATCATATGCTTATTTGATTCAGTGTATCAGAGAGTGTGATCATTTGATAGTAATCCTGCTCCAAACAAACCAGCTACCCCCAAATGCTTTCCCAAGTGTTCATGGATATTAAATTATATGCGATGGTTTTTCTAAATTGTCAAATTAATTCTGAATGTTGGCTGTGAGATCTTTTGATGTACAACTAATAGAAAAAGGAGATACAAGAATCCTAAACCTAAAGATCAATATAATTGTGGAACAAGTTGTCAATTCTCAAATCACTCATGTTAGAAAGTTACTAACCTTTCTATGAATATATTGTTTCCATCCAAAAATACTATAGCATCCATTGTCCATATTCTACCTTCCCAACATAGTTTTATTTCTTGGCTGGTAGATTTTTCTTCCCTGCCTTTCGCACAGGAGCTCACTCATTCTGTTTTCTTTTTCCTGAAGTGAAGTTGACTGGGCTGAAAGAGAATGACTGGTCCAAAATCAATAGGGACCTCCTTTTGCAGAGAAGATATTGCAATTTGTTTTCTGGATTCTGAACTGATAATGACTTTTAAATGCCACATTAATGAGATGACACTGCTTGTTACAATACAGTAAAAGAACTGATTGATATGGGGCACTTGAGGAAACAACTTCTGCAGAGGGGAAAACATGTTCTCGCTATCTATTTCCCAACTAAAATCCATGAACGATCTAAATTCATTTCAGTGAATAATCAGGAGTGGGCTGCAACTGGTTTGCACCAGTTTGAGAAAACCGGATTTTAATTTTACATCTGGTTCACTGAACCGGTAGTTGAAACGACTGACTGGCCCCACCCACCCACCCTGCCCCGCCCCTCCCAGGAATCTCTACGTGACCCATTTTGGATTCCAGATAAGTGCAGGGCTTGTGCAGAGGCTCAGAGAGGGCAAAAAATGGGTCTCTCGGAGGCTCTGGAAGGTCAGAAAGAGGCCCATTTCCAGCCTCCAGAGGGCCTCTGGAGTCAGAGAAGCCATTTTTGCCCTCCCAGAGGCTTGAGGAAAGCCTCCAGAGCCTGGGGAAGGCAAAAAACACCCCCTCCCATGATGCAGGAGGCCAACTAGGTTACGCCCATCATGGCCATGCCCACCCAGCAACTGGGCAGAGAACCAGTTGCTAAATTTGTTGAAGCCCACCCCTGATAATATTTCTTTTCCAATCTTCTTATATAGCTACCAAAAGCAAATGAGATGAAAGGAGACCAGCTCCAGTTGATCAAATCCAAATTCTATCCTCATACCTAATTGCTGGCCCTCACTGTGACATTCACAAGAAAGATTCATGGATTCAGCTCTTCAATATGCTATCAGCCATCAATTGCCATCAGTTCCTTTAGCTCTTGATGGAGGGGGGGGGGACCCCTAGACTATTTTTGATTGTACCTCATCCAATGTGACAGTTTTCAAGAATGAGGGAATATTTCAGCTTCCTAGTTCACTTTGATATCAGTCTTAAGGGACCTCTGCTTGAACAAGTAAAGCTCAAAGATACATGGCAATGAAAAACTGATGAACTATAATTTATTATGAGTTCAAATATATCTTAGGTGTCAGATTCAGATAGAGTCCTTCATCATGCTAATGTGTTCTTCACCTCTCCAGAGGAACAATGTCTGTCTTACTACTTAACAATTATTGTAAATAACCATTATTAAGAAGGTGATTGCTTGCATTATCTGTTGATCTTATTCTTCAACTATGAGTAAGTCAGCACTTACAAACCTCATGGATGTTTTTTCAAAATGTACTCCATACTTTATGCAGAAAACTGTATGTCTTGATGTGTTTCTTTGTGTTGAAGGTGCTGCAAAACTCATTATTGTTGTAGTAAATGTATATTAAATTTTTCCCTCTTGGCCAACTGTAGAGTATGATGCTCACTCTTTTACTCACTATGAAGATAGGTGGCAATCTATGTAGGTGATCTACTTTAAAAGAAACTATATAAAAGTACATTTTAAGTACATTATGAGATAACTTATGATTTGTATTTTGAGAAAGAGCGAAAGAGAAAGGGAGGGGGAGATAGAGAAAGAGACAGGGGAGGGGGAGGGAGAGGGAGGGAGGGAGGGAACAAATAGACATCTCATTGTTCTAGCATTTAGGTTTTTTTAAAGCATAATTGACTAGGCATCTTTAGATCTGATGAAAGTAGTCCAAATAACTTGCATTATATTCCTTAGAAACTATAGTCGTTTCAACCTTCACCTATCTTGGAATAATATTGCTTTTTCACTGTTTGCTTCCCTTGGAATTTACTTCTTCTTCTTCTTCTTTTTTTGCTAAAAAAAAAAAACTTCCATTTTTTTTTAAACTGAAGCCAACATAACCTCCAACAACTCTAGCAGAAATCCATAAACCAAAGAAGAAATAATGTCACACTCATCCATTGCTGTCCAACTTTAAGAGCATATGTTGACACAAGTGTTTGGTAAATCACAATGGCTGTCTTCCTTGTCATTTTGTACTGGTTTTATTAGTCTCCACATGTCACAAAAAATTTCAGGCATTATCATTTGTCTTAAAAAGAAGGAATAACCAAATAATAAGTGTGATTGTAGCTCTAGCTGTCACACCATGACATTATTGTGCTTTCCTCTTTGACATGCAAACCATTTTTCACAATATAATTAGTCCTACTCAAATGATTTCTTCATGTGTTAATTTACTGCTGTTCAAAACTGATATGGCTCAACTTCTCTTTATGTGTAGACCTATGTCCCAGGTTATTGTTACAAAATGAAAATTACATCAAACTGGACTGATGGTGAGCACAAGAAATAATAGATGACAACTACTGAAGGAGAGAAGCAACCTGGAATTAAGGAGAAACTTCCTAACTATGTGAACAATTAACCACTGGAACAGCTTGTCTTCAGAAGTTGTGGGTGCTCCATGATTGGCGGTTTTTAAGAAGAGACTGTCAGGATTCCAGAAAACCTCAACTCCAACAAATAATTCCAAGACAGACATCTTCTCAAAGGTTCCTTTTATTAGAGTAGTAAACTGGCACATCTGGGAAATCCCAAATCTGAAAATTTCCCTTCAACAAGTAAAATATTCTAAATCTACCCCTGCACCACTCATTGCATGTCCCAATCACCATCCATCCTAACTTGAAACATCCCCTCAAGCACTCCTCAGCCAGGTGCAGAAATAACATGACCTTGACTTAGAGGAAGAATGATATTATGTCTAACCACATACACTCCAAGAAATTCCCCTCTCCCATTTTCCCAGGCTCAAGAATGTGGCAGTGTGGAAGTGTATGGTGCTAATAGGGCTTCCAAAGCTGACAAAGACTAGACAGGCACTTGTCTGAATTGGTATAGGGTCTCTTGCTTGAGTAGGTAGTTGGACTAGAAGACCTCCAAAGTCCCTTCCAGGTCTATTCTGATTGATTGGTTTTCTTTGGTGATAATATTTCCTGATTTATTGATTTACTAGCTATGACAAACAAACAAGCCTGAGAAGTAGATTGAACTGGATGACTGAACTGAAGTCACATAGTGTGCTACCCATGCTGACAGTTCATTAGAATATCATTCTTTGAGGTGCTCACTCACAAACCAAGGAGAGAAGCAACCTAGAACTAAGGGGAAATTCCTAACAGTGAGAGCAATCAACCAATGGAATAGCTTGCCTTTAGAAGTTGTGGGCCCTTCATCATTGGAGGTTTTTAAAAAGAGACTGGACAACCATTTGTCTGAAATGGTATAGGATCTTCTACTTGAGCAGTGAGTTGGGCAAGATGACCTCTGTAGTCCCTTTCAACCCTATTATTCTAGGTTCTTTCTTCACTCTTGTCTGATATCTCAATCACTTTATCCCTTTGATTCATCTGGGATGATTTGCGCTGACTTCTAGGATGTTTAGTGTTAAGTTCAGTGCATGGGTGCAAAGGATGGAGACGAGCCGGTGAACAGTGAACTTCAAACTCTTTATTTACATGTGAAAACAGCTCACTCAATGGCCGCAATGGGCCCCTTTATATAGATAACTCCTAATTTATTTAACCAATGAAACACGGGGAGCGCTAGCTCCATTAACCAATGGGAGAGGCTCGTTAATAGCCAATCAGATTCTCCTGAACGGACCAATCCAATGTCGCTATTATCAGCCAATCAGAAGTGCAGGGCCAGAACCCTGCACTTTGCTTCAAGCTCTTAATAATCTTTATTAAGTATTTATTGATTCACAACACCCCTTCCCCCCGGGTTCCGTTTAAGGGATGCAGTCACGTAGTTTTGAGGTAGGCAGGTTGTTTTGATTGTCTATTTGATTTGCATTGTTCTCCTGGTATTTGGCTACAGTCTTGTTGGGGTAGGACGTTATCTGGTGAAGAGGGTGCCTCCCGTTCCGTATTCGAATTTTTGTTGCCACTACTGCTCTCGGCATCTCTTTGAGGCGAGGCCACCCCCATTCCGGATCCATCACGTGCTGCCTCTGAGCAGTCATTACTTCCACTTAAACTTTCTGCTGCTTCAAATTCAGCTTCCTCGGTATCTCCTCCCCCCTCGGTTTGGAAATCAGGGGGCTCGGAGATCCCCGACTGTAGCCTTGAACGCAGCTGATCAATATGGCGCTTCCATATTCTATCATCGTGACATTCCACGCGGTATGATCTAGGGCCGGGTACTTGTACTACAATTGCCTCGACCCACAACGGATCGCCCGAAAAGTTCCTAGCGAAAACCAAGTCGCCTACCTGGAAATTGCAGCATTTCCCGCTGGAACCGTGTGGTTTTTCAGGTTCATATGATGGATGCAGACGGTCGAGGTGGGAGCAGAGCTTCCGTCCCATTAACAACTCGGCGGGAGTTTTATTGGTGACGCTGTGCGGAGTGATATGCTGCAAAAGGAATATCCGGTTAATCTTGTTCTATATCGCCATAGTCTATTTTATGCAAGGTTTTCTTGACAAATTGTACCATGCGCTCGGCCCTTCCGTTTACCGCATGATCCACCAGCGAAGTTAGTACATGGCAAATACCGTGGCCCGCCAGGTACTGTTCGAAGGACAGTGCGGTAAATTGGGGCCCGTTGTCGGATACTAGATGTCTGGTAATCCGTGTGTCGCAAAGAGTCTGTCTAGTTTCCTGATGACTGATTCGGTTGTTGTATTCCTTATCTCATGGATTTCAAGCCAGTTCGAGTAGGCATCCACCGTTAATAAAAATGTGTGTCCCTTGGTAGGTCCCGCAAAGTCCAGATGAATACGGGACCATGGTCCCCTCAGTGTTTCCCATTCAGTCGGGGTTGCTTTCAGAGGGGCGTCGCTTACTTCCTGGCATTTGTGACAAGCTTTTACCCATGTCTCGATCTGCTTGTCGATACCCAGCCACCACGCGTAGCTTCGTGTAGGGTTTTCATGCACACAATGCCGGGGTGGCCATCGTGCAAGGTCCTTAGTATCGCTGGTCACAACCGCTCTGAGATGACAACTCTATCACCCCAGATAATGCAGCCCTTCTGGGAAAATAGTTCCGTTTGTCGATTCTTGAATGGGGCATAGTTGTCAGGAATCTGGTCCAATGGCCATCCGCGCTCGACCCAACTGAGGACTCGTGCTAAAATGGGGTCGCGTTTCGTTTCAATTGCGATATATTGGGCTGTTAGTGGCGGTGTTCAAAGTGTCTCGATCTGCAGTGTTGTAACCATGGGAGCGGGGTCATCAATAGTCTCCGGAAGTGGTGTGCGGCTTAATGCATCGGCATGGGGAATGGCCTTCCCCAGGCGATGTTGCAACTTGTAATTATATGCCGCTAAGAATTCTGACCAGCGAGTCATTCTGGGAGATAATATATACAGTGTTGGCCTATCTCCCGCTATTATTCCCAGCAAAGGTTTGTGGTCAGTCACTATTGTAAATGCTCGGCCATACACATATTCATGAAATCTCTTAACCGTGGACACAATAGCAAGGGCCTCCTTATCAATTTGACTGTAATTGCGTTCTGCTTTTGATAACGTAGAAATAGGCAACAGGGGTTTCACTACCGTTTGGCAAAACGTGGCTTAAAATGGCGCACACTCCGAATGGGGATGCATCACACGTGATCGTTAAAGGCAAAGTCTCGTTATACTGCATCAAAACAGCATCAGAAGTCAATAAATTTTTCACATGTCTCAACGCCTGTTCTTCTCTGTGTCCCCATACCCAGGTTGCTTTTTTGTCCAATAAACGATGTAAGGGTTCAGCTACGGTTGCTTTGTGAGGCAGGAAAATGTTATAAAAATTGATAAAGTCCAGAAAAGCCTGGAGGTCAGCCTTGTTCCGGGGTTTGGGGGCATTCTTGATTGCCCTAAGTTTGTTATCAGTTGGGTGAATGCCTTGACTATCAATTAAATATCCCAAAAATTCTACACGATCCGTACATAATTAATACTTGTTTTTTTTAACTTTGAGACCTGAGTCTTTAAATTTCTGGAGAACCAACCTCAGGCGTTCCTTTAGTATTTTCCAAGTTGGGGCAGTGATTAACACATCATCAAAATATGGGACAACATATTTTATCCCTTGTAATAGCCTTTCCATTAAGCTTTGAAAGATTTCCGGGGCTACGCTCACTCCGAACTGGAGTCAGTTACATTTAAACGCACCTCGGTGCATAACGATCGTTTGGGCCTCTGCCATTTTTTTGTCAACAGGCAGTTGTTGGTATGCCTGGGCTAAGTCTAGTTTAGCAAAGACTTTTCCGTCCCCCAGGGAATGGAGGAGGTGTTACACCACCGGTACTAGGTAAGCGTTTTGTTGAAGGGCGTGGTTCAGGGTGGCTCGGTAGTCCCCACAAATTCTTATCGATCCATCCGGCTTGATGGGTGTTACAATTGGGGTTTCCCAGGGAGAGTGATTGGTTGGTTCTAGCACACCCTGGGCTACTAATTTATCAAGCTGCTCGTCAATCTTTGGTTTAAGGGCAAATGGAACTCAACGAGGCTTAAGGCGGATGGGAGCTATTTCGGGATTGAGGTTAAATGATATCGGGGTCCCCTTGTACTCGCCTAATTTTTCTGCGAAGACGTCCTGGAATTCGTGGACGAGGTCTTCTTCCCAATCGCTGCTGCAGGTTCGGTGAATGCCGGCTACTTCAATTCTGAGTGGAGCGAACCATTGGAGGCCTAACAAACTAGGCCGATCCTTGTCGATTACAGTCAGGGGTAGGAATGCTGTACAGTTCTTAAATGATACCCGGACTCGGCTGGATCCAACGACTGGGATTCGTTTTCCTTGATAGTCCTTGAGTATGAGTCTTTGGAATCTGAGGTCTTGCCTCCAGATTGAGCTGCTTGAGGGTCTTCCAGGAAATCATCGAGAGGGACGATCCTGAATTGACTTCCATCAGGCAGGGCTGGTTTTCGATGGCCACTTTCACTCGGATCTTTTTGGCATCAAAAGATGAGGCGTTACCGATCGTGATCATTTGGTGAGCCACTTCTCATTTTGTTGGGTGGTTTAGGGTTTTGTTTCTGTAGGAGTGGTTGTTCCATTGGTGGTTCACAGGTTCTCGCTTCACGGGACGATTTCCCGTCGGTTGGCGATAGTTAGCCCCCCTCGAGGGCTGGCTGGGTCCTGGCTTGTTTCTACAGACCCGTCCGATATGGCCTCTTTTCCCGCACACATGGCAGAGCATGTCGAGGAATTTGCATTCTGACCGAGGGTGGCTTGCTCCACACCCGGCGCATTGGTACTGCGATTTCTGGCATTGGTCTCGTTCAGACCGAAGTTGATGGACCTCTTCCTCATCGCTTTCTGACGATGATTTGAGGTCCTCGTGGTGGGCTGTATCAAGCTGTCCCTCTGACTGAGGTAAAATTTCGCAGGCGCATTGGCGAAATGGTGCGTGGGTGCGGTGCATTTGGGCAGCCGATTTCCTGGTTGCTTCTGCTGCAGTAGCTTCAGCTATGGCATCTTTAAGGCTAATGTCACCCTTCGCCATTAGTTTACTCTAAGTGCCTGGTGCATCTAATCCCAGAATTATTCGGTCTCTTAGGGCTTCTTCTAGGTTGGCAAACTTGCATAGGCCTCCAGTTTCCGGAGATCTGCTATGAAATCAGCAACACTTTCGCCCTTCCTCTGACTTCTCTGATAAAATTCATGCCTTCTCACGAGCGTTGGCACGGTCAGTGCGTATTGAGCCCTCAGCAGGGGTTCGAGGACGTCCCAGTCCATAGACTTTACTTCTGCCAGTTTTGCTAGCGCCTTGGCCATCTTGAATACGGTTGGCCCACAATGAGTTAGGAATACCGCTCATTTCTTTCTGGTAGTGGCATTCTTCAAATTGTTGGTCTCCAGAAACATCTGGAAGCGATCCATATATGACCCAGTGTTCTTGTGCCGGGTCAAATGGAGCGGGTGGTATGACACTGCCGGACATGGTTCCGCCATTGGTGCGTTTTCAGCCATGTGCTCGCTTATAATTATTTGTCGTTCAGTAAGCTCTGACGTCTCCATATCCCACCATCGTTGCCAGTGTTAAGTTCGGTGCATGGGTGCAAAGGATGGAGACGAGCCGGTGAACAGTGAACTTCAAACTCTTTATTTACCTGTGAAAACAGCTCCACTCAATGGCCGCAATGGGCCCCTTTATATAGGCAACTCTTAACTTATTTTACCAATGAAACACGGGGAGCGCTAGCTCCATTAAGCAATGGGAGAGACTCGTTAATAGCCAATCAGATTCTCCTGAATGGACCAATCCAATGTCCCTATTATCAGCCAATCAGAAGTGCAGGGCCAGAACCCTGCACTTTGCTTCAAGCTCTTAATAATCTTTATTAAGTATTTATTGGTTCACAACATTTAGTTTAATTTTTTTCTTTCTAGCCAGCAACCTGTGTATTTCCTGGTGGCCATCATTCAAACACTTATCACTTTCACTTAACTGCTTAGCTTTTTTTTTTTTTTACTTTATTCAATGTTGTTTATAGACTAGGACCTCGTGGGCTTTTCTGCATATGCAGCGACTTATTTAGAATTGGATAAGAAAATAATGTCTCTGACTTTTTCAACCTATTCCGAACTCATAGTGAAGATGGAAAAGGTAAAGGTTCCCCTCGCACATACGTGCTGGTCATTTCCAGCTGAAGGGGACAGTGCTCATCTCCATTACAAAGCCAAAGAGCCAGCACTGTCCGAAGACATCTCCTTGGTCATGTGGCCAGCATCACTAAATGCCAAAAACACATAGAATGCTGTTCCCTTCCCACCAAAGGTGGTCCCGAGTTTTTTACTTGCATTTTTATCTGCTTTCAAACTGCTAAGTTGGCAGAAGTTGGGACAAGTAACTTGAGCTCACTCGCATTACGTGGCATTAGGGATTCAAACTACTTCTGATTGACAAGCTCAGTTTCTTAGCCACTGAGCCACCACGTTGCTAATACAGACCAATTTATAAATTGACAAATCCAGACCCCATCTCTTATTCTACACGCAGGACAACTTTCCTTGGTCATAATTCCATACATCCCTGAATATCAATTAGTGAAGCAGATGAATACTGATGTCCTGTTAGTAGGCTTTCCCACAGTTTCCCAGTCCATTACCTTGGAATGGAACATTGCTCATAAAGACCAACCTTTTCTAAACTAACATCTTCTGCTTCTGTTTGACTATAGGTTCTCAATTTATTGCCCAACATAATTATCACCCATTTTAGTTAGGAACTATATGTGCACCAGATCTGGAGGACATCAAATTAGACACAGGAGATACATAGAGACTTGACTTGCACAACTTTTAAAATTAGAAACATGTTCTATCCAAGATGCTGATTCTCATTTAAGTGTGTCTAGGATTTGAATAATTAGGCATGCAATACTTTTGGATGCCTTTCTTTACAAACAGCTCCATGAGTCTTACACTTCTCAGTGATCATCTCAAACAGAGAGTGGAGTTTTTGGTTCACAGATGTTTGTCACCTGATAACTATTGGGGAATGAATTTCAAGGGATGGATGCACCCTTCAAAATGGCATATAAAAAGAACGATGTGTCAGATTGGGCAAACCAATGTATTTTAACTGTGGGCAGCATTTGGCTTGATGGATCTCAATCCCTTCATGCTTTCTGCACAACATTTCTTCTTCATTGCTATGCTTTTCATTTCAATTGTATTTGAAAAATTTTCCATTATTTTTAATCATTTCATGTACTGTTTTTTTTTTTCCTTTCCAGTTTCCTTTAGTTCATCATTACACAAGGCAGAGTTGTGCATTTTGTATGTGGCTATGTGTAATAAAAGTCAGTCTCTCCTTTAGATACTCTGAGGCCTCAGCTGCTAATCCTCAAGGCAGTGGTTGAAAAATAGCCTTGGAAGATGACGGCAATGGGGACAGGAACATCAATCTGAAACAAATAGTTGAGAAATTTTTGTCAGGCTTTGTCTCTCTGCCAAACTGTATTCTCTGAAATCTATTCCTGAGACCATGGAGTTTTAGCCAAGTATTGCTAATTCTTTGGATAATCCTCTTTGCAACCAAGAAGATATGCATCATAATCTCCATGAAATTTTATAGGTTAGATAGTGTAATAAGATGAGCAAATAATGTCACTTTTAAGAGGCAGTAGAACAAGAAGAAATAATGAAAATAATATCAATTTGGAGAGAGAGAGAGAGAGGGAGGGAGGGAGAGAGAGAGAGAGAGAAAGAGAGAAAGAGATTTGGTCAAGGAAGATCATGCCAAAATGTATTGGCATTCCTTCAATTATTTTCCAAGGTTCTGTAAAGCTATGTCACCTTAGCATCTTTTCAGGTCAAGCATTGCAGTTCTAATTTTTTTTTAATTTGTTATTTATTTTCAGGTTTTTTTTTATTAATTACATTTATTAATGCTTAGTGAACATCATGTTGTCTGGGTATTTAGTTTGTAATGTTACATTCTTAATCTCCACCCCTTTTCCCCAACCATTGATAAAATAGATTCCATGCTTGATGATATTCTGTATCTTCTTTCTATTTAATTCTTAATGTCAATTGTCCATTTCTGCACACTCTAGTATTTTTTTAATTATTTCATTCATTTTTGTGGTGTTTCTTCATTTTTCCAGGATTTTGCAAATACAATCCTTGCTGCTGTCAAAACATGCAATATTAAATAAATACTTCTCTTATCTAATTTACCTGGTATCATACCTAGAAAAATAATTCAGGTTTAAAATGTACATGCTTTCCTATCATCTTTTCCAGCCACCTGTGTATCATGTTGTAGTTTTAATGGTCTCATGAGATGATTAATAATATTTGAGATAATCCCAGATCACAAACCATGATTCTGAAGGATTCACCCATTTGCACCCAAACAAAGAGTTGAGAATTCAATATTTCTGGCTTACATGATAAATTAATTCAATCATGCATAGGAGAGGCAAAAAAAAAAAAAAATCACAATCTCAGTATGTTCATTAGTCTACATCAAATACATAAAAAGTATCCCCTGAAAAAAAAAAAAAATCAGGGTTCTTCCAAGCCGATCCAATTTTTTTAGGAGTACCACAGATGGTTTGTTTTGATATCCAGATTCCTATATTACTCTTAAGCTGGAAAATTAACTAACACCTGAGCATTGTCTCAGTAAGCAATAAAAGCAATTCCTAAAACACAGATTCCATGATTCTGCCAGACAGATTACCACAATGTGAACCTTAATAGAAATTTGTGAAATAAAAAAAGACCAAGGATACATAAACCAAAAATATACTTCATAAATCAAAATGTTATACAGAGGCCAATGTGGTATATCTAGTGTAAATGCATAATAGTGAAACATGAACTTTGTAAAACATTAAAGGACACTGAGACAGACTTGGTATCTATATACTATATCTTAGTGTATAGGACCTAATTGCAACAGAATAACAATGTATTGATGGGTCCTTGGTGCTCTCTGAGCTCGCTTGTTTTCTTGCAGACATTCAATTACCCAAACTAGGTAACATCATCAGTGCTAGTAAGGAGTGGGGTTTGCTGTCGGTTTATACTGTCAGAATGTTATTGTTACGCTGTCAGAATATAAACTGACAGCAAGTCACACTCCTTACTAGCACTGATGATGTTACCTAGTTTGGGTAATGAAACATTTGCAAGAAAAGAAGCAAGTACAGGGAGCACCAGGGCCTCCTCATTTCAACCCTGAGCAACAAATATTCTCCTTATTGGTAATATTATATTCTTTGTTAAAGTATTACCTAATATGGCTATAGAGCGAAGACGGCTAACAGACTCCACTCATTGGCCCAGCCACTGGCAGGAGAAATAAAACCCCATCAGTGGTTGAAACCTTTGACAGCGCCGGCTACAAAGGCTGGTGCCAGCCATGGCTGAGCGTCTTTTTCTTAATTCTGGAAATAAACACTTTGACCTGTTCCTGCCGCATCCTGCCTCTGATTCCCACAGACCCATCTAACACTCTTGTTAAGAAGAGTTCATATTCTAGGTCCCAACCTTACACTAGTATTCAAAAGTTTCATGTTTAAAAGTATTTAGGCAGGGGTGCTAGATTGTAAGTCATTTAGTTATACTAAAAATCCAAAGCATACCATCTTTTTAGCTAAAATAAATATATCCTGGGAGCATCACACCTAATTCAAAGGCTCTTAACCATGAGTCATAACTGCACAGATGATTAAAGGAATCAGGGTTCTTTGAGATGCCTAAATAGCAAAACTTCTCTAGTATAAATGCTGAAGATGTTATTTTGAGCCTTGCATTATGCTGTCCTCCAAAACTCCAGAGATCTGCCAGCATCTCCTTCAGCTTGGAGGTAACTTCTGGGTTTAGTGAAGAGCAGTGTTTGATCTGGAAACCAGGAAGGAC
This sequence comes from Hydrophis major, assembly GCA_033807585.1. Taxonomy (NCBI): domain Eukaryota; kingdom Metazoa; phylum Chordata; class Lepidosauria; order Squamata; family Elapidae; genus Hydrophis; species Hydrophis major. The sequence continues at coordinate 11,108,994 of CM066332.1, read as the reverse complement.
ATCAATCATTTCATTTTCTAAACCTGGTAGATGCTGGCACATAAATGCTATGACTCAGGTACTCCCAACAAATTCATAAACACCTTCATAATACTGGCAGATCTGGGAAAAGATAACTAATAATTCATCTGAAATGTCTTATATGCTGAAAGGGCTCACCTAATCCAAATATCGAGTCTCTAGCACAATTCATTCAGATCTCTATTCATCATCTCACCCACATTATTTTCCTGGCCTGGTAGAGACACAGAACTTTTCAAATAAATTCCAAAAATAAAACTCCACTGCCATATCAGGATGGATCCATAGCTTAACTTCCAAAATCAATTCAGTTCTCCCAAAGGAATCAACACAGTGACAGCAAAAAAACATTGTTTGCCAGAAGTATTCTTTAGCTAGTAATTTGGCCCCAAGATCTTTGGTGAACAGCCAACAGCCATTTCTACACTTGTGATTTATGGCATCTTATAGTGTCATCCAGCTATAGCTGTGTCACAGCTATAGCTGTGTCAGTGATGAAAAAAGCCTTAATAGAACCACAACAATGGCTGGGTGATGCTAAAAGACACTATAAATCACTCAGGTGGCAATGGCCAAAACCTGATACAGTTCACAAAATTCTCTTACAGAGTGCACAAGCATACTCATTTCTCCCCCTCCAAAAAAAAACCTTCATTAATATTGATATCAAGTGGGTAGAAATATGGGATGCAAAGAATACAAAGGAAGAAAATTCATTTGCATCCTTGCCACAATGCAAGGTTAAGAACCACACCTTTCATCAGAGCGAAGCTGTGGTCCAAATGAAATATAATGGATGATCCTAGGATTAAAACTTGATTTAGACTTTCCTGCAACTGTACATGGGCATCACTACATACCTCTCTGCATAGGTAAGCATAGTTTGCAGATGGCTACAGGCAGGCCAATGCACACTTCCCAAATCCCAACTGCACATTACGTCAAGGTGCATATCCTATATCCAGATTGATTGATCCAACTTTCTGTTCTGTTCTGTGCTTTGTTGTTTGAGTTCCCCCTAGTGAGAGTGTTTCTTACATAAAAATAAAAGCAATTGGTGTGAGCTTAAATTGACTCTGGGGGATGGTAGAGGACAGGAAGGCCTGGAGGAACATTATTCATGGGGTCACGATGGGTTGGACATGACTTCAAGACTAATAACTACAACAAATGGAACACCCACACAACTATCCCTGAATAAAAGACACATATGTTCCCTGGTGTACAGTGATGAGAAAGTCTGTTCAACCTTTTGGACAGTAGTTCTGTATCAAGCATTTAATGGCCAAACACCCAAGATTTGCTAATTCCCAAAAGAATAAAAATGACAAAAATAATTTAGAAACTTTGAATGTAATTTCCTGAATTTCCTGCATGGAATTTCCTGTGACTATTCGGAAATGATGGGAGAAAGTTAACAGCTAAATTGCAAGAACACAAGTGAGCAGTTAGATGTGGAGATCCAAAAGTCATTGGTAGTCTCACCTTGCAATGAACAAGGATATGCATTCTTCTTCTTCTTCTTTTTTTTTTTCCTTTTGGAGCTACTAAGATTTTTGGCTGAGCAGGAACAAAAATAGCCAGAGAAATGACTGAAATGTGGGAAAGTAGGCCCCTTGTCAGACAATAGGAGTGCTGATTGTTTTACAAGGTACTTAGGAGCTGAGGGTACAATGGCACAAGGAAACAACAATTAATAGCCAGCCATCAACACCCTAATTAACAACTAAAAGCCACATACAACCAGGCAACTTAAAAGTACTATATATAGAACATCTTCGAGAGAGAAGTTATTTGGGGATGGGCTCTGGCATGAGTTTAAAAGCATGGAAGAATAAACTCTAGTTCTGGTGATCAACTCAGATTGGATCCTGCAATAATATTTTGTTCTACAGGGAAACAAAATAACACACACAAAAAAAGCAAAACAAATTGGGTGTCTTTTTCTCTGATATGCTGTATATATTGTGTCATACACTGAGAATTTAATTTCAATCTATAGATCTAAGAATGCAGGGAATAGAGAATTTGAAAGTAACAAATATGGAGAATTGTCACCTTCTATGTTACTGCAGAAGCTTACCTAGAAAGTAGTTAAGCTGTCTGTAACTGGAGAACAGTATGTGCACCAAAGGCTATTGACAGCAAGCAAATAATTGGTGAAGATTAAAGACAAAGTGCCTTTACACAATCTATTCATAATATGTTTCCTTGGAGGAACATAGTCAAAGTACAAGGTAGAGTATAAAATATGATGAAGATCATATCCAAGAGAATGATGCAAGAGAAAATTTGTAGGGTGCTATTATTGATATTAAGAAGAGATCCTGAACTTTTAATGCAAAGTACAACTCGTATATTTTCATGGTAGAAAACAAACCAACTGAAGGAGCTCAGACAAAGGAAAAGAATGAGATTTATACACAATTTTTCAGCTATTGTGTCATAATTTATAAAATCTATGCAAGGAACAAAAATGAAACTTGATCACATAGAGTAAGCCATCAATACAACCTGGCTACTATTTTCAGTCTGTCTTTCTTCCCAGTAGGAATGGAGTTGAAATCCATTTATAAATCTATACTTTCTGGATCAAAATAAAATTGAAGATATAGGTTTACTTCTCCCAATTTTGTAGTATAGCTCTTCACTTCTTAAACATATGATGTATGCCTGTATATATAGTATTAACAGTGTACCAATCTGCATATATTAAATTAAATGCTGTGTTAAGAAGGAAGGAAAGTTCCAAAATTCAGAGAACATGGAAACAAAACCGCGGATAAGAATTGGATATAAATGAAATGGAGTGATTGGAGAAATGATACAATTATAAAACTGAGGAAAATCAGTGTGGACAAACTGAGATATTTGTCCATCTTCCAATGTTAATTGTGAACATACCTCCAATATTGTATCACCTTCTTAGTCAATGATTATTTTAATATTAGAAGTCTTTGAGTGTAAATGATATAAATACAAAAGCAGGCTAGTTAGAGCAATAGTCTTCCCTATAATGATGTATGGGTGTGAGAACTGGACAGAAATAATGGCTGATCAAAGAAGAATTGAACTGTGGTGCTGATATAAATTATTGTGTATACCACGGACAGCCAGAGGTAGTAACAGAGAGTTGTTAAATCGTATAAAACCAGACACATCACTAGAAGTTAAATCATAAGACTACATCTGATTTATTTTGGCCATTTCATGTATGCAAATTCATTGAAGAAATAAATGATCCTAGGAATGGTTAGTGGAACAAGAAGCAAAGAACATTCTGGCTTGATAAGATCAAATCTGATACAAAGTTGAATATCCAACAAATTAAATAAGCTGTTTTTGACAGGGTAGCATGGAGAGCACTTGCCTATAAAGTTACAAAGAGTCAGACACAACTAAATGGTTAAAACAACAAGTGTAAGTGAATGTTCTCTATGAATGTAGTATCATGTTCTGTTTAGAAATACCTTTAAGCATGGATATGCTTAGAGCAAACAATAAAATGAATTCGTCTATGCTTCCTTGAATACTAATCATATAAATAACATAAAATCTAAATTTATTATTAGACACTTATAGATTCAAGGGTTGTGATACATTTTTATATGCTTTTGACTTTTCATGTGTTCAGTTCACATTTGCAAAATCAGAAAAAAAAATATGTTTTGGTCTTAATGAATACCCAATTAAGAGCCTTTGAAAAAGACTTGATTCATTTACTATTTTCAGTAATTTGCCACACTCATTTATTTCTGTTTGGAAATTATATTTAGATTCCTATTTAAAGCATTTTCCCTAAATGACTATTCTTGACCCAAGACCTTTCAGAGATATTTCTGGAGATGAACCATTTTTGTTAAAATTGAGGAGGAAGAAGGAAAACAAAACAAAAATATGCTTCCTGATTTAGATGTACTCAAAAACAGTTTGATTTTCAATTCATTATTGGAATTTATCTGAACTTTAAGAATTATGCACAGAACCTAATTTGGGAGGGAGAGAGAGGGAGAGACAAAGTGAGGAAAATGTTATAATGTATTCTACTAGTGATAGAAGACACAGATAATTTATTTAGTTAGATGTATTTCTTACATTGCAATAAGGTGGTAAACATAGTTTGACTTCATATCATGAACAAATTACTCCCTGCACCTAGAGTGTTAGCATATACATAATACAGAATAATATAGTTGGAAGGGACTTTGGAGGTCTTCTAGTCCAACCCCCTGCTCAAGTAGGAAACCTTATAACATTTATTTATTTATTTATTTATTTATTTATTTATTTATTTATTTATTTATTTATTTATTTATTTGTCAATCACTTACAAGATAATAGGTATAAGTATAAACATGAGTAAGAATACAGAAAATAGGTATGATTAAATGGGGACATTAGGGCAGGGACGGGAGGCACGATGGTGCACTTATGCATGCCCCTTACAGACCTTTTAGGAATGGGGTGACAAATGGTGACAAGTGGGACAAATGGCTGTCCAATCTCTTTTTAAAAGCTTCCAGTGATGGAGCACCCAGAACTTTTGAAGGCAAGCCATTCCACTGGTTGACTGTTCTTATTGTCAGGAAATTTCTCCTTAGTTCTAGGTTGCTTCTCTGTTTGACTAGTTTCCATCCGTTGCTTCTTGCCCTGCCATCTGTTGATTTCAGAATTAGAGTTATTCCCTTCTCTTCTACAAGAGAGATAAATTAATCTGGCACAACCAAAGTGCTATTTTTCCATGCATTTGATGTGTATCCAAACATATACAGACTCAAATAGTTTACATGACAAATACTTAATTGAACTTGGTCCTTCAAGCTCTTTTAATCTGACTGTGAACTTTGAAGATGGGAGAGAACTTGTTTTGTGGAAAATTTATTGTAAACCAGTTTGTTGAAGCAACCTGTTCTCTTTCCAACCATGAAGTAGCTTCTGAGATGTCTTCTAGGGTGGGGTGGGATTGGGATGCAGGCAGTGGTGGGATTAAAAAAAAAAATACTATTGGTTCTGTGGGTGTGGCTTGATGGGTGTGGCAGGGAAAGGATACTGCAAAATCCCATTCCCTCCCTACTCTACTAACCTACTTTCTAGCTCCGTTCTCCTGTGCAGGGTAACAAAAGAAGACCCAGCTGATCAGCTGGGACTCAGGAGGTGGAGAATAGATGGGGGTGGAGCCAGTCAAAGGTGGTATTTGCCACTTCTCCAAAAATTCTCAAAATTTCTGCTGCCGGTCCTCCAGAACCAGTCAGAACCTGCTGAACACCAGCTCTGGGTACAGGGTGAATTGGCTTTTGGACATGCATTGTCTGTATGCAAAAAAAAAAAAAAAAAAAAAAAAAATCTTCTGAAAATCCCAGCCTGCTTCTGAAAATTTCAGAAAAGTAATCTGTGCATGAGTAGAATTTTTTTTTTTTTTTTTTTTTTTAAGAACATAGAGCTTCTCAACCATGGACAATAGAAGCCTTACTGGAACAGCCATGAAATGCGCACTCATTTATTGTGCTCAACTTATACTTCTATTTATATTTATACTTACTAAATGGGGTGATTTTACTGCACCAAAAGGCAATATACATATGACAATGAGGTCTGATACTCCTAGCGGTGCCACTGGATACTGCCCACCTGCCAGGCCAGTTTGCCAGATATTTTTGGGGTGCAACTCTAAGATCTATAGCCATCTCCATCAAAATGCAAACATGAATGGGATGTTGCATTTAAGATGATTTTCTGTACACCCCTGCACAACTGTGTACCATATTCCAATAGAGAGAAGTTTGTTTGTTTATTTATTTATTTATTTTGCCAAGCATGCATTTGATAATAGATATAAGTATAAACATGATTATTAATACATGAAATAGATACAAAAAAGCATTAGGACAGCATTAGGATTGGTGCACTTATGCATGCCCCTTACAGACCTCTTAGGAATGGGGTGAGGTCAACAGTAGACAGTCTGAGGTTAAAGTGTTTGGGGTTATGGAAGAAAACACAGAGTCAGGTAGAGTATGTCAGGCATTGACCCTCTGTTGCTGAAGTTGTATTTCCTGCAATTGAGTTTTGTGCAGTTTACCCTGAATTTGTATCTATTGTGCGCTTCTGTGATGTTGAGGTTGAGGCTGAAGTAGTCATTGACAGGTAGGACATTGTGATGGATAATTTTATGTACTATGCTTAGGTCAGACCAAAGGCGGCATAGTTCTAAGTTACCTAAGCCTAAAATTTCAAGTCTGGAGGCATACTGTAGGGTATTCTGTTGCAAGTAGAGGAGTGGAGGACTCTTGTTGTGAAACATTTGTGGACTCTTTTGATTGTATTAATGTCCAATATGCACTGCGGATTCTAGAGAGATGAGCTGTGTTCAAGAATTGTTCTAGCAAACGTTTTGTATGCTGTAGTTAGAAGTACAATATTACCAGAGAATAAGCTTTGCGGGATTAGGTTAACAACTCTTAATGCCTTTTTGGCAATGTTATTACAGTGGGCTCTAGCACTTAGATAATCAGAGATGAGAATTCCAAGGTTCTTGACAGAGTGAGAGTTGTCTACAAGTTCTTGTCCATCCAACAAATCCAAAAACTCAAAAGACCAAACCTCTGGTTCTGATGACTGAACCAGATTGGTTCCTGAAACATTATCCTGAGACATGTACGTTTGCCTTCATTTTAAAGATGGTATTCATTGACCCAATACGTGGTCCCTGTGCTGGCAAGAATATTGCTAGAAAGATGATGATGAGGTATACTTTAGACATCACTGAAATTAAATGGAATTAAATAAATATATTTAATACCATCAGTCCAAGAGACTCTATGCACTTGTTAGTAAGGTAGATATTCCTATGAAAAAGTACAATAACGATCCAGTCTTGTGGTCAGGGATGACTGTGTCTCTCTTTGGCTCTTTGGCACAGCTTCTCCACTTGTGGAAATGTTAGGAAAGGTTGTAACATCCTTATTGAGTCTCTGAGTCTGTTGATGTCAACAATCAGTACACTCAACAAGGTCCAATTGCAACATGTTTGCTGGAGATATGAAGGAAGAGGAATTGTCTATGGAGGTTCTCAGTCATCCAGGTCATGGTTGTCCCAAAGGTGCTTTTTCAAGAGGCAACTGGAGTTTCTGGTTTTTCTTTGAAGACATTTTGCTTCTCATCCAAGAAGCTTCTTCAGCTTCTTCCCACCATCTAGTTAGAGCTGAAGTAGCTTCTTGGATGCGAAGCAAAACATCTTCAAAGAAAAACTAGAAAGTTCAGTTGCCTCTTGTAAAAAAAAAAAAAAAAAAAGCACCTCTGGAAGGAAGAATTGTTTGTGCTTTTAGAAATATGAGGTTTTCCATCACCAAATCTCCACCAAACACTGTCAATCAATTTGGGGAAAGGCATTTTCTAACTCACAGGAAGAAACAAAGACTTGTTCAATACTCTCCAAGCAAATCTCTTCCTCCTTTCTTTCTTATATCCTAGCACTAATGATTTTCATTATCTCCTTAGTTGATAGAATCCATTTCAAAAACCAATAATCTCTTGAAATCCACCGAGCCACAAATTACTCATTAGAAAATATTTTCAAAGATCATTACCTTGCCCATGGATTTTAGCTGCTCATTTCTTGGATTCTCACTTTTAACGCTGTCCATAAAGAAGGCAGAGATTATTCACTGGCAAGAAAATGATTCAAATGTAATACAAGCCGTTTACTTGTTTATTGCTTTTTAAAAAACAAAAATAAATAAAAATAAAGGTCAGCAGTGTATCAGTTTGAATGTTGATTTTTATGGTTATTAGGATAAAATGAAATGATGAATATTATGTTCACTGTGTTAAATTCAGCAAGAGCACCATTTATATTCAGACTTTCATTGTTGTATTTTTTCCTTTCTTTTTTCTTTTAAGGAACTTATAGTGAGAAATGGAATTTATTTATTTATTTGTGTGCAAATAGTCATTTATTATTTAGGGCATATTGCCTTGTCTGAAGAATGATCAACATGCAAACTTTTCTTATCTTGAGCAAAGAAGTTAAAAACATGATGTTCCTGTTGTATTTAACTAAACTGCTCTCTGCATACAGGACTGCTATTCCCTCTAGACTACATGAGATAAATAGTATAAGTAAATATAGAAGTTAATATAAGAACATAACAGCAGTAACCAAATTTACATTTTGATTAAAGGCTTCCTGTTATCATATTGATGTCCCTTATGAGAAAACAATGACATTGCTTCACAGAATGGGGAGGGTGGGAGGAAGGAAGGAAGATCAACTGGCAAGATGTCAGCTATTTCACTGTTTCTATAGGATTAGAATATGCTATCAATGCTATCACCCAAAATGTCTCCACTAACATAGTTTTTTTTTCCAGTTGTAAGAATGTCTATAAATAGAGTCCACCCCCCAATATATTAATAGTTTCTTTTGAGATCTTTTCAGCAATTGTAAGCGCAGATACTGCAATGTATACAGGACTTACAAAAGCTTTTTGCCCATGTAGAATGACTATCATCAGTGACTTCCATCTTTATGCCTTATTGACCTACCAGAATCCTACAAAGTTATGTGCAAAAAACTTTATTGCTTGTATTTTTGCCTGTTTATATCCTTTCATAACTGCTTAAGGTCTATACATAGAATTGAAATATAGTGGTTTCTAATCTCACCTATTGTGTGTGTGTTTTTTTTACAGAGTTTACTGAATATGTCTGTCTCCTATCTTTGAAAATTAGCATGAATAACATATACTGATAAGCTGTGTTCCACTGATAAGTCAAAAGTCGTCCAGATTTTCCAAGTCTTATCAAACCATTTCAGAAATTGAATCTCATAACTTACCTCAAAAAGAATATCGTAACACAGCTGTCCATTTTGATACCTATCATCTAAAACACTGTTTAATTCTAAAATGTTATTGTTAAAATAGCCCCATTCTCTATTTTCTTATCTCAGTTAGACTGTCCCAGGGATATTTTCCATTACCTCTAACCATTTATTAATGGTCAGGAACATAGAAATTTGCAAATGTCTATTGAGAATCTGAGTCATCCAGGTCATAGTTGTCCCAAAGATGATTTTTCAAGAGGCAACTGGACTTCCTTGTTTTTCTTTGAAGATGTTTCACTTCTCATCCAAGAAGCTTCTTCAGCTCTGACTGGATGGTGGGGAATGGAAGGATTGAGACTCCTTGCAGACAGCTGGTCATTAATACTCTTTGGAAAACCTTCCAGATGTACTTTCAACATCATCAAATTCTATCTATCATCTCTATCATCTCCATCTATCTTGATCTCTCTATCTTTGTCTGTCTATTTCTCTCTCTCTCTCTCTCTCTCTCTCTCATATGTGTGTGTGTGTGTGTGTGTATAAACTTGAGAATATATATATATATTTCTTAAGTTTTCGCGGGTACTTACATGTCTGGCATTCAGCTTTGTTCGGGTATTTTCCCACGTCATAGTAGTGGTGCTTTTAAAGTTGTAGCAATGTTTCAGCAGAATCTCATCTGCCATCATCAGGCTTCTGTATAGTGTTTGTCTGTGAGTCAGACTTTTATGGTGGTTTCAGATTTAAATTTGGGGCAGCCTATTGGTTAAGAATGGTTTTTTCTTCATCCTGATTGGTTGAGAGTCTTGGTCTGTGTTTATAGAAAGCATGAACAGAAGAGATGATTCCACCAGGCTGTCAATCATTTGGAAGCCTGCACTCACAAACAAAAAAATCTCCACACCACAAGCCAGGCAAACACCTGGGCACAAATAGATCCCCCCTGATACCTCCAGCTCAAACACACCCCAACCAGGCACCCAGATGAAACCCAGCTTCCTAACTAATGACAGCCGTCCATTTACCCGAAGCCAAGCTGCACTAAAGACCTCCAATAAAGTAATACAATGTTGCCAGCCAATCAAGATACAAAAAGAGCCAAAAAAAACAGACAGAATATATTAGAAGCAGAACACAGCAAACTCCAATACCAATAAACACAGACCAAGACTCTCAACCAATCAGGATGAAGAAAAAACCATTCTGGCACAGCAATAGGCTGCCCCAAATTTAAATCTGAAACCACTGTAAAAGTCTAACTCACAGACGAACACTATACAGAAGCCTGATGATGGCAGATGAGATTCTGCTGAAACGTTGCTACAACTTATATATATATATATATATATATATATATATATATATATATATATATATATATATATATATATATATATATATATATATATATATATACACACACACACACACACACATATACATATACACATATGCACACATACATACATATACGTATATACATATACATATACATATACATATACATACACATACACATACACATACACATACACATACACATACACATACACATACACACACATATATATATATATATATTCTCAAGTTTTCGCGGGTACTTACATATATGGCATTCAGCTTTATTCGGGTATTTTCCCACGTCAGTATAGTTGTGCTTTTAAAGTTGTAGCAATGTTTCGGCAGAATCTCATCTGCCATCAACAGGCTTCTGTACAGTTTTCGTCTGTGAGTCACACTTTTACAGTGGTTTCAGTTTTAAATTTGGGGCTAGCCTACTGCTGTGCCAGAATGGTTTTTTCTTCATCGTGATTGGTTGGGAGTCTTGGTCTGTGTTTATTGGTCTTGGCGTTTGCTGTGTTCTGCTTGATTGGTGTTTCTAATATCTTCTGTCTGTTTTGTGGCTTTTTTTGTCTTAATTGGCTGGCAACATTGTGTTCCTGTATTGGAGGCTTTTAGTATAGCTTGGCTCCGAGTAAATGGACAGCTATCATTTATTAGGAAACTAGGTTTCATCTGGGTGCCTGGTTGGGGTGTGTTTGAGCTGGAGTTATCAGGGGGATCTGTTTGTGCCCAGGTGTTTGCCTGGCTTGTGGTGTGGAGATTTTTTTGTTTGTGAGTGCAGGCTTCCAAATAATTGACAGTCTGGTGGAATCATCTCTTCTATTCATGCTTTCAGGTCTTTTTTCAATCTCTATGGCTTCTCTGATAATTCTGTGGCTGTGGTTTTCTATAGTGGCTAGGCTTTTGGTGCCATTGAAGTTGATGCTATGACCTGTGGCTTCCATGTGTTGGACTAGTGAGGAAGTGTGTTCCAGCTTTTTGACTGCATTTTTGTGTTCATCCAGGCGGGTACTTATTCTTCTATTGGTCTGTCCAATGTACGTGGCCGGCCATGATGCACAGGGGACTTCATATATGCCTTGGTTTTCCAGGTCATTTTTTTCTTTGGGGTTCCTGAGGATGGCTGCTATTTTTCTGTCTGTTTTGAAGGCAGTCTTGATGTGATGCCTGTGTAGTATCTTACTAATTTTGTCTGTAGTACTTCTTATGTAGGACAGGACAGCTGTTCCATAGGTCTGTTCATCTTCTAGGTCTCCATTATGTCTCAGTGTGTTCTCAGTGGATCAAGCCAGTGATTTTTCTTTTGTGGAAGCCATTGGCTGTCAGTACTTTAGTCAGGGTGTATAGCTCAGTCTTTATGTGTGTCTTGTCTGCCAGGCATTTTGTTCTGGTGATTAGTGTTTTGGCCACGGAGTTTATCTGTGCTGGGTGGTGGTGGGATTGGGTGTTGAGGTAGTGGTTGGTGTTTCTTCTGGTATTTGGTGTGTCCTAGTGTGCCATCTGTTTTTTTTTTTTTTTTTTTGTAGATTGGTATATCTAAGAATGGTAGTTGTTTGTTTGTTTCCATTTCCATGGTGAATTTGATTTTGGGTTGTGTGCTGTTTAGGTGTATTAGGAAATTGTTTGGGTTTTCTTTTCCATGGGGCCAAATAACAAATGTGTCATCGATGTATCTTAACCATAGTTTGGGATTCTGCCAAAATGTTGCTACAACTTTAAAAGCACAATTATAATGAAATGGAAAAATGCCTGAACAAAGCTGAATACCATACATATAAATACCCATGAAAACTTAAGAACACACACACACACACACACGTGTGTGTAGCTATATTAAAACATAAATAAATTTAAATCAACAGTTAAAACCTAATTTAGTTTCATTTGATAAAGATAAAATTAGAATTACTTAAATAAATCCTGGAAATACTGATGCATAGTATGTATAAAATTAGATATAATGGACTCCAATGTTATATTTTCCTAGTTATATGCCAGTATTCCTAGCTCTGTAAAAAAAAAACTTACCAAGTTAAGTTAAATTTGAATGAGTATCCAGTACTAAGATAAATGTTTGTGCTTTACCATGGATAACCACAATTCCTTCTTGGATAGGAATGCAGGATAAATTCTGAGGTTAGACCATCAATTTGGAATAGAAAATTCCCAGTTGTTTTGTAACATAAATCCCAAGAAATTGCCCATCAATCCACATATAGTAATAGCACTTAGACTTATATACCCCTTTACAGTGCTTTACACCCCTCTCTAAGCAGTTTTAAAGAGTCGGCATACTGCCCCCAATAATTTGGGTCCTCATTTTACCCACCTTGGAAGGATGGAAGGCTGAGTTAACCTTGAGCCTATTGAGCTTTGAACTGCCAATTGCAGGCAGTAGGAAGTCAGCAGAAGTAGCCTGCAGTACTGCACTCTAACCACTGCACCACCATGGCTCAATATACCTAAATTTGTAGATGAGAAATTGTCTTCCTCAAAAGAAGAAGCTCAACGTCAAGGAATGTAGTGATGAATAACTGAAGAGCAAAAGTAAATAAAAAAAAGTTTTAGGCATGTATTTGCATATGCTGATTGTGGATTGCTCTTTTTGGGATGGTTTGGATTCCTTCATCATTTGTTGCTCTCAAAGGAAATTAATGAAGTGATTCCTTTCTCATTTTCTCTGAGGATTCTTGCAAATGACCCAGAACTAGTAATGATAAGGGATTCCAGATGCTCCCCTGCTTTGCAACAAAGCAAAACAAAGAAGTATGAAAACTGCAAACACCAGAGGGTTCAGAAGATCATTGCCATTCTATTTCAAGCAATTTTGGAAACTGATTCTGGAGGTTTAGTTTTCAAATTATGGTGCTACATGACAGATGATGAAACAGTATGGGTTAAAGGCAGAATCCTGCTTATGTAGCTTTCTTATTCTTTGGAAAACTGTGTTCCATTTCCTAATTCTCTCTAACACGAAGAGAAAGATTCTTTCAAGTCCAAGCATAGCTTTTGTTGGCTGGTTTGCATAGAAAATATAACTCTCAGGAGCCACTGCATGGACTCTGCTATATAATGTGTCCCTAAATCTTCTCTTTTTCCTAATGCTCAAATTCCAGATTGGCTCATGTGAATGAAGTGTGAGGCTCTAGTTCTGACCCTCTTTAATATCAGATTTGACAGACAGGGAACTCATTATTTACATTTCTCATTCTCAGACATCAGCTAAATTGAGTCTGACAAATTGGGTTAGGTTTTCCTTGGGAAATGAGAGTAGATTTAAAATGATGAAAACTAGGAATGGCCATAGAGATGCTGTCCACTCTTTTTCCATTATGGGTTACTAGTAACAGTCTGTGAATCCCCCCCCCCCATTCTCAAATTAAATTTCCCCTGGCAAATGAGGTGGTATTATTTTTCTGATTCAGTTAGCTGACTGTGCATATATGTAATGAAAATATGATATCACACTGATACAGACAGTCACACGTTTTCTGAATGCCATTGCAGTCTCATTGGCTACTCTTGACCAGTGAAGAAATAGAGAACTTTGAGTCCATCAAACTCAATGAGAAACTTAAAGAAGGAATGGCTATAGGTGCTGCCTTAAACCTTTATATATGTATTTTACCAATATCTGCTATCTACTTAGCTATATAGTATCTTAAAATATTTAGCAGATAGTCCTGTGACTCAAATTTCAACATTTGAAAGATACTTTTCCTGAGTGTTGAAGTGAAATACAGACAGATTACAGCAATATCTATGTGGAAGACCACCAGAAAATTCAACACCTGTAGGCTAGATTAGGAAGGAAGGAAGGAAGGAAGGAAGGAAGGAAGGAAGGAAGGAAGGAAGGAAGGAAGGAAGGAAGGAAAAAAGAAGAGAGGGAGAGAGAGTGGGTGAAAGGAAGGAAGGAAGAGGGGGAAGGAGGGAGGGAGGGGGGAGGGAGGGAGGGGGGGAGGGAAGGGAGAAGGGAAGAAAGGTTCGATGAATCAGTTTGCTAAATACAGGAAATGAACATACCCAGGATCTGATTAAATTTCAGGCTGTAAATTTACCAAAGGTTGAGTGTGTGGAGAAGGGATATACACATCACAAACAGTATTTTAATATTATTTGGGCAGTTTGGGCAAGTTGTCCAATTTGCTACCATACATGCTCTTCAGCTATTAATTTCAGCTCTTAAAAGACTTGTGCCCATGACAGAAAAAAAATAAACAACACATCTATTTCAGAAATTTCATCCATGGCCCATAGTCCCATGACATTCCTTTTACTGATGGGAATTAGTATCATCCCAGGGAACTAAACAGAGAAAATGTCATTGTCTGTTCTTTAAATGTTTTTGTATGTTTGTGGTTACTGAAATAAACCCCAAAGTTTAGGTCTGAAGAGAGAAGTTTCTAGCGACATTTTTTATTTGCTGGATAAACATACTTTTCAAATACGACTTAGCAGCAGTTCTCTTCACGAACATATCCAAACATTTGTTTATTTTTTATTTATTTATTTTATTTTGTCAAGCAATTATAAGATAATAGGTATAAATATAAACATAGTTATGAATACATGAAATGGATACATATAAGAAAAATAAAAGAAACAATAGGACAGGGACGATAGGCGTGTTGGTGCACTTATGCACACCACCTACAGACCTTCTTAGGAAAGGGGGTCAATTGTAGATAGTCTAAGGTTAAAGTTTTAGGGGTTATGGAAGAAACCAGAGTCAGGTAGAGTATTCCAGACATTGACCACTCTGTTGCTGAAGTCGTATTTCCTGCAATCAAATTTGGTGATATTTACCTTGAGTTTGTATCTGTTGTGTGCTCTTGTATTGTTATGGTTGAAACTGAAGTATTCATTGACAGGTAGGACATTGCAATATATCATGTTATATACTATTCTTAGATTTGAAAGATATAAATTCACAGCAGAAAAGCCTTTCACTTTGTCAAAGACTATGATCCACAAAATGGAATTACTGGATGTTAGGCAGATTCTGATCTCCATCCATAATACTTATTTTTACAGGAAAATAGCCCAAGGCCCCTTCTCCTTCTAATATCATCTCTCTTACTGTCAGAGGCTGCCTAGTGGATATAGAGAGAAGAATTATTCCAGCAAGCTATTATCAATGCATTTAATAAAAGAGCTCTTTAAATCATGCCGAGTTCATAACACCTATTGGTGCTTTAGCTTCAGGCCTCCTAAAATGACTTAATCTCATCAAAGATGAGCATTATAAAGCATTTAATTTCAGTGGCAGATTCAGATCAAGTAAGGACATCTGAAAGAGGAATCAACAGCCTGTTGGTGTGCCTGAATTGTATCTTGCATTGTAAACAATCCAAAGAATATTTGCTAATCTGCAGAACACAGTTAAATTAAGGAGAATGTGTTTATTTTCTTTTTAATTAGATAAGCCCTGCTCTTGTCATGAACCTGACTTTCAGAACAGTAAGAATGTTTTACCTGTAATTCAGCTCCTTGAAGCATTGATGAGCACAAAGTCCATCATCCTCATAACAAGGAGAAACAGGTACATTCCTGTGTTGCCTCTCTTCCTGTAAAGTATTTTAATCATATGCTTCAGCAGTCATAATTACTTTTGTGACCTTCTTAATTTAACAGATTTGACTTCCTCTAGTTGTAATTTTGCAGGAATAATTGGATAACTAGGCATTGCATGTACCCAAACAAATAAGTCTTTTTTTAAAAAAAAAAAAAGGCAAAAAGAAAAAAAGCAGTGTGATTATTCACAGTTCATTAGAGAAAAGGTGCAGTTCCTAACTCTTCACAATCACCATTGTTAATTGTCATCCCAAAATAATATTATGATAGTTGTTAAAATCATCAGAATTTGAGAAAAAGTTTAGAGGAGAAGGAGAAGAAGAAAGACAAGAAAGAAAAGGAGGAGAAGGAAGAAGAGGAGGAGGAGGAGAGCTAAAGTTTATATAGTAGTTATTCAAGCCCAATTAAGACTCCTTGGAAATAATGTTGAGGGCTATACAAATGTTGAGGACTAGAGCATGCACAGAGTAAAAAAAGCAAAGGTAAAAATGTCCCTGTCCAGTAATTTCTGATTTTAGGGCAAGGTGCTCATCTCCATTCCTTGGTTGAAGGGGCCAACCTTGTCCAAAGACATTTTCTGTGATGATGTGGCCAGCCTGACTATACGCAAAATTATCTATCCTCAAATCCCTGAAGCATCCCAATGTTTTTCTAGCCTTACCCACTTGCTCCAGAAGATGCTATGATCTCCAAATGTCTATTTATGCATGACCAATTTGCTTCGCTCATTTCGTGCCAGAAAGGGGGAAAGTATTAATTTAAATTTAAAATGATTTAAAAAACTTTAATAAAATCTTAAATTTATACAGCTCTAGCCCAATGCCAAGCTTCATTGATTGTGTGTGTGTGTGTGTGTGTGTGCGTGAAATATTTCCAACCATCTAGTCAGTCTGTGTGCATGTCGGTCCCAGGGGGCATTTAAAAGATGCATAGTTGTTTGAATAGTGCTGCATTCACACTAAATATTCTTTGCTTCACTGAAGAAAATATATTAATAGCTTCATTCTGATCATTATCATCATATACACAGTAGTAACTGGCCATGAATGAGGTGTTAATATGTCTTATTATACCAGTGTGGGAATAAACAATACATAAACTAGTTGCTTTTGTAGTATTCGGTGGTAATATAAGGAACTTCTTTCATTTTCCTATTTCCCCGCTTTACGGATTAATCCAATACAATTTGCTGAATTTTGCTGTATTTCCTGTATTCATACTCATGTTTATTCTTATACCTATTATCTTGTAAGCGGTTGACAAATCAGATAAATAAATAAATAAATACACAAATAAGTAAATAAATAAATAATTTTCTAACTGACCCAGAAGAGGAAGGGGATATTTTATCAAGTACTTATCATGTCAATGTAATGGCAAAATACTTGTCATGTTTGCTGGGTTGTAAGGTATCAGTGTACTTTCTGGAAGAAAATAAGTGCAGATGGAGAAATGAAGTGGAACAATAAGGGTATAAATAAAAAGAAATAAAAGCAGTCAGTAAAGTGAAGCAGAACTTCAGCTGGCATCATTAAGGAAATGGTTTGTTATTATCTTATTCTACGAATAACAATGACAATGATAATGACTCCAAGGGTACCCTATAATTTTAATCTTTTCTAGAGTTCTCCAATTCTGTCCTAACCATTTCTCATTCTTTTCTTCCAGTATTCTGCAGCTTCTGGTTCTGGTTGCTCAATCAACAGTCCTGAATCCTGTACTCCAGAGGTGGTATTCAGCAGATTCTGACCAGTTCTGGAGAACCAGTAGTAGAAATGTTTAGTAGTTCAGAGAACCAGCAAATATCTCCTCTAACTGGCCCCATCCCCATCTATTCTCTGCCTCTGAGTCCCAGCTGATTGGCTGGGTCTTCTTTGGTTCCCCTGCACAGGAGAACAGGTTAAAGAACAGGTTAGAAAGCAGGTTAGTGGGGTGGGGAGGGAATAGGATTTTCCAAAAACCTTCCCACAGGAATGGGGACTGAATGGGGATTTTGCAGTATCCTTCCCCTGCCATGCCCACAAGCCACACCCACAAAACCGGTAGTAAAAAAATTGAATCCCACCACTGCTGTACTCCAATTGACACCAGATGTCCAGACTCCAGAAACTATAACCCTTAGCCTGGTCCTTGCTGACCCAGTATTAATTTCTGGAAATTACTTCTCACCATGTTGTTTATGGGAAGAACATTCTTCATCTGGCTCCTTTGATGTGATCTGTCCAGTTGAGCAGAATCAACGAGAAACAACTTGAAAACATAGTCAGACATCAGGACTTGAAAATCAAACTGTAGAGAATCTGACATAAACCAGTGCAGGTGGTTCCAGTGGTACTCGGCACACTGGGTGCTGTGCCTAGAGACCTAGGCAAGCACTTAAAAACAATTGGTGCTGACAAGATCCCCATTGGTCAGCTGCAGAAAGCCACCATACTGGGACCTGCTCGCATAATCCGTCGATACATCACACAATCCTAAACACTTGGGAAGTGTTCGACTAGTGATTTGTGATACGCAACCCAGCATAGTCACCTTGTTTGCTGCATACACCATTGTTTTTGTGTATAATAATACTAATACTAATAATACCAATAATACCAATACCAATACTAATACTAATACTACTAATAATACTACTACTAATATTAATAATACTAATACTAATAATAATAATACTACTACTACTTTACTACTACTAGTAGTAGTAGTAGTAGTTGTTGTTGTTATGGTAACCCATACCAAAATATTCTGGACAGCTCACAACATCAAATAATAGTTTTGTTCATTAGATGGTAAATATAAAATGTAGACTGCTATATATGAACAAGAGGTCATGCTCTTCATGTCACTATGAATTTCTACATCTGACTGTGACTTAAATTCCACAGACATTGTTATTATTAGTTAGGATCATTATTTAGAAAAGGATTTCTATGGTAACTAAAGTTATACATGAATACACCCCATTCTTTTCACTATTCAGAATACTTGGCACTGGGTGTTCAAAATATTAAAGAAATGAGCCACTCATGGCATCTACAGGAAAAAAAAAACAAATCTAATAATAGCCTCCAAAAATGATAGAGCTTTGCAGTGATATTTGACAAGGTCAGTTCTCTATGAATAATCCTCCTCCTGAAGATTAAAGATCACACACACTTAGATGACAGAATTAGTGAAGATTATATACATTATACATCTTGTTTGCTGCAAAGAACTGATCTAATTTGAACAGCTGAAATGCGAGCACATAACCTTGATTAGAGGGTGTGATTTCATTTGGTCACTGAGGTGTCTTTTTGACAAATGATATGCCATGCCAAGAAGACTAGAATACATGACTAATTTATCTAACAGCAACACACACTTGTGGGATAAATTTGTTTTTCAAATCAAAACAACAGGTTACTCAACCAAGCAAAGCTGGAGTCAGCACTTGCTAGACCTACATTCATCTCCCTCTCTCTGATTCCAAACACACACACAATGGGAACCTGGTCTCAGTTAGTATAATATAGCAACACACTGGTCATTGTTAATCTTCTATCTGTAACAGGACATGCAGTGAGTTCATTGAAAGGATCTCCAGTCCAACCATCTCCACCATTACACCAGATGGGCTCTCCTTGGTAACACCTTCTACAATATACAAATGAAATATTTGTTCTTGGTATGTTTTATATTTGTGAACTATAAACATGGTTGTTAGGTTCCTTAGTTTGCAAGCATTGCCAGTTTAAAGGTTCAAGAGAAAAAAATTCCTCTCCATGTTCTGACCTAGGCTTCCCATGATCACGAAGCAAACTCCTCGTCCTGACAAAACCCCTTTTATTTAGGTTAAAGTGAATTCCTCTCCCGCAAAGTCCCAGCAAACACTCTTTCATGAGATTGCACAACTGCAGACCTTTACCAGGCTTGGAGAGTTGCCAGGCTGATATCTTCCAAACTCCACACTGTAGCAGAAATTACTTGGCAAGAAGTCAGGAACACATCTTCACCCTAATGAATTGAACGAATTGTCTTCTGCAGATACCACTCTCCTTTCACTTCTCTTTGTTCCCTATGGAAGGGGCCATTCACTGTCCATCTGTGCCTTTACTCCCGAGTCTACCCTTGTTCCTTAACTGTTCCCTTCTTCTGGTAGCTCTGTGCTATAGTGATAATAGTTTGGAAATAAATGCTTGGATCCAGAGCATGATCTGGAAAGGTGGACTAGAATCACTCTGCTCATATGGTTTATGGCTATGATCCTTGGTGGCATATTGGTT
Organism: Hydrophis major; assembly: GCA_033807585.1. Taxonomy (NCBI): domain Eukaryota; kingdom Metazoa; phylum Chordata; class Lepidosauria; order Squamata; family Elapidae; genus Hydrophis; species Hydrophis major. The sequence continues at coordinate 11,088,963 of CM066332.1, read as the reverse complement.
AGAATGTAGTATTGTAGGCTGATTGCCAGCAGTTCGATCCTGACTGGCTTAAGGTTGACTCAGCCTTCCTTCCTTCTGAAAAATTGTTGGGGGCAATGCTGTCTGCTGACTCTGCAAACTGCTTAGAGAAGGCTGTAAAGCACTATGAAACGGTATATAAGTCTAGGTGCTATTGCTATTTAGTCTTATTCTTTCATTGTCACATTTGGGATTGACATCAACAGAGCTACAAACATAAATTCCTGAATGCCTGCCCTATTTTCTTCTTGATTATCTTAGATTCTAGCAAAATACCATGAGTTGTAAATTCAGAAGCACTGGGTTTAGGTCAAGTACCTGACCTGCAGCAATGAATTTTTTTATACATAATATATATCAGAATTTGAATTAGTCTTCCCATCACCCTTAAAAGGGTCAAGGAAGAAAATGTAAAGCAAGTTCTTGGAGTTCCTCTTTTCATTACCAAATAAATTGATCTTTGTCTTCCCCGCAATTGCTACGTTTATGAATTTAGAACTTGCATTGCTGCCTTGCACTTTTCTTTTGTTGATTAGCAAAGCCCAATAAGATAAAATAAAGCAGGGAGGTGATTTCCTTCATGAAGTCCAAAGCTCCCCTTTCAACATTTTATTTTAAAGTGCACACCGCCAATTTCCTGACCTTGTTTACTTCATTGCAATAACACATGAATATTAATGCACACAGATTTTTTATTGGTGACCTCTTCAAGTTAATACAAGCTGACAGTTTAATAGGATAAACAAATGTTTTATTTGTACATTGTGGAATATTTTACCAATGATTGGATATGTATTTTATAATGGCTGGTGTGCTACATATGCTAGGTAGAATATATGCTAGGTGACCTATTAATCTGTTGATTCATTGGCTCTGTGCTATAATTGAAAGGTCAGGCCTATCCATTAAACTTATCAACGTGGTGCAAGATAGTTTAAATATATAAAAAATGTTTCTGTTTGAACTTCATTAATTCTACGACATTAGCATTTAAACAACAATGAGAAAAGTTAATTCTTCCAAATGGACAAATTAAAGCCAGTGAATTGTCAACATGTAAAAGAGTTGTGGATAGTCTAAAAGAAATAAAATAGTTTTCCCGGCATATATTCCTTTCTCTAAGAATATTTGCCACATCTACTGCACTCTTCAATCAAGGGTGATCTTGATTGTGGCCACACTTGGAATACTGCATCCATTTCCAGATCACACTTGGAATATTGCATCCATTTCTGATCACCATGATAGATAGATAGATAGATAGATAGATAGATAGATAGATAGATAGATAGATAGATAGAGAAAAGACAGTGATATAAAGATGTTGAGGATCTGGAAAGAGTGCATAAAGCAAGAGCAACAAGAATGATTAAGGGGCTGGAATGTAAAACATACAAAAACAGTTACAGGAATAGAGTATTCCAATGAAAAAAAGGACTAGGGGAGACAGGATAGCAATGTTCCAATATTTGAGGGGCTCCTACAAAGATGAGGGGGTCAAATTATTTTCCAAAACACCAAAAGACAAGATAAGAAACAATGGATGGAACCTAACTAAGGAGGGAAGCAAGAAAAAAACTAAGGATACATTTCTTAATAGTGAGAGCAATCAATCAAAGGGACAGCTTGCCTTTAGAAGTTGAGCTCCATCACTGGATGCTGTCAAAACAGATTTGACATTATCTGAGATGGTATGGGATAGCAATAGCGACAACACTTATACACTGCTTCACAGTGCAGCCTTCTCTAAGTGGTTTACAGAGTCAGCATATTGCTCCCAACATCCTGGGTCCTTATTTCACTGACCTTGGAAGGATGGAAGGCTAAGTGAACCTTGAGCTGATCAGGATCGAAGCAATCAAATTCCTGGTAGTGTGAGAAGAGTTAGCCTCAATATTGTCTTCTAATCACTGTGCCACCCTATCTCTTAGGATCTCCTGCTTGAGCTGGGGATTGGACTAGAAGACCTCCATGGTCCCATCCAACTCTATTATTCTATGTTCTTGTTCTTTTCTCATATGTGATTATAGTTCATTTTAGAAGAACAATATGTTCTTCATTTTATTAAGATACTGAGAGGAAGCAAATAACTAGTTTCCTACCTTGTCCAAGAACTAGTATTTCCTGCATTTTTGCCCAAGTTCCTCTACTTTGTGGATGACTTTATGGCAGTGTGATGAGTAGCCAGGAAGTGTTCTGGGATTTTCACTATGTGAGATTGATTTCTTATGTCCCTAAATAGAAAGTCAAAATTTTATTGATAGTCATGGCCGTGTTTCAACAAATGTTGGGCTCTTTGATGTCTTTACAATACTTACTCAGTTTGTTTAATCTCTGTAAGGCACTTTTTCTGGCCTTTCTATAATACTATATATGGACATGTTATATATCCTTCCTATACTACCAGCAATCACCCTGGGGTCAAATTATGATGTTCTCTGTTTCTTTTATGTGATTTTTTTTTCTTTCTCCCATGCACCTTAAGTTGCATATCAAAAAAAATCAAGTATATATGCCAAGGAAAGAAGAAGAAACTCTTCTTCATAAACTGGACATCTGGATGTTGACACATGTGTCTGAGAGGCAGCAAAATCTTGAATATGAGATAAGAAAAATACCCAAGGAGAATAGTTGGAAGGCCTAAGTTCTCAAGATCCAGATGGTAGAGTTGGCATTTTTCTTCCATTTTAAAGAATCACTAATCTCAAAAATACATGGATCTTAGATTTTATTTTGTTTTGCTTAATCATCACAATGCAATTTGATTGGAAACCATAACCCATTGCATATTGTGGTGTTTTACTTCTGAATAGATATATGATAGATGATAGACAGACAGACAGACAGACAGACAGAGTAGATAGACAGATAGAATAGATAGACAATAAAAATTAGATATGATAGATAGATAGATAGATAGATAGATAGATAGATAGATAGATAGATAGATAGATAGATAGATAGATATAAATAATGATAGCTAGATAGCTAGATAGACAGACAGATAGACAGATAGACAGACAGACAGACAGAGTAGATAGACAGATAGAATAGATAGACAATAGAAATTAGATATGATAGATAGATAGATAGATAGATAGATAGATAGATAGATAGATAGATAGATAGATAGATAGATAGAAATAATGATAGCTAGATAGCTAGATAGACAGACAGATAGACAGATAGACAGATAGACAGATAGACAGATAGAGTGAGGGCTCAGAAGTTAAAGACATTGAGTTTGGGACCTGAGCTCCATGCAACAGAGTGAGCTCCTTGTTCTTGCCTCCGCTCCTGCCAATCTAGCAGTTTGAAAGCATGCAAATACAACTAGATTCATTAGTAACACTTCAATGGGAAGGTAACAACATTCCATGTGCCTTTATAGTAGCCACATGACCATGAAAATGTCTTCAGATAAGCTCCCTCAGCCAAGAAACAAGATGAGCACCGTGCTCTAGAGTAAGATATGACTGAGAGGGAAACCTTTACAGTTTACACACACACACACACACACACAGAGTTTCTTGTCTGAAAAAGATAGTCTGAAGATATTTTCTGTGGTCCTGTGGTCATGTATGACTATATGTATATATGGAATTTACAGTACAAATATATAAATATGGGATTTACCGTACATGCGTCTTTACTTGGTTTAAACTGATTTGCTCACATTACGTGAATTTATAATGTGACTCCAGGTTGATCTACTGAGATTAGATTATTCATTGAAATGAAACTTATTCCCAAGGTTAGTGTATACAAACCTGCAGACATAATTAGACTTCCACATTGGTTGTTCTTGAATATTAAGTGAAAGCCATACATAAGAAATCAGCATTCATGAATAGTTTTGCATTATAATTGCAAGAATACATATAGGTAGTGAAATTCATCCCAAAACGTTTAACACAAGTCCAACCTTCATTAGAAGTTCCATTTTTTTATTCAGTTCAAGGTCTGTCTAATCTATCTGCATCAAATATGAAAAACAATGTCATTTTAATGCCATGTAACACTATTTTAAAGTGTTTTTGTATTGTTTTATGGGGTTTAATATTATACTTATCTTTAGTTTTTTTATCATTGTTTCACCATCCTCTAGCATTGTGGCTCCCCCTTTTTGCTATTATTATACAGTATTTGGTTTTTATCTGTGATTTCTGAAAAGATCTAAAATACCCAGCTTTACTGAATATATAAGCCAAACACTAAAATTGAAAATAGGCCAGGCTGGGATTAAAGTCAAACAGCTGACTCAAACTGGCCAGCATTCAGACAATTTGCAAAGATAGAATAATGTTGTGATGTTGTTTTATCCTACCCTAGCTCTTGTAAAAAGGAAGAGCTATCTTCTATTAAAGTTTGAAATAGATCATTGGTTCTCAACCTGTAGTCCACAGACCATGTGAAGTGGTGGGGACAATATTGTCACAGGAGTTTGTGAAGGCTTGAAAAAAATTGACAAATCCCTTGTGTGTCCAACCACATTTGGCCAATAAGGAATTCTATTATATTCTAAAAATAATGCTATAATTTAAATCTTGGGGAGAGGGATCTGTGGCCACAAAATGTATTTAAAGACAGCCCCATGGTGAAGAAAAAGTTGACAACCACTTAAATAGAAGGTCATTACTGTGCTATGCTACACCCTGCCTGTTTTTAATGCATTTGGAGAGTCACATGGATGTAAAAATAGGTGTCAAACACCTGTTAGCTTGATTTTGTCTACATATTTTTCCCTCATCCCCCCTGCAGAAAAATGTGGCATGACAATATAATTCCAGACAAATTATGTATAGATTTTGACAAATGCAAATGCAATTATTGTTGGGGATCTGATATACAGAAAGGAATAATTAAACTCTGAGTGTCAGCGTTCCAACTAACAAATTCCAAAACAGTAAACTCTGAGACAAGCATTTTCTCAAAGTTCCACTTTATTTGAGTTGTCATATTGGCACATCTGGGAAAACTGAATCTGAGAGTTCCAGGTTTTCCCTTCCCAAAAGAGAAATCAAAGATCCATCCGCTGCACCCACCAGTCCATCACGTGGCCCAATAAAACATCATTCCAACTGGAGACCTTCCTCCAGGCACTCCTTTCCAGGTGCAGGGTAACATGGCCTTGACTTTCTGTGAAAGAATGTTGTATACACACACACACACACACACAGAGAGAGAGAGAGAGAGAGAGAGAGAGAGAGAGAGAGAGAGAGAGAGAGAGATTTATATATATAAATAAATATACAACCCTAATAGAAGTAACAGCACAATCAGATCAATCAGACCAATCAGTCAACCAGATCCTACTTCTTTATTAAAATTTCATGTTACAAATACATATTACAAATAACCATATTTGTTTTTTCACATTTATCATATTATGGGCTTCATGGCTAAAGTCTCCAATCATAAGAGTGCATCCTTGTATTCAAGACTAATTAGGTTGTATAAATACAGCTATAATCCCTACTTAGTTTTCATAATGCTGCTGCATAGGAAAAGAAAAATTAACAATGGCTATGTTGAGTGCAGTTAATGTACAGTGAATACATTTTTATAAGGGGACAAATTATTCAGCTTTCATGAACTTCAGACATGTTAATCTGGCAGAATAATTAAATAAATGCCAGTATAAAGCACTCCAGTGCAACAAAGAAAGGGTTGGTTATCTTGCACTAGCAAGCATAGATCTTAAAATTGAATGCTGGCAAACTCATCTTAGTTTTTTTTCAAAAAAACAGCACTTAGTCATTCAGCCAAAAAAAAAAAAAAAAGGCTGTTTGAAAAACTTCTGAAGCTGTTTTGGAAGAATGAGTTAAAACAATTAGGAAAACTCTCAGTAGTTTGGTCAGAGAGGAGAAAGTTTCTCCATTTTTATCAAAAAATGCAATTATTTCTAAGACAGAACTGCTCTTTCAGAACATACTTTATATCTTTCCCTCCCAAATGTCAGCTTTTGCTGCAAAACATGAACCCCATGAAAATTCAACTTAACCTCATTTTTATATCCCAAAGTCTATTTTATGATGGAGGACCACAGAGGAATAACTAATCTGATGATTATTGCTAGTGATGAAATGGCTAGCAACGAGAGTTTCGTGCAGGTGTCTTATTACTGCTGTAATCAAAACATGATGTCTTATCAATGATGAATGCAATAAGCCACAGAAGATAAAAGTCAAAAATTCCACCACCACCCCAAATTAAGCCCCATTACAAACATTTGGTGTTACAGGGATGTATAATTTAATCTCCTTGGTGAAACAACTTTCCATAAATCTCCCAGATTCAATGGCTGGAATATCAAACTTAAGAAAATTCTTGCCCAATAATTACTTATTGGTGCAGACAAGAGTCACTTCCACATCATGGTAAGATGCAGTGGTGGGATTCAAATTTTTTTACTAACCGGTTCTGTGGGCATGTCTTGGTGGGCATGGCAGTGGAAGGATACTGTAAAATCTCCAATCAGAGATAGTATTTACCGGTTCTGTGAACTACTCAAAATTTCTGCTACCGGTTCTCCAGAACTGGTCAGAACCTGCTGAATGCCACCTCTGATAAAATGCTTAAAGTCAATCCCAGACATTAGCAATAGCAATAGCACTTCAATTTATTCAGAGGCTATGCTGGTGCAGTGGCTAGAATGCAGCATTGTAGTCAAACTCTGTCCACTTCCAGGAGTTCAATCCTGACTGGCTCAAGGTTGACTCAGCCTTCCATCTATCCGAGGTCAGTAAAATGAGGACTCAGATTGTTAGGGAAAATATGCTGACTTTGTAAACCACTTAGAGAACGCTGTAAAGAACTATGAAATGCAACCTCAGAATGCACTGGTGGAATTCAATTTTTTTTACTACTGGTTCTGTGTGTGTGGCTTGGTGGGTGTGGCTTGGTGGGCATGGCAGGGAAAGATACTATAAATTCTCCATTCCCACCCCACTCTTGGGGGAAGGTTACTGCGAAATCTCATTCCTTCCCCACCCCACTAACCTGCTTTCCAGCTCTGTACTCCTATGCAGGGCAACAAAAGAAGATCCAGCCAATCAACTGGGACTCGGGAGACAGAGAATAGATGGGGGAGGCCAGTCAGAAGCAGTATTTGTCGGTTCTTCAAACGACTCAAAATTTCTGCTACCAATTCTCCAGAACTGGTCAGAACCTGCTGAATATTACCTCTGCTCGGAAGGATGGAAGACTGAGTCTACCTTTAGCCGGTCAGGATCGAACTCTTGGCAATGGATAGCAAAAGCCTGCAATATTGCATTCTAACCATTCTAGCTCCTAAATTTACCAAGACATCTGACTTCATAAGACATGGGGAAGGTTGGTGAACTTGGCTGACTAATTTATTCAGTTAAATATATATTGGAAACCTCAGTAAACCTAGTCTTTTACACGTGCAGCTATTCAACTTGTGGTCAGTCAATGTCCCCACTTGCTGATTCCATGGGCAACAATCCAGAAATATTTGTGGAGAGCACTGACAGTGAGCCTACACTGTGGCTGTTGAAAAGAGTCCCCATGTTCTATGAACACATTTTGGAGAGTAGAATGTCCCAGGGTTCCAAATTCTGACCCCAAGTTAAAACTGTGTTGAGTTTGTGACAGTTGAAATTGTCTGCTGGCAAGCATAAACAGCCAATTTTGAAATTACTTCCAGTGTTGGGATCCCGTAAAATGCTGCCACTCAAATCACTATGCTTTTTTTTTTTTTATCTTGAACAAACACTTTGGAATATTTGGTCAAGCTGGAAGGCTAAAAGGAACCTTTCAGGATCAAAATACATTAAATACTTCTGGGAAACTCAGGAACTTATTTTTTTTTGCCTTGATTCTGTCCATTATATGAATACCTGTAGTGCAATGATTAGTAAGTAGATCATCTTACTACTTTTCTATAAAATATGTACTGATTGTTACACAATCCAAGTACAGGCAGATACCTGCATTCCTGAAAATTACACAAACAAGTTGACCCTTATGGGCAATTTGGTCAAACATAGCTTACATAACCTTTAAGAAATGTCTCCAACTTTCAACTTACACCTGTGATTTATGCTTATCTTCTTAAAGTTTCAATGGAAGCAACTATGCCCTTCTTCGGTTTCTAGACAATTGTTTTCTGAGTAGAAAAAAGTGCTTTACTCAACCCTAAAAAAGAGCAATTCTGTTTCATGAAGTATCACATCCACCCTACAAGCCTGAAGGTTTCATCCACAAGGCTGAACTCAAGATGTTTAGAATAATTCTAGAGGTAAATGATCATGTAAATGAACAAATTAATGACCATCAATTTTAACTAAAAATCCATTTTAAGTTTGGGAAGAAAGTGGAAAGAAACTCAAGAAAACATCCTACATCCCATCATTGCTATCTGATATTAATATGAACCCAGGATGTTGGAAATCTTGTTTAGTACATCACTGATTGCATAAAAGGATTATTCCTGGGAAGAATCAAGCAAAATGATGTCACTGACAGATGGAAGCACAGAACTGCCCCTCAATACAACTGAACTATGAATACACAGTATTGAAAATCTGATTAGTTGAGCTGAAAAATATCACTGAGTCCAGAAGCAGTTTTACAAAAACTATTCAAAACCTTGAAGAGGAATCCTATTTCAGCTTTCTACCTTTTTTTTTTTCTTCTTCTAAGGACAGAAATAAAAAAAAAAAAAAAAATTCCCCACTTTATGGATATATATGAAACAATGGGAAAAATCCTGCCAAACTCAACTATGAATTCTACTTGTCCTTATGGACTGAAACCATAGAATGAATCTCTTTGCAATGCATAAATCTTCAATTTCTTTTCAGCCGCAAACTGTGTATCCTGAAACCTAGCATTTTGCTAATTGCATATAAAAGAAACCCAGGAGAAGAAACACAAGCTGTATTTATATTATGAGATTACCATTAAGGGATGCTAATGTTTTCCTTACCATTTTCTAAATTTCAAGTGAGGAAGTTCACACTGTGTGTCCTCTGTCTGCAGAGCACCAAGCCCTTATTAGTATTAATTGGAGCTATGCATGTTTGCGCCAGCAGAGATTATTATGAAAATGTTATGGGAGTGGAGATTTGCATGTTAAAATAGTGTAAACATAGTCTCCACTAACCATTATTAACTGAATCTTAAATAGGAAAGCACTTTCTACTATTAATACCCTGTTTTCCTCAAAGTAAGATCTATCCAAAAAAATAAGCCCTAGCATGTTTTTACGCATGCATCTAATAGAAGCCCCCCTCCAAAATAAGTCCTACTTCAGTGCCTCTGCAGCTGGTTTGCTGCCCATTCCATCTGGTTGCTTGTGGTGCTTCCAACATGAGTACTGTGAGGGGGGAGCTGCCCCATGCACCCAACACTGGCTTACCTCAGAGCCAGATCATTTATGCCAATTGCTTTGTGGTCACAACACTGGCACATCACTTGGTCTCCTGCTCTGTTGTGGCTGCAAGCAAACAGAAGAAGTGGGCAGCAACCACATGGAGTCCTGCTGGATGGGGTTGGTGGAGCTGCTGCCATGAGGAGAGGCAAATGTTGGGACATGGGTGGCCTGGCTGTGGGGACCATGAGGTAAGCCAGTGCATGGCACATGGAGCAGCTCCATCACCCCCTGCTTCATGGTGGCAGCACTGGTACGCTGTGCAGCCTCCTGTGTCACCACGAGCAAGCAGAAGTGGGCTCCCATACATGGAAAAAATAAGACATCCCCTGAAAATAAGTCTTAGTGCTTATTTCAGATCCCAAAAGAAAATAAGGCTAGGTCTTATTTTTAGGGTATGCATCTTCACACTGCATCTTAGTTTGCCCCAGAAGAAAAGGTGGATAATGTGATATTTGCCCAAGATTTAGACTACCATCTTCATAATCCCTGCCCACCAGACATATTGATTTATGAAATTGGGATCGTCCCCCCTTACTATAAAATATTAAAATTCCATATTTCTGTTTCTGGCTGGCTTTTGGCGAAAATACTTGTTAAACATACTCAAGCTTGTTAAACGTACTCAAGCTTACTATAATATTCAATGGACTCTTTAGGTAAGTATCTGGGTGCTAATAACCGAATTTACTCTCCTTTGAGAAAAGTGTATGCATGAGATTTTAAATAATATGGGCATAACAGTAGTATTCAGCCAAAAATTTAAACCTTTTAACAGTGCAATTCCAAGAGTCTTCTGTTAAGTCTTTCGGCAGCTTAGAACACATGGTATCCCAGCAATGATTTCATATTTAATTCATCCATATTTAGTCATTATTGGGGTAGATTTTTTATTTTCAGTTCAGGAGGAGGAGGAGGAAGATATCAAAGTGAACGTTCATGTCCACTTTTTGGGATAAAGACTCTGTGTGAATGTCTCTCTTTTACTGTACTTCAATTTTTCCATTATTATTATTTTTTGCAACTCTCTTAAATTTGTTTGCTTTAAAATCCCAAGAGATGACATCATGAACATTTTTATTTCCCGAAGACTTCCCTCTCCCACAAGATTTAGAAGCAAGAGTCTGTGGAATAATAGAGAAACATATATTAGAAAACAATATTGACAGCACCCTTGGGAGCTTTTTAAAAATGAAGTTCAATAACATCAGTAAAGAAACTCTAAATTAATTTTAAAACCGTTATGCAAAACCTGAAGGTTGCTTTAAAAGGATGACAACTTTGAAGAAATTAAGAGAATGTCACCCCAGCAAAACCATTAGGCTACACAAGTGCTTTCATTACTTTCAGTAAACAATAGGTGATAATATTTAGAAGCATTATTTTAACATTATCGAATTGTTTCTGCAGTCACAATATCATGGGTATTTAGTAATTCCTTGAACCATGATACCTTCAAAATATCCTGCTCATTATTGTTGTAGCCCACCAGTAGCCGGCAGAGCTGGCAGTAGAGTTGGAGGGTGATGGTTTTGAGGAGGAACATGGGGCAGTCCTAGAGTCTGGGGAGATCTCTGGTGAGTGCTCTGCATTGGAGGCAGAGATGGGGCCAGGGCCATCTGACAGTTATCGGCTGCCTTCAGAGTTGGAGATCAGTAGGGCAGAAGAAGAGCTGGAGCCTGTTCCCAGTGTGTGCATGCACAGAGCTGCCAGGAAAAGTGAACAGTTAAGGAACAAGAGTCGACTCGGGAGTAAAGGCTTGGGTGGACAGTGAATAGCCTCTCCCACAGGGAATAAAGAGGACTGAAGGGGGAGTGGTGTTTGCAGAAGACAATTAGTTCAATTCATTAGGGTGAAGATCTATTCTTGACTTCTTGCAAGATAATTGCGACTATAGTGTGGCGTTTGGAAGATATTGTCCTGGCAACTCTCCAAGCCTGATAAAGGTCTGTAGTTATGAAACCTCACGAAAGACAGTTTGCTGGGACTTTTGCTGGATTGAAATTCCCTTTAACTTAAATAAAAGGGGTTTTATCGGGACGAGGAATCTACTTCATGACTTTGGAAAACCTAGGTCAAAACAATTCTCTAAAAACACGAGGAGTTTGGTTCCAGTCCTTTTAAACCAGAGCTTAAATTTAAATAGCATAATTCCAAATATTTTGGCTTAATGGTGATAAAGAGAAGATTGCATCAGGCAGAGATGTGTTTCTGGGAAATTTAAAAACAGCAAGAACAACAACAACAATCCTTCTTTCACAACAAAAAAAATGGAGGGAAATGCAAAGAACTTTAGACCAGAGGCACATCAATTCACATATTATTTCTGACATGTTCCAATTCTAAGGATATAGTTGGTTGCTTTGCATTGCATTTGGCTTTCAAGGCCAATCTTGGACGCAGTCAGTTGAGTTTTGAGTAACAACAGGGTCGCTGGAGTAAATTGTAGCAATATTTTTCTAACCTTGCAATGTCTGTTCATGATGATTATATGTGCACTACCAAATATGCAGCTGGCAAACTTATCATAATGAATCTGCTGTGCCCGAGCCAGAAAAGGGAGGGAAGAAGAAAGTTAAAAATGCATTATTGTGGAATAGTAAGGGGGGAAAACCAACTTTCAGGTTGAAAGAATTCGTTGGTGACATTATCATTACCTGAGGGACACCAAGTTGGGGACTCCTTTCATGTCCCAAGCAGGAGCTGGAGTGAAGGATGGGAGCTCACCGTGCCCTCATGACAGCATTTAGATCTCAAACATGGGCTTGTTAACCTCTTTCATTTTGTCTCTTCGCTTCCTTCAGTTTTTGAGCTAGAAGTCTTCTCAAAGAAAGAAAGGAGATTACTGCATTCAGGTTCTTAGTAAAATTGGTCAACAAGGAAGCAGTTTATATTATTCTTGGAGCATGGCTTTATTTCAAAGGGGAAATATGCCTGAGAAATTTCACATTTTAATACTGCCTACCTCTGTGGGCACATTACATTGCTTTAACTATTTGAGGACCATTGAGGTACTTTACTATCTGGAAATTCTAGAGCTGGTAGTTGTATTGAGAAATCATCCATCATCCCAGTGGAAGACAATAGGAAACATATGCTTCCATATATTTGTCAACAAAATTAATCGCCAGAAGGCAAAAATAAGCTGGGTCCTTCCTTCCTTCTCCCTCTCTCCTTCCCTTCCCTTCTCTTCCTTTCCTCTCCCTCCCTTCATTCCTATAGCATTCATACCGTAATTGTTCTATTGCCAAGACAAAGCAGACTCGGATACCGGAGTTGAAATCAGCTCTTTATTAGCAACCAGAACTTCAACTAAAGTCAAGCCACAGCAGCTCTTTTTATAGCGGCTGCTCATGGCGCGCAACCAATGGCATGTGTTTAAACTTCCCACTGCTTATGCGGCCAGTCAGAACTATTTGTTCTTAACCAATCGTTATGCTGTATTAACTAACCAATAGGAATGTAGTATTAGAAGTCTGTATTTGAATACACTACACCAATATCAAGTAAACTGAATATGAATGACTTCCTTTGTAATGATACTATAACTCCAGTTTGGTGCCAATCAATAAATCAACAAAAAAATTAACAATAAACATATACTTTAAATTTTATTGCATTGTAACTTTCATTTGGACACATTTTGAAATAAAATTAAACCTTGTATCCAGTGGAAACTTTTTATTTTTTTCTCCTCTCCTTTTCTCCTCTTCCCCCTGCCCTTTCTGTTATGTCTGGAGCATGGGTGCAAATAATGGAGACGAGCCGGTAGAAACAGTGAACTTCAAACTCTTCATTTACATGGTGTGACAGCTCGAACTGGATAGCTACTATAGCCTTCCTTATATAGGCAACTTATTGACTATTCAACCAATAGCAATCCAGGAGCGCTAGCTCCATTAACCAATGAGCATGGCCTATTAATGGCCAATCAGATGCTCCTGAACGGACCAATCCAATCCTGCCATTAACAGCCAATCAGAAGTGCAGGGCCAGAACCCTGCACTTGACTTCAAGCTCAAGATAACTTTATTTGACATTATTCATTCACAACACCCCTTTCCCCCAGCTTCTGCTTACGGGGCGCAGTCACATAGTCCTTGAGGTAGGACGGTTGTTTTATCAGTCTTTTTGATTTTTGCAAAGTGCCTGGCAATTTGCTGTACTTTTGCTGATGTAGATAGTTGTTTAATGACAGGGGTGCCTCTGGTTCAGAGTCCGCGTTTCCGTCGTCACCAATATCTTCGGCCACTCCCTGAGGTGAACTCACTCCCATCCCTGGTTCTTGTTCCTGCGTTTCAGTTCCATTATCAGTCCCTTCGAAAAGATTTTCCTCTAGTTGAAATTCGTCATCCTCTGTATCTCCCCCCCCCCTCAGTTTGGTCATAAGGGAGTTTGGAATTCCGTGACTGCAGCCGTGATCGTAGTTGATCTATGTGGCGCTTCTAAAGTCTATCATCAAGGCACTGTACAAGGTATGATCTTGGGCCAGTTACGCGGATTGCGGTCGCTTCTACCTACAGCAGATCGCCCGATAAGTTTTTAGCGAATACTAAATCGCCTACCTGGAAGGTACGGCATCGGCCGCTGGATCCGAGTGGTTTTTCCGGTTCGTAGGCTGGGTGTAACCGGTCGAGGTGGGAGCGGAGCTTTCGTCCCATCAGCAGCTCGGCGGGAGTTTTGTTGGTGATGCTGTGAGGTGTGATGTGCTGTAGGAAAAGGATTCGGTTGATTTTCTCGTCGATGTTGTCGTAGTCTATTTTTTGTAGCATTCTCTTGACAAATTGTACCATGCGCTCAGCCCTACCGCTGGCCGCAGGGTCCGCAGGAGAAGTGAGCGCATGTCGGATACCACGATCAGCCAGGTAATGTTCAAAAGACAGCGCAGTAAATTGGGGCCCATTGTCGGATACCGGAACGTATGGTAATCCATGGGTTGCAAAACAGTCTTTCCAGTCTTTTGATGACTGCTTCAGTGGTCGTGTTCCTCATTCGGTGAATCTCGAGCCAATTTGAATAGGCATCGACAGTTAACAAGAATGTGTGGCCTTTGGGTTTTCCGGTTTTGCGTGGCTTCAGGGCAGCAGGAATTCGCGACTGCTCGCGATTCCTGCTGTGCTAGCCGCTGAGGTACCCCCGATCCAGATGGGTCAGGGGGATATGGCTGCCCTGTAGGGACAGCTGAAGAGAGAGGGGAGTCGGACAGGGGGTTGGGGGTGTCGCAGACCCCCTCCTCCTCCGGAAAACCCCCTTTTTCCCAAGGCGGTGGAGCGGCGGTCAGCAATGGCCGCCACAAAGAAGCCAGCAACCGGGTAAGATTGCACTGGAGGAAGTAAGAAGAGTGAAAGTGCTGTCTGAGCCGGGTCAAGTAACATCTTTCAAATTGGTTGGAACTGAGCTGTTTGAATTGCTGGAGGATACATTGTATCCCTAACAAGATCGAAAGCAGCGGAGAAACTGTTAAAGGGAACTTTTTTTTTTTTCTTCACTCTCCCACCCCATGGAAATAGCAGATATGCTTGGATATACTGGACATTGAAAGTGAATTGTTTTGAGAGTTGAAGATAAGGGACAAAAGGGTTTTTGGACATTGGAAAACTTAAGAAATTGGAAAACCCTTGTTGGAGGTATGGATTTCTGATTATTTAAAATTGATATTGCAAGTGGGAAGGGAGAGGAAAAAAAATTGGAGCAGAAGCTGAAAAAGGAGGAGATTGCCTAGAATCCCAAAGAAAGGTATATGGTAATTGGACCTCTTTGATTAAACATTAACCCCAGAAAGAGAAAGAGAAGAAGGAAGAAAAGTATTAATTTTTGGAATTTTTTTTTGAATTATTTTTGATTAAAAATATTTGTGGTTGTTTTGGGAAAAGTTTCTCTTTTCATGATGGCATCGCTTGTGGATGAACTAAAGACTGAATATCAAAAATATAAAAAGGAAGATACTTTGGGCACTTTGTTTCAATTCTTAGAAATGGCGTTATGTACTTATGAAAAGTTGACTACGCAGCAGAAGGACTGGGACAAAGAAGAAGAGGAAGAAGAAGCCATCTTTGATGAACAATGGGTTCTTTCCGGGGAGGAGGAGAAAAAGGATAAGAAAAAGGGGATTTTAAGAATTATAAAAACAACCAAAGAAGAGAAAAATGAGCGGAAAGGTGGAGGCAAGGTTAGAAAGCAAAGGAAAGGGAGTAAGAAAAGGGAGGAGGAAAGACAAAGGGGTAAAAAGGGCAAGGAGAAGAATAAACAAGAGAGAAAAGGGGGGGAGGAGAAGCCTCAATGGGGGGAAGCAAGATCTAAAGAAAAAAAGTTTATTCAGAGACAATGGGTGAATTTAATTTAGGATAAAAGAGGGATTCTGGAGGGTACATAAGATTGTGTTTTTTATATGTGTATTTAGAGTATAAAATTCATTGTGTAATTTTAGAATCTATTAAACAGAATCCCAAGAAAAATTGTTATATGAAGTACTTTTAAGTTAGGGTAATGAGTTATAGACGTTAATCCAATTGGTGTATAGAAGTATAATAAAAGAAAAAAGATGAATGGATAGTTGGAAATAGAACAAACAAAGAATATTATTGAAAATGGCAATAAGATATGAAAGGATATATAAAGGTTTTGTTATGGTTTTTTTTTTTTTTGATTTTGTATATTGAAAAAAGGCAAAAAATATTTAATTAATAAGAAATAATTTGGATGAAAAGGAGAAGTTGGGATAAGATATGAAGTTAAATAGATAAAGTATTGATACTATAATTTGGGATTGTTATGTTCTATTGGTTTTCTTCTTTTATTATTTTTTCTTAGAAAAGAACTTATAAGCTGTTATGCCTTGTGCATTGTTTATATAAAACTGATAAAAATGGTTTACATATATATATATAAAAAGAAAATGATAATAAGATATGGAAGGATATATAAAGTGAATATGATGTTTGAATTTGTGTCTGTGTGAAGAGTTTCAACCCGGGATCAGACAACCTTCAGAAAAGATCTTTTAGTTTTGTTTGTTTTACTGTGTTTTCTGTAAAATTAATAAAATTTGTTTAAAAAAAGAAAGAAAAGAAAATGATAATAAGATATGGAAGGATATATAAAGGTTTTGTTATGGGTTTTTTTTTTTTTTGTATATTGATAAAAGGCAATAAAATTTTAATTAACAAGAAATAATTTGGATGAAAAGGAGAAGCTGGGATAAGATAGGAAGTTAAATAGATAAAGTAAATATTGATATTATAATTTGGAATCATTATGTTCTATTGGTTTTCTTCTTTAATTATTATTATTATTATTTTTAGAAAAGAATTTATAAGCTTTTATGCCTTAATTGTTTGTGCATTGTTTTTGTAAAATTGATAAAATTGGTTTATAAAAAAAAAAAAAAGAAAATGATAATAAGATATAGAAGGATATATAAAGTGAATATGATGTTTGTGTCTATGTGAAGAGTTTCAACCCAGGATCAGGCAGCCTTCAGAAAAGATGTTTTAGTTTTGTTTATGTTTTGTGTTTTGTATGTTTATGAAAGGCAATAAAATTTAATAAGCAAGAAATATAATTTGGATAAAAGGAGAAGTCTGGATAAGATATGAAGTTAAATAGATAATGTAAATATTGATATTACAATTTGGAGTTATTTTATATGTTCTATTGGCTTTCTTCTTTAATTATTATTATTATTTTTTTAGAAAAGATTTTTTAAGTTGTTATGCCTGGATTGTGTATTGTCTTTTGTAAAATTAATAAAATTTGTTTAAAAAAAAAAAAAAGAATGTGTGGCCTTTGGTCGGCCCAGCAAAATCCAGATGGATGCGGGACTAGGGTCCCCGCGGCATGTCCCATTCAGTTGGGGTTGCCTTTGGTGGAGCGTTGCTTACTTCTTGGCATCTCTGGCAAGTTTTAACCCATGATTCAATTTGTCTATCTATGCCTGGCCACCACACATAGCTATGTGCGAGGCCCTTCATGCGCAAGATGCCAGGTTGGTCATCATGCAAGGTTCTTAGCAGTGCCTGTTGTAGTCGTTCTGGGATAACGACTCAATCAGCCAGATGATACAGCCCTTTTGCAAGAACAACTCTGTTTGACAACTTTTGAATGGTGCAAAGTCGTCTGGTACTTGGTCCAATGGCCATCCGTGTTCCACCCATGTGAGGACTCGTGCTAAGATGGGGTTACGTTTTGTTTCTCTCGCGATATCACGGGCAGTTAATGGCGGCATATGGAGTGTCGCGATCTGCAACGTTGTCATCGTTGGTGCAGGATCGTTGATGGTTTCAGGGAGCGGCTCGATGCACGGCTCGATGCGTCGGCATGGGGAATACCGGAGCAATATTGTAGCTGATAATTGTAGGCAGCCAAGAATTCTGACCAGCGGGTCATCCTGGGAGAAAGTATGTAGGGAGTTGGCTTATCCCCAGCGATTATCCCCAGCAACGGTTTGTGGTCAGTTACTATAGTAAAAACCCGGCCGTACACGTACTCATGGAATCTTTTAACAGCCGATACAATTGCCAGGGCTATAATTTTGCTCGGTTTTCGAGAGCGTTTTTGAAAAGTAAGCAACAGGGGCTTCGCTACTATTAGGCAATACATGGCTCAAAATGGCGCCCACTCCAAAAGGCGATGCATCACATATGATATTCAACGGTAAAGTCTCATTGTACTGCATTAGTACAGCGTCAGAAGTCAGTAGTTTTTTTACATTACGGAACGCCTGCTCTTCTCTGTGACTTCATACCCAAATTGATTTTTTATCTAGTAGGCAATGTAAAGGTTCAGTGACAGTCACCTTATGCGGCAAGAATACGTTATAGAAATTGATGAGGCTTAAGAACGCCTGGAGGTCGGCCGTGTTCCAGGGTCTGGGAGCATTTTTTATTGCTCTCAATTTGCTATCGGTAGGGTGAATATCCTGACTGTCAATCAAATACCCTAAGAATTCAACACGATCTGTTTACAGCTTGCACTTATTTTTCTTTACTTTCAGGCCTGCTTCTTGGAATTTTTGTAAGACCAGTCTTAAATGATCCCGTAAAATTTTTGGAGTGGGGGCAGCAATGAGCACATCGTCAAAGTAGGGGACAACGCCTTTGATCCCCTGCAATAGTCTCTCCATTAGGCTCTGAAAGATCTCTGGGGCTACACTGACTCCGAATTGGAGCCGCATACACTTGAAGGCACCTCGGTGTGTTACGATAGTCTGTGCCTGAGCCATTTTTTCATCAACCGGCAGTTACTGATAAGCCTGAGCTAAGTCTAGTTTAGTGAAGACTTTTCCGCCCCCCAGGGAATGGAGGAGGTGTTGCACCACCGGCACCGGATATGGATTTTGTTGCAGGGCGTGGTTTAGGGTGGCTCAATAGTCCTCAAAAATTCTAATGGAGCCCTCCGGCTTAATTGGTGTCACGATTGGGGTTTCCCATGGGGAGTGGTCGGTTGGCTTTAAAACTCCCTGGGCTATCAACTTATCAAGCTGTTCGTCGATTTTCGGCTTTAGTGTGAACGGAACTCGATGAGGCTTAAAGCGGATGGGAGCTATCTTTGGATTAAGGCTAAAGGATATCGGGGTCCCCTTGTACTCACCTAGCTTTTCGACGAAGACATCCCTGAATTCGTGGACGAGATCCTCCTCCCAGTCACAGCCACCGATTTGGTTAATGCCTGCCACTTCAATGCCGAGTGGTGCGAACCATTGCAGGCCTAACAGGCTAGGCCGGTCCATGTCGATCACCATCAGGGGTAAGTACGCTGTGCAGTTCTTGAACGCGACCCGGACTTGACTGGATACTTCGACTGGAATCTGGTTCCCTTGGTAGTCTTTTAACACGAGCCGTTGGAATTGAAGGTCTTGGCGCCGGATAGTGGGGATGAGTTGTTTGAGGGTCTTCCAGGAGACCATGAAAGAGACGATGCTTCTGAACGGACCAATCCAATCCTGCCATTAACAGCCAATCAGAAGTGCAGGGCCAGAACCCTGCACTTGACTTCAAGCTCAAGATAACTTTATTTAACATTATTCATTCACAACACTTTCCATTTTCTTTTTTCCTCTTTATTTTTCTCTGCTTCTTTTTTCTTAATAACTTGGAGACCCCTTTTAGGCATCAGTAAATGTGGAACACCACCATTCAGGTTGTGTTGAGCCTGGAACATTCACTGCAGGAAGACTGTGTTTTTTAATCTATCTCTCAAATAATGCATTCTGGTACATTCTGGTACATTGAGCATGACTGCTTACAGCATTACAGGCAAGAGGCAGGAAGTGTGCCCAACTTCACACTTTCCGAGAAGATAAAGTATGCCCCAATTCAATTTTCCCCATGTTGCTTGGCTCCCACAATTGTCACACATCTTCCATTGCAAAAGAGAGGAAGAAAATATTAGCCCTTCCCTGGATGTTAATGTATTGTTTTAAAGAGGTTAAGAAAGCCAATCTGGACATACCACATTGGCCAGAAGCAAATCAGCCATGCTATACAATGCCTCTTTATTAGGCAAATATGAGAACTGAGTTTAAACAGCTAGGTGCATTTTTTCCCTCCCATCTAGATTGCAACTCTTCTACCAGTAATAAAAAGCCATTCTATATTTCCACCCAATCGTTACCTTAATTTGCATTTTCCAAGTTGCTTGCAATTCCAAGGAATCCCGGTTTCTTGATTTATTTTTGCTTGATAAAGTGAATGTCAGAGTAATCTATTTAGTCATTTGCAAACAGAATGTAATTTGCTTGGCAACGGCATCGTATATGGCCGAGAAAAGAAAAGAAAAATCATATTTGCTATCAACTTCTCATACTGTTCTGATTATATCTGGTCAGCATTGCCCTTTTTCTCCCTTTATGGCTATTTCCCATTTTAAGCAGGCAGCAAATGATGAATCACCCTTCCATCAAATAATGATAATAATAATAATAAAAAAAAACCATAGTTGTTTACAGAAGTTGTGTACTTTAATTAATCTGCTCAAAACAATCTGTGTCTTCAAAACAATAAATAATTCATCCTGGCACCAAAGAAATTGTTTGCTCTTCTTTTTAAAGTTTGGCTCCCTGTTTATTAAATTTCAGCATAAGGTGTTTGCTTTGAAAGGCCTTTTCTTACCTGACTAGTTTTCCAAAACATTGTTCTTGCTATATACATGATGATTATCAAGCTTTTTTTTTTTTTTTTGCAGTCAGCAATTACTGCTACAGCAAACAAGCCAAAACACACCTAGGAGCCCATTTTTAACACATTTGCCTGGATGTAAGTTCTAATGAGTTCAGCAGGGTTTTTGTCTTGACAAATATGGTAGGGTTGCAAAAGAAGCCACGATTAAGATTTTTAGGAGAAAGAAAACCACAAACAAGCAGAGACATCGCTGGCTAAGTCTGGACTGCAATCTTTGTAATGCAGACAAAGAATGTGTTAATAGGGTGGAAATGTAGGCCATCCTGTATTAATAAAAAAAAACTGTGCCTTAATTGCCTAGCATGAAAAGGCATAGTCCAGCACTTTTGGAACAACAACTTTAAGCATTAAAGGAATGGATTGTACACATAGCCTGATAAATTCTACACAACTTTTTCTAGAGTCACCTCTAGGTTAGATGGGCAGCCCACAAATCTAACATATAAATATAAATAAACAAATACAAATATTATTAGGCGCCATTGTATATAGCAATAGCAAACTTATATATTGCTTCACAGTGCTTTTACAGCCCTCTTTACATGGTTTAGAGAGTCATCCTATTTCCCTCAACAATCTGGGTCCTCTCATTTTCCCCACCTTGGAAGGATGGAAGGATGAGTCAACCTTTGAGCCTGGTGAGATTCAAATTGCCACATTGGAGGTGGCTGGCAGGCAGCAGGAATAGCTTACAGTTACTGAATTCTAACAGTCATCTGAAGGGCAACAGTCAATGAGCTCAATTCCCGGTAGACAGTTTCAACCCTATAAACAAAATAACAGAATAACAGAGCTGGAAGGGACCTTGGAGATCTTCTAGTCCAACCCCCTGCTCAAACAGGAGACCCTATACAATATCTGGCTGTATATGATGAATCTGAATAAGGATGAAATAGATTGTGGTACTGCCTATTGATAGTGTAATTGCCAAGCAAACTAGATCAGAAGCCATGATGCCAGCTCTTAAATTTCCTGGGTCTCTTTTCTTTGGCTGATATTTATTTTACATTATACTATTTTTATGCATTGTATAAATAAATTAATGTATGCAATTAAAGTATTCTAAAGTTAAATTAAATAAATCAATTAAAGGATACATTAAATGAATGCATATTATAAAATAATTCAAAATATTGAACAATCACAAAGTGATTTACTGAGCAATGGGGAAGACGAGGTTGCCTTAAATAAAACCATCATAGTAAACTCTTATATTATTGTAAATTAACTTGGGCATCAAAAAAAAAAAAAAAAAGACAAAAAAGTAGCCTATTATCATATACATATTGTATTGTTTTATTATTTTTAACATTGTAAGCCATTCAGAGTCACCTTGTGGTGAGATGGGTGGCAAATATGTTTAATAAATGAAATAACATGGAAAACAAAGCAAAAGAAATAATTAAAGCAGGATTTAACACATCACAAATTTAAAAATGGAGTTCACTTCAAGAAGATGATTTTTAAGACAGTCAGGAATAAATGCCCCGGTAATGAATTCTTGTCTTTTGGGGAAGAAGAGTGAAAAGGCCAAATATCAGAAATGGTATAGGGTCTCCAGCTTGGGTGGGGGGATGGACTAGATGACCTACAAGATCCCTTCCAACTCTGATTATCTGTTAACTGTCACGGAGGGATGAATTCTATAGTTGGAGTGCTGTTACATCAAACGTAATTTCTTTAGACCAGTGTTCTCAACCTTGATAATTCTAGGGTGCGTGGACTTTAACTCCCAGAATTCCTCAGCCAGCACATCTTTTATTTAATGAAAAGATTGATGCTGCTGTTGTTCTTCTCACTTCTTGGCTGTCACACATGGCCAAGAGATGGATAGATCAATCATCATCATATATTATACCTTCAAGTTCTTCCAACCTTCAGATTTCTCTGCTTGCAAACTGGGCAACCTAGCCAGGTCTGGCTCATCTGAGTGATTTGCCTCCCTTGGCAGCAAGTTGAGATAATTGCAGAAGGTGACATCAAAGGCCACTGAGAAGTTGTAAAAAAAAAGAAGAAGAAGCACAAAAGTTCTGGCATGTCAAAAGTTACTGTCCTTTAATTCACAACCAGCACCAAGAAGAGGGGGGAAACGTTGCTTTGTTCCCATTGTGATTGACATTGCTTGTGGAGCCAAAATGTCATCTCTCAAGCAGAAGGAGGACATTTCCAAAAAACAAAAAAAACAAAAAACCAACAACCCTGAGAGGAAGTACAGACTTGCTGAAGAAAAGTAAACTTAATAAGCAACTCCTGAATAATTTCCTGCTCTGCAGACACAGAGCTCTGACGCCTAAATGAGGAAAGAAAAATGAAGAGTGTTGTCATGAATGAATACCACGGGGAAAGACATCTACAATGACTGAAATGCTAATCCAAAGCATTTTCTGGTCTACATTTATTTTTTTCCTTATAAAGTCCCAATTATTCAAGTTAACCTTTCAATCATCTTTTGAGGCTGAATGATAACTAGGACAGCTCCTTCCTTGCTCCAATAATCCAACATGACTGCACTCTGGTTAGAGGGACTTCTCTCCTGCCTAAAGGTTTTCTGTAGAAATCACACTCGTCTTCCCTCTAATGGTTCCTATTTGAAATGTTAATCTTTGATTTAGGACTTGCTGTTTCAAACTTTCAGGCTGATTTAGTTGTGAATTCTGGGAGAGTTCTGCATCCTCATTTTCCTTCCTATTTCACTGGCAAGTTTACTTAAAAGAGATGGCCGTAGCCATAATAATACAATTTATAACTAATTATGCAAGATATACACAATAGATGATAGATAGATAGATAGATAGATAGATAGATAGATAGATAGATAGATAGATAGATAGATAGATAGATAATGGATGGATGGATGGATGGATGGATGGATGAATGGATGGATGGATGGATGGATGGATGGATTTGAGACAGAAATAGATAACTGTCTTTAGAAAAAGACACAGAGATGGGGATAGATGATAATGGATTAATTGATTGATGAATAGGGAGCTAGATAAATGGATGCATAGATAGATATATTATAGATAGAAAGAAAGAAAGAAAGAAAGAAAGAAAGAAAGAAAGAAAGAAAGAAAGAAAGAAAGAAAGAAAGAAAGAATATTTGAGAGAGTTCTGGGTTTTCATCTTTGCTGCTCAGGTGCTTGTAAAGATGTGTATTCAAAACAGGCATAATATTTTAAAAACTCAAGAACAAGGCCAAGTGAATAAATTAATAAGTATGGAGGAGGAAACATCTCAGGAGAAGAGGAACAACATCAGAGAAGTGACTTGGCACAAAATGATTTGGAATACAAGATCTAAGAAGGAAGATTTCAGGGAACTGGCCATCTTTAGTATACACAGATGACTCCAGGAATAAAATATCTCTCGGATGAAAAAGGGCAGAAGAACAAGTAAGATTGCTTGCTGTACGTTCACAGGGTATGTTGTTAAAAGGTTATGAAGAAATTTCTTCCACGTCAGTTTGTCTTAGTTCTCCTTCAGAGAAATAGCCTGTTCTCTTTTCAAAACATCAGGAGACAGAATGGACAATCTGGTGCCCTCCAAAAATTCTAAAATACAACTGTCACAATATTGATTGTAAATTTGTAACTAATGGTATTTTTATTCCCAGACAGCTTTATACTAATTTGTATAAAGCAAGTTTTCCTTGAATCAAGCTCAACAACTGGTGACTTGGTGGTATGTAATTGTTTTTTTTTGGGGGGGGAGGGAGTATATTTGCTTGCTCCTTGTTTAACTTCTCAGTCTAGTGTACAGGTCTATGTTGTTCTTCTTCTTGTTGCTTTGCTTTCCCAATAGTTTTCAATCCTGGAATGAACCAGGTACAACCCTGCCTAACTTTTTTTGAGATCAGCCAAGGTCAGCAATTCTAATTTGATTAATTTGCTTTTCATTTTTCAAAGATTTTGTAGCCAGCAGGTTAATGTAATGGATGGATGAGCCCCAAGAAGTCATTTCCACAGTATTCAATCATTTTATAAGAGTATAAACACACAGGTAGGTGTGCTTGTGTACACTCACACCCTGGATTTCTGAATAGCTCTGAAAAAAATTCAAGTGCAATGCACCAGACTTGTGGTGTGACAGAATACAGCAAAACTTATTAACATGTATCTCAGGTAGCATTAATGTACTTTCAAACTTAAAAAAGATATTGTTCCACAAACATAGGCTAAGAAATGAGAAGAAAATTGCTAAAAGCCCTGTAACTTTCTCAAGCCAACAAAGAATCTAAAAAAGCTGGTCAGTCTTTCCATATGTTTCCTCAGGGCTAATTAACATACATGTGACTCAGCCTTAACTATTGCAGTGTTTACTGGCATAAGGGATAGTTGGTCTTGATGTTGCTGATCCCCCCCCCCCAATCTTTGACAAAATAGGAATATCCCTTCTTGAATGATTTTATTCCCAACTGACCATTCCAGCTGGCCAGAGACAAAGGCTAATGTTCAATCTGCTAGCACATTTAGGGCTTAAAAGTGCTCGTCAAACTGCAGGATTTCACTGGTCTAACTCAAACTGACTTGAGAATTGTCCTGCTGGAACGGCAGTCGGATGGACATTTTAAAAAGAAAGAACAGATCCAGAGATTGCTATTTTCTATTAGATGCTGCATTATCTGGACTTTGCTGTCCCCAATGCAAAACTAAAATAAGCAAAGACAAGCAAAAATGTGACAGTTTGATCTGGGTTGTTTAAATGAAGATATTTCTGAAACTGTAGCTGTAATTTCTGCATAACTTCAGATAGATGAGAGAGAGAGAGAGAGAGAGAGAGAGAGAGAGAGAGAGAGAGAGAGAGAGAGAGATATGATGGATGGATGGATGGATGGATGGATGGATGGATGGATGGATGGATGGATAAATATATAGATAGAGATAGAAATAGAAATAGAGATAGAGATAGTTGTAGATATGACAGATAAATAGACATAGAGTGGGATGGAGCCCATTAAATGGCTCGTGTGATCTGCTGTCACCTGGGCAAGGGGTGAGGAGTGAAATTATATTATATTATATTATATTATATTATATTATATTATATTATATTATATTATATTATATTATATTATATTATATTATATTATATTATATTATATTATATTATATTAATTTGATTCTTTTTATTAGTTTTATTGTTTTAAATGAGGTTTTATATTCTGTAAGCTGCCTTGAGTCACCACATGTATATAGGTGGCAATATAAATTCAATAAATAAATAAATAAACTCCTACTGAGTTGCATTTCAAATTCTGAATTGTGGTGTTTTTAGAGTTCAGTATTTTATCTCTAGTACTGCATTTGTGGTATAGCTGCTTCTCAAGTAAGCTCCTGTTCAAACTCTATTCAGGAAACTTGTTTCTCTTGATTCTGCAGTGCATTGATTCTTTTTATTTGGGTAGTAGGAGGAGGACTGGACTCCCCTAGACACAAACACACATTTTTGGACGCCAGTTGTCACTTTGATCTAGGCTTGTCTCTGAGAATCAAGAAGAGTCATCTTCGCCTGCATATATTAAACACTTGAGATGACATACAACCTGTTTTATTTATGAGGGTGTTTTGAAGAAGTCTTTGATCTACCTATAACTCACCACAACCAATGAGTCACACTCTGATCCATCAACCCATGCTGAGATGAAACAATGCTATTTCATCCAACAAAGCTAGTTCAATATTCAGCAAGGGAATCTGCAAAAATCCTTGCTCACAGTCACATAAGATAAGTGTCCTGCATATAAAAAGCCAGTAAAACTTTATCCCTGCTGAACTGATGTCCATCTTCAAGATGTTCAATTCTCTTTTAGAAATCCCTTTATGCATTTCAAATGGTTTCAGTCTCTCTTTTTGGCCCTTAAGCCCCTGGGAAAATAATGTTTCTGTATTTTTTTGTTCCAGTCCTGTACTTCAAGCTGCTGATTTTTATGCCATTTTCTAATAATGAATAAAATATGTAGAAAACTAAAGCTAAGATGATAACTTCCAACTGTTCTAAAATTATCCCGACAAGCTCACCAGATAGCATTGCTAATTAGGAAATTTAATTGTAACATCCATCTTTCATTTTATTCCTTGAGTTTTAAGTGACAATCTGAAATAAGCTCATCCATCATATCAAGATAGGTCATCTTTCTCCTTGACTATTGCATGAGGTGCAATTAGAGTGCATGTGCTTGCAGGCACACACACACACACACACACACGAGATAAAATGTCATAGTTGGCCATCTAACATAACAAATTTGATATTTAATATATGTAGATACAAGTTTTCTCCTACTTTCTAATTTCATTAACAGCATTCAAGTTCAGATACTCATCATTGAATCCCATCAGAATCAGTAATTTTGAGAAACTTATTATTCAAAAATTCAATTTGAAATTGATTCCAGGGAATCTTCTTCTTCTTCTTTTTTTTTTTTTTTAATAGAATTACCAAATTGATCTGATGTTCAAATCAACTTGGTAATTCTATAAAAACAGAAGATTCCCTGGAATCAGTTTCAAATTGAATTTTTGAATAATATCTTGTTCAAATCAACTCAGGAAGAAGAAGAAGAAGAAGAAGAAGAAGAAGAAGAAGAAGAAGAAGAAGAAGAAGAAGAAGAAGAAGAAGAAGAAGAAGAAGAAGAAGAAGAAGAAGAAGAAGAAGAAGAAGAAGAAGAAGAAGAAGAAGAAGAAGAAGAAGAAGAAGAGGAGGCAACAAATATGGTCAGGGACCCCTTACAGACTTCTTACGAACAGAGTGAGGTCAACAGTAGACAGTCTAAGGTTAAAGTTTATGGGGTTGGGGGAAGAAACCACAGAGTCAGGTAGTGTGTTCCAGACATTGACCACTCTGTTGCTGAAGTCATATTTCCTGCAATAAAGTTTGGTGTGGTTTTCCTTGAATTTGTATCTATTGTGTGCTTGTATATTGTTATGCTTGAAGCTGAAGTAATCATTGACAGGTAAGACATTGTAATAGATAATTTTATATTCTAGAATTAGGTTGGACCAGATGCCGTGTAGTTCTAGGTTGTCTAAGCCTAACATTGTAAATTTGGTGGCATAAGGTATTCTGTAGAGGAGTGAAGGACTCTTCTCATGATATATCTCTGGACTTTCTCAACTGTATTAATATCTGATTAGCAATGTGGGTTCCAGACAGATGATCTGTATTTGAGAATTGGTTTAGCAAATGTTTTGTATGCTCTAATTACTGAGCTCAGTTTAGCTTGGATTCGCTGCTGTTCGGATCAAAAATTAACTAAGTCTGACCTGCAGAGATGGCAATCTTGCAAGGTTTTAATTTTTCTTTGTTTTAGTAGAGCTCAGTATATTTATCATACACTTAATTGTAGTTTGTTCCTACTATCTTTTAACCAACAGTGATGATAATAATGCCAGGCAGAGTTTGTTGTCTAAGGTTAAATTGCTGCAGTTAGATCTAAAACGAGCTTACTTTCAATGTCTATCCTTGGATTTGATTGCTCTCTTTCTCACTTAATTCATCTTCATATATTCATGTTTAAGCCTTTCTCATACCATTTTTTACTTTCATTTGCGGTGAAGTAAACAGGAATTATTTAATGTAAATGCATATTTAAAAGAAGCGTCTTTCAAATGTATTTTGTCTCAGACCATATTTTTTTTAATATACTCCGTCAAAATGTTATCCTATCCTAAATGCATGTTTTTCAATGCTTGGGTGATCCCCCCCCCCCCCAAACTGCATTATTTGAACCAGAAAGCACAAGACCTGGAGCATAATTACATTCTGAATGTTACATTATGTGAAAAAAAAGTATTCAAACTGTTTTAAGTTGACATTGGAATATGAAAGCATTCTCAATATACTATTTTATTACTTTATTTTATATTTTATTTTAATTTAATTTCATTTTTATTACAGCCCTGTCCTGTAGCTTTTGGTGCACCACCATAATAACATTTTATTCCTATTTTTAAAATCTGATTTCACAAACCTGTTGAAGAATTGAAATACTAAAAAGGACAAGAGATGATGATTAGATACATAATATCTCTTAATATGGGAATTGCCTTACTAGGCGTTAGAAATAATAGGTAGAAAGTAAAAATTGGAAAATTATTGCTATGTATACTGTTACATAAAATAACACATTATGATTACAATATATATGTAAATATTAGAAGTTGAAAGATTATTATCATGTATACTTACATAATATTATCATATATGTAAAATTGTATGTATGCATGTATGTATGTATGGTATTCAGCTTTGTTCGGGTATTTTCCCACGTCATAGTAGTTGTGCTTTTAAAGTTGTAGCAACGTTTTGGCAGAATCCCATCTGCCATCATCAGGCTTCTGTATTGTGTTCGTATATATATTATATCAGGGGTGGGCTTCAAAATTTTTAGCAACTGGTTCTCTGCCCAGTTACTAGGTGGGTGTGGCTATGGTGGGTGTGGCCTAGTCGGCCTCCTGCACCATGATGTGGGGCCCATTTTCACCCTCCAGGCTCCAGAGACCCTCTGGAGGCCGGAAACAGTCCTGGTTCCGGCCTTCTGGAGCCTCCAGGAGGCCCATTTTTCACCTTTCTTGAGCCTCCACATGGGCCCTGCACTTACCTTGCATCCAAAATGGACCACGTGGAGACTCCTGGGAAGGCAGGGTGGGGGATGGGGGACAGCCAGTGGTGGGATTTGCCAGTTTGCTGAACTGGCCATAAAATTAGAACTGGGGAAGACCAGTAGCAGCCCACCCCTGATAAGTCAAGGAAAAACAACAAACTGTTTGATGCATTTCAGACTTGAGAGATCTGAATTCCAAAATCGAATAATTTGAAACATTTAATGTCAGGTCTGAGCCACATAAATGTTGGTTAACTAAGCAACAGTTTGTTTATCCTGCTTCTCAACTTTTTTCATGTATTTAATGATAATTGGGGTGATTTATTAATATAACAAATTATCTCAATTCTCCCATACCTTATAATTTCACTTTTAATTACAATATATTATTTTATACATTCCATTCAATATCCCCATATTTTCCACATACATAAACATTAAACTCTTGTACGCTGCACTCATTTCAGTTTGTCTCATTTTTTATTCATGTCGAAAACAATATCCCTTGAATTGGCTGCATAGTTTCAAGTCTCCAGTATAACTTAATTTAGTGCCACCTCCAGTTATGGTTGAGTTAACATAAGCGTAACATAAGACAAATAAAAACTATTAATGCTGTCACATGGTTGAAAATAAGAATAATGGGAAATAAAAAGAAAGTTGTGTTTAAATGCATTATTTAAAAACAAGGAAAGGAAGATAAAGTGATTGATGGTTCCTCAGTTCTGGAAGGCAGGCAAGCCACCAGAATATCCCCCAGCTCTTCCACAATTAATTAGCATATAAATATTAGTGTTTGCCTATTTAGCAGGGCACGAATCTTAGATGAACCCATGGAATGGTGCATGCATAGAAGAGATGACAAAATTATGCACATTGTTTCCATTTGATGATCGATTGATATACTGAAGTGGTTGATATACTGAAGTGGTGATATATATATATATATATATATATATATATATATATATATATATATATATATATATATATATATATATATTCTGTTTGATTAAATGCAGTAAATATAGGTGTTACATCGCAATGGGATTTAATAACATAGTGGGACATGTTTCTGCTAGCCATGGCTTCATTTTATTTGTTCAACCTCACATTTTGTGATGTTGTCAGTAAACAAGAACATCAGTTTCCCCCCCCCCCCACATTTTACACACATACATATTGCAGAACAATGATTTGAGTTGAAGAGATGTGCATTTAAATTCCTGACTAGTCCTCAAGTTAGAAGTACAGAAAAGCGGAACCATTCTTGTTCTGACCAAGGCTTCCCGAGACCATAATTAAGGACACACTTAGTTAAAACAATTCTTGTTTTATTTCAACACTGGGAATTATGTTCATTCCCAGCCTGTAAATGAGTCCCAAACAGTCGCTTGAGATAAGCACCCACCTTTCTCTCCTTTGAATTGCTGCCAACAACTAAAATGCCAAATGAACTATAAAAAAACCAAACAAAGTATAAAGTCTACAAAGAGCTACAAGGATTAATCTGAACAAACGACATTGCTACCTACAAAGATTTCTTCACTTTTGACTGTCCTTTATATCTTATAGGAGGGGCAATCACCTCCAAGCCTTACTTACTCCCAAGTCACCCCTTTTGTCTCAGCTGCTCTTGCCTTCTAGCAGATCTGTGCACACGCACTGGGAACAGACTCCCCTTGTTCCTCTGCCTCGCTGCTGCCAGACTCTGGAGGCTCCAGAGTCAGCACCCCACCCTCAGATGGTCCTGACCCCATCTTTGCATCAGATGTAGGACCCTCATCCGAGTCCTCTCCAGACTCCTGGAATGGTCCCTGTTCTTCCCCACTGCCCCATTTTACTGCTGTCTGCACAGGCTGCTGGCGAACCACAACAACTCCAGAGCCGTGGTGGTACAATGGTTAGAATGCAGTACTGCAAGCTACTTCTACTGACTGTTGGTTGCTTGCAATTTGGCAGTTCAAATCTCACCAGGCTCAAGGTTGACTCAGCCTTCCATCTTTCCAAGGTCAGTAAAATGAGGACCCAGATTGTTGGGTGAAATATGCTGACTCTGTAAACCACTTAGAGAGGGGTGTAAAGCACTGTGAAATGGTATATAAGTCTAAGTCCTATTGCTATTGGGCTGTGTGAGTTAGGATAGTAGTGGTAGCTAATTAATGAACCCTACTTCCTTCATATGTATTGTCGGAGACAAATTCATATTGAGATGGAGAGAGCTTCAGTTATCTTCACTAATTTTATCATCAAAGAAGTAGTGCAAGAGCAGAAGAGATGCAGAGACCTGGCCCATATAGTCTCCAAGAGTCATACTTAACTGAAGTTGGTCTGATATGATCTGGTCTGGTTGCCAAGAAATTCTAGAAAGAGTGCAGAGAAGAGCAACAAAGGGGATTAGAGAATTGGAGACTAAAACATGTCAAGAACAGTTTCTGGAACTGGTATGTCTGATGAAAAGAAGGACTAGGGGTGACATGATAGCAGTGTTCCAATATATCAGGAGTTGCCACAAAGAGGGAGTCAACCTATTTTTCAAAGCATCTGAAGGCAGGACAAGAAGCAAAGGATGGAAACTCATCAAGGAGAGAACCAACTTAGAACTAAGGAGACATTTCCTAACAGCTAAAACAATTATTCAGTGGAATTACTTGTCTTCAGAAGTTGTGGGTGCTCCATCACTGGAGGTTTTTAATAAGAGATTTGATATCATCATCATCATCATCATCATCATCAATTTTATCATATATGTCACCTTTACACACACACACACACACACACACACACACACACAAAATGACCAAGGTTAATGCTAATCTGAAATACAAAGTGATGGCCAATTAATTTTCTAAGCATATGGGAATGGATTTGAAATAAAATGACAAAAAATAATAACCCCCAAACTTTTTATATACGTCTGTGGTTCATCCTCAGTATGGTTCTGGTCTCCACACTTGAAAATCCATACAAAAAATACAATCCATACAAAAATCCATACAAAGTTTCGCTTTTCCTTCACTGATAAATCAAAGCCTTTGCATGCTGACATCATCAAACTTATTATTCATCAACATTCATCCTCCCCCATCCCATTCCCTTCCTGTGGACAGTCATCCTTATGCTGGACCCAATTCTGTGTAATTCTGCACACAAGATTCAATGACTAACATAATGAAACTGCTACATATGCAAAAAATGTTTTGACGCACAGCATCTATTCTGAGATGTCTATAGTTCCCCCAGAGAGTTATGATTCTTTTAGGGGAGTTGACCTTCAGTGTAGCAGGAAAGCATTCATAGAACTGTGCTTTGACATTTACATACACAATTTTTCTGTGTATCCCAGCTATAATTTTCAGTGTTTGATGGCTTTAGATTCAGTTTTCTACATGTTTGTTTCTTTCCCACATTACAAGTAGTTAGCAGGAGTATAAGTAAGCTAACAGCTAACTTAAAAAAAATACAATTAAGATTGGTAGCATTAATTTTATAGGTCAATGTATAGCAATTATCACTCCGCCATCTGTAAATTAGAATGTATTTTGTTATCTCTTTGCATTTAAAATTGAATAACATTACTGTGCATAAACGAACATCATTAACCTCTCCAATCTTGGTGTCTTCATCTGTCTAATAAAACTATGTTGCAGACACGTAATTACAATTCTTATACCAGGATGATAGAGCTATATTTATTACTTATTGCTGACAACAAAAATTAATGAGAAGATAAAAACTGTGGAATGTTTAACATTTTTACACATGGGTTACAAAACAGTTACACATTGTTCCTGAGAGTAAGTGTAATTAGTCAAGGGAAGTCCTTTCCTTGAATTGTAATTTATTAAACCAAATTAATGCACTTATTCCTGCATAAACCCTGGATGAAATTTTCCTCGATTTTTCATTCATACACAATTTGCATGTAAACTTTAATATTAATTCTTTAAAAACTGTATAATTTCTTTTCCCTTTGCCTTCTAATTTAAACATTGTGGATCTCAGTATATATATCAAGAGAGGGGATGGATGAACCTACTGATTGATGGAGAGAAAGTTAAATATTGATCATCCTGATCAGTGGAACAAAGAATATATTCAGAACAAAAGTCATTTGGCATCATTTAAATCTTGAAACCAAATATTTGATCATGTCTGCTTGTACTTTCCAAACAGAAATCTGCACTTCACTATTGGCTCTTTGCAAGGCTGTCAAAAAATTCTTGTTTTAGTCAGCTTTGGGGAAAACTCTCTCCCTCCCTCCCTTCCTTCCTTAGTTCTTCCTCTCTCCCTCCCCCCTCCCTTTCTTTCTTCCTTCCTTCCTTCTTCCTTCTGTTATTTCTAATTTATTCTCTGTTCAAAACAATATGAAATTACACTGTCAGTTCTTTCGCTGCTGTTGGCCTTCATATGATCAACCTCTTCCCAAGAACCTAAGGTTTCATAATGCATCACTATAGTTTATGTGCAAATCGAAACAGTATGGCTTTTTTTATGGCCAAATGGACATTTTCTCGATGAGCAGATTCTCTAAGTAGTAGTCAATAACCATTGAGGCCACTATTTTTTCTTATCTACCATATCTACTGTTTAGTTGACTGTTCTATATTTGGCGATAGAGGATATTATGTATTATATATTATGTTATGTTACGTTACGTTACGTTACGTTAAGTTTCGTAATACTATACGATACTATACTATACTATACTATACTATACTATACTATACTATACTATACTATATTATATTATAAATGTATGATAGAGGACATTAGAAATGTAAATGTAAAGCTATTAGAAATGATAGAGGATATTAGAAATATTAGAAATTACGTATCTGATATTAACACAGTAGAGAAAGTCCAGAAATGTAACAAGAAGAGTTATCTACTCCTCTACTCGTTGCAGAATACTTTATGCCACCAGACTCAAAATTCTATACCTAGAAAAGCTAGAACTATGCTGCCTTCGGTCCGATCTAAGTATAGTATATAAAATCATTCATTGCAATGTCCTACCTGTCAATGAATACTTCAGCTTCAGCCATAACAACACAAGAGCACATAATAGATACAAACTCAAGGTTAATCGCACCAAACTTGATTGAAGGAAATACGACTTCAGCAACAGAGTTGTCAATGTCTGGAATACTCTACCTGACTCTGTGGTTTCTTCCCCAAACCCCAAAAACTTTAACCTTAGACTGTCTACTATTGACTCACCCCTTTCCTAAGAGGTCTGTAGGGGAGTGTGCATAAGCGCACCAACGCTTACCGTCCCTGTCCTATTGTTTCTTTTCTTTTCTTTTTCTTATATGTATCCATGTATTCATAACTGTTTTTACTTATACCTATTATTTTATAAGCAATTGACAAAAATAAAGAAATAAAACATATAAATAAATAAATGTTAAAAGACAAAGTCATCTATTTATTACTTCATCTGTTGTAGCAATGTATCTTGGTTCTTGAATGTCAGAATTTATTAGAGTTGACCAAGGCATCTTTTCTATCCTGCTCTATGGACTGGAGAATTGGAGAGTCTGACAGAAAGCCACTTAAAGAGACTAGAAGCATTTGAAATGTGGATTTACAGGTGGCTGTTACATATAAATTGGGTTGACAAAATCAGAAATGAGGAGGTGATAAACCATCTGGGAAAACCAAGATGGGGAAAGCCATCATCAAAACCATAAAAAAGTGAAAGTTTGAATATTTTGGACATGTGATGCAACACCTGGAAAAATACAGCATACTTCACTTAATCCTCTAAGGAAAGATTGAAGGCAAATTAGGTCCAGGCAGAAGAAGAACATCAAAAGGACTGATTTGAACAAAACTCAGCAGCACTTTTTCATGTGGCTGTTGATAAAAATAGTATCCCAACATGATCGCCAACAACTGATGATAAGAAAAAGGCATTTGAAAAGGTAAAAACAGGATATGTTAGCCAAAGCAAAACATTACATCATTAAATTCTTCTTTGGGATGGCCAATGACTATGTTTTCACACCTATGTGCAAAAAGTTGGAGACATCCTTTGAACAGTCAAGAGAGTTTTCCAAATAATACAACCACTTTAATGCTCCAAGGAAGGATGATCTGCTTGTACTAACATGCATTGCACAATACCCCTTTCAGCAAGACTCT
This sequence comes from Hydrophis major, assembly GCA_033807585.1. Taxonomy (NCBI): domain Eukaryota; kingdom Metazoa; phylum Chordata; class Lepidosauria; order Squamata; family Elapidae; genus Hydrophis; species Hydrophis major. Next base: position 11,053,613 of record CM066332.1, on the reverse strand, counting down.
TTGTCATCCCACAGATTAATCATTGTTGCCTTTAAACTGTTCATCTGCATTAAACAAACCATAAATACATCTTGTAAATGTACACCAGCTATCAAGTTTTCAAGCTTGACCACCTCTTCAAAAAGACCTAATGGTTAGCTCAGGGGACACACAGAAGTTTACTATGTCCTCAGGACAAAAATCTAATGAAATCCAATCAATCTTTTAAATTGTGCAATAAAAACTTCAGAAGATTAAGCTTTGCCATTTGAAAGTGACATTGTTTTCCATTAAATAATGATACTCTTATTGCCCTAGTATACCAATGTCAAATTACTGCAAAGTTAAAAATAAAATGCTTCCATCTGGCATTATTTTACTGACTATTCCTTGCTATTATGAAGCTTTCAATAGTCAACAAAACAATGGGCTTCTTGGTTTTTCAAAATATTTTTTTTGCTAAGAAGGAAAAAAAAAACCCTGTTATTTGCTTCTTATTTGCACATTTTGTATTGGTTCTTTTCTCCTAAACCAGCAATGGAAGTTTATATTGCTAAAATGTTTTAAGTTTCCAACATGCACTGACTGAAGTTTCCTCTCTTATATTTATTTGTTTGTTTGAAGAATTTGAAAATTGAATGAATTTGAAGCATTTCAACTGGCAGGCTTTCACCACTGATGTTACCTGATTTACAAGTTTATATGAAAATATGTATCTGATTTCAGATCAAATCTAGTCGTTATGTGAAATTTCCAAGCTAATATTACAATTGTTGTACACTTATATGGTGCTGGCTTAGATTGAATTATCTTCACGATAACCTCAACTTTATGAAAATTTATGCATTTTTTTAGTTTAATCTTCTGTGTAAACATAACATTTCTGCTGATTTTTTTATTTTCAGGCATGCATTCTTCAAAAAGATCTTAGTGACATAGGTATGTGACTCATCCCCTTGAAGTGATTGGTAAACTTGATAAAAATAGGCTTTATTCAGTGGTGGAATTCAGCCAGTTCGCACCAGTTTGGGAGAACCGGTTGTTAACTTTCTGAGTCATTTGGTGAACTGGTTGTTGGAAGAAATCGTTAGGGCAGAAAACCGGTTATTAAATTATTTGAATCCCACCACTGGATTTATTGTTGTCAATGTGATTTACTCACAAGATAAGAAGCACAAGTTTGCATCCAAGAGACATTATTGAATCATTTCTCTAACACTAATTGAAACTGCACGGTCATTTGCATGACTGGAAAGAAGAAAATTGAATTACGAAGTTGAGAACTTAATATTAGGCTACAGATAGACATAAAATTACATAACAACCAAATGCCTTAGCAAGAGCTGGTGTTGAAATCTTATCATTTTCTGTAGGAATATAAGCCAAGGGCTATGCAATGTATGCAGAAACATTATGAAGTTCAAAAATAAGTAAGGTTAGTCTGTGCCCTAGTGAGCAATCCATTGACATTTACATCTGATAGGGGCTCTATTGAATGGCTCTATCCATGCTATCTTGTGTTTTGTATGGGAAAGTATCTCAGGGAAGCTTATTTTCATGTAGGGAAGAAATATAGGATGTATTCTGCAAAGCTACTCTTTTATGGAGATTCCAGTTTAATTTTAAAGTAGTAGAGCTTATTCCTTTCTGATCACCATGACTGAAGGAATACCAATGAATTATTTCTTAATTTAAACAATACAGACAAACGAGGAACAGAGGTATTGACTCATCAGTAGCTACATTACAATAACACGGTTAAAATCAGGGATGGCATTCATCTGGTTCTGACCAGTCCTTGCGGACCATTAGGAAAATTTTTGACTGGTTCAGAAAACTGGTAGGGAATTTTTTTTACTGGTCCTGCCCACCCATCGGCCCCCACCCTTTGATCTCTGCCTCCCAGCAATTTGTTCCTTGCCACAAACAGCAAACAACCTGTTTCAGTTTCAACTTCAGCACAAGCAGCTGATTGTTGGTTGGATCAGCCTCCTGACCATCAGCTGTTTCAGGCTGCAGGGATTACCATTGCCGATTGCCACCTCTGCGTGCCCCGTTCCATCCCATTTTTGACCTCCGGGCACCCCTTATTTGTCCCATTCTGATCCCCACTGCCCCAAAATAGGGCATGTGGAGGCCAAAAATGGGCCATGTGGAGGCTGAAAACAAGGCACACGGAGGCAGCAATAGGCAATCACTGCAGCCAGAAACAGCTGATGGTCGGAGGCCAACCCAACCAACAATCAGCTGCTTGTGCTAATCAGACTATGCTAAAACTGAAACTGAAACAGGCTGTTTGCAGTTTGCTGCAAGAAGGCTGAGGTAGAAGCAGGTTTTTTTTCTTGTTTGATCACCATGCATGTGCAAAGCAAGCTCTGAACTGGTAGGAAAAAAAATTGGAACATAACACTGGTTAAAATCAGCCTCAAATATATGATCAACCAAGAGCATTAATCAGATCTTATATTTGAGGCTGATTTTAACCATATAATTGTAATGTAGCTACTGATGAGTCAATATGAAATGCTTGCATCTACCTCTGTTTGTCTTTTGGCTGGACTGTTTAAATTATTAAAAGGGACTAATTGTTTTATATTTCTTAATTATCTAGATTACATGTTGTGAATAAAGACCACTAAGCTGTTATTGGATTCACTGTAAAGCAATGCAGATTGAATCCAGAACAGTGCACACACACACACACATACACACACACACAAAAAAAAAATAAAACTGATTATGCTATCGGTTAAAATTAGGCAAGATCAGTTACACTTGAACTACTAATAATTCCATTGGAACCAGGATTTTCCTAAAATACACATGGACCCACTAATATCGGTCTGCTGTACTTATTAAGGATGGTACTTATAGATTACTAAACCTAAAGATTACATGGAAGATGGGGTTGTCTAATGAAGACCACATGTTTATCATCTTTTCCTGTTGGATTCTTCATTCAACTCATCATGAAACATCAACTCCTAACTTTCATGTCTTTCCTAAACAAGGGAGGCAAGAAAGTAGAAAAGTGAAATATTGGTAGAATGCTCAAGAAAACTGATTGTACATCTCGGGTTGATGTCTCTCACAGGGACAATGAAAATCCTAGGAGCAAACTGAACTTTGAAAGAGGCTAGTTTAAGGGGTGCTGCAATATATTAGCTGTATTTGCTTCTGTAACTACCTGGAGTAGAAGGTGAATCTTACCGGTGTGAGAGTATATCTGTCCCTCTGTTCCTTTCACAACTCAAGAAGAGTTTCTTCTGAGCCTCCCTTTTTTTTTCTTTAGCCATGATCTAAGTTGCCTTTTATTTGATCCATCTCTTGGCTGCAACACTTTTCCAAAGTCATTTTCACATACCATGACAACCTGTGAGGTCTTCCATTTTTCATGAAAGATGTTGATGCAGATTAATTATATGGTCAACAGCCCTGAAAGTTGATCAACAAACCAGCACTGTCAACGAGAAACAAGGACACCGCCCTTTCTGCAGCAAAATATTTTAATTATCCACCATCTCTTCTTTTCTCCCTCCTCAAAATAAACCAGAAGAGCTCAAATAACAATTTCACATAAACATTTTGAATTCTACTCCCTTATTTTGTGTAGCATTCATGGAATTTCTCCCTTTTTGAGCCACCTCTTGACTGCAACACTTTTCCAAAGTCACTTCATGTGCTATAGAATTACTGTGGCATGTTCTGTCTTAAGAATCTAAAATAATTTTGACAAGATGAACATTTATCAGAAGATTTCACGCATATCCCTGGGTTACTATCACATTTTGCCTCAGGTGAACTACACTTGGTAAAAGCAAGCTAAATAAATATAAGGAATCTGACTGGAAATAAATACCCATTTATGTAGGAAAATAACATGATGTTTTTTGCATAACTGAATTAAAAAAAAAGGTTTACAAAAATATTACTGTGTACTATAGTATAGCATTTTCTTATAATTGTTTTCCTTATCTCATGAAAAATGCAAACAGAATGAATCCTATCTGTTTTCAACTATGTGTTTGCACTAATGAGTCTAAGAAAACATCACAAAAAAAGAGCAGTATATCTATTTGCTTTTGCCAAATTCTTGTTAATCCACAGGTCCCCAAGCTGATAATTAACAGATTTGGAATGTGTTGCTAGTGAATTCATTTTGACATATTAAAGTTTATAATCCTAATGACCTCAATTATTAAGTGTGAGGCATGGTAAACACACTAATCCAAATGTCTGGTGTCTTAATTTCTGCATAATATTCAAAAACTTAGTTAACGAACTGTGAACAAAGATGATCAGAATTACAAAATGTTCTTATCTTCCCTGAAGATAACAAATGATAAAGCACTGCCTTTGGAAACCTTTAAAAAAAAGTTTTCAATAATCAGACAAAACAGTGCATGGAGTTGCTTTAAAAAATAAAAAGGTAGCAGAGATAGCGAAATATATATGTTAAAAAAAAAAATAACAGAAAAAGAAATGACAACCGTGAAACAAGATTAATGCTTAAGGGAATAAGGTGAAGATTTTTTTTATGATTTTATAAACAAATTTAATAACTTTTGATGACTGGCCTGAAAAATCTCCACCAAGGCATGACTATTGAGTTGAGGTGGCTTAAAGTACTATCAAGTTTTGTGAGATAATTAAAGATGTGATGTGAAGTTTACACTTCTCCTCTGGAATGAATATTCATCTTGGAAGAAAATAGTAAATGTAAAATTTATAACCACCAAAAACTACATTTTAAAATAGGTTTGGAGAAGCATTATAGTCTAACCACTGAAATGCGTATAATATGAATTGCTGTCTAATTTTATGCATATGGACTCAAATGTAACTCCTGATACATCTAGCAATACTTAATGCTAAGTAACCGTGTCTAAGAAGGCAGCTTTAGCAAGCTCTCATGAGGATATGAAGTTTCCAGCCATGAAATACAATCAAAAGCAAAACACAAGAGCTGCTTAAGTCCAGCAGCTGGTAGCCATTCTGACCTGTATAAGAGGTTACAGTCATACAACAATACAGTAAGTTGACACTATATTTCAGAAACAAAATGAAACCATGAGAAAGAAGTCTAAGACTAGTGAAAATTATCAGTTAATCATTAGACTCTGCTGAAATAGAAAAAAGATCAATTTGTTTTTTTTAAAGAAAACATAAAAACTAAAAATAAAGCATTTGTACATTTCTTGCCAAACATGTCCTCATAAGGTATTCTGATCAAGGCTTCCTGAGACACCAACAAACACACATAAAATCCAAAACTTTTTTATTTTAGTTCAATGGCTGTGAATTATTATCATTCACAGCTCGGAATGAGTCTTAATTGGTTATAATTAGTCCCAGGGACATCTGCCAAAGTTCTTCAAGAGATGTCAGTTAAGAATGCACCTTTTCTTACTTGAAGTGCTGCCAACAACTCAAGTCCCAATTAGACTTTCCAAAACCAAATGGAAAACAAATTCACCATAGAGCTTTCAGAGTCCAAACTGATCAGAGCAAACAATATTGCTTCCTGCAAAGGTTTTCCTACCTTTGCACTTTATATCTTATGGGAGGGGCAATCACCTCCAAGCCTTACTCCCAAGTCACCCCTTTTGTCTTAACTGCTCTTGCCTTTTGGCAGCTCTGCTCAGACGCACACTGGAACAGGCTCCTCTTGTTCCTCTGCCTTGCTGCTGCCAGATTCTGGATGCTCCGGAGTCAGCACATAACTCCCAGATGGTCCTGGCCCCATCTCTGTATCAGACACAGACCCTCATCCGAGTCCTCCCCAGACTCCTGGACTGGTCCCTGTTCTTCCCCATTGTCTGATTCTACTGCTGTCTGCACAGGTTGCCAGTGAACCACAACACTAGGCTTGACCATGAGTACAATACAATAATACAAAAGAATACAAGACAGAATAGACCTGGAAGGGCCCTTGGAGGTCTTCCAGTCCCACCCCCTGCTCAAGCAGGAGATTCTATATATTTCAGACAAGTGGTTGTCCAATCACTTCTTAAAAGCATCCAATGATGCTTTTTAAATCCAATGATGCTTCTGAAGGCAAGTTGTTCCGCCAGATAAGTGTTCTCACTATTAGGAAGTTCCTCCTTAATTCTAGGTTGCTTCTGTCCTTGATTACTTTCCACCCATTGTTTCTTGCCTGCCTTCAGGTGCTTGACCCTTTCTTCTTTGTGGCAGTCCCCTCAAATGTTGGAATACTGCTATCATATCACGTCTAGTCCTTTTTTTCTCTAGACTGGCCATATCGAATTCCTACAATGGTACTTTTTAGTTTCCAGGAGATTATTCATCTTAGTTGCTCTTCTCTGATTTTTTTCCAAAGTCTCAGCATCTTTTTTATGGTATGGTGACCAAATCCAGTATTACAGGTGTGGTCTTACAAAGATTATATAAAGCGGTATTAATATTTCACATGATCTTGACTCTATTGTACAAATGTCATAATATAGTAAAGTTGTTCCTTGAAATTTCATGAGAATTTGCAAGATTGAAACATTCTCACAAGAAGATACAAGACAAGAATTTGGAGGCTGGGTAGATCAAAACTAAATTTGATTTGTCAATCTTGTTTGACTTGGACTGTCTTATTAATTGATGAATTGGTTCCCAGAAGATGTAAATTTGAGAAAACAGATCTTTTCAAGCTAGGAACATTTTGGAAAACACAATCCCATAGTTGCTAGGAAGTTGCTAGGAACATTTTGGAAAACACAATCCCATAAAGATTCTAATCTACAGCAATTTAAATGTTGAAATGTTGTAGCCAGCACTTTGAACAAAGTATGTATCACTAACAAGGAGTTCTGGGAATTAAACACAGGTCATTAATAGCTGTTCATTAGACTAATTCCTTCTTCTCAGTCCCTGGAGATTCTGGGTTGACATGTTGTCTGAACCTCATTTTCTGCCCAAATGGGAAAAATAACACATACCCTTTCTCAAGATATCATTAATTTGACCCTGGAGCAATACACTCACAAGTATCTTTTCCCTTCCATTTAATAACAAACCAGGAAAATAACCATTTTCTGCCCTTTCAGAATGTCAAGTGCCAGATGTTTGAGAAATCCAGCTCCATCTGTTGCAATAGTAGGATGAGGACTGAACACCGCACCTCCAAATATTGCCTGAACTTCAGACTTGAAAGTCTTACTTCAGTCTTATGTTCTTCACTTTTGAAATAATGTTGAAGTAGCTGTCACACAGCAGTTAAAATTATCCAGGTAAAGGATTGGTACTTTGTCATCATGCTGAATTGAAAGAGTGAAGTGAAAGAGCAACAAGAATTATTAGAGGGCCAGAGGATACAACATACAAAAAAGAGTTGCAGCAATTGGGTATGTCTAGTCTAATGAAAAGAAGGACTAGGGGAGATGTGATGGAAATGTTCCAATATGTGAGGAGCTTCTACAAAAATGAGGGGGCGGGTCAAACTATTTTGCAAAGCACCAGAAGGCAAGACAAGAAACAATGGATGGAAACTAACCAAGGAGAGGAGCATCCTAGAACGAAGGAGAAATTTCCTAATGGTGAGAGTAACCAACCAGTGAAACAGCTTGCCTTTAGAAGTTGTGGGTGTTTCATCAGCTGGACAACCAGAAAAAGATTGTCCAGTTGAGACAACCATTTCAAAAAGAGACTGGACAACCATTTGTCTGAAATGGTATGGGTTTCCTGCTTGAGCACAAAATTAGACGAGAAGACCCCAAGGTCTCTTCCAACTGTATTCTTCTAAGTTCTGAGTTTTGCTAAAGCTTTTGGTTTCAAAAGCAATGGCTTGCATAGACTTCTTTGGATTCATTCGACACATTTGTAATGGCTTCTCCACTAAGAAACAAACACCACCCAAGAACTATCTGCATCTTGAATGAAAATAATTTTGGTGACTTTTGGAAATAATTTGTGTCAAGACCTCAGTGCCTACCGGTAAATTTTCAAAAGGTTATCAGCATCTCACAAAGTTTTAGTGAGATTTCATGAGATTTTGGCACTCTCATGAATACATCACAAAGTCATGAAGATGTTGTTTTCAAAAATGAAACACAACAGCTCTACATTTCCCCCTACCATTATCAAATTATTAAATTTACTTTTCCTAGATTTACTCTCCCACTAGGTTTTTTTTTTTTTTTCCTTGTCTGATAATGTGTGTCTGCATCAGTGCTCAGCACAGGTGGGTGTAAAAATGAAAAAAAAAAAAAAGTTTACTACATTAGTGCTGAAATTCATTACATTTAAGATGCCACAATCCTCTTTTGGGGAAAAGTTAAAGACACTTGACAGGAAAGGACGTATGCATAGTTGTATGCATCTGTATGTTGAGAATATATAGAATTATACTGGGTAAGTTTCCTTACATGGATATGCCTATGGAGTCCCATATGACCTCCATGTTGGAGGTATGTTGTGTTAAGTCCTTGGTGCTCTCTGAATTGCTTGTTTTCTTCCTTACATTTCATTACCCTAACTAGGTAACATCATTAGTACTAGTCAGTTTCCTAGTACTGATGATGTTACCTAGTAAGGGTAATGAAATGTCAGGAAGAAAACAAGCAATCTTAGAGAGCATCAAGGATCCTTTCTTTCAAGCTCCAAATATTCTCCTTTATTAATAAGCTGTGTTAGACTGGCATTTTTCCAAAACATTTCCTTATTGTATGTTTTGGCAACCTAAAAGAAGAATTAAGCTTTAATATGTTCCTCATCATATTACAGCCCTGACACCAAGATTTTTTTCTGGTTATTATCTAACCTGTGAGAAATAAATGAAACATAATATATAATATATTGTATATAAGGATAGGATATAAAATCATACATTGCAATGTCCTACCTGTCAATGAATACTTCAGCTTCAACCATAACAATACAAGAATACACAATAGATACAAACTCAGGGTAAACCGCACCAAACTTGATTGAAGGAAATACGACTTCAGCAACAGAGTGGTCAATGTCTGAAATACTCTACCTGACTCTGTGGTTTCTTCTCCAAACCCCAAAAACTTTAACCTTAGACTGTCTACTATTGACCTCACCCTTTTCCTAAGAGGTCTGTAGGGGGCGTGCATAAGTGCACCAACGCTTACCGTCCCTGTCCTATTGTTTCTTTTATTTTTATTTTTTATTTTTCTTATATGTATCCATGTATTCATAACTATGTTTTTAGTTATACCCATTATCTTGTAAGCAATTGACAAACCAAATAAATACATAAAATCTCTGCTTAGAGATGTGAATGTTGCTTTCTGTGCAGGAAATGTGTAAGGCTTTATAAAGTTGTATGTGTCCTGGAAAACAAACACTAAAGCCCTTATGGAATCAGAAGAATAGAACTTAATTGTGCTTCCAACTCAATGGGATAGACCAATTGTAACATGGAGGTAGTCAAAATACAAAAGGAAAAATTAAGTATTTCCAGGAATATGATTAGATATAGCCAAATGATACTTAAGAAACCATTTAATGCAACAATATATTGCCATGAACTAATTCTGACTATCAGATTACTAGTGATGATGATACATTTGCTCAGATTATAGCATATAGGATAGAAAATTGATAATTTGCAGTTATTTTGTGCAATAGGTGTCTTATTTTTAGAGATCTTCTAGCTATAATGTGTAGAACATCATCACCCACCCACCCTCCTGGAGAATGAAATATTTTGGGATAGAATATTTCCCCTAAAGGAGAAATAGAGAAAATGTTAAGGGAGGCAGAAACCAGCCCCAGTCTCCCTGCCCCAAGCAGAAACTGAGGAGGCCAGAAATGGGCATTCAGAAAGACTGGATCAGACAGAAACTCCACATAAGCAACAAGCCAAAGATTGACAAGATTAGCACAGAAAAACACCTAGGATTTGCATTTCCCCTTTTGCCTATAGAGCCAGCCATGACCCCTACATGACCCCATAGGGATCCAAATGGTGTCAAACCCACCCACTCTCAACTCTATTCAGCTGCTCCAGAACCACACACTGCTGATGTTTGTGTTTCATCAATAAACTAACTTTCTTTCCAGTCAGTCTCTGTTTTATTCCTGGAGTGGACCTGGACCTGGTATTTTTCTTCCTACAAATATGCCTCTGAAAGTCACATTTGAGGAAAGGAAGGAAACATTGTGAAGGAAACATTGCACTCTAATTTTGATCAGAGAATTTCTTTGTCAGGTCTGGTAGTAGACTGGACCAGGGGTCCCCAACCTCCAGCCCATGGCCCAGTACTGGTCTGCAGCTCGTTTATAACTGGGTCGCACAAGCAGTGTATGAGCCTGTGAAGCTCCATTTGTGCAAGCAGTGTGCATGCAAAATCATTGCCTCTCCTCCCACTTCCACCACCACTGCTGTCGATCTGCAAAGCCAAAAAGGTTTGGGACCGCTGGACTAGATATGGCAAGTGACTGTTGATCAAACTGATAGCCTATTCTATCATCCTTTCAATCTTGGACATTTGGCATGCAAAGTTCTACATTAAATTAGGCTGCTGTTCTGACCTAGGCTTCACAAAATCACAAAGCAGACTCCTCATCTCGACAAAACTTCTTTTTATTAGGCTTCTGTGAATTCCTCTCATTCACATCCAGCAAAGTCCCAGCCAGGCTGATATCTTCCACGTGCAACGCTGTGCCCGAAAATACTTGGTAAGGAGTCATGAAGGAACTAATTGCCTCCTGCAAACAACCATTCCCCTTTCACTCCTCTTTATTCCTTATGGGAGAGTCCATTCACGCCTTTACTCCTGAGTTGACTCTTGCTCCTTAACTGTTCTCTTTTCCTGGCAGCTCTGCACATGCACACATCAGGAACAGGCTCTAGCTATTCTTCTGCCTCACTGATCTCCAACTCCGAAGACAGTTGTTAACTGTCAGACATCCCTGGCCCCATTTCTCCCTCCGACATAGAGTACTCGCCAGAGCCTTCACCCAGACTCCAGGGCTGGCCCATGTTCCTCCGCAACTTCCTCACTGTCAGAATCCACTGGTGGGCCACAACAGCTACTTGTTCGTAGCCTAATATGTTCTACCAAAATTTTCACCAGGAATTAGAAGAATTATGCCATTAAAAATTACTATGAAGCTGACAACAGCAAGACTATTGTATGCACAAAAATGGAAGAACACTCTGATTCCCACCTTGGATGAATGGTTGCAGAAGTTGATGAAGTTGGCTGAAATGGCAAAATTGATCACTTTGATTAAAGAAAAGAACATACCGTATATACTCGAGTATAAGTCGACCCGAATATAAGCCGAGGCACCTAATTTAACCACAAAAAACTGGGAAAACTTATTGACTCGAGTATAAGTCGAGGGTGGGAAATGCAGCAGCTACTGGTAAATTTCAAAAATAAAAATAGATGCCAATAAAAACTTTCACTAGGACAGTTGAGAATAAGTTTGATGTTCACAATTTCCTCTTTGAAAGAGACCAGTTAATAGGGAACAAGAAGATGAAGAAAAAGAAGTGTGTTTTTTCACACTTTTCACACTGAAGTGAACAAAAATGGCATCATAGGAACAGGCTTATTCTCAGCCCAAAGGTTTGTTTCTGATTTCTTCCCTGATTTAAGGGAAATTTGGGAAACGATCTCACTATTATGAAAGGTTTGATTGATTCACTAACCCAAAAGATGATGATGATGACAGTGGTAGGCAGGAGTCACTCTCTCCCTTGCAAGAAAAAACCAAGAGCCGTTCTTATGATCTCTCTCTCTCTCTCTCTCCTCCCCCAATAAAGTCAAGCCCTTTCCAGCACGCGCGCGCCATCCGCCCCCGCCCCTTTGCACCTTGCAAATGCAAAACCCCAGGGTTTTTGCATTTGCAAGGTGCAAAGCGGCGGGGGCGGATCGCGCACGCGTGCTGGAAAGGGCTTTACTGTATTATGGGGAGAAAGAGAGAGAGGGAGAGATCATAAGAACGGCTCTTGCTTTTTTCTTGCAAGGGAGAGAGTGACTCCTACCTCCCACTGTCATCAACATCTTCTTCTTTTGGGTTAGTGAATCAATTAATTTGGGAAATGATCTCACTATCAGAAAACAACGCGAGCTGCCACCACCTCCTCCTCCTCCCGAGTGGACTGAAAGCAGCTGGAGCTGAGGAAATGAAGCTGAGTGGAGCAACCTCGGCTCGCGTTGCTTTCTCAGCCTAGAGCTCAGAAAAGCCTCCCCCTCCTCCTCCCCCTCCTCCCGAGTGGACTGAAAGCAGCTGGAGCTGAGGAAATGAAGCTGAGTGGAGCAACCTCGGCTCGCGTTGCTTTCTCAGCCTAGAGCTCAGAAAAGCCTCCCCCTTCTCCTCCCCCTCCTCCCCCTCCTCCCGAGTGGACTGAAAGCAGCTGGAGCTGAGGAAATGAAGCTGAGTGGAGCGACCTTGGCTCACGTTGTTTTCTCAGCCTAGAGCTCAGAAAAGCCTCCCCCTCCTCCCCCTCCTCCCGAGTGGACTGAAAGCAGCTGGAGCTGAGGAAATGAAGCTGAGTGGAGCGACCTCGGCTCGTGTTGCTTTCTCAGCCTAGAGCTCAGAAAAGCCTCCCCCTCCTCCTCCCCCTCCTCCCCCTCCTCCCGAGTGGACTGAAAGCAGCTGGAGCTGAGGAAATGAAGCTGAGTGGAGCGACCTTGGCTCACGTTGTTTTCTCAGCCTAGAGCTCAGAAAAGCCTCCCCCTCCTCCCCCTCCTCCCGAGTGGACTGAAAGCAGCTGGAGCTGAGGAAATGAAACTGAGTGGAGCGACCTGGGCTCGCGTTGCTTTCTCAGCCTAGAGCTCAGAAAACAATGCGAGCTGCCTCCCCCTCCTACCCCTTCTCCCGAGTGGACTGAAAGCAGCTGGAGCTGAGGAAATGAAGCTGAGTGGAGCGACCTCGGCTCGCGTTGCTTTCTCAGCCTAAAGCTCAGAAAACAATGCGAGCTGCCTCCCCCTCCTCCCCCTTCTCCCGAGTGGACTGAAAGCAGCTGGAGCTGAGGAAATGAAGCTGAGTGGAGCCGAAGCAACCTCGGCTCGCGTTGTTTTCTCAGCCTAGAGAAAGGGGAAGGGGGCTCATCTGGACCAAGGGTGAGTCTCCCCCTCAGTTTCCCCTGAAGGATCTTTTGTCACTTTTGCCTTCTCCCTATATCTTCCCTCTGTTAAAATCCCCACACACACACACACACACTTATTTTCGGTTGGATAGATTTCGTGTCTGAGCATTCTCACATGGCGGTGGGTCTTCCCCCCAAAAAAAAACAGTTAAAAAAAGAAAAAAACAATATATCCTCAAGCAAGAACTTTTCTGCTTCCGATTACTCCCATGCTTAAAAGTTGCAAAGGAAACACGGAAGCAGGGAAGCGGCTGTCCAGCTTCGGAGCTCCACACCATTTTTTTTTCAGAGGGGAATCTGACTCGAGTATAAGCCGAGGGTTTTTTTTTTCAGCACAAAAAATGTGCTGAAAAACTCTGCTTATACTCGAGTATATACGGTAAGTGCTTTTGTTTCCACATGGAGACCGTTTCTAAACTTCATGCTTGATGTGGAGAAGAGTGAAACTCTGACTTTGGGATTTACCAATTAGACTGATATGTCTTTTATAGAAATGGCTTGTTTATATTATTATGAAAAAGCAAAAAAGTTGTGATTTGATGTTAATATCTTATTTTACTACAACAGAGTCGGAAGAAAATGGCTCTTTTTCTTTTCTTTTTCTTATGTTTCATCACTTCCTCTTTCCCTTCTCCCCCCTGCTGTTTTCCTATTTACTTTGTATTTTGTATTTTACATTACTTTATAACTCAATAAAAATGTTAATGATAAAAAATAGTATAAAACTACCTATACCCCCATTTTAAATCTGGAGCTGAGTTTTTTTTGGATTCTTTTCTTTTTACTTGCAAATGAAGAGATTTAATTGACTATTTTTAGCTTCCTTAACCTGTTTTGAAGGAAATGCAAGATTTAAAAAAAAATGTTTTCAATAAACTAAGCAAAATTATCTGAAATGAAACTCAGAGAAAACTATTATTCTTATGAATTGGGGCAATAACAGTCTTAACTAAATTATCTAAATAGACATGTTTGTTGAAATGCATGGAATTAACTGAAAATAGTGCTTTAAATTGCTCATTTGGCAGGAATGTTAACTACAGCTTTAAAAGTATTAAGAGCTAGATACTTATTCCTTTGTTTGAGCAGCTGCACTCTGCAAATAAGAATGGTGTATTCATTTGATAAAGGAAAACAAACCCCTAGAATACTTGTTTTGTGAAATAATATTGAAATCACAAATATACACTTTACAAATGTTTACATTTGTTAATTGCTTTTCCACAGTCTGCAAAAGGTTGGATTACACATTTATGCTTCCTCCCCCCACTCCCAGTGGTGTAAGACAGAAGTTGAACTGGCTACTTTGTTTTCTGTTTCTGGTGTTGTAAGGTTCTGGTGATCCAATTTCTGTTTGCAACAAAATAACAGAATTGGAAGAGACCTTTGAGGTCTTCTAGTCCAACCCCCTCCTTAGGCAGGAGACCCATACCACTTCAGATAAATGGTTGTCCAGTGTCTTCTTAAAAACCTCCAGTGTTGGAGGCAAGTTGTTCTACAAATTAATTGTTCTCACTGCCAGAAATTTTTACTTCATTCTAGGTTGCTTCTCTCCTTGATTAGTTTTCATCCATTGCTTTTGTCCTGCCTTCAGATTCTTTGTTGAAGAAGTTGATCCCATCTTCTTTGTGGTTTTAGTATGGAATTATTGCAACAGCAATAGCACTTAGACTTATATACCACTTTTTAGTGCTTTACAGCCCTCTCTAAGCGGTTTGCATAGTTAGCATATTGCCCCAAACAATTTGGGTCCTCATTTTACCCACTTCAGAAGGGTGGAAGGCTGGGTCAACTTGAGCCTGGTGGGATTTGATTTGCCAAATTGCAGGCAGCTGGCTGTCAGCAGAAGGAGTTTGCAGTACTACACTCTAAATACTGTGCCATCAAAGCTTTATAATTAGTATGAAAATAACCCATATAAAACTTATAATGACACTGTATATCAATAAGTCTACAAAGTCTGAGCTCCAAACTGTAGATAACTACTAAGCACATCAATTGCTCTTGCAACCTTCCAATCCTTGCAGCTCAGATGGATGCAGATTCCTACAAGGGGCCAAGAGAAACCTTATGCAACACAAAAACATTGTACAAATGATGCCAATAATGCAATTAGTTTCATTTGCACAATGGCGACTTCAATATAATTAGGGATGGTAAGGAATCTCCAGAGATAGAATAATTTATTCACACTTGACAACTCTTCTATCCACCTAGAGAAGGAAAGAAATGGAGCTTGTGGTATCTCCCTTATTTTGTTTCTATGCATGATTGCACCTCCACTTTTAATAATAGGTGGAAAGGGTCCATAGGAAGAATATAGAATAGAATAGAATAGAATTTTTTATTGGCCAAGTGTGATTGAACACACAAGGAATTTTTCTTTGGTGCATATGCTCAGTGCAAGTAAAGGGGAAAAATGCATTCATCAAGATACAAATTTATTGATAGTCATAGGTTACTAATAAGCAAACAAATCATACTAGGAAAAAATAAAAAAATAATAATATAAATTGTAAAGATACAAGCAGCACGATTATAGTCATAAGTGGGAACAGATAGGTACTAGGAAGGATGAGTGGAATAATAGTAGTACAGTAAATAAGTTGACAGCGTTGTAGGAATTAGTTGTTTATAGCAGAGTTATGGCATTTGGGGAAAAAAATTGTCCTTGTGTCTAGCTGTTCTGATGTGCAGTGCTCTATAGTGTCGTTTTGAGGGTAGAAGTTGAAACAATTTATGTCCAGGATGTAAGGGGTCTGTAGACTTTTCACAGCCCTCTTTTTGACTCGTGCAGGATATAGGTCCTCAATGGAAGGCAGATTTGTAGTTCTAATTATCCCTTGAAGTCTGTGTCTGTCTTGTTTGATTGCAGAGCCAAACCTGACCGTTATAAAGGTGCAGACTAGTTCTAGATATGTAACTAGTTACATTAGCTATAAATGAAACCTGAAGTAGACTGGCAGAGCTAAGGCTTGCCATCTGGCACATAAT
Organism: Hydrophis major; assembly: GCA_033807585.1. Lineage (NCBI taxonomy): Eukaryota > Metazoa > Chordata > Lepidosauria > Squamata > Elapidae > Hydrophis > Hydrophis major. The sequence continues at coordinate 11,037,556 of CM066332.1, read as the reverse complement.
CCTTTGCCATTGTTTGTCATTCCAAACTTTGGCCAACACAAAGGAAATGTCTCCTTGCTGATCTCTTCCAATGTTCTGAGGCTTTCAAGAGCTCACTGAGGAAATGGTGTATAGATTTGCTGACATTTAAAATAGATTGCTTGAAATATTGTTTTTTTTTTTTTTTTCAAAAATTAGTGCAAGAAATATCCAAAGGAGGAGTTTTTGTCTGTAATGTTTTTTTTAATTAAAAGAGAAAAGGAAATGTGACTATATCACATTAATTAAGACACAGATATTAGAAAGATTTAGAATTAATCCTTCCCTGTCACCATTCTGAGGGATATCAATCCATTGTTAATGACCCTGGTGATTAAGAATTTTTATTATATTTCCTTGGCCAGAAATTAATTCCAATTATTAGTCCTATAAAAGCCCAACAGATTGATCGGAGTAAAATATGGTTATCTTCTACGCAGATGCCACTCAGCCTGGTGGGCCTGATACAACAAAATGGATGTGTTGAATGTTCATAAGAAATCTTCAGTTTTCACATATCTGTAATTGAATCACAGAATAAAACATCATTAAAAGAATAGTTTGATGGCTGATTCTATCTTGATTTATGATGATGTTAATTTGTCATTTAACTCCTGGAATTGACTGTTCATAATCTCTGACATTCAAAAGGTTCTTTTGCTTTCCGTTAAAAAACAATATTACCAAATATGAAATTGTGTGACTGAATCTGTGTATGAGAAAGAAAGAGAGGCAATTCTATTTTCCAAAGCACCTATGGGCAGGACAAGAAGGAATGGGTAGAAACTAATCAAGGAGAGAAGCAATCTAGCAATTAGGAGAAATTTCCTGACAGAACAATTAATCCACGGAATGAGTGACCTCCAGAAGTTGTGAATGCTCCAATAGTGGACATTTTAAAGAAGAGATTAGATAACCATTTGTCTCAAATGGTATAGAGTTTCCTGCCTAAACAGGGGGTTGGACTAGAAGACCTCCAAGGTCCCTTCGAACTCTGTTATTCTATTCTATAATCAGAAGATACAGAAATATGTATTTCCCAATATTTGTATGAGAGGAAAATATTTTTCTTCTCTTTTCATTTTGCTCCATGAATTAGCATGGATCAGAAATTACAGCACATCAACTAATAAAGGAAATTCTATTTCTAAAAAAACAATGGTGCCTAATATATAATACACTTAAAGTTATATCATTAAAATTAGCATCAAAAACTAAAGAAGATGATCTCTTTTCATTGCTTTTCTTACAGTACTTTCTTGTCCTCTGTGTTTTTCAGCATTGAGGTGAAATCAGATTGAGAAATAAAGAGAATATAAAATGCTAACTTCACTTCCACATTAGATCTTTTTTTAAAAAAAAAAAAAGCTCCCCTGTTTTTATTTTCCCTCAGCAAGAACTTGAACTGAGAGGGGTGGCATGTTAGTTTAATAAATAAATTAAAAAATAAAGTGAATGCAATTGTTACCCATCTATGGCCTTACAGTCTACCTTGACTTCAGATTAGGGTATTCATTTATTTATTTATATCCCACCTTTTATAAATAAGACAACCAACATATTCAACATATATTTCTCCTTCTGTTCTCTCCACAACAACCCTGTCAGAGAATATCTAGCTGAGAGAGATTAACTAGCCCAACAATCACCCATCTAGAACTCATGCTCTGTTGCTTTCTAGCCTGATGCCTTGATTTAATCACTAGACCAAACTAATTGTCTCTCTATATAAAGAAATTGATTTGGAGAGTTTGAACCAATGTGGATGCTATTCACACACAAGGATGCTATTCACACTCATTTTAAATTGAGTGGAACCAAACTGACTCAATATCTACATCCAAATTTATTAAAAATGTGAAATTAGGCCATGTAATGTTTTTAAGTGGTTTGATTCACAACCAGCTTTTTAAATTAGTTTGATCATTATTATCATTCTAAATACTATCTCATTTATTTAGGGATCCTTTCCCCATCTAACTTCCCCCAAATTCTATGTGGATGTCTTTGGGATTTGAGGCAAAATGTTAATTTTTTTTTTCCCTCAACTTTTGATTCAATTTTTTTTTTTAAATGTTATTTCTGGTCTTTCAGAATTATTTGCTAGCTTAATGATTACATATTACATTCAATTTACGGTTTTAATTTCAGATATCAATTTTATTTCAATTTTATGAAAAGTTAATAATAACAAATAACAATAATAATGGCAAACTTTGGGTTTATCATAGGAAATAAACATAATAATGTCCCTCCCCACTGATGAAAAAAAAAATGCTATTTGTTATGAGAATTAAAAAGATCAGCACTTTGGGATAACTGTTTTCTAATAAATTATTCTAAAAGAAGAGGACAATGTTCATAAAATCAAATCAACCTTAGTTGTTTAACATAAACAGGTAGAGGACATTATGCTGCTTATGAAATTAGATCTCCTTAATGGATTCAAGGAGCATGGTGCAAAAAATCAATTTAGAATTTATTGGTAGTTGAATATGGTACTTTCATTGGTAAATAAAGGAGATGCCCTATGTAAATTTGTAATGAGCCATTAAAAAAGGTCAGAAAACCAAGTTTGTTAAAGCTTAAGCATAATCAGAAAAGAAGAAATGCATCAGCCAAAAGAGAGGGCATAAATGTTCATAAAAGTGTTATATGTAATTGGAATATAAAGGGTAATTTAAAAACACTTACTATTACGGGAACATAATGTATCTCTTGGGGAATACAGTGACCAGTGACTTTTCTGCCTACCCAAGAAGACACTGCAGATGCTAATCATTAGTAATTTCCTCCTCCACCACCACCTCCTCCTCTTTCTCGTCCTCTTCCTCTTTTCTCTTCCTCTTCTTTCCTTCTCCTCCTCTTCCTCCTCCTCCATCATCATCAATTCTAAGCAATATTTCTTTGCAAGGAAAATAAAAATGCCTTGTTTCTGATTGTTACCTTTGGCTCTCTCCCCTTCTTTTTTCTTTTAGCATTCATTAAGGCTGTAGTTCATCTCTCCATTATTATTATGAACTAAAAATGATTGGAAAGTAGGTTTGGTGTAGTAATTAAGCCAGAGGTGGCAAACTCGTACCCCGTGTCACACATTGGCCATGCCCACCCCTGTTTTTGCAAAGGGGGGAAAGTTGTGACACATCACGTGTTGATGTGTCATCATGAGTTTGACACCCCTGGATTACAGCATCAGTTTAGAGACCAGGAGACTGTGAGTTCTACTCCCATCTTGGACCTTGGGCCACTAATTTTTCTTAGCCTGGGAAGGAGGCAATGGAAATCCAGTGGTGGTATTCTACCAGTTCGCCCCAGTTCTGGTGAGCCGGTAGCAGCGATGAGCAGCAGACACCGAACCAGTTTTCTCCTCCACTCTGCTGTTGGGCCCACCCACCCACCTGGGCTCCCATACTCACCTTTATCCACTGAATTTAAAGTGCAGCTGCTTTGCACACCACAGAATTGTGCTGTACGGCAGCTGCTGAAGATCATGCAGGCTTGCAGGAGGTGAATTAGAATGCCTCTGTGCCAGTGCAAACACCTCTGCACCTGTGCAAAGTGTGCATTTGATGCACGCATGCAAAGCACGCCCATCTAGCCATGCCCATTGAACCAGTGGCACAAATATCGGAATCCCACCACTGTGCCAAACCATTTCATAAAAACCAGAAAACTTCAGGGACTTGGCCCTGTTAGTCTCCACAACCTTTTGTGAAATAGCCCATATGAGCCTGGTAGGATTAAGCTCATGTTCTGTGCAAAAATTTTCGGTGTTATAGTGTCAGCTATTTGGTTGTGCTGCTCAGTGTATGCTGTTCCTGCCTGCAACTTATATCCTGATACTATAGTTTGAATATCTCTAAGACCTCTCTACACTGTCTGAACCTCAGGTCCTGCCTAGTATGGTAGATCTTTGCTTTTACAGATCTGGTACTTAGTACCTGTTTTCGTGCTGCTGTGATCAGTGTCTTTTAACCCATCTCTATTCAGTCATTGGTAGGATTGTGCTACGTCTGCCACCTTAGCTACCTATCTGTATTATATTATATGCAAATCCTCTCTCATCATGGTACCTCCTCTGCCTGATCATCTTTCATGTCTGCTGTTGCCTCTCCCTCTCTCTTTTTCTTTTTCTTCAACACCTTTTTTCTCCCTTTTTTTCCTACACTTCTCCTTTCCTCTTTTATTTTTCCATCTATTTGCTTTTGTATTTTTTGTATTTTATATTATAAACTAATAAAACTGTAAAATAGTAAAAAAAAAAAAAGTATTGTTACAGCTGTCAGCACCACTGTGTTGTTAAAGCCTATCTTGTATGATACATGGACAAAACAAATATATTGTCTGTTAAGTCCTGAGCATGGGCGCAAGGAACGGAGACGAGACATCGAACGGTGACTTCAACTCTTTATTGTAAAATAAGAACAGAGCAAATACTTAGGCAGCAGCAGCTCTTTTATAGAGCTGGGTGCTGTCAAAACAACCAATGATTTGAGTTTACCACTTTCACAAGCGTCCAATCGGAGGGGCCCATTAACAGCCAATCAGACTGGCCAGAAACGACCAATCACAACTCGCTATTCGTGGGCCAATGAGAAGTGCAGAATTACAAGCCTGCTGTAAAGTAAAGCTGTTTAGGGTTGTACCACTGTGTTGGCTTAGTCCATAACACCCCTCCCCCCTAGGTTCCGTCTGAGGGGTGGGGTGACGTATTCTCGTAAATAGGCAGATCACTTCACCTGTCTGCTTGACCTGCGCTGTTCCATCGGTTTCTGTCCTGGCTCTGGTTCTGGTGGGATGCTAGCTGGGTTGGATAGTGAAAACTGTGGCCCTGGGCTGCTTTCCCTGCTTACACCAGTGCTGTCTTCTGGGTTTCCTGGATCTGTTTCCATCGCAGTGCTGTCACGCGGCGAGGCCACTCCCTGACTCGGTTCTCCTTCTGATGGTGAGTATCCCCTGGTTGGTTGTGTAGACTGCTAGGTTTCGATTGTTATTTCTTCTTCGGCCTCCTCAATGTTCCTCCCCCCCCCCAGTTAGAGATTCCAGGGCTGAGATAGAACTAGGTGCTAATCTGGAACAGAGTTGGTCTATGTGGTGCTTCCACATCTTACCATCTGCAGTTTGTAAGCGATAGGATCGGGGTCCCGAAAGTTGCGTTATGGCAGCAGGGACCCACAATGGGTTGCCTGAGAAGTTTTTCGCAAACACGAGGTCATCTTCCTGGAATGTCCGACACATGCTGCTGGATCCTGGGGATCCTGGTTCCGGTGTGTAGTTTGGGTGGAGGTGATCGAGATGCGAGCGAAGTTTCCGGCCCATCAGGAGTTCAGCTGGGGTTCTGTTCGTGATACTGTTTGGGGTTATGTGCTGGAAGAGAAGCATCTGGTTTATTTTGTCGTCAATGTCGCCGTGGTCCATTTTGTGCAAAGTCTTTTTTACAAATTGAACCATTCGCTCAGCCCTACCATTGGCCACAGGGTGAGCTGGCGATGTTAAGGCATGGCAGATGCCCTGATCTGCCAGGTACTGTTTGAATGGCAGGACAGTGAATTGGGGGCCATTATTGGAGACCAGGACATCCGGCAATCCATGGGTAGAGAATAGCTTATTCAGCTTTTTAGTGACCGCCTCTGTGGTGGTGCTTTTCATCTTGTGGACTTTGAGCCAGTTAGAATAGGCATCCACTGTTAGGAGGAAAGTGTGTCCTCTTGTGGGTCCCGCAAAATCGATGTGGATACGGAACCAAGGACCTCGAGGCATTTCCCACTGAGTTGGGGGAGTTTTTGGAGTAGTAGAGCGAGTCTCCTGGCATTTGCTGCACTTTGCTACCCAGGTCTCTATCTGTTTGTCCAACCCAGGCCACCATGTGTAACTTCTGGCCAATGCCTTCATCCGCACGATGCCTGGATGTCCATCGTGCAACATTTTTAATACCCTATGTTGCAATTTCTCCGGGATTACAACTCTGTCTCCCCACATGATGCAGCCCTTTTGGGAGAATAGCTCTGTTTGTCGATTCCTAAATGGCTTGAACGTGTCATTGGTTTCGCTGACTGGCCAACCCCGTTCCACCCAGCTGAGGACTCGTGCCAAAACAGGGTCCTTTTTTGTTTCTGAGGCGATGTCTCGAGCGGTCAGCGGTGGTGATTTAAGGGTTTCAATTTGCAATACGGCTAAGGTTGGAGCTGGGTCCTCAATGACATCTGGTAGTGGAGAGCGTCTCAAAGTGTCAGTGTGGGGAATGGTTTTCCCCGGGCGATGTTGCAATCGGTAATCGTAGGCGGCTAAAAATTCTGACCAATGTGTCATTCTTGGTGATAAGATATGGGGAGTTGGTTTGTTTCCCGCCAAAATACCAAGTAGCAGCTTGTGGTCTGTAATTATGGCAAAGGGTCTCCCGTTTAATTGCGGATACAATAGCAAGAGCCTCTTTATCAAGTTGACTATAGTTTCTTTCAGTCTTAGACAAAGTTCTCGAAAAGAACGCAATAGGTGCCTCATTCCCATTTGGTAGGACATGGCTTAAAATGGCTCCCACTCCAAATGGTGAGGCATCACAGGTAACCGTCAAGGGTAGAGTCTCGTTGTTTTGCATTAATACAGCATCAGAGGTTAAGAGGTCTTTTACTTGTTGGAATGCCCTTTCTTCACGCCATCCCCAGACCCAGGAAGCCTTTTTTGTCAAGAAGTCTATGTAGGGGCTCGGCTATGGTCGCCTTCGGGGGCAAGAAGATGTTATAAAAGTTAATGAGTCCCAGGAAGGCTTGGAGGTCTGTCTTATTCCTAGGTCTCAGGGCATTTTTGATTGCATTTTTTTTTCGGTGGGGTGGATTCCCTGTCTGTCGAGAAGGTATCCCAGGAACTCCACTCTCTCCATACAAAGTTAACACTTGTCCCTTTTTACCTTCAGACCAGCGTCTTTAAATTTCTGAAGAACTTTTCTGAGTCATTGTACTAATAACTTTTTAGTGGGGGCAGCTATTAAGATGTCGTCAAAATAAGGCACGGCGCCTTTTATGCCTTGTAATAGTCTCTTCATCAAACTTTGGAAAATGCCAGGCACCACGCTTACTCTGAATTGGAGTCTATTGCATTTGAAGGTGCCTCTATGTGAAACTATTGTCTGGGCTTCTGCAGTTGTCACGTCTACAGGTAGTTGCTGGTACGCCTGAGCTAAGTCCAATTTCGCAAATATTTTTCTGCCACCCAGGGAGTGAAGAAGGTGTTGGACCACTGGTACTGGGTAAGAGCTCTGTTGAAGAGCATGATTTAGGGTGGCCCGGTAATCCCCACAAATTCTTAATGAACCATCTGGCTTCATGGGCGTTACTATTGGAGTATCCCAACGGGCATGGTCAATCAGTTCCAATACACCCTGGGCTATCAGTTTATCTAGCTGCTCGTTGATCTTCGGCTTGAGGGCAAAAGGTACCCGACGAGGCTTAAACCGAATGGGAGCTACATCGGGGCTGAGATTAAATGATATTGGGGTCCCCTTGTACTTGCCTAATCTTCCTGTAAACACGTCCTGGAATTCCTGGATGAGGGCCTCTTCCCAGACATCACTTCTGGTTTGGTGTATGCCGGCTAGTTCAATCCCGAGTGGGGCGAACCACTGTAACCCTAACAAACTGGGCTGGCCACGATCGATGACAGTCAGGGGAAGCGTCGCGGTGCAGTCCTTGAAGGATACTTGGACGTGGCTGGAACCGACAACTGGTAGTCTTTTAGGATGATTCGTTGAGTGCTGAGGTCCTGGCGGCAGATGGCAGGGATCAGCTATTTGAGGGTTTTCCATGATACCATCGATAGGGATGATCCCAAATTGACTTCCATCACGTACGGTCATTTCTCAATAGTAACCCTTACGCGGATCTTTCTTGCATTGAACAATGAAGCGTGGCCGATAATAATGGTTTGGTGGGCCTCTTCTCATCTCGTTGAAGAGGCAGGTACTCGATATCTGTAGTAGTAGTGGTTGTTCCATTGGTGGTTCAGGCGGTCCCGATTCTCAGGAGGTTTGCCTGTCTCCAAGTGGAGGTTGTTCTCCCTTCGGCTGGGACTGGACTTTTGCTTGCTTCTGCAGACCTTCGTGATGTGGCCTCTTTTCCCGCAGGTACGGCAGAGTGCGTTGAGGAATTTGCAGTCCGATCGTGGGTGGTTTGCCCCGCAACCAGCACATTGGCGCGGATGTCTCTGGTTCCTTTGCTCTCGTTCCGAGCAGAGCCGGTTGACCTCCTCTTCCTCACTGTCTGAGGATGACTCGAGGTCTTCGTGGTGGGTGGTGATAGCGTGCTTCTCAGCGGCGAGTGGGCTATCGTTAGCGAGTTGGTGAACCAGTGCGTTCACTCGGCGCATTCAAGCAGCTGACTTCCTGGTTGCTTCTGCGGCAGTAGTGTTGGCGATGACATCTGCAAGGCTGATGTCTCCTTTCACCATAAGTTTACTCTGCACGTGTGGTGCGTCTAATCCCAGAACTATGCTGTCTCTCAGGGCTTCCTCGAGGTTTGCAAAACCACAAAGGCCTCCTACATTCTGGATGTCGGCTACGAAATCCCCAATGCTCTCGTTCTTCCTTTGGTCCCTCTGGTAAAACTCATGTCTGCGTATCAGTGTAGGTACTGCGGGTGCGTAATGGGCCCGGAGGATTGGGGCAAGGGTATCCCAATCCATGGTCTTCACTTCCGCCGGTTTGGCTAGTGCTTTAGCCATTTTGAAAATGGCAGGGCCGCAATGAGTCAGGAACACCACTCGTTTCTTGCCAGGCGTAGCATCTTTTAAATTGTTGGTCTTTAGAAACATCTGGAAGCGATCTATATATGAGTCCCAGTCTTCGGTTGCTGGGTCGAATGGAGCAGGTGGTATGGCGCCACTGGTCATCTTGCTGTTTGTTGCGTGCGCTCTTCAGCCATGTGCTCTGTCTTGTTCAACGCATACTTAGTCAGCTCTATTGTCTCCGCATCCAATCCTTGTCGCCAGTGTTAAGTCCTGAGCATGGGCACAAGGAATGGAGACGAGACATCGAAAGGTGACTTCAACTCTTTATTTTAAAATAAGAACAGAGCAAATACTTGGGCAGCAGCAGCTCTTTTATAGAGCTGGCTGCCATCAAAACAACCAATGGTTTGAGTTTACCACTCTAACAAGCGTCCAATCAGAGGGGCCCGTTAACAGCCAATCAGACTGGCCAGAAACGACCAATCACAACTCGCTATTCACAGCCAATGAGAAGTGCAGGATTCCAAGCCTGCTGTAAAGTAAAGCTGTTTAGGTTTGTACTGCTGCATTGGCTTAGTCCACAACATTGTTGAGCCCAAAATTGACATATATGCAGCCATTTTATTTAGCTCTATATCTTAATCATATATTCCTTTTCCTTCATTCTCTTTACTGGTGCAAGTGGGGAGGGTTTCGGGCTCATCATATTCTTAAGGTGGGAGGTGGTTAGATAGTCAGGATTGTTTCCGCTCAGTGACTTTCTTTCCCATGGAAACAGAGGATGCCTCTGATGAGATCTGGAGGTAGAGTTTGAAGACGTTGATTTCTTTTTGTTGGGATATGTGACTTTTATGGGGTTTTTCTGATTTACAATACTATGTGGTGTAATTCTGATTTGTATCAGATCTGGAATTACAACAGACTTTGCCAATTTGATGCTTACCTGAATAAAAGAAATTTGTTTTGGAAGATGGACTTTGCTTATTTCTTTTTCAATGGGTTTCATCACTTGGTAACCTAACATATATATCTACATATCTATCTGTCTGTCTATCTATCTATCTATCTATCTATCTATCTATCTATCTATCTATCTATCTACAAATATACACATAGCTACATAGCCACCAGAGTTGGTATTCAGCAGCTTCTGACCGGTTCTGGAGAACCGGTAGCAGAAATTTTGAGTTGTTCAGAGAACCAGCAAATCCCACCTCTGATTGGCCCTGCCCCCATCTATTCTCTGCCTCCCAAGTCCCAGCTGATTATCTGGGTATTTTTTGGTTGCCCTGCACAACAGAACAGAGCTGGAAAGCAGGTTAGTGGGGTGGGGAGGGAATGGGGATTTTACAGTATCCTTCCCCTGCCACACCCTCCAAGCCACGTCCACAAAACTGGTAGTTTAAAAAAAAAAACCAAATCCCACCACTGATAGCCACTATCTGTGTGTATGTCTGTGTGTTGTGAAAGATGGACACCAACCTCACAAAAACAACTTTCACAATCAATACAAAAGCTACGAGTGGCGCAAAAAGGCATGGAAAGGGACATGCTTGGCATTACAAGGCAAAAAAAAAAAAAAACTGCACATGGATTAGAAAACAAATGAAAGTATATAATGTCATCAAGAGAGTGAAAGAGTTGAAATGGAAATAGGCTGGTCATATAGAAAGAAGAACTGAGGGTGAGTAGACCAAGGCAGTCATAGAATGGATCCACAAAAGGGACCTAAAATAAGATGACACAATGACATCAGCATGTTTTGTGGGCCCAGTGGAAAAAGAAAGTTTAGGACCATATTGGTTAAAAAGATACAGAAGAAGCCTTAATCCTGCAGTGGATAGACAATGGCTCATATCATGTATTTGTATTCATATTTATTTACTTCCAGGATTGGAATAAATGTGTTCTTTGGATTTTGTGTTAAATTGTGGGGAAAATACTTCCCCTCCATAAAGGAAATACTGAAATTTGCATACACCATTACTGTAGAAAGGAAAAGAAAGAATATTACTATACCTACTCACAAAGAGGCGTATAAGTGAAGCAGATTACTACCATCAATTAAACCTAATTAAATTCAAGTCTATCATTAAAATCACATCAATTGGAAATCACCTTCATTAGTACTTAGCTTTATATAAACACCATATTCTAAGCTTTATATAAACACTATTTTCAAATGTTACCAGCTTGTAAATCTGTGGCTTCATGAATAAACAAAATTGCTGGCAACCAATTTTATAAAAGTTATGTTAACAGTGATACAAATACAGCCATTGTCCTGCCAAAAACCAAAGACAATCATATCCCACTGGAATGCAAAAAAAGCAACAGACTGATACTTTTTACTTAATACAGGCAGGACAATACAGATCAATATTTTGCCAAGTGGTTTATATAGATGTGTTATGCTGAATCCAATCTGGATCAGTCACTGGATCCAGGAGCTCAGAAAATAAAACCTCTGGTCCCAATGACCATCCCGGACTGGATCCTGCAGCATTATCCTAGAACATATATATTCACCTTCATTTGTGAGATGTAATCAAGTATAGCATAAATAATCATAGTTCCATGGTCAATCTACTTTCGGGATCTTTAAAAATCATCTCATTCCCCAGCCTAATTTTAAGGTTTTTTTTTTTTTTTTCCTATTTCTATCAGTTGTTTACTCCTATTATTGCAAAAAAAAAATATCTTGATAATTCAAGCATAAAAGTCCAGTGTTAATTGCAGGGCCATTGTGCTAGAATATCTTGATGGACAAAAGAGGGAGAACCATATTTTGGTTCCTTTCCCGTCTAACCTTGCTATATATTCCCTGGTTCTGACTTTACATAATTGGATACATCGTTCTCTAGAGCTGGCTCAGAAACAAGTTTCCGTCCTTATTTATGCACGGGCAACATAGTACAATTGGCACTGATTTAGGTTGGCCTAAAAAAAATGTGATTCCTGAAAGGATTCTATGAAGAGGAAATTTGATCAATTAATTGCAATAGGATCAAAGTTAAAGTCTTGAAAATATACAACATTGTGGCTTTTGCAAAACTGGCCACAACATACAACAGGTTCAGTGTCTATGGAGATTCTCAGTCATCCAGGTCATGGTTGTCCCAAAGGTGCATTTTTTCAAGAGGCAACTGGACTTTTTGGTTTTTCTTTGAAGATATTTCACTTCTCATCCAAGTCGCTTCTTCAGCTCTTAGATGGGAAGCAAAATGTCTTCAAAGAAAAAAAATGAAAAGTTCAGTTTCCTCTTGAAAAAAGCACTTTTGGGACAATAGGTCTGATATTCAAATATCCCAAAACAGCTTTCCATGTTGTGGAAAACCAAAACACATATCTAGAGAATGCCATACAGAAAGGACAGGAATCACATTGTCCCTTCAAGCCTTGAACAGTGAGTCCTGGACTTATGATTATAGCTTTCTGTTGCTAAGGGACACAACTGAATTTTCCTCCATTTTATGACCATTCTTGTCTTGGCTGTTAAGTCAACCACAACAGTTATTAAGTTAGTAACCTAGTTATTAAGTGAATCTGGCTTCTCCATTGACTTGGTTTGTTAGAAGGTTACAAAAGGGGATCACAGGACCCTGGGATAGTGCAACCATCATAAATATGAGTCAATTGTCAAGCGTCTGAATTTTGATTACGTGACCAGTTGAACAGACTGGCTGGCCATGCCTACTCTCCCTCCCAGGAGTCTCCACATGGCCCGTTTTGAATGCAGGTAAGTGCAGGATCCATGTGGAAGCTCTGGGAGAGTGAAAAATGTCTCTCCCGAAAGTTCCAGTAGGCCATTCCCGCCATGGCTATGCCCACACAGCATCCGGGTAGAAAACTAGTTGTTGGGATTTTTGAATTCCACTCCTGGTTATCTACCCAATCAGCAATTAACTATTTCTAAATCCAGTCAGCTCAATCTCTGTATTAATACCAATAGAATCTTGTACAAATCCTTTATTAGCACTTAGCAATAGCACTTTATAGTGCTTTACAGCCCTCTCAAAGCAGTTTACAGAGTCAGCATCTTACCCCCAACAATCTGGGTCGACATTTTACCCACCTCAAAAGGATGGAAGACTGAGTCAACCTTGAGCCTGGTGAGATTCGATCTGCCAAATTGCAGTAGGGGTAACTTGCAGTACTGCACTCTAACCACTGCACCACCAAGGCTTCTTATTGATGGATCACCAATCTTTAAATTTTGGAGAAATATATTTCAGGTACCACAAGGCGGCTCAAATAGTGTACACAATGTTTAAACTCTATCGTGGTTTAATAAATTGAATTATTGGATGATAAAAGTTTTCTACTTCATGGAATTGGTTTGTTTTTTTCTGATAAATTTATTAGCAAGTGGAATACCTCCATTCTGCACAAGTTGGATGGCACAGGTTACTCGCAGGAAGTTATATTATACTTAGGTACCAATTGTGCCAAAACCAAGCTGTATAACATCTGTTCAGTTTCTTTAGGATATTCAATTATTGTCCAAATCACACTTCAAAAAGTGGAGAAGTGCCTAAATGCCATGCATGTTAACCAGATAATGTTTAATAGCATTTTGTCTATAAATTTTATATGACTATTGAATTACTATCATTTTAATATTAAATATTACTTTAATACTGATGGGTGTTTTTGAAATATTCATGATTGATATTTTGGCCTGTACCAAATTCTCAACTTATTGCAACAATAAATTACAGATTTATAAATGAGGATCATCAACAAGTAGCATTTTTAATGGATAGTTCCAATTAGCTGCTGTCAATCAGCTGAATACAGTTTGGTTCTCACTGGCTCGGAGTTAGGTAGTCTGAGCTCCAAAGTATTTCTTTTTGACCAAGAATTTCTCAACTCTTTTTCTCTCCTTGATGGATAGGCAAGGGAGAATGGAATAGCTAGAATAAATAGCTTTTAACCCTGTTTAAGTGTTACCAGGAAAAATACGGTTCCTCGAGTGAAATAGCAGAGTTTACAACAATAGCAAATGAAAACATTGAAGTGCCTGAAGAAACTATGGGATGTTGATCTGTATTGCCACAATCCATCAACAGCAGCTATTCAAGACAATCAAGATTTGCCTGGGTAGACAAAATGTCAGAACAATCTCATGAAAAGGAAATTAATGAGAGACAGCTCACACTTGTTTGCAAGCGACATGCCTCTTTTCTTCACAGAAACACAATAGTGGATTGAACAGTGTTAATAGAATAACAGAATTGGAAGGGGCATTGGAGATGGTCTAGTCTAACCCCCTACATGAGCATGCAGGAGACATATACCCCTTCAGACAAATAGCTGTCCAGTCTCTCCTTGAAAGCCTCAAGAGATGGGGCACCCACAACTTGTATAAAAAAAGAGGTTGATATGCAAAAAAGAGTGCAGAGAAGAGCAACAAAGATTATTAGGGTACTGAAGGCTAAAACATACGAAAAACAGTTGCAGGAACTGGGCATGGCTAGTTTAGTGAAGAGAAGGAGAACCCCTAGCTAAGATTCTGCACAATTCAGAGAAGCCCCAAATCCCACCTCTGGCTGGCCCCGCTCTGCCTACCCCGCCCTTCCCAGGAGTCCCCATGCAGCCTGTTTTGGATACAGGTAACTGTAGGGTGCGCATGAAGTCTCAGAGAGGGTGAAAAATGGGCCTCCCAGAAGTTTGGGAAAGCCGGAAATGGACATGTTTCCTGTTATGGACTAAGCCAACGTGGCGATTCAACCCTCAACAATTTTACTTTACAGCAGGCTTGTAATCCTGCACTTCTCATTGGCCCGTAGATAGCGAGTCGTGATTGGTCGTTTTGGCCAGTCTGATTGGCTGTTAATGGGCCCCCCGGATTGGACGCTTGTGAAAGCAGTTAACTCAATTCATTGGCTGTTTTGACAGCAGCCAGCTCTATAAAAGAGCTGCTGCTGCCCAAGTATTTGGCTCTGTTCTTTGTTGTTAATAAAGAGTTGAAGTCACCGTTCGATGTCTCGTCTCCGTTCCTAGTGCCCATGCCCAGGACTTAACATTTCCAGCTTCCAGAGAGCCTCCAAAGCCCAGGGAGGCTGTTTTCACCTTCCTGGAGGCTCAAGGAAAGTCTGCAGAGCCCAGGAAGAGCTAACATCACCACCTGTCATGGTGCAGGAGGCCATGGTGCAAGAAGACACACACCATGGCCATGCCCACCCCAGCAACCAGGCAGAGAACCCTTTGCTAAAAATTTTGAAGCCCACCCCTGCATCACTATTCTTTAGTGATCACTATTTAAAAGCAAGCCTGAGCTGCTGAGCTTACTTTGTAGCTATTGTGATTAACAACCTAACCTAAACCCGCTCCTCCATGAATATATATATAAAAAACTGTTTCTAAAATTTGTACAAACATATTCCCTTGTTTAATTAAGCACAGCTTGGTAGAGGGGGAAAATCAGATTCAGATAGCCTGAGTCCCTTGAATTATGAAAGAAGTAAAGAAAATGTATTCTATTCCCTATATACTTAATTTTATACAGGCAATCAACTAACATTTTATTCAAGCTGGCAAGAGAATAGTTACAGCTATGCCCTTTTGCTGTCTTGAAGACTTGTGTTCCTGAAAAGCTCAGTAATCATAGAATCATTTCAGTGTAAAAGCTTGCGTTCATTTTTCACTTGGGTTTGGTAGTTACTGGGGCTTCAAAAGTACAGAATTATTAGAGACTAATTTTACACACACGCACACACACACAGAGAGAGAGAGAGAGAGAGAAAGAGAGAGAGAGAGACTCTAAAGTACAAATAGTCCTTGACTTGCAATAGTTTATTTATTGACTGTTCAAAGTGACAATGGCACTGAGGGGGAAAAAAAAAGAATTTTAGAGAAATTAGCCTCTTCTGAAAGTCCCAGAGGAGGAGGAGGAGGAGGCGGGGAGGAGGAGGAGGAGGAGGAGGAGGAGGAGGAGGAGGAGGAGGAGGAGGAGGAGGAGGAGGAGGAGGAGAAGAAGAAGAAGAAGAAGAAGAAGAAGAAGAAGAAGAAGAAGAAGAAGAAGAAGAAGAAGAAGAAGAAGAAGAAGAAGAAGAAGAAATTCAAATCATTTATCTACTCTTCTGTGAAGACCTGAAAAACAAAATATGAATATAGAGTTAGACTGAGGGTTAATTTCCTCTTATATATCATATCTTTTCTAATCTGGAATAAAATTGCAAAATGCAATAAAGCCATTTCTGTTATTTTACACTCAGAACGATAAATAATGTATGTATGTAACCAATATATATTGGTTCACCAACTTCCCAATTCCAATGTCTACTACTGGATAAATTTTGTCTTTTTTAGATAAATGTAATTAAATGAAATTGAATAGAGGTTGCATTGAAAATGCTTACAAAATCTCCATAATAAAATAATATATTTATTTGTTTGATTGATTGATTTTTATACCATGCTTTTCAGCATCTATTCGATGAAAGCAACTGTTTTCTTCTCCCTCAATATGTTATACATGGTGGCAATGAGCCAGTATTGTTTATTTAGTTACATGTTTAATATTCAGCAACTCCTACCATTTAATCTTCTACATCAAGGAATACTCATCAGATTAATTGAAGAATTAGAGTAAGATCAGCTTGCTGTATTTTTCAGATAATTTTCAAACATTACTGAACGTGCACCTATAGAAAGAAAACAATTAAAGTGAATCTTAATGTTGATCTCTTAGGACTGTTGAGTTACATTGAGATTGATTGCATGCAGTTCTTCAGCAGATTGGTCAAACAGAACAAAAACACCTTATTATGACTATATTTAAATTCATGCCTGGTACCCCTGGTTCCTTCTCATATATTGTAGGCAACAAACTCAGTTATTGACACAAATATTCACCTTTATGTGACTCACCTAACTCATGGTACGATAGCTATGACTCTTAAAAAAGGGACTTATGTTAAATCCATTCCTCATTATGCTTTAAAAGGTCTTTGTTTGATTTACTCAACTAAGGCCCACTTCATTTCGCTCAAACGGAGACTGTGATGAACCAATATGGGAAATACATACTGCCTTGTGTTCCATGGAATAAAAGTAAGTGCAATAAATAAATGTAACTCTCTCTCATTTTCCATGGATTTTGAAGTTTAGTTGGAGCTCCAAAATATGTGGGAAAATTCCAATGACAATAAAATCTGAAACATCCCTAGAGATGATTCACCTTCCGCCCCACCCCCCGAAAGCAGTAATGTCAGCTTTTACGTAATGTGTCAGTTTCTTACATTCATATTTATCAGCCAGTAATTTGCATGTATGAAAAGGCCATGACATATACACCGTACAGAAAGAAAGCCATGCAACCATAAACATAATTCCATGAAATTGCTTGCCAGCCTCAGTTGCAGTTTGCATGTTTTGGTTCTTCTTGCTAAGAAATCACCATGACTACCATTTTGGGAGCCTCTTAGCACAAAGACAGGAGAGAGAGAAAGAGGGAGGGAGGGAGAGAGGGAGGGAGAGAGGGGGAGAGATGTCAATGATTTGCCACAGCAGAGAAAAGCAATCTTTTGTGTCTGAACATTGTGGAAACTTATCAGAGAAAGCTGATCACTGGATTAAGATTTTGCGGGCTTTCCCTTACAGTTTGACAAAGAGAGATTTTTTAAAAAATATATATGCTATATTAAAAATACTTTAAGGACTATACCATAGGGATGTGTGAGTGAGTGTGCATATAGTGGAAAATTATGTTGCCATCATTTAAAGTCATGATTGGAAGAGGCCCCAGGAACTGGAAGGAGATTGAGATGAAATATCTCACGGAACTAGAAATTAAGTGAGGAAAGTGATTTCAATTATGGTCCATGTGCAATGTAAGCACACAAAGGAAGAAAGACTAAATCTTTATTTATGGAAGATATTTAATTTCCTTACATTATGGGTGATCAAATGGACACTGGACATGATGTGCTCTTCTTCTATCTATCAAGATGTTGACCGGAGGACAGGATGATAGTCTCAAGCAAGAACTGAATTTTGGATGTTCAGAAATAGATATTAACCATAGTATTTTTTTTTTCTTTCAATCTAGAATATAAAAGAAAATCAAAATGTAATTGGCCCAACTTAGTTCCTAAGTGCAGAGAAGAGAGATCAAGTGCTAGCACTTGTTTAAAGAGTTTTGAAGTCCTTCCTTCCTTCCTCCCGTCCTCCCTCCCTCCCTCTCCTCTTAAATACATATTCTGGAATGTCCTCACAGTCAATATTACACACAACTTTTCTATTTTGACATCTCTCTTGCATGAAGGTATTTGCCATTTGGTTACCTCAGTTCAAATGTTGGATCAAGGAAAAATAGGCAATCAATAATATTCCTTCCTTCCTTCCTTCTTTCCTCCCTCCCTCCCTCCCTCCAACTCCTCCCTTCCTCCCTCCCTCCTTCTCTCTCTCTACCCCCTCCTCTTAAATACATATTCTGGAATGTCCTCACAGTCAATATTACACATGACTTTCCTGTTTTGGCATCTGTCTTTCTTACATGTATGTACTTGCCATTTGGTTACATAAATTACCTCAGTTCAAATATTGGATCAAGTAAAAATAGGCAATCAATAATCCTCCATCCTTCTTTCCTTTCCTTCCTCCCTCCCTCCATCCCCCTCCTCCCTCCCTCCCTCCCTCCCTCCCTTCCTTCTTTCTCATCTTCTGTTCAAATTGTAACACATGAAACTTTGTAGATGAGAGGAAAACCTCCCTTGGCAGAGGATGAAAGACAGAAAGTGTTTGATTGATGTCTTGCCTTTAAGTCCTAGTGGCAATTTATTACTTCACTACTGACCATTAAGAATTTGATGGCCTTTTACATTAGCCTTCAGAATCAAGAGACAAATTAAAAGAGAAAACTCAAGAATCAGGATTCCTGGAAACCATTCTCTTCAGTGATGTGATAATTCCCAAATACTAACTGTGAAATACATATCTCGGCCGAAATTATTCTGATTTCAGCCTGGGAAAAAAATAATCAAATCATGTTCTATTGGTAACTTTATGAAAATGTCCGTGCTGTTTTCTTATCATTAATATGCAAGTTGTGTGCTATTTCCTTATTTTTCAGTCTAGGCTAGGATCTCCCATTAATCCTGCAGCCATGATCAACTAAACCCTGCCACCTACTATGACAAACATGGACTACATCATAGGCCTAATTTCTGAAAGAACATTCACTTTTGTATTTATTTATGTTTTTTTATATAATTTCTGAACTTTTCTGAACATGTCCACAAATGCTGAAATATTTTCAGAAGAGGAAAGAGAATAATCGGTAAAGGTCTCAGCTGAATCAAGATTTTTCCAGGTGCTCATTTACAGAGATAATATTCCACCTGAATTCAAAGCTGCTTAAATATGGATCATATGTCTTTGGGAAAACCTGTGCAAGAAAAAGATAATTGTCAAAATCATCTCTTTCTTCCTTGGTGTTTTTTTCCCCTTGCTGGATTGAATTTATGAACATATGATCAATATTGTTATCACTGAATTTGCCTTAACCAAAGCATTTCAGAAGGCACATGAAGAAGTTTCACAATTTATCAAGTGTGTTATTATCTATGCTACAAAGTATTGTTACTAATCTTGACCTTCTTGTATTACCTGTATCACTACTATTTGCAATTTGGGAGTTTGTGCATAGCCAAGACAACTCTGAGGAATATCCAGGGCTAATAGTTTGCCAGAAATGTTTCCTATTCTCCATCTGATATGCCTGAATGAATGGATGAATGAATAGCAAAAGATCAGAAAATTCAGTGATAACATTATGGACTTATAACTGGAGTCAATCATTTTGAAGGATCTCTGATTTATTCTTCACTACTTTAATCCAGTACCATCAACAGCCTCCATGAAGAATGAAGACCATGTTCAGAAAAGGCCATGGACAGAGATATATAGAAGTATCTTTCTTTTATATGTCATGTATTTAGATGTTAAAGACTAAGTTTTCCCCGCCATATGTTGATGCACAATGCACAGCATGAGCCTTCAAAGCAGAACAGAACACTTAACCTAATGATGCAAAATTTCAGCAATTTCCAAAGATGAATCTAATCAATTTTCTGACAGTGAAAGTTTTATGCAAGCCATGACTCTGCTTTGAAGTTTATCATGTCTCTTTTAATAATAATAATAATAATAATGAACATGCTTTATTAAACCCTGTCCATCAACTGCACAAATGTAATCACCTTCTAAAATGTATCAGCCCTCTGAGGTACTTCAGGTCAGAAACTAGAACATAAGAAATACTCCGATTTATGGACATACTACTTGGATCAATTCCCCACCTTTGTCATAAAGTTAAATAATTTCAATTTGTTCCACTCCTTTAGAGCTCAACTTAATGAACTGTACAAATTACTAATGAAATAAAACTTTGGAGGAAACATGACAACACCATTATGCCTTCACTGTAGAGTATGAAGTAGAAGGAGGATTTTATATTCCTCTCTGTTTTTATTTATTTGACTATGTAAGAAAGGATTGTGATAATGTGCTCAAAACTAGCTTCTCAAGATTCAAGCCAATCCAGACATCCTTGGAATATAAGTGATCAAGAAGTTTGTTGATTCCAAGAAGAACTATTTACATGTACCAATTTTACTTAAGTTCAGAGCACCACAATGACAAAGAATGTTTCAGTTGCCACACCATAAAAGCAAACCAATAACTCATTTTGCCCTGGCATAATGAACAAGCAGCCAATGTCATCAATTTTCTCAAACTACAAAACATTTACAGAGACTTTTCCTCACTTTCAAATAATAATGATGCTTCAGGGCTTTTGAAATGTTTTCTGAAATGCTCTGGAAGAACTCTTTAGTTTTTAGCTTTTGAAAGATTTTCTTCTCTTTCTCTTCAATAGGGAAATGAATAATGATTTGCATATATTAAATATCTAATCTACCCATGGGTAGAAAAGGAATCTTACAGGCAATTACCAAAAAGAAAACGATGTATCTAGCCCAGAACAAAGGCTTATTGAGCATATTAATTAAAAAAGGAGTATAGGATCTCCAAAAAAGAAAAATCTAAGCTAGATGAAAACTGGATCATCTTTGAGTTGAAAGTCACTGAAAGTGTGGCAATATTGCAGAATAGACTTGGAAGTCAAAAGCAAATCTCAAAAGGCAGTAATAGACTTTTTCAAACAATTGCCAAGAATTACTAGGAAAAGCAAAATCAGTCTCACTTATTTTGGCTACATCATGCAGGGGGAATTTACTTTATGTTTGGAAGAGTTAGAGGTAAAATAAAACCAAGCCATCAAAGAACATGATGTCTGGACACCATCAAAGGTGACACCAGACAAAACATAAAACAACTAAAAAAAGTAAGCAAGATTGGAAGATGTGGAGAGACCTGGGTCTTAGAATTGCCAAGAATTGGACACTGCTGAATGGATATCATCTTCATCATCATTGTCATTGTCATCATCATGAAAAGAGTTTGACATCTGAAAATCCCCTCCCCCCAAATGAGACAAAAAGTAGTTAAAATATTTCTTTATTTTTAATCTTGTCTTTGGAATGAAAACATTTATTTATTTAACCCATCCTTTGCACTTTCCATCAAGGCTTCCTGAAAACAACTCACCTTCAGAAAGTCTGTCTGTCTGTCTGTCTATCTATCTATCTATCTATCTATCTATCTATCTATCTATCTATCTAATATAGACAAATTTTCACTGGAAAAGACAGTGACTGCATGAAGAGAAGTAATGTTTTATCAAAAATAAGACTGATTGGTGAAACTCCATCAGCACATCTTAGAATGCCACTGCTGTATGATAAGGACCTCCTTCATATTTTGTAACACAACACAGAGGTCCAAGTTTAGTAGCTCCCTGGAACAGAGAGCTCAGTTGTTGTTCTGAAAAAAGGTACATGCTATGAGAGTGACTTCTCACACTGATTAGGTGTTTAGAATCCTTGTGTATGCAGGTATAAAAGAACTCACATATCCAGATGCAAGAGGTTGAATCCCTGTATTAGAGACCTTCCCCAGTACATCATGCTGGCTGTCTTCAGCTGGTCTCTAAATACTTGACTGTTTATTCTCTAATCCAGGGGTGGGCAAACTATGGCCCACGGGCCACATCCGGCCCGTTGGTCTGTCCAATCCGGCCCACCCCTGAAAAAAAATCGCTGGGCGTGGCGTATTGCCCTGCGCCACGTGGCCCCCAAAGCTTCAAAACAGTGCGGAGCGCTCTTGGGGTAGGAAAGAAAAGAAGGTTGCAAAGGCCTTGGCTGGGAGTTTGAAATCACCTTTGAGTGTGACCTCTCCGAAGGTGAGTCCCTGCCGATCCCCCTTTTTTTCCGGGGCTTCCAGGCTTAAACTTTGCAAAGGCAAAGTTTGCAGGTGGGAGTGTCTTCCCGCCGAGGAGCGGGAAGGGTTCCGCCCAGCAGGTGGGCAGGCTGCTTGGAGCGGGCTGCTTGAAGCCACCTAAAACTAGGCCGCTGCTGGTGGAGGCTTGCCCTGCCTTGGTGCCCTGTTTCCCAGCTTGGCGGTCCTGCTCGGGCGGCACTTTAAAAGTCCTCCTCCTCACGTACGCGCCCGACGAGCCACTCACCACGATGGCAGCTCCCAGCACCCGAGCAACTTCCCAGCAACTTGCGGCTTGCTTTTTCCTCTCGGGCGCTTGTGCCTGGCTCTGAGCCACATGGCGGAGGGGAAACCCGGAGTGCCACCTGGTCGCCTCCTCCAAGTAGCCCGCCCGCCCACCCACCCACTATCATTAGTTAGGAAGCTGGGTTTCATCTGGGTGCCTGGTTGGGGTGTGTTTGAGCTGGAGGTATCAGGGGGGATCTGTTTGTGCCCAGGTGTTTGCCTGGCTTGTGGTGTGGAGATTTTTTTGTTTGTGAGTGCAGGCTTCCAAACTAATGATAGCCATCCATTTACCCAAAGCCAAGCTGCACTAAAGGCCTCCAATAAAGTAACACAATGTTGCCAGCCAATCAAGATACAAAAAGAGCCCCCCCCCCCCCCAAAAAAAAAAAACAGACAGAAGATATTAGTAGCAGAACACAACAAACTCCAAGACCAATAAACACAGACCAAGACTCTCAACCAATCAGGAGGAAGAAAAAACCATTCTGACACAGCAATAGGCTGCCCCAAATTTAAATCTGAAACCACTGTAAAAGTCTGACTCAAGACAAACACCATACAGAAGCCTGATGATGGCAGATGAGATTCTGCTGAAACGTTGCTACAACTTTAAAAGCACCACGTGGGAAAATACCCGAACAAAGCTGAATGCCAGATATATATATATATATATATATTATTCTTATATATAATTTGCTGCATTTTATAATGGGCCCTTTATTATGGCCTTTTATAAAATTGGTTTGGCCCTCGAACGCAGATCTGATTTTCCATGTGGCCCCTGACAGAAATAAATTACCCACCCCTGTTCTAATCTATTCTCCAAAGTATCTGAGGGCAGGACAAGAAGCAATAGATGGAAACTAATCAAGGTGAGAACATAGAAAGATGGTGGAATGACTTACCTCCAGAAGTTTATGGATGCTCCAACATAGGAGGTTTATATGAAGAGATTGCACGTTAAGAAATTTGTCTGTTATGATGTAAGGGCTCCTGCTTGAACAGGCAGTTGGATTAGACCTTCAAGGTCTCTTCCAACTTTGTTATTCTGTTTTTCTTTCAAAGATGGCCTTATTTGCTTAAAAACTTAGTTCTCCTTTTTTTGTGTCCATTTACTTATTACATTTTCTTCCTTGGGCTCAATTCACTTCTTGATTCTTTCTCCAACCAATATATTATCACAAGACTTCTTTGAGATAGGTTAAGTTGACAAAGAGTGAGTGGAGCAAATTCACCTTAGGAGTTTTGTGACTGATATGGATGTGAATCTAGCCTTCCAAATCACAATCCAGAATTACATCACAATAACTATTACATACAACCAGCAACTTCACTTCAGGTCTATGTGATTCTGGTGAATTCATAAACACCGCTTGTATAACTACACCACTCTTAAATTGTAGTCAATGGTGTATTAACCATTAAATAGACTAAGCACATGCTTAGGGTACCAGGCCCAAAGGGGGCACCACAAAAACTTTTATGGAGCCAAAGTTTGGCTTCATTTGTACAGTATGTACCAAGGAGAGGCAGCACCAAGATTTGTCAATGCTTAGGGCACCAGTGAGCCTTAATCCGCCACAGGTTGTACTTAAAGAACTTGTGGCAATGCATAATACACAACATGATTTAATGCAACATTGTTTTGTTTGGCTTGGTTTTAATATTATGTGGTTTGGGACATTCTATAAATTTAATCATTCTACTGCATCTATCAAAGTGTGGGTCGAGCAAGCTATAGCATCTGGATGATGTAAATCCAGCCACTGTGCCTTTGCACTGTAAATCAATAACTTCAACTGTTTCTTTCTTTTAAAAAAATCTTATACAAGGCATTTAGTGCAATGTATGTCAGAGCTCTGTACAGCATGGAAAAGAAAAGGTAATATTTCAATGAGTGGCAGGCCTGCCAGAGGTGATAATTTCAGTACATCAGCTACATTTAAGCAACCATGTTTCATGTTCCAGAAAATATTTTTCTCTACTCCCTTCCTTGTGTCAGAACAAATTAGTGAAGTCTACTTTTCAACTGAAGGCCCTGTGTATCATTTCATAATGGTAGCCAGGTTGAAAAAAAAAAAAAAGTTTGTATCAAAGACCTTGGATTTTCTCATTTGCATAAGAATGGGAAGTTAATTGTGTTAGAGATATCCTACTTTCCCTCAGGAGTTCATTAAGCTGAAACTCACTGAGAATGTAACTTAACTGTCATCTTGGATAAACATAAAAAAATCAGCTTGAGACACCAGAACCATAAGTTATAACTTAATATGTGTAAAATATACAAGTAAGCAAGTTAAAAGGATGAGGGGGGAAAACCATGGTGGAAATCGTGTGTGTTCATTTGGAAGCTTCTGATGATTTTTTTTGATTCCATGTTCAATAATTTAAACTGTTAACCGAACTTAACAGTTGGAAGTTCTAATAAAAAAAAGAGTTTATTTAAAACAAAAAAAACAAAGCCACAACACCTTCATGTTTTAATTAAATCAAAAATTTGACACCCAGATTCAGGAATAGGCTTTCTGAAACATGAGCTGTGGTGGCACAGTGATTAGAATGCAGTACTGTAGGCTAATTCAACGTTCACTCCAGAAGTTTCATTCTGAACAGCTCAAAATTAACTCAGTCTTCCATCCTTTCATGGTCAGTAAAATGAGGAGCTAAGTTGTGGGGACAATATGTTGACTCTGTACACCACTCAGAGAGAGCTGTAAAGCACTGTGAAGCGGTATACAAGTCTCAATGCTATTGCTATATACAGCTCCATACTCCTTTACAGTCCTCTCTAAGTAGTTTACAGAGCCAGCCTCCAACAATCTGGGCCCTCATTTTACCGACCTTGGAAAGATGGAAGGCTCAGTTAACCTTAAGTTTGTCATGATTGAACTCCTGGCTGTGAGCAGAGTTTGCCTACAGTACTACATTCTAACCACTGTGCCACCATAGTTCCTAATAAAGGGATGAATAATGTCTAAATGCAATTGCGATTATAGCTTTCTATCAGTAAATTGGTATTTTTTGGTGGGAGGGAAGGACATTGTTTCTTAATTGGGACTTCCTAAGAATTTTTAAACACAGTTCCTGTCCATGTTTACTTTTTAATAAGAAAAGGTGGAACATTTTGGATGAAACATATTAAAGATGTGATCGGGTGATTAAATCATGCATGGCTTGGAGAAAGTTGACAGATATTTTTTTTTTCCCTTTAAAATAAGATGATCAACATAAACTAAGATCAATCCATTGAAGGTGGTTGAAGAATATTTGAAGCAAATGTTGCTTCACACAGTGCATAATTTGCATGCATAATTCTTGGCCACTAACATAGAGGGCTTTAGAAGAGTATAGCTTTCAATAGCTATTAGCTATGAGAAACAACAGATGGAAAATAACCAAGGAGAGAAGCAACCTAGAACTAAGATGAAATTTCCTGACAGTGAGAACAAATCATTAGTGAAATGGCTTAACTCCAGAAGTTGTGGATGCTCCAACACTGGAGGTTTTTAAAAAGAGACTGGACAGCTATTTATTTGAAATGTTGTAGGGCAGGGGTCTCCAACCTTGGCTCCTGGAAGCCTGGCGGACTTCAACTCCCAGAGTTCCACAGCCAGCAAAGCTGGCTGTGGAATTCTGGGAGTTGAAGTCCGCCAGGCTTCCAGGGGCCAAGGTTGGAGACCCCTGTTGTAGGGTTTCCTGCTTGAGCAGGGGGTTAGACTAGAAGACCTCCAAAGTCCCTTCTAATTCTGTTATTTTGTTAACTTAAGTTATTCTGTTATTTTGTTAACTTAAATTAACTTAAATTAAGTTAATTTGTTTTCTCCAAATTGTGTGTGTGTGTGGGTGTGTGTTGCTGTCTTTTTTTTTCCTTTTTAAAAAGGGTTAAAATGATCTTAAATACTCTACAGTACCTTGTACTGCAGACCACTAAAAGTCGTATAGACTTTTCAGGATTCTTCTTTTGTTTTGCTGTTTTGTAAATAAGTGAGATATCAATTAAGTAAACCGATTAATATACCAGGATGGGTTCACAGTTATCGTCCATTAGGTGCGCAGTCAATGGCCATTTCTAGGAGGAGCTGGCAAACGAACTAAATGCCCCAAAGAAAATTACCTAATAGCAAAGCAACTTTTATTGATGATTAGCTCGTACTTTCTAATACCCAAAGGGTCCATGAAAAATGTAGGTGGCTTAATAATATAACACTGATATTCATTTTGTATAAAGCAGCACAGCAAGGTTCAGAGTCCCCATGTAGATTTCTGCTTTGCCTACCAATTCATCACCTAGGACGCAGCAGGAGAATTTTCTATAATTCTAGATCATGATGAGGAATGACTCCTCTGCTGAAATCCAAATTAGAGCATCTGTCTAATGACTTGCTTCATTTTATTGTCTTGTTCCATATCCCTACCTCTGTCTGTTTGTCTGTCTATTCATTCTAAGGTTTCATATTTACTACTAATCTGGTTTCCTTTATTTTACGAAGGTCTATA
Source organism: Hydrophis major (assembly GCA_033807585.1). NCBI lineage: Eukaryota > Metazoa > Chordata > Lepidosauria > Squamata > Elapidae > Hydrophis > Hydrophis major. The sequence goes on along the minus strand of CM066332.1, from coordinate 11,010,694 downwards.
ACAATTCTAAATTACAGACGTTACCTTTTATTTTACTTTTTTGTTTCAAAAAACAAAATGCTTCCCTCCAGGAGAAAAGATAGGGAGTAGAATTATTTTACCAGTTCTGCTAAAATACCCAAACTAACTGGGTTCTTGAATGAATGGTTACAAAAGAGCAGCCACTGAAAGCAGCTACAGTAAAGGGAGATAGAACTGGACCAAAGACCAAAATACTGCCCAAAAGCCAAATTTATCAAATGCTACTTCCATCATGGCTATGGGGCAGCAGCAATTCCAACATAATACACTAGAGGGAACAATGGGAAGGAAAGGACCAGCTTTCATTTTTAATGGTTTGCCTGAACTTTTTACAACCAGCAGATGAATGGGAAAGATGGTATAATTTGAAATGGAGATCATTAACTTGACACATTGGGTAGGTTGTTGACAGTATCTGATATTTTAATGGAATGGGATAACAGTAAAGAGTTGTGGTGATGCTGTGGTTAGAATGCAGCATTGCAGGCTAACTCTGCCCACAGCCAGGAGTTTGATCCTGACCTGTTTAAGGTTGACTCAGCCTTCCATCCTTCTAAGGTCAGTAAAATGAGGACCCATATTATTGGGGGCAATATGTTGACATTTATAAACAACTGTAAAGCACTATGGATATAAGACTAGGATACAGAAAGGTTTGTGCTACTAAGGAGTGGACAAGGAGGCAGGGGGTGGAATTCGGACCAGTTCTACAGAACCGGTTGTTACGATTCTACACAGTTCGGAGAACCGACAAATTGTGTCACTGGATGGCCCCTCCCTGCACCTCCCCGCCCACTCACTCCTTACCTGGCATGTGCACCATTCAACTTGCCTGCATTGTGTCTTCACGTCATTTTTGGTAAGTTGCTATTTTTCCTTTTTTTTTCCCCTGGCCATCAGCTGTTCTGACTATCAGCTGTGCTGGGAGATTTACATTAGCTGGAAAATAGGAAATCATTGGATTAGCTTTCCAGCTAATCTAAAAGCAGAACTGAACCTTCCTTAGGATTGAAGTTTCTACTTTTCAGTAGAAGGTAGAAGATTGCAGAATGGTAGATCTCTGATTCCGTGAGTGACTCAATCTGCTTTCCTGTTTTGCCTGGTTTTGGGTAAAAGTTGCTCTTTTTGTAATAAAAAATTCAGTATTTACATAAATATTTACAATGTTTACATACAAGCCATGCCCAGCCAGTCACATGACCACCAAGTGACACCCACAAATTAGGCCACGCCCACAGAACCAGTTGTTAAGAAATTTGATTCCCACCCAGAGGTGGGATTCAAATTTTTAGCAATTGGTTCTGTGGGTGTGGTTTAGGTGGTGGGCATGGCTTGGTGGTCATATGACTAGGTGGACATGGCTTGGTGGTCATATTATTGGCTGGGTGTGGCCAACTCAATATCACTCACCTCGAGGCACACATCTCCTCGCCTGGCCTCTCATGACTGTAGGGATGCTGCAACAGTTGTAAGTGTGAAAAATGGTCATGTCACTTTTTTCAGTTCTATTGTAACTTTGAATGGTCACTCCACACAAGCAAAACACCATCAAAGGAGGGGGGAAAAACTCCAGAGAAGTTCCTGAGACAGGAAGTCTAGTCCTGCCAAGAATGTAATAAGGGTTAACGGAGAGGCAGTTTCTGTAAGCAACACCAGAATGTTTCCTTCCTGCCTTCCTTACAGGATTAGGCTAGTAATTTCTTCTAACAACCGGTTCTCCGAACTGCTTAGAATGTTAACAACCGGTTCTAGAGAATAGGTACGAATAGGTAGAATTCCATCCCTGATCCCACCCCCGCTGGGAGGAAATGTGTTCCAGCTAACTGATTTCTCAGGGCCCTGACCGTTTGAAAGATTTTCTATGTAAGTATTTTCTTCCTTGCAGTTTACTCACCATCCATCCACATAAGGTTTGGCCAATGCAAATAACTTTTGTACAATTTTGTTTTTGTCACAATCAGAGAAGTTAATTTTTTGTGGTGCTATGGGGATAATATATGATTAATGAAGACCACTAATGTTGAAACAGGGCTCCGTGGAGATGTTCTGAATTCACTGATTTTTCCCTCCTCTTCTCTTTCTTCCTTCCCTGCCTCCCTCCCTCTCCCCTTGTTATTTTATTTTGTAAATCCAGTATTGAGTTCTTTCACCTGAAGAATTAGGTTAAAAGCATTTAAACAAATAATTCATAAATAAAATTTAGTATGCATCAGTAGTTTTGCAGCTGATTTTCTCCAGCAAGTTATATTTGCATTGATTTTGGAACAAACAGAAGGTTTACTAATGCCTCATTACTGAACCACTGGTTTTTTGGTAATTAAATGTCTTTAATAATTGAAAATATATTAATATGCATAGCTATTAACAAGTGAGGCTTCTTAGCCCAAGTAAACCTGCTAAATCAAAATTCTCAGTGATTTTCATGACTAGGCTGATAAATCTTTGAGTCTTGCAACCTGTAAATTGGTACTTGTCCCACAGAAGTGAAACGGTCATTTCTGGGTTTCAAAATGCCACCTAACTAAAAGTTGTTGTTGGCAGCCAAGTATTCGAATTTCTAATCATTTTCCTGACACTTTGTGCTGATCTGGAATTTTGGTAACGGTAATGCTATTGAACTTGACATAAATGTAGGATCTGCAGATAATGTACAAAGTTACTATGAAAAACATGGATGCTCCTATCAGGAAATATGCTCATTGCTTTTGCCGTAGGATGGTTAGGGACGTTTGTAAGGAACATAACTTGCCAATTCTATTAATTTCTCTGCATTACCTGTGCTGTTGCAATTCCTCATTCATAGAAGATTGAGATCTGCTGCTTGAATAACAGGCAATCCATTAGCAAGAACCTCTGACTTTAATTTTTAAGAAAGACAGAATGAAATTTCTTCTCATCCATGTCAATATATTTCTGAAGCTCCATTTTATTGCAATTTCATTATTTTATTTGATTGTTAGATTTTATTAGATTTCTAAATAATTATCCTTGGATGAGTTTCTGCTGTGGTTTTTCAACCCTCCATATCCTCCAGCCTTCCTGTGAGACTGAGATGCTCTTACTCACTGTTTCTAATACACCAACTGATCAAAGAAACCAGAGACCCTTCACACAGACCCTTCTATAATGCAGAAGACTAGCAAGTTCTGTGCAACTGTCTGCATGGTATCATTGGTATTTATTAAGTCTTTTTTAACCTTTTGAGACAATCCTCAAACACAAAGTTCGTTGTGAGATAATAAAATATTGCAAGACTGAAAGTTTTCTTTTTACTCTCCAGGAAACTAAAGAGGGTCTCTTCTGAAATGTTTCCCATGTCCTCTTTCCTGCTTTTGGCTAAGATAATTTTATATGGCAGTTGAGAAATCCTTGGTGCTTGGTGATGTTACTCAGTTTGGGTAATGAAATATCTGCAAGAAAACAACCACGTTCAGAAAGCACCAAGTATTTCTCATTTCACAGGGGCACAGTGATTAGAATAGAGTATTGCAGGCTGACTCTGCTCACTGCAAAGAGTTCACTCATGACTGACTCAAGGTTGACTTAGTCTTCCATCTTTCCAAAGTAAAAGGAGAACCCAGATTGTTGGGCTGACATTATAAACTGCCCAGAGAATTCTGCAAAACCCTGTGAAGTGGTATATAAGTCTATGATATTGCTATTTGCTGAACTACAAATATTCTCCTTTATTGATATAATTGTCCAGTCAGTGGTTCATCTTCCTGTCTATCTAGGTCATTCACAGATATTATTACAATCTTGCAAATTAACCACATATTGACTCTGCCATCATTGACCTATGAAGAACGGTTGCTGGAATTGGGCATGGCTAGTCTAGTGAAGAGAAGGAGCAGGGGAGACATGATAGCAGTGTTCCAATATTTGAGGGGCTGCCACAGAGAGGAGGGGGTCAAGCTATTTTCCAAAGCACCTGAAGGCCGGACAAGGAAAAATGGATGGAAACTGAATAAAGAGAGATTTAACCTGGAAATAAGGAGACATTTTCTAACAGTGAGAACAATCAATCAGTGGAACCCAAGTTGCCCTCAGAAGTTGTGGAAGTTTCATCACTTGAGACTTTCAAGAAGAGATTGGACTGACATTTGTCAAAAATGGTGTAGGGTCTCCTGCTTGGGCAGTGGGTTGGACTAGGTGACCTACAAGGTCCCTTCCAACTCTGTTATTCTGTAACCTGTAGACCTGGAACATTTTACATTTGTAAAATGTATTAATTTTAAAGCTACAACCATCTTGGTTTATCCTCTAGCCAAGCTCAATTAATTGGGGATTTCCCTGTATCTTTATCCCAGCTTTTGAATCAGTAGAAGTTAATCAGGTAAAAATCATCCAAGCTACAACCTCACAAATTTTTAGTTCGAAGAAAAAAGCTCATTGTACCCAAGTGGAACATTTCCTGAGTGAACATGGGTAAGTCTGGACTGTTCATTTTTTTTTTTAAAAAAAAATCCCTTTGGTAAGTTTAAATATATGAATATACAATTAATGATAGCAATTATCTTCATTAAGTGGCTATTCAAACTTCAGAATAGAGGTACCTGAGAAATACAATCTTGGTTAATTGCTTTACAAATAGGCATGGTTTGCTACTTTATCCATAGGAAGTCAGCCCTCACAGATTCCTTCACTTCTGAAACTGAAAACGATTATTAATAGATAATAGCGTGGCAAGCAAATGGCACATTCCGAAAGAACTCATAATTAAATTTCAGCCTAGAGTTAGGCACAAATAACACTTCCAAATTCTTCCTCTGGTAAAGAAGGGGAAAAATATTGGATAAATTGATCCTCAAATTTGTCCAGGGGAAAATAATTTTTACAATAATTTCTTGAAAGTGTGGCTTAGTCACAGAAGTAACAATAAAACAGAGCTTTCTTGTTGTTTTCCTGCAACATTGGGAGCTTTTCCAAAGATTGTGAGGTAGATAAAAGCTGGCATATATCTGTCTGTCTGTCTGTCTGTCTGCCTGCCTGTCTTTCTGCCTGCCTGCCTGCCTACCTACCTACCTACCTACCTACCTACCTACTTATCTATCCATCCATCCATCCATCCATCCATCCATCCATCATCTATCTACAATATCTATATCTGTCTGTCTGTCTGTCTATCTATCTATCTATCTATCTATCTATCTATCTATCTATCTATCTATCTATCTAACTGTCTAACATCTATTCAATTCACTGATTTATGACAACTTTTGAGTCATTTTTTTTTGAAAAAGATTTTATTAGTTTTCTACAAACAAACAAGACAAACAAAACATAAAAACATCAATTCTCATGTGTACATCCAGTGTGTCAGTTGGTTCACCATTTTTGTGCATTCATTCTGTAGTCTCAATTACAATTATGTTACATAACAACTCATATTGTCAATCCAAACTTATATATCCTAATATCACTAAAAAAAGAAGTTTTTGACTATATTTTTAATCATTCATGCTTTATGAGCTAACAATACTTTAAACCAGTTTACTCTATAACAAATCATATAATCATATCAAATCAATCCTAAAAAACCCTTTATAAATATAATGTCAAATAACAAAATAATAGCAAAATAAAGATATTCCTTACTGTCTAGCATTCTAAATATTCTATTATCGTATTTTATCATCTAGCCATTGATAAAAAAGATCCCAAATTTCATAAAATTGTTTATCCTCTTGCTCTCTAATTTCAAATGTCAATCTACTCATCTCAGCACATTCCAATATTTTCTTAATAATTTCTTCCTGTAATGGTATTTTCTCATTCTTCCAATTTTTAGCAAATACAATCCTAGCTGCTGTTAATAGATTTACAATCAGGTACTTCAATCTTTACTATATATATCAGGTAAAATTCCCAATAAGAAGATCTCTGGTTTCAAGTCTATATGTTTCTTTTTTCCAACCACATGCGAATTATAGTCCAATATTTTCTAGCATCCTCACAAGTCCACCACATATGGTAATACGAGCTGGGTATCTGATGACATTTCCAGCATTTTTCAGATTTGTTCTTAAACATTCTTACTATTCTTGTCGGGGGAAAGTGCCACCTGTAAAACATCTTATACAAGTTTTCTTTATATGCTGTTGACATTGTCATTTTATAATTTTGAGACCACAATTCCTGCCATTTCTCTAGATCAATCCCATATCCAAAATTCTTCCCCCAAACAATCATAGTTTCTTTGACTTGTTCTTCCTCTAATTTCATTCCCAGTAAATAACCATATAATTTTTTAATCACCTTCTAACTTTTGAGTCATTTTTTCATAGTTAATTGCTTAAGTGTTGCCATTAGTACTATTAGATCCCATAATAATGTGTGGTCCATATAATTTGTATGATAACTAAAACTGATACATTTAAAAAAAAAAAATGGCTTTTTTTCAAGTTATTTATGGTCACTGGTCGAGTTTCTGTCTCACTCAAACTAATAATAACTATATTTCATTTATATTTATTAACATTTATCCACATGTATCTATACTATCTCAGTGAGATATATCTCATTGAGTATGAGGACTTGTTCTGAATCGATATTTATAGATGTTAGAGCTATAAGGGTGAATAACATCATTATCAAATGCAAAACCCAAGCAAATTTTAATTTTCAACTACTTATGAAATCTGAAATATAGTTGTGGCAAAAAAAACACACCAAAAAAACAAAAAACAAAAACCAACTAGTTTATATTAATTGAGTCCTTAATTATTCTAAGTACTTCATATAAACTACAAAGTCATTTTCATCCAAGTATTACCCTATTTGAGACAATATTCCACCCTAGAAGCTGGTTAGAGAATCTTTAAGCAGAATATGTCCATTCATTATAGACAATATGAACTGCAAGTATGCAGAAAAGATCCCTCTCCTAAACCAGACCCCTGGTGCCAGGCCACAGCTGGTTGGGAACCGGGCCTCACAAGCAGCGGGTGAATGTGTATGTGCATGTTCACGAATCTGCAAAAACATCCTCTCTCCTAACACCTTCTACCACTGATCTGCAGAGCTGAAAAGGTTGGGGACCACTGTCAACAATCTAGATTAGGAGGCTAGGAATCTTCTCAGTTGCATCCATATCTCTGTGTGTGCATGTGTGTCTGTCTGTCTGTCTCTCTCTCTCTCTCTGTCTGTCTCTCTCTCTCTGCCTCTGTCTCTCTCTCTCTCTCTCTGTCTCTGTTTTTCTGTCTCTGTCTCTGTCTGTCTTTGTCTCTCTCTCTCTCTGTCTGTCTCTCTCTCTCTCTCTGCCTCTGTCTCTGTCTCTGTCTCTCTCTCTCTGTCTGTCTCTCTGTCTCTCTCTCTGTCTCTCTCTGACTCTGTCTTTCTGTTTCTATCTCTATCTCTATCTCTATCTCTATCTCTATCTCTATCTCTATCTCTGACTCTCTCTATCTCTGACTCTTTCTCTCTCTCTTTCTCTGACTCTCTCTCTCTCTCTCTCTCTGCCTGTCTTTCTGTCTCTGTCTCTGTCTCTCTCTGTCTTTCTGTCTCTGTTTTTCTGTCTCTGTCTCTCTGTCTATGTCTCTCTGTCTTTCTGTCTCTCCATGTCTCTGTCTCTGTCTCTGTCTCTCTCTCACTCTATCTCCCTCTCTCTCTTTCTGTCTCTGTCTTTCTGTCTATGTCTCTCTGTCTATGTCTCTCTGTCTTTCTGTCTCTCCATGTCTCTCTCTCTCTCTCTCACACACACACACATACAGACACAGACACACATTTGGGAGAGCTATGAAAATAGTCCTTTATATTCTGAGTTTTACAATCTCCATAACATGTGAATCGGTTTCATCTTTTCTTCTTGTCATTTTTATTGAGTTATGAGTCAGTAGGAGGTGGCACACAAATGATGGGAATAAATAAAACCTATAGGTAGATGACAATGCCAAAAACATTATTAGATCTTTATCAGGCTTCCACGCATGACACCACAGCAATTTGGAATAAATACATCCCCATTGTTTCTTTGATATGCGCAAAAAAATGAATGTTTTCCCAGGTACATTGTTTAACAAAGTTGTCAATATTTTCTTTGCAACAGTTAACTACACATAGATTAGATAAATTGTATTTTATTTCACAAAAAAGAACTCCATAATAGCATAAGTCATTATTATGAAACTATACTTTAGGGAAGCATAGAATTCACAGACTGTGGATGTTTTAAGATTTAGCACAGAATGAACTTATGCATTCTTTCCATTTAAAATATTATTCAGCAAGTGGTGGCTTTGGTGACAGAATGTTGCTAATGGTTCTGAAAGTATAATAGGGTAAACATACATTATTAATGCATTTTTGTGAGAAATTACTAAAGATCAGAGTTGCACTTCTACATTGCTTCATAAATATGGTAGAACCTTTGCAATGCCTTCTTAATTGTAGGCTTATTTCGCTAGTGTTTGAATGTAACTGTAATGGTGATATATTATAGTTAACTCATAGGAGCACCAGAAGAAAACAGAAAGGGATGCTTTTATAAGTGTTGAAAATTTCAAATTTTAAGAGAAGTTTCCCCAAGAGTATAAAGGTGAACAAAATCCAGTTTGTCCTGACCAAATTTGGATATGAGATTTTTAAAATGCTAGTTGATTTACAGAGAGTTTTACATTTATTCTATGATCAATCAGAATGGCATGGTCTGCCCATGCTTTTCTATAAATCATCTGCTAGAATTTCTACATAGTGGTGCTTTTAAAGTTGTAGCTTTTTACACAGCAACTGGTCAGCTCTTAAACCTAAATACCTTAACATATCAGTACTACAATTCCCATCAGCCTAACCATATGCCCCCTTTGGACTTAACACTGAGTAACAGCATTTCTCAGCTGTAATTCTAGCTTTCTTTTCACACAAGAATACTATGCCCTTGGGTATATATTATTCTACAGCATTCTACATTTTGTTTCCTCAGTAACAAAAACCATATGAACTTGCTTCATCTTTATTCCACTTCTTCCGATGACCCACTTCAGCCATGAAATCTTGAAGTTCAGGATGGTATGTATCCTTTGTCATCCTCAATGTCTGGCATTCAGATTTGTTTGGGTGTTTTCCTGTTACAACTTTAAAAGCACCACTACTATGACATGGGAAAATACCCGAACAAAGCTGAATGCCAGATATATATATATATATATATATATATATATATATATATATATATATATATATATATATATATATATATATATATATTTTCTGAGGTTCTCGCGGGTATTTGTATGTGGATCTTTGGTTATTCGGGTTTTCTCCCGCGTAAGATTGGAAGTATCTAGGCAACGTTTCGATGAAGTCTCATTCATCATCTTCAGGCTTGGTCTTCAGCTCTGTGCTTCTCAGAGTGATGTGAGCTTGCAGCTGCTTCTTCCTTTTAACTGCTAGTGGGGGTGTGACTTGATTGGGTGGGGGCTTGGCTTTGTTCTGATTGGGTGGAGGTGTGTTCTCATTGGTTGGGGGCTTGGCTGTGTTCTGATTGGGTGGGGGTGTGTTCTCATTGGTTGACTCACACCCACACAGAAGATGAGACACGACCACGGACAAGAAGCCGCACTGCAGCTGCCTCACTACCCACTTCAAACCCCTCTGAGCCATACATGAAGCGAACTGACCCCCACCATGAAGATGCAGCATGACCACGAACTCGAAGCCAAACAGCAAGATCACAGCTCACCAGCTCAAATCCCCCAGCAACTAAGACTAACCTGAGCACAACCAAGCCCCCACCTGAACAGAACACGCCTCCAGACAATCAGAACACAGCCAACCCCCCAACCAATCAGAACACAGCCAAACCCCCAACCAATGAGAACACACCCCCACCCAATCAGAACATAGCCAAGCCCCCAACCAATGAGAACACACCCCCAATCAGAACAAAGCCAAGCCCCCACCCAATCAAGTCACACCCCCACTAGCAGTTAAAAGGAAGGAGCAGCTGCAAGCTCACATCACTCTGAGAAGCACAGAGCTGAAGACCAAGCCTGAAGATGATGAATGAGACTTCATCTAAACGTTGCCTAGATACTTCCAATCTTACGCGGGAGAAAACCCGAATAACCAAAGATAGATAGATAGATAGATAGATAGATAGATAGATAGATAGATAGATAGATAGATAGATATATTAATATTAATCTTGGGAAAGTTTGAAACCTAACAAGATGACTTCAATACTTTACTACTTTAGGACTTTCAAAAAGGATGAATCTGGGTGCTTAGTTAAAGTCTGTTCATAGACACTGATAAATAACTGAGACAGAAGAAACACACCAGCCAAGGGAGCAAGAGATTTTGTAGATGATGCATAGTTTTTGCTATTCTTGCTTAGGAGAAAATATTTTTTAAAATCATAGTAAGTCCCTCTCTCTCCCCCCCAAAACATCCCAAGATTGACATGAATGACAGAATCGCTATTATCGTGAGCCGTAGGAGAACAAATGTGCAAATGAACAAAGAGTCTGGTCACTTAAATTAGGAAATGAGAAATTGTAATTGGGGGGTAAGAAGAATGGAACTGTGGATGGAGATGATTCTCAATTAATTAGAAGCATGGACTTAGGGAAAGATCAAAGACATTTGAATAATTGCTCAGACTCCCGTGAACGTGTTTAATTCGGGGTATTGGATATCCATAGGCAAAGTAAACTTCATATTATTCCCCCTCCCCACCCATTCATCTGCTTTGGGTTGATATACAGGGGCTGAAATGTCTGATATTGGTGACAAATGACCTCAACCAGAAGTGTTTGATTTCAGTATTCATAATGCAATCTGACAAACAGCGTTTTGGGTTAGTGAGAATTCCTGATATAATTATGTTAATTTGCAATATGTTTCTTGGTAGATGTTTAATAGCACACATGCCGAAATTAAAACTTGTATATTACATTTAAAATTAGGGGTAAAAATAGATATACATTGCAGGGTGCTTTATATAGACATCATTTTATCGGAAAATATGATTACATCTTCGTAGATGTGTTTACTTCTGTCTGTTTATTGCTGCACCTTTTTGTTTTTAAAGTGTATAATCTTGATTTAGACTTCCTTTACAATGAATGTATAACATTTATAGGGCAGACAGATTGTTAGTTTATTTATGCTGAAGTGCTAAGTCAGCTTAATTATTTACCACCAGGGTATAAAATATTAGATTGGCAGTTGGGTGAGGAGGAGGGAGAGAAATCTGTATTGTGATAAGTATAATATTCCCATATTAACTATAACCTTGAGAACAGTTAAGATAATGGCAGCTAGGGATTCGGAGAAATATGCCTTTTATTAGTGTGGATATTTTAACTTTCCACATGCTTGCAATGAATAATTAAGATATTTGCCTACAGTGACAGATCCACAATCTTAACAAATAGATTCAAATTAGTGTGTGTGTGTGTGTGTGTTTGCACTCGTGTCCGAAGCACCGATTTTCTTCTAGGTTGAAAGGATTAGCTGATGACATCAATGTTTCCAGGAGACACCCAGTTGGGAGAGGTCTTTTCCTGTCCCTGGCAGGAGCTGGAGTGAAGGACAAGATCTCAACCTCACCCCACAGCAGCACTCGAACATAGGCTTGTTAACCTCCTGCCCCAGAGTCCCAACCCCTTGAGCCACCATCTCCTTTAATTATTGTGCTGTATTGGAAGCACCTGATCTCCAGTTTATGACCCACTTTGAGTATTCAAAAAACAAGCAAAAGAGAAAAAAACTGAAACATAGAGTAGACCTTGGAGTGGTATCACAATTTTCTGTACTTGAATACAAAGAGTACAATAGCCAGTACTTAGATGGACAAGTCCAGAGACTGCATGGAATAATTTGGTTTTTTTTAATCATATTTTATAGTCACACATCTCACATGAACATGGTTTTGAATGCCATACAATCCTTAATTCAAAAAAACCCTCAACCCGTCATTAATAAGCTAGTAACAGTATAAATAAGAAAATATGTCACAAAATAAATATCTCACATTCACTGATATAATTTTACAACATTGCATAAGTAAACATCATTTTAATTTCGCAAAATGAAAGTATAGCACATACTACATACATGATGTCCCTGACAACTGGTATCAGAATATTTGTTTCTGGGTTCCCAGATTTTTTTTTTTATATACATCACTTTCATGGTGAAAAAGATCCCATTTGACTATTTTTGTCATTTAAAGAAAAAAAAAAAAAAGGATTTGACATTGTTAAGTTTGGTAGGAATAGAAGATGATGATCATATACATATAGAGGCCATCAGTGGCCTAAGGCACAGACTGTTGAACATGGCTGACAGAACGTACGGAAATATGAGAAAACTGTAATGAGCAATACATGATTTATTTATTGCCATAATGAGTCAAATGGAAGAAAACAGATTACACTGTTGACATGCCCATAGAGAAGGAAACAAGTAAATGAAAAATACAACAATTTGCCAACTGAATCCGAGGATCTAGAGTATACTGTATGATTCCAAACATGTTTTTAAACATGGTTTCATCATTCATTTACCATTTTTTTCCAAGTGCAAGCAGTCCCAATAGGAATCTGAATCTGAATTTCCTATTTTTTTAGGTCACTAGTGAAACTTATTTTTTAAATAATGACTTGAGGATGTCTTTTCTGGTGTCTAATTTTTATTTTATTTTTTGCATGGAGACGTGGGGTTATAATAGGATAGAGGGAATTCTAGAACAACTGCCAAATAACGTCTCTCTGGGATTGTTAAATTAAATATATATTAAGTGGTAGACAAACTTCTTAACTTATTTAAAAAGTTGAACTGTTGGGGCAAGAATCATATATTTGAAGATACCAAATCTCTCCCTCTCCCTCTCCCTCTTTTCTCTCTTTTCTCTCTCTTTCTTTGCATTTCTAAATAATACAGTACATCATTTCCCACAGTTCATTCTTCTTCAGACAAACAAGTAGATGTATGAATTGATGCCTTTTCAATTCTTCATCTTTTTAACTGCTGCTATATATATATATATATTTTCAAGAAATCAGAAACACATGAAGAAAAGTCGTTGTGGGAAGTACTGGTACAATCATTAGATTGCTTTCTCCTTTTGCATGGAATAGGATTATAGAACAGGCATGGTGAAATTTTTGCAAGAACAAGTCAATGGTTTTTGTTCCATATTCTCAGAGATATGGGATCAGCTGGTCTAAAAAAATGGTCAGATGCTTGGCAACTGGTTCATACTTATTATCATTGCAGTGTGCCAGGGTCATGCAAGCATCTTCTGCAACTTTTTGACAAGCAAAGCCAATGGGAAAACTGGATTCACTTAACAACCGGGTTACTAACTTAACAACTGCAGTGATTCACTTAACAACTGTGGCAAGAAAAGTTGTAAAATGGGCAAAACTCAAAGGTCTCACTTAGCAACTGAAACTTTGGGCTCAATTGTGATCAAAAGAATGAGGACTACCTATATATATAAGTGTGTGTGAGAGAGTGTGTATGTATGCACCATATATTCTCTCTATATATACTATATATTCTTCTGATTACTTATATATGAAAATAAAGCTGTTCTCTGATATAATTGAATTGCTTCTTCAGCTATAAACAAATATAAAATAAAATGCATATAAATCATGTATTAGAAGTAAATAGTGAAACAGAACAGAACATGAAGCCTTACATAGAGTCCCAGGGTACTGTGAACATAAGTTATATTACAACTAATTAAATTTAAGAGTACTAATTCAGAGCAGAAAGTAGAGGGACCCTGGGAATGTGTGGGAAAACAGCTGTTCAGCTCATGCTGATAATGGGTTTTTTGTTTTAGATGTACCCCCTTCTACTTAGGGAAATATAACAATTTGGAAGTCTATTTCCCATCTCTGATTGCAGATTTTAAATTTTAGTTAGGTGTACCATGCAAAAGATCAAATAGTCATTTTTACCCTTTGTTGGGAATGACTTGCTGCATTGGCATTGTGGGATGAGACAATATTGTGGGATGCCAGGTTTTTCATCTCACCTGGTTAAAAATATTTAATAGCTTTGCCCAGTCAGTATCTAAAGTACTTTGCCTAAGTCAGAAAAAAAATATTCTGGTGAGTCTGAAAACCCAGAAGACTAAACTTCTGGTCCCTGTGATTGACACAGTCCTGAAAAATAATCCTGTGTTTGACCTAGTCCTGCAAAATAATGAAGGCAAAATATTTGTCTTCATTCATGAGAAAAATAAAATAAAATGAAGCTGTGTATATAAATGTTCTGCCAAGCATCGGGCTCTTATGTAATAAGCTCAGCTGGATATCTTTGATGTTTGCCCCAGGGAGAAACTTACCATCACCACAAAGTGACACTGCTTTCATGAGTCCTTACAGTTGTCGGTAAGGTTTTTTTTAGAAGTGGTTTTCTACTGCCTTCTTCCTAGGACTGAGAGAAAGTGACTGGCTCAATGCTACCCAGCTGGCTTCTTGACCAAGGTGGGACTAGAACTCAACACCTTCCATTTCTAGCCTGATGCCTTAACCACTACATCAATTTGGCTCTCACATACATGTACATGCAAATGTTAACAGACAATTCTTCTTCTTGTGCCATTTGCATCATTATTGGATGTTGCTGATCATGATGGTGATCCTATTTTTATCAACAGCTGTATGAAGTGCTGTTGAGTTTTGTCCAAACCAGATTTTGAAGCCATGATGTTCTTCTTTTGCCTGAATGTCATTTGCCTTCAATCTTTCCTTGGAGGATTAAGTATATCATATTTTTATGGGTGTCACATCACATGTCTGAAATATTCTAACTTTTGCTTTTTAATGGTTTTGATGATTTCCCTTGGCTTTCCCAGGCAGCTTATTTCTGACTTTGTAAACCTAAATTATACATAACAGCTGTCTGTAAATCTATATTTAAATGTTTCTCATCTCTTCAAGTGACTTTCTATCAGAGACCAACTCTCCACTCCATGGAGAAGGATAGAAAAGTTGTAACACCTGAAAAGCCAGATTTAACAAACAATACAAAACAACTATCCTTTGCTGCAAAATTGAAGTACCTTTCTCTTTCCAAGAGAAATTAAAATTATTATTTTGAGCCAAATACTATGTCCTACAAATCCACAATTCCTGATACCTTGCTAAATCGCCAACATTAGAGTATAACCAAGAAAAAAAGAAAAAAAAAAAAAAACATGCTTATTTAACACTCATCAACTGTTCCAGATTTAGCCTACGTTCAATTCCATATCCTTTTGGATACCAATAAATATAATTATTTTCCACTTACCAGAATTGGACTGACAATTTTAGACAAGCTTGAATTATATTGGAAATCAAGAAAAACCTAATGTTAATTGTACTAAAAGAAAAGTCAGGGTCTTTTTGAAGACGATTGAATATATCCAATCAGGAATTAAAATTTTTGTACTGATTAAGGTGAAGAGTTCAGATACTTGAGCAAATATCTTGGACAATTCCTTTCAGACTATACCAAAGAAATATCAAGGACAATAGTGTTAATTTTAAATTCTCTCACATAAGAAAGCAAGAATTACTAAATTGCACATTAAAGCTGAATCATAATGAAGAGTTATCAGTGGCTTATGGGGCAAAATAAATAAATAGATAATGAGTTAATAACAGGTCATACCTCACAATCTGAAGGGTATAATTTGATATAAATATAATGAAAAGGAAAGGGAAGGATTTTCAGTAGCACACATTTTTTTTAATCAACTGGAAGCAAACTTTGAATATGAATCAATGAGATTAATTCTAGTTTAACATCCAATATCTCTCCGCAGTCACATCCTTTCTCACTCTTCCCGCTTTGAGCTATTGTTGCCAAATCAAGATTGTATGTTAATTTGAGAGTTTTCTGCCTTTTGTGCTTTGGCTTCTTTTCGTGGGAGACAATTCTCTGAAAATTATTTGTATTCCAATATGCTGAGTGTGAACCCAGATTCTTCACTTTCCTTCTAATTAGATAAACCTTTTACCTGTAGGGACAGCAAAGCAATTCAGAGTAATTCTTCCTTCTGATCAGAAACTGATTATCTCAAGATGAGTCTATTTGCTGCCATGTCCATGGGAACTGCAATTACACAACCACTGATTTTTGTGACTCAGCCATAGAAAGGGGAATCAAAGGAATAAGTAATATTATATATTTAAAGCCTTAAAAAGTAGAGGAAAATCAATTTAATAGGCAAAAGTATAGGCCTTGCAGAATTATTTTATCCCCTTATGTAATGGTGAATTATTACTGTTTGTTCTAGTTCATATTAATTTTGGGGAAAGAACTTATAGCAATATCGAGGTGGTTACTGGAAGATTTTAAATTAGAAAATTGTCTCAACTGGAAGCCATTCTCTTTCATAGACACTGCTTAGCAAGTCCTGAACATGTATACAATGAAACCTTAATTTTCTAGACTTTCAATTTAGTGAACTTTTCAGACAACGAATCAAATTTCATTGCAAGTTATATCAGTTGTGTCATTTTTGACATGATGATGACTTTTGTGTCAGTAGTATGTTATTGACAGAAGGTGGCTTCTTCCCTTGTGCCATCATTCTGCTGAATGCCTAATTTTTGCAGCTGACAAAATACACTTATCACAATTGGTTGTTTTTTTTTAACCTAATATGCGTGTATATTAATGCATGTATTAATGAAAATAAAGACTAAGGGTGATATGATAGCAGTGTTCCAATTTCTCAAGGGCTATTATGAAGAAGAAGGAGTTAAGCTATTCTCCAAAGCACCTGAGGGCAGGAGAAGAAAGCAATGGGTGGAAACTAATCAAGGAGATAAGCAACCTAGAACTAAGGAGATACTTCCTGACAATAAGAAGAATTAACCAGTGGAACAATTTCCCTCAAAAATTGTGGGTGGTCCAACATTGGAAATTTTAAAGAAGAGATTGGACAATCATTTGTCTGAAATTATATAGGACATGGGTGTCAAACATGCCACGTCATGTTGCCATCATGTGATGTTTTATGACATCTTTCCCATTTGTGGAGCTGGGGTGGGCATGACCTGCATGTGACGCAGCCAGGCCATGTGCCACCATTTTGACACCTCTGGTATAGGGTCTCCTGCTCAAGAAGGGGGTTGGACTAGAAGACCTCCAAAGTCCCTCCAACTCTATTATTCTGTTATATGTATCTATAGGTTGTGGCTGCAATACTATTATTTATCCCCTCTATTATTTTTTATTTCCTCTTTTATTTCCTGTCCTTCTGCTCCTCCTGCTCCTGCTCCTCCTCCCCCCAGCATTGGCTCTCCTCCTCCTCCTCCTCCTCCTCCTTCCTCCTCCTCCTCCTCCTCCTCCTCCTCCTCCTCCTCCTCCTCCTCCTCCTCCTCCTCCTCCTCCTCTCTTCTTCTTCTTCTTCTTCTTCTTCTTCTTCTCTCTTCTTCTTCTTCTTCTTCTTCTTCTTCTTCTTCTTCTTCTTCTTCTTCTTCTTCTTCTTCTTCTTCTTCTTCTTCTTCCTTGTATGTCTAACCACACTTGGCCAGATAAACAAAGTGTACATAAAGTGTAAGTTGTTATCCTGATGTAGAAGATGTCATTTACCTCATCATGCAAACAAAGCTTCTTCTTGTTTGGGTTCCCCGTGCATTTTGGGGTGTGGGGGATGAATGATTGATTGAACTAATTAGTTTCAGTTCTGCTACTTGGGCTTTGTTCAGAACAACAGTATAATAGAGTTAGAAGGGACCTGGGAGGTCTTCTAGCCCAATCCCTTGTTTGAGCAGGAGGCCCTATACCATTTCAGAAAAATGGCTTGTCCAGTCTCTTTTTTGTCTGAAATGATATAGGGTTCCTGGTAAGGTCAATCTTGGTTCAATAGTGGTTTCCTGTTTCCTTTTTTCATTGAAATCTGTCTCTTCATTGTCCAAGCATTAACCCAGTCTGACCTCACTTAGGTCAGGTTCCCTGTCCCTTAATGAATATTGATCACATATTGTTAGATCTGGGGTGGATCGGGTCGAAGGAGACATGAGACCATTCTGTGATTTCAGCTCTTTATTATAGATGAGAATAGTCTGGGGGAATGCGAGCCGTGGCAGCCCTTCATATAGGACTGGCTCGCGGCTCGGCGGCCAATGGCAGCGCTTTGAATCTCCTGCGATCGCCACAGCCAATCGCGGTAGATTCCCAGTGCTCCAATCCCCGGCCGAGTACTCGACCAATCAGGTTGCTGTCCGTTTGGACCAATCAGTAAAGAGGGTTTGGAGTATGCTAATATCGTACACATATAGCCTTACAAACCCATCTATTCACAATGCCCTTATTATTTTATCAGTTACTGCAGAACACCGAGAGTATTTCTATAGTGCCATTCCCCGTTTTCATTACCAGCATACATAGAAAGAATAGATTTCTTGTAACTGTAGGACAAAAAAAAAATCATGCCTGACTATAACAATACAGTTTTGACAAAAGTAAAAGGACTGTGATGGGATAGATGGATTTATTTTAAACTGAGCCAGAGGTTTAACTGAAACTTATTACAACTACCTTAAAGAAAAAAAAAGCAAGCAAAAAAAAAATTCCACCGATCTGTTCTCTCTCATGATTTCACATGCCTCTCAAGCAGAAAAGAAATGTTAGCAGTTTACAGTGATGTGATCTTGAAAAATTGTGGGGAAAATAATGGATGACGTGATGTCAGAGAAAACCAAGTGAAAAAAAAAAAAACTTACTTGGAATGGGGTGGCAATTGAATCTTAAGAAGGCAACAACAACAACAAAAAAAAGGCTGGTTTGGAATGGAAAGCTTCAGGAACAATTATTACAAATATGCCATGTGTGTGTATGAGAGAGAGAGAGAGAGCTATCAATTACAAAACATCACTTTTTTAAAAAAAAGAATCAAACTATCCAAACACAAATATCACTGTCATTATCAACCACTGTATGGTCATAAACTTCTCCAAAAACAAATCAGTTCTTGACATCTAATTTTTCCTTTGTTCCAGGAAATGATAACATTATTATTAGAATTCTATTAACCACTTCATAGAAATCAAGAACCAGGAGCAAGAATAAGAATAGGCTAAGAAGAGTAAGGCAGTTGAGCTAAGTACCAGATATATTGAATAAATTAGGCTACCCTGTAAAGGTGATGCATTTATGTGATTACTGTCTATTTTATCACTATATTTCTTTTTAGCTATTTCACCCTGGAATCAGATTATGCATTTTATTTTGTTTTTGCTTTGTTGATATGGTCATAAGGCTAATCAATTAATAAACTATTACTAAAAAGAATGACTATGGAGATTCTCAGTCACCAGGTCATGGTTGTTCTAAAGGTGCTTTCTCATGAGACAACTTGGATTTTCTGGTTTTTCTTTGAAGATGTTTTGCTTCTCATCCAAGAAGCTTCTTCAGTTCTGAAAAAGCATCTTGGGTGAGAAGCGAAATGTCTTCAAAGAAAAACCAGAAGGTCCAGCTGCCTTTTGAAAAAGCACCTTTGGGATACTAATAAGAATGTTTTATCTCTATGAGACTTGATGGTAAAGTGATAGGTAGAATTGCCCCCACTGATTAATTATTCTCGCTGTCAGGAAATCTCTCCTTAGTTCTAGGTTGCCTCTCTCCCTGATTACTTTCCATCCATTGCTTCTTGTCCTGCCTTCAGGTGCTTTGGAGAATAGATTGTCCTCCTCATCTTTGTGGCAGCCACTGAGTATTGGAATACTGCTATTATGTCACTCCTCCTAGTCCTTCTTTTCATTCAACTAGATATATCCAATTCCTGCAACCATTCTTCATAAGTTTTAGCCTCCAGTCCCCTAATCATCTTTGTTGCTCTTCTCTGCACTCTCAACATCTTTTTTATATTGTGTCGATCAAAACTGGATGCAATATTGCAAGTGTGATCTTACCAAGGCATTATAAAGTGGGGCTAATACTTCATGTGATCTTGCTTCTATCCCTCTGTTAATGTACCCTAGGACTGTTGGTGGGTTTTTTTTTGTTTTTTTTTTTTTGCCACTATAGCACCCTGCTGGCTCATATTTAAATGATTGTCCACTAGGACTCCCCAAAATGCATGTCTTTCATGTAAGTCCATATAGCATACAATCAAAGTGCTTACTAAAATTTTAGCAATAATAAGTGTGTGATTATAGCTTTAAAGACAGGCAAAGCTAAATGAAAATGATGCAATACAATTTAGTAATGAAGATTTAATTCCAGAAGAAAGCTATAAATATTTGGGAATTTTAGAAGCTTCTGATTTATAACAGAATCAGATGAAGCCAATAACGTTTGCTGCAGGCAGTCAATCAAGGAAAGCTCTTCAAAACAACAAAGGGGAAGGCTGAATGTAGGAGAGAAATAATTGAAAATCATTTTTAATTGGAAGATTCAACAAGTAACAAACAATAGCAAATGTCTCTTTTGGAGTATAAAGGGTGATGCAATTGGCCATTTGATCAGTGGTGGCAGCAAAATTTCACAAACTGACTGTAAGCAGCATCATGACTGAATTGCCAGAGTTATTCACTTGAAACTTTGCCATTTGATATCAATGTAGCAAAAACTCCTGAGACAATCAAGTTGAGGAAAATGAGCAAGTTATGGTTTTAAGATCCAAACAGATAGTAAGATACCCAGTATAACAGTTATTGAAGTCTAATTCCATGATGCTAGGATTCAAATATCGGGACTTGAAAATTGAAATTAAATGCTTATGGGAAAAGAAACCCATTGCTATATCAATCATGACTAGAGTTCTTGGGGGAACAGCTAAAGGACTTCCCAAAAATCTAGAAATATTGAATTTCCTAATTTTAGAAAGCAAACACCTTGCTTGGAATTGTCTACATTCTTAGACACTACCTCATTCTTGGGTCCTTGATTACTACTCAAATTATTCAGTTTACACCAGCCTTAGACTCTGATCTAATTATCGAACACCCACATGTGATAAAATAAAATAATTGGAAATCCTTAATGATATGTGTAAGTAGGGATACACAGATGCGTCTCTCCAGATTTTCATGCATCACTCTCTGCAGCTGCTTTAATTCCTGGTAGAGTAAGAATTCAATGTGGATTTGGAATTCATCAGGATTTATAAAGCAAATTTGACATAGTCTGGGTTTCATCAAATACGTATAAGACAATGATTTTCCCCTTCCATTCATTGTAAAGATTATATAAAAAAACCAGGATGAGCGTTTCAAACCTGGCCTGAATTTTTGAGGAATCAAGAAATGATTTGTCCTACTTTATATACAATATTCCCCAAGACCAGCCTAGTGGCCTAGTGGTGAAGACGTTCACCTCCCACTTGGTTGTGAGTTCAATCCTAAGTAGCAGCATATTTTTCTTTCCTAAGTGCAAAGAAAAAAAAAAAAATGCTGTGAACACTGCATAGCATCAGGAAGGGCATTTGGCCAGTAAATATTCAGCTCCATCTAGTCACCAGGATTCTACCCTGAATTAAGGGATTACAGGATTATAAAAATAAGTGACATACTATATCCCTCCCCACCATTTCAAAAGTTACTAGGTATAAATGTGAATGCTCAGTTCTCTGTATTCATTTTACACAGTGCAATATTTCCATGGCTGATACTATGTATTATAATCAGGATGGGATTCAATTTTCTTTAACAACCAGTTCTGTTGGCATGGCTTAGTTGGTGGGTGTGGCTTGGTGGTCATGTGATTGGTGGCGTGGCCAACTCGATGTCATTCACATCGAGGGGCGCTTCTCCTCGTCTGGCTTCGTGTGACTGTGAGAATTGCTGCAATGGTTGTAAGTATAAAAAACGGTCATAAGTCATTTTTTCAGTGCCATTGTAACTTTGAATGGTCACTAAATGAACTGTTGTAAGTCAAGGATTACCTGTACAAAAATACAAAAAGCTTCTTTGCTTGAAAAAAGCTGCCCTAAATACCAATCATTAGATTAAAAATACCTGCAAGCTGAAGTTACAAATCAGGCAGGGTGCCAGAGCACATTGAGGAATTAAAATAGTTAAAATGCAGTGATAACTATCAGCAGCCAACTCTTGCTCATAAAGTGAAACCCTTTAGCAGAGAGGTCATTTAAGCTCTCCAGAAAGAGCACACCCAGGAGAAGCAATCCTTAGTACCATTTGCACCACTTAAAGATACCAGCTGGTGTCATTTACCTCACAAGATATCCTAAGGAAATCATCCAGATTTAAAGAAAGGTCACATGCCCCTCCCCCCCAGAAAGGCAGTAAAAAGAAATCAGTGCCAAGCTTGCATCCTGCCTCTTAAAAGGACAAAAGGACAGTGCCAGGTACCACTAAAGCAGTGAAGGATGACCCCCCTCCCCAGATAGAAAAAGAAACCATGACTCAGGAAAAAATTCAAACACAATACAAATAATTAAATCACAGGAGTTAAACCAATTACCAGAACAAATAGACACAGGAACTAGTCAGATTTTTCAACCCAGTTTATTTTCAGGAACAGAGATTAACCTTTTTCCTTCCAAACAAAGCTGAATAGGGAAAAATTACAGATACAATTACAGAACAGAATTGAACTTCACCAAAAACCAGTTTTAGACTAAAATTCAGAAAGGATTTGTAAACTCATGTTTGAATGTCAATCTTTCTAATTAGCTAAGAAGTCTTTCCGAATGTCACTCATCTTGGTCCCTTGTCATTAAAAGATGCTTTCCAGTTTTTCATTTTTTTTCTTTAAAGAGCTGATTGTTGCATGTGGCTGGAAGTATATCCAGGGGAGTATCTCCTCCCAACAGCAGTATAAAAAAATTAAAATAACCCTTCCCCTTTAAGAAAATTAAAAAAAAAAAAAACCTCCTTCTGAGACAGTAAGTCTAGGCATACTGCCAAGAATGTAATAAGGGTGAAAAAAACAAAAAACAAAAGGAGATTTCTTCTAACTATCGGTTCTCTGAACTGCTTAAAAGTTAACAAGGAGTTCTATAGAACTGGTTAGAACCGGTAGAATTATAATGGTCCCCACCAGTTCAAACCAATTTAAATCTGATTTGGAGTTTTGGTTTGATTTGATTTAGCCATCAAAATCCAATCAGACGGAGATTTTCCCATCAACTTAAACATTTCCTTTGAATGGGATTTATTTCCTCAACTGAATTGAAGGTTTGAATTCAATCTGAACCAATTTGCCCAACCCTGCTGTGACTTGGAAAATATTTTCATTGATGGAGAGGCAGGAGGCCCAAGCTAATTCTATAGGATATTGTTTCCCAGTAAGTAATTTATATTCTTCAACTTCATGTATTTAAATAGAAAAAGAGCTAATGAAGCACCAGTAAGTGAAACACCTATTGGAATGTTCCTTATTATCCCCCTGCCCTTAAACCTATATGAGATGTAATTACAGTTTCTAGTTGTTTTGTCTGGGACATGCATTATTTCAAGAGAGAATAGTGACAAGTCATAGCATTTCACTCTCTGAATGGCAAACTTGCTTGCAAGTATGTAAATGAGGAAAAGTGGAGAACAGCCTGGAGATATTAACATCTGTGTGAATGAAGCAACCATTTCACAATTCAGTGGACCTTAAACAAAACAGACATTCAAAGCTGTTCAGTACATGAGGCAGATTTTTAAATATGTTCAATTACCGCCTGTTGCCCAGCTGTCACCAGAGCACAGCTTCAGAAACACTGGGGAATTTTGCACTGACATTCCTTGCATGTAAAAATGGTGTTCCACGGGAACTCGCACTGGCATACTAAAGTTGTTCATTATTCACCCCAACCCTCCACCCCCTTGGCAAATTAGAATTCACAGCCACTCTTTTATTTATAGTATGTGGAGGATTGATTGCCAAGGATAGATGGCAGACGATTGGCTGCTTGCCATCCAGTAACGTGGCCTTACTTATATTTGCAACCTGCCCCAGAATTAGGAGTCTCAGAGAAAAGGATATTGAAAGCATAAAATAATATCATGCAGTCCGGGCTGTTTCACATTATTGGTTCCTAATGATTTATGCTAAAGTCATTTGCAGGAAATTGCAAGTCTAGAAATTGGATTCGGGATTGTGGTGGGGTTCTTTGGGAATAAATGAACTCAAAATACTTCTGAGGGCCTGAAAACAACTGAAAGAATGTCCAATATCCTTAACTTAACTGAGCATCTGGCATAGCCTAGATTCTCCACCAAATATAAATTAATCATCATAGTCTTAATTATCTCCTTTGGCTACTCTTTCAATGCATGTTTATTTGCTTTGTTTTCCAAAGGTTTCTGGACAATTAATCAGAATACCACCATTAAATAGTATTGTCACCTTTTTTTTTACTAACAATGGACAAATGAAGTTTAGCTTAATGCTATGCCTCAGAGGACACACCTGTCTGATATGATGTTTCTTTTAGTATATAAAGCCTGGGATTGCATTAGCTTTTCTAATAAAACTATGGACTACTGGAACACCTTGTCAATGACCACACTCAAATATTCACCATCAAAGGATCAGCAAATCTCTATCACCTGCAAACTTTAAAACACTGTATCTGTCAACATCCAGCTTGAGTATCCAAATAAAAGCCTACGATTGTTCAGTTTCCAAAAATCCTTACTGTTTATTGAATACATAGCATATTAATGTCAAAGCAAAAGTAAGTCTAAGTTTCCCAAACTTCAGCCCATAGAATAAAACAACACTTTTCCAAGCTGACCCCCCCCCCAACTTCTCACATAGTCCATGTAAAAAAAGTTCTCACAGTTATGGGAACTGTCTGCTTCAATTCCACACCTTTTGTGATGTCTTTGAACAAGTTCCAGGCTCCCATGGTCTTTAGCAGAATCATAAAATAATCATTTTTCCAGCTAACCCATTTAGAAGTTTTGCTTTTCCATCTAACCCATTCAAAAGCAACACCACCCCTCTCTTACTTTAATGACAAGTTGAAACAAAGAGAGATATGGATGCCAAAGTTGACATTACTAAATATTGCTTGTTAAAGAATATGCTACTTCTAAAGACCTCTGACTTCCATTCTAAGTATTCTAATGACCAGTGAAACTGTGTCTTATAGATTTATTGATAAATCCTATATCAAACTCAGGGTTATTTCCAATCAACTGCAACAAAATAATAAAAGCACTTAATACATAAATCTTCTTCTTCTTCTTAGCATATTCCCGTAGATGCAGGGTCCATTTTTTGGATCATTGAATGTCACTTTGCATGGTCAGCTGCATCTCCAGGACACAGGCCCACAACTTGCATATTTTTTGTTGATGGTGTCTTGAAATGTCTGTTTTGGATGCCCATGAGGTCATCAGCCATTGATTTCTAGTTGATATGCAGTCTTGGCCACAGTGGAAGGTGATGCTCTCTAGCCATGGCCATACCAGTGGAGTCTCATCTTCTCTATAGATGAGAGTGCCACACCAAATGTTGTCAAATGGTATTATTTGTGATGTGGTCAAGAAGGGAGATGCCTGATATCCAATGGAGCATTCACATTTCCATGGCATAGAGATAGCTTTGGTCCCTTAATAAATAAATCCATAAACTTAATACATAAATCTATTAACTAAAACATTTTTAAAAAATCTGGCATCCAGATTAACTTCCAACATACAGTCCCTCATTAATTTTTCTCAGACACCTCACCACATTCCAGTGCTTGAGGAAAGAATCAGGTCTTAAGTACATTTTGAAAAGACAGGAGAGTGTCTTGATGAGAAGGTAGAAGCTGTGGATAATTAAGCTTTCATAAAATTCATCTACTATGCCCTTAAAAACCACCCAGAAACTTCAATTGATCCAGAAGATAGTAGTGCAGCCAATGGGGGAAATCTTTACCATTTTTTTTTTTTTTTAGTTCTTTATGGATATTCTCAGTCATCCAGATCATGGTTGTCCCAAAGCTACTTTTTCAAAAAGCAACTGGACTTCCTTGGTTTTTTGCTTCTTACCCAGGAAGGTTCTTCAGTAAATGTCTATGGAGATTCTCAATCATTTGGTTCATTTTTGTTCCAAATATGTTTTTTTCAAAAGGCAACAGTTCTGAAGAAGCTTCTTGGATTATAAGCAAAAAGAAAGAAAGTCCAAGAAAGTCCAGTTGCCCTTTTGCTTTTTTTTTTTTTTTTTTGTTTTTTTTGGGGGGAAGCACCTTTGGGACAATCTTAACCCTAGTTAAGTCATCTCTCAGTAATAGTGTACAGTGTAGGTGGAGATCAGTGGTGGGATTCAAGGTTTCTTTTTATTACTGGTTCTGTGGGCATGGCTTGGTGGGCGTGGAAGGGGAAGAATACTGTAAAATCTCCAGTCAGAGGTGGTATTTGCTGGTTCTCCAAACTACTCAAAATTTACACTACCGGTTCTCCAGAACTGGTCAGATCCTGCTGAAGACCACCCCTGGTAGAGATGCTTTCATCATCTTGGAGAAGAAGCATGAAACATCTTTAAGAAAAAAACAAAATCCAGTTGCATTTTGAAAAAAAAAATGCCTTTGGGATATCCTTTTAGTGTTCTCTCTCACTCACTTTTTTAAGCCATATTGAGTCATTAGTAGCATACAAATAAAATAAATAAATTCAGACAAGCAGTCACCTTCCACAATTCCTTGCTCAGCAGTAAATGTCAGTACAATGCAGTAGGTTGTAATCAGATAATAACTTAGGAAATATTGTCCCATTTGTAATGCAGAGGAATGCTTTTAAGATGTCATATATTGCTATACTGTATATGGTTATTCACACTGAATCAAGTCCAGGAGGCAATGCTTACTAATTTCCATCTAGTATCATTTAGAAAAAAAAATCAATTAACCCATATTGATCCTTAGAACAAACAGAAGGCCTCAGAATTTATGGGGGGGGGGGGGGGGCATTCTTTGACATGTAGAAGTTTAATAATTCTATTTGATAGAGTTTTATCTGATGGTTTTATTGTATATGAGACTGTAAGTATATAAGCAGTATAAGCACACATCAGCTATGTCACTAAAGCTTCTACTTATTGATTGATTCTAGTTTGGTGCTTCCCAGCCTCAGAATAATTATGAGTAAAATAAATAAGAAATACCATAAGGGGAATAATAAAACAGCAATTTGGACAGTATCTGTCAAGCCCCAGGAAAATCAGGAAACAGTTCAAATGGCTATAAAGATTAACTCTAAACTTAAGCTCTTTACAAGAATCTGAACTATTAACAGGCAAAGGAAGTTAGCAGGAAATAAGAGTAGAAAGAATCCAATCTGGACTTAGATTTTTTTGTGGGCACACAGGAACTCATGACTGATGGTGTTTTTGACCTCCCATTGGGCTCAGCTTGATCATCTCCTATTGTGTTAACGTTATGCAACAGAGATCAAACACCTCCAAGATTGGGGGTTTTCATCCACCCTATCCAAGGCCTGGAAGATCTATCTGAACCCTAAGGGTTTCTGGAATGTAGACAAACAGAAACTTCATTTCAATCTCTGACCACATTACAATTATTTGTCCCAAATACACTTTTTAAAGAGGCAACCGGACTTTCTGGTTGTTTTCTTTGAAGATGTTTAGCTTCTCATCCAAGAAGCTTGCCTGAGGGGACAACCTTGACCTGGATGACTGAGAATCTCCATACCCGTTACATTTATTTGAATGTAAAAGCACATTCAAATAAAACAAACAATTTAAAACTATCCCTTAACAGCAACAACTATTGGCAACTATTTGTGGAGGCAGCTTAGATGTAATGTGGCAAATTTACAGAAATAAATTGATTTTATTGCTTAACAGATAATGCAAGTAAAAATTATCAGAATGCCCTGGAAATTTAAGTAAAAGAGAGGAATTAATTGGTGGTGAAGATCCTTTGTAGAATTGGTAATATGGAAGAATATCTCTGGAATGGAACCATGATAGAGCTGTTTGAATCTCAGGGTTGACCTCAGAGTTCCAGCATTGCAATTTGCCTTGATAGGTTTTTGTGAGAAAAATCAATTTCTCAGGTTGAAAGCAACAGGAGACTCATGAATACTATAAAGAGCTGCTTATTTTAAGCATTTGCAAAGGTGAGACTCCTCCTCCATTTGGAGAGAAAACAGGAAAGATCTTCCATAAGACATACATGATGGTTAAATACATTTCCAGCCCTGGTTACTGCCCCTTATCATTATTGGTTGATTTCTGGGGAGGGGAGTATCTCCCTCTTCCCAGCAATGCTGTCCCATCAGCTGTTCATTTCTAGTAATCTCCATCCCCTTGGCAGGTTGCTATATCCAACTATGGTCATCATTATTAATTTTAGCATGACAACTGATCTCTTGACCTGCAAGCTATCTTTCTTTGACCTGACAACTAACTTTCTGACCAGAATGTGCTAAGATCTTTACAGCCTTGTTTTTGTCTTACAGCAAACATTCTTACACAATGGCTTAATTAATGTCTCATTAGATTTTCTTAGGTTACACAGGAGTTAAATATGGCATTGCATTTGCTCTGTCTTTTACAGGAATAATTCTTTCTTCTCTCCATTTTGAATGCTGCTTGAATTAAAAAAGAAAAAAAAATGTTGATGAGGATAATGTTCAAATTATCAAGGATACACTTTAAAAACAACCCTCCACTATGCCTGAAGAAAAATGTTGATCAGTGTGCACTACCTGCTCTAACATATGCTGGTAAAACATGGACCCTAACCTCACAATTAATATGAAAGTTATGAGTGGCACAAAGAGCCATGGAAAGAATACATGTTCAGCATAACAAGACAAGATAGAAAGACCTGCAGATGGATTAGAAGACAAACGAACACATACAATATCATCAAGAAAGTAAAAGAATTGAGATGGAAATGAGCTGGTCAGTAGAAAGAAGAATTGATGGCAGGTGGACCAAGACAGTCATAGAATGGATCCAAGTTGATCCAAAACATCCATAAAAGAGACTTAAAACATGGATTGACAACCTCAGTGAGTACTATGGGCTCAATTAGAAAAAGAAAGCTCAGGATTGTATAGATTGGAAACCTGTGGAAGAGGCCTTCATCCTTCAGTGGCTAGACAATAGCAATGATGATGATGATGATACTTTTTTAAAAAATCAGTAACTTCCACATATATTACAACTTTAAAAAAAAAAAAAAAATGACTTTAACATTCAACATCGAATCCCTCCAAAAGGTCATATCCAGTTTTACAAATGTTGTAACAACATACTTGAAAAGCCTATTTTCTCCACAAAATTTCTTGGAGACTGTGCTGACATTCTCATTTAAAACATTAACTAATTTTGCAATACATATTTCTGCCAGCAGTTATTCCACCAGAGATATATGTTTTGGAAGTAGATCCATAGATTTCTGCAAACGCTTTGCTAATTCAATTGGAAAGCTTTCTGGGAAATTAATTGTATATCATGGGAACTAGGAAAACAAAAATTTATTTTCCATTTCAGCAAGATCCTCTCAAGTTGACATTTTAAAATGAATTAGTATATCTCATTCCCACCTTATTTAGTGTGACAGTTCTAATTGTGCTAATATTCTCATCTCGGTGGCACCACTCAAAATTGGACTGTCTTGCAAAACAGCTGCTGTACTTGAAAAAGCTGCTAAGCCTTTCAACATAATGAAAAGTGTGTCTCATATTTACATTACTTTTGGAAGAGTAATATAAATTACTCAGTGGGACAATCACTGTTCTCAGTATCCAGTGTGTTCTCACCCTAGGAAAAGATGGGGGAAAGATCATCCTTAAGGATGAACTTGAGGGACGTGGTGGCTCTGTGACTAAGATGCTGAGCTTATCAATCAGAAAGGTCGGCAGTTTGGCAGTTCGGGAGTGGCAGGGGAAGGATAATGTAAAATCTCCAGTCAGAGGTGGTATTTGCCAGTTCTCTCAACTACTCAAAATTTCCACTACTGGTTCTCCAGAATTGGTCAGAACCTGCTGAATATCACCTCTAAATCTTTACCTTTTCCTTAAGGAAACTTGATGCTGGTAAAAGAAAAAGAAAACTTTGCACAAAATCCTGGCACAATTATAATGTGTTTCCCAAAAAGCCATGTGATTCCTGCCAAGGATTTCTCAGCTGCCCATACTACTCTCCAAGGCCCTCGAACTGGCCCTGTGACTCTTCCAGAAGAGGTACTTGTCTTTTGATTTCAGAGACATTCAATTTTGCCTTTTTCCCCTCTCTCTCATGACAACCATCTTGTTCTGTTTGATAATGATAATAGATTCTTGAAATTTTGGCTTTTCAATGCAGAAAAACCACAAAGTCTGATGTCCAGTATGTATCAGCAGCTAAGGCATTAGAATAGAATCAGGGAAGAAGAAGAAAGGAGAAGGGAGAGGGAAGGAGGGAGTGGGATGAGGAAGAGGAGAAAAGAAGAAGGGAGAAGAAAGGGAGAAGGATAAAGAAGGGAGGAGGAGGAGGAGGAGGAGGAGGAGGAGGAGGAGGAGGAGGAGGAGGAGGAGGAAGAAGAAGAAGAAGAAGAAGAAGAAGAAGAAGAAGAAGAAGAAGAAGAAGAAGAAGAAGAAGAAGAAGAAGAAGAAGAAGAAGAAGAAGAAGAAGAATTGACAGAATCTGCAAGCCAGAAAGCTGTACACTTAATTGATATGGCTTGAAAAATGCCTTCTGCCAATCAGGACTTTTTTCCCATTATGAAGATAAAGTGCACTCCACCCAGTGTACAGTTTGCTATCACTATTATTGA
Source organism: Hydrophis major (assembly GCA_033807585.1). Taxonomy (NCBI): domain Eukaryota; kingdom Metazoa; phylum Chordata; class Lepidosauria; order Squamata; family Elapidae; genus Hydrophis; species Hydrophis major. The sequence goes on along the minus strand of CM066332.1, from coordinate 10,980,036 downwards.
TGTCTTTCTTGCCTCTCTACCTTTATTTCCAGCGACTGGAGTCCTCTGAGATTTCCCTTCAAGCTGTCAGGTAAGAAACCTTAACAGATTTTACTCACCCATTGGAAGGTGTTGGCATCTGTAAAAAAGGTCACATTAATAATGGCAAGCTAAGGATTAAACTTTCCTTATTCATGTGCTGAGGAGAAGATAAAGTCAGTGTCACAGATTCAGGGTGGAAAATAAGAGTTGCTGTCATAATTAGGTACCTGTTTGAGTGCAAGATGTTATTAGAGATGGGGAAAAAACACCTTTGATCTCTAACAAAGATAAGTAAAAAAAAAATGTACAAATGTATATTTTCAACTTTACAGTAATTACCTTGAATTATGAGTAATGAATGACATCCCACAAACAGATTTATTATTATTTTTTAATTTACTTCAGAGGTAGGTAATCTTGATAACATAGACAGCTTACTGTATATTATAGAAGCATTTAAATCCTGCAAGGTTGTATTTCTTTGTGCCGAGCTATAGAGAAATGTTCTTTAAAAATTCAATTCCAGGGAATCCATTTCCCTGTATAGCTTGGCAGAGTCCCTTTTTCCAGACAGAGTGTACAGTATAATTTGTGGGATCAATTCTGAAAGTTTTGGCATGATACCAACCCTGAATTTTCCGTCCAAAATCAATAAGCTTCAGAAGTAATAGAATATTTAATTGTGTGACCAAAGGAAATATAAGGTAAGGTAAAGATTCTCCATGTACATACACGCTAGTCATTTCTGGATGTAGGGGGCAGTGCTCATCTCCGTTTCAAAGCCAAAGAGCCAGTGCTGTCCGAAGACGTCTCCGTGGTCATGTGGCCAGCATGACTAAACACCAAACACACACAGAACACTGTTACCTTCCTGCAAAGGTGGTCCCTATTTTTCTACCTATTTTTGCATGCTTTTGAACTGCTAGGTTGGCAGAAGCTGGGACAAGTAACCGGAGCTCACTCAGGGCTAGGGATTCGAACCGCTGAACTGCTGACCTTTCTAATCAACAAGCTCAGTGTCTAAGCCACTGAGCCACTGCATCAAATATAATGGGAGCAAAATGAATAAATAAATAAAGATGGGGATGTCATAAATGGGAAGGAAAACTCAGAAATAGGAATGGATGTATTTCATTTCATGGGAGAGAACATGTGCTCCAACAGCATTGGGGAAATATAGGTAAAAGTTGGACTTTCCTTAGCAGGTCGAGAGAGCATTTTGAGCAATTCTGAATTGGGGTCATTTGAGGATTTGAAGGAATAATGAATTGACATAATCAGGAGAGATTAGAAGAACTGAATATGTACAGCCTGGAGGATGGAAAGGAAAGGAACTGGATTGAAATGTTTAAACATATTGAGGGTATGAATAAGGTCTCAAAAGGCAGTGTTTTTAATATTAAGCAAAAATCAAGAACACGGGGACATAACCTCAAACTGATGGGGGGGGGGGGGGAGTTCAAAAATAATGTTAGAAAGCATGGCTTCACAGAGGAGGAGCTTAGAAGCTTAGCACTAATTTCCAGTTGAAGCAGTGGGTTAATCATCAGTAGCTGAGTTTAAACATGCTTGGGATAAAAGCATGTCCATCATCCAACAAAAAATAAAATATAAAAAAATAGAATTAAAATATAAGAAATAAATAAATGAATGGGGGTAGGGGGTGGCACAATGGCTCAACAGTTAAAGATACTGAGCTTGTCAGCTGGAAAGCTGACAGCCCAGGTTTGAGACCCAAATTCTGCATGACTGGGTAAGCCCCAGCTCCTGCCCACCAAGCGGTTTGAAACCATGCAAATGTGAGTAGATAAATAGGTACCACTTTGGTGGGAAGGTAAGACATGTTCCCTGCACCTCAGTATATTCAAGCTGGCCACATGACCATGGAGGTGTCTTCAGAGAATGCTGGTCCCCTCATTTGAGAAATGGAGATGAGCACCCTGTCCTAGAGCTGGACACAACTGGACAGGAGAAACCTGTACCAATGAATGAATGAATGAATGAATGAATACAAAAAAAAAAAAAAAAACCCTCAATGGACAAATTGGATGAACCATTGGAATCTTTTTCTGCCATTTTTTAAAAATGTTTCTGTGACTTGAATATTGAATAGACCAGGAAAAGAAACAAAAATGCCTTTGAGAAGGGAGACCAGTGACAGGGTAGATAGCAAAGGCCTACAAGCAGGGATGGGCCTCTACCGGTTCCCACTAGTTCGGGTGAACTGGATGTTCATTTTACATCTGGTTTGCCAAACTGATAGTTGCAACAAATGGCTGCCCCTGCCCACCGCACCCATCCCAGGAGTCTCCACATGGCCCATTTTGGATCCCAGATAAGTGCAGGGCTTGCATGGAGGTTCGGGGAGGGTGAAAAATGGGCCTTCCGGAGGCTCAAGAAAAGACTCTGGAGCCTGGGAGGACAAAAAAAATGGGCCTCCCAAAATTCAGAAGGCCAGAAACGGGCCCATTTCTCTTGAGGCCTCTGGAGCCCTCTCATAGGCTTGAGGAAAACCTCCAGAGCTCAGGGAGGGCAAAAACGCCTCCCCCACCATGGCCATGCCACCCAGCATCTGTTAAATTTTTGGAAGCCTACCCCTGCCTACAAGGTATTATTTCTTTGGAGGGAAGAGACAAAAGCTTAGATCCTAACCGTGATGGGCTCTCATCCTCCCCCTTGTGCTGAATTCTCAAGTGGCATTTTCTGTTTCTGAGGGTGGATGGAGAAAAGTTAGTTATTTAGTTATTTAGTTATTTAGTTATTTAGTTATTTAGTTATTTAGTTATTCAGTTATTCAGTTATTTAGTTATTTAGTTATTTAGTTATTTAGTTATTTAGTTATTTAGTTATTTAGTTATTTAGTTATTTAGTTATTTAGTTATTTAGTTATTTAGTTATTTAGTTATTTAGTTATTTAGTTATTTAGTAGAATACATGGATACATATAAGAAAAAAAAATAAAAATAAAAGAAACAATAGGACAGGGATGGTAGGCACGTTGGTGTGCTTATGCACGCCCCCTACAGACCTCTTAGGAAAAGCGTGAGGTCAATAGTAGACAGTCTACTATCTACTGGGTTTGGGGAAGAAACCACAGGGCCAGGTAGAGTATTCCAGACATTGACCACTCTGTTGCTGAAGTCGTATTTCCTGCAATCAAGTTTGGTGCAATTAACCTTGAGTTTGTATCTGTTGTGCGCTCTTGTATTGTTATGGTTGAAGCCAATGTATTCATTGACAGGTAAGTCATTGCAATGTATGATTTTATATACCATACTTAGATCAGACTGAAGATGGCGTAATTCAAGGTTTTCTAGGTCTAGAATTTCAAGTCTGGTGGCATAAGGTATTCTGCAATGAGTAGAGGAGTGGAGAACTCTTCTTGTGAAATATATCTGGACTTTCTCAACTGTCTTAATATCAGATATGTAATGTGTGTTCCAGACTGATGAGCTGTATTCAAGTATTGGTCTAGCAAATGTTTTGTACACTCTAGTTAGTAGTGTGATATTACCAGAGAAAAAGCTACATAGAATTAAGTTAACAACTCTTAATGCCTTTTTGGCTATGTAGTTACAATGGGCTCTAGCACTTAGATCATTAGAGATGAGTACTCTAAGATCCTTTACAGAGCTTGGATCATCAACAAGGTTTTGACTATTCAGCTTGTATTTTATTTTCTGATTTATTTATTTTTTGCCAATATGTAAGACAGAGCACTTATTGTTGAGATTTGAAGTTGCCATTTGTTTGACTAATGACACTATTGATTCTCTGCCACCTGAATAATACTTCAATTAGTTTATATGCATTAACTAACTGCTCATCTATTGCAAGGCCAAGGCCTGCACACTTTATTTTTTAAAAGATGTCTGCTAAGTGGTTTTTAAATTCTTTTATTCAAATTAGCTCTATCCCAAAGGGGAGTTCTGTAGATCTACCTCTAAAAATCTGGACAAAAATCTGGATGGCCACTAGATGTCAGCATGAAGTAAAATCAACTTATTGGAGGCCATGTAGAGATTTCTCCTGCACCTTTCCATTCAATATCAAAATCTTTGTACTTTATACAGTAATAGCCCTCATCAAAAATATTGATAGGCAACTTCATACCTTCCAGAAATGGTGGAATAGATTTTCCAAAATTTCTTTTCATTTGCAATATAGACTTGGGCTAATTAAATTAAATTGCCATTTCTCCTGTATCATCTACACTTTTATTTTGTTATCTTCAGGCCTGTTGTCTCAGTTTCTCAGATAGATAGATAGATAGATAGATAGATAGATAGATAGATAGATAGATAGATAGATAGATATCTAATAATAATAATAATCAGCTCTCTTCACTTAGCTTTATACAAGCCTTAAGCCCGTCAGAACCTAGAAATGATGAAGATAAAAGTAATAATATAGGAATGCATAAAGCAGATTTCCTGTTTAAGGAAAGAGTTAAGTTTAAACAATCAACTAAAATTTCAAGGTTTCTTTAAATGCTATTATCTTTTAAATCACCTCAGCAATAAATGTAAAATAATTGCAGCAGTCAATTTAAAGAGATTTGCTGGAATAAAAATGTAATCTTTGGTTTACTTTATTGCCTTAATAACAAAACATCATGGGCAGGTATATACAAAATGATATGTTTTGAACTACAAAAAAAAAAAAAAAAATCAAATCAAAGCTTCTTAAATCAGCTATATTGGTTAAACAACCCAGTCATATCTACAAGTGGCACTGGCTGAATGCAGGGATATTGATTCACTCCACTAAATTCCTTATGTTTGAATTACACAGCAAATTTAGGTTAGCATAAATAAATCTGTGAAATATCAACTCTGGGCAGTATTGCCCTTATTGTGATTGAATAAGGGTTCTTTTTAGCATCCCATCTCTATACCCTTACATTTGATGCAGAATCATTAGATTTATTTTTGATTTGGTAAGGGTGTGATTGAAATACTTCAAATCATTTGTTTTCTTGGTTAATATCCTGGCTCCATAGAATTTATATATGGCCAGTTTCCCTTTTGCAAGATGTTTTGCCTTATCTTCTGTTCTACTATTCAAGAAGATTTTTTAAGAAGAATGATGACTTGTTAACACTGCATCTTCCTCTCATCAGACTACTCTGATTTATTTAAAGGCATTTCCCTCTACCAGGAAAATGTACATGGCATGTACAGTAGTGTGGATAGGTAGGGAGGCTTTATTCTATTTCTAAATTTTATGGACTAGAACATGAAGGGATTTGCAATAGCTCAGACTAGGGTGGAAATTTAAAAAATGTTATATCTTGCTTCTTATCCTCATTTTTTTTTTTTTTTCAAATTGGGAGAAGCAAAAAAAGATCATCTTCAGATTTATTTTGAGGACTGGAGAGAGCCTGTTTTAGAATTTTTGTGCGGTGAAGGTCAAAGTCAGAGCTCACAGCTGACTTATTTACTTTTAAAAAGGTTAGATTTCACTACTTTTATATAAGGTTCTCTGGGGATGGGAGTAGAGAAGCATGTGACCAACTGTGCACCATGATTTGACACTACAAACTTTGTGATGTGGACATAGGTAGCAGATGTTGGATTCAAGTAGCAAGGAGAGAATTTGTACTGTAAAGTCAGAATGAGTGTGTAGTCCCTTTTCCATTATCCTAGCCAGCTGCAGCTGTCTTTGCTGTGAGAAGAGAATAAAAAGTTCACAAGTGAGGCCACGTAAACATAAGCATTTATTAAAATCCTGTATAGATTCCAAAATAACTCAGAAACCAATGATAGCATAGCATGCTAAATGAAGGCCCAGTTATGAAAGAATAACAGATTGATAGTTGGAAGGGATCTTGGAGATCTTCTAATCCAACCTCCTGTTCAAGTAGAAGATCCTATACCATTTCAGAGAATTGGTTTTCCAATCTCATTTTGAAAACCTCCAGTGGTGGCGCACCAACTCTGTAGGCAAGCTCTTCCACTGGTTAATTTTTTTTTTACTGTCAGGAAATTTCTCCTTAGTATTAGATTGGTTGTCTCCTTGATAAGATTCCATCCATTGCTTCTTGTCCTGCCTTCAGGTGCCTTGGAGTGACTCCCTCTTCTTTGGGGCAGCCCCTCAGATATTGGAATACCGCTATCATGTCTCCCTGGTCCTTCTCTTCATTATTCCAGCCATGCCCAGTTTCTGCAACTGTTCGTTGTATGTTTTAACCTCCAATTTGCTAATCATCTTGGTTGCTCTTCTTTGCATTATTTCTAGAGTCTCAACACCTTTGATAACTTTGATAAGAGTACACTTTGAATACAGGCTGCACTTTCAGGATGCCATTCATTTATTTACCAATTGCTAGAAACTTCCAAACTTAACTTTTTAAAGAAGCTTGCTTAGAAGTTCTTAGAGGAAAGAGATACCAAAAAGGGATCTAAACATAAGATCAGCCCTATTCTTAGAGCAGCCAATTGATTAGGGTTGTAATAGCTGGAGATAATGGCACCTGTGATTCAGTTCATCTGGAGATCACCAGATTAAAGAATGCTATGTTAATATATGCCAAAACTTGGTTTCATCATTCCTGCAAGAAGCTCCTAATTCCAGAATCAGAGCATTACTCTGTCCGCTGCTATGCTAAAGTTGACACAAATGGTGTTTAAATTTCCATTTAAAAAGAGGTTTGTGTTAATTTCCCCAAGCACCCATTATAACAAGTGGCAGCGATCACAGCCACCTACCCCATGTGAGCTTTGTAATAGAGTAAGCCAACAGCTACAAAATGAGTGGGAAGATGTGAAGGTTACACACACTTCTTTCAATTTGAGGAAACTGCTGTGGCAGCTGCTTGGCCTTGAATTTCTGCCAGAGCTGAAAACAATTTTTTGCCATGTACACATCACAATGTTTGGAGCCTTTTGCTACAGTACCAATCTTTATACATAGATATTTAGACACCCCCCCCCCCCCCCCCCCGAAACACACTAGTTTAGAAAACCCTTCACAACGGACAGTATGTTCTTAGTGTCTCATTGCTGATATTTATTTCCAGTTTATGCACACGTAGCTTAAATAATTGCATGTAAGTAAAACTGTTTTCTGTGGTGGGTTGCAAAGATGGCAATCATTTAGTATTGGGAAGATGGTTATTAAAACATGGCCCACCTTGGATGATTGATGTACATTCATGTTCCGTTTTGAAAGACCGACAGATATTATTTTTGAATGAGAAATCAGTATTTGAGTTTTGTTTTGTTTCTGTATTTCTACTTTATTTTTTTCTATTTTGTAAATAGGAAAAAAAGATTTTTCAGAAGGCACGTTGCTTTTTAAATATATTTATTGGGGGGTTCTTTTTGCATTAATAATACAAAAGCAATATTATCTAATGATGGATCCCTAAAGGTCTTTTAACATTTATATTCTTCTGTAGTGTGGTGGAGGCTGACTCTGAGGGAGAGGAGGAACAGCTGACAGGGAGTGGAATGGTGGCTCCGCAGGTTGTGGAGGAGGGCTGGGGAAGGGCAGAGGCCAGCTGGACAGTCAGAGAAGGACCCAGGCCCATCCCTATCCATCCTAGGGCATGCAGGGAGGAGAGGATAAGAGAGAGATGTGGTCTACTTGGGAGGAGAGGGCCTTGATCCTCTTCATGGGCTGCAGCTGTGACAACTGAATAAGAGGACGGACACGCATAAGGGCAAATGCTAGAAAGCAAGCATGGAAATATCTCTAGTTTATTGTTCCTCTCTGAGTTTGTCATCCTTCCCAGTGTGTGTTCTGATATCTTTGGACATCTTCAAGCCCTTATCTTGCCTGGTTTGTGTTGTTATTTTAGTCTTTATAATTTAAATGGCATTTCCTCCTTTTTGTAACTACTTGTGTGGGAATTTTTTGTTTGCAGTCGAGGATATTTGGAGTTTGGAAGCAAAGTGAAGGAATAAAATGGGCTTCACCCGTTTTTTGTGACTGTGTTTATTTTGTATCCCACCCTGGGTCATCACATGTGTCTTCACATTTACAGTCAATCAAAATGTATAGTTTGATGGGACATATGAAACCTTTTGGATATAAAGTGATGCAGAAAAACAAGTCTAGCTGCACTCGTTTATCTGAAAACAATTAGAATTTTCTCTTCCCAAACTGTTTTCATCATATTTCAAGAGAACATTTGTTGTTATTAGTTGTGAAGTCATGTCCCACCCATTGTGACCCCATGGACAACGTTCCTCCAGACCTTCCTGTCCTCTACCATATTCTGGAGTCCATTTAAGCTCATGCCTACTGCTTCAGGAACTCCATCCAGCCACCTCATTCTCTGCCATCCCCTTTTTCTTTTGCCCTCAATCTTTCCCAGCCTTAGGCTCTTCTCCAGTGAGTTTTTCCTTCTCATTAGGTGGCCAAAGTATTTGAGTTTCATCTTCAGAATCTGGCCCTTCTAAAGAGCAGTCAGGGTTGATCTCCTCTGGGATTGACCGGTTGGATCGCCTTGCAGTCCAAGGAACTCACAGGAGTCTTCTTCAGCACAGAAGAGAACACACATGAATTTTGAGTGTTTTGTTTACGAAGATTCTCAATCATCCAAGCCAGGGTTGTCCCAAAGGTGTTTTTCCAAAAGGAACTGGACTTTCTTGTCCCCACACCCTTGAAAATGCTCTTTAGAGACACAGCTTCCTGGTGTCAACCCTGAAGCTGACCTGACTGAAGCCATTTTGAAGCTTCTGTTTGCCACACTGGAGCTGAGGGATAGGGTGGGGGGAATAGAGGTAGCTTTTTTGTCGTCAAAACAAAATGCTTTCTCCTGGGAATCAAGGACATTCTCACAACTGGTCAGAGAGAGGAGGAGTGCAACTGCACAAAACCTTGATTGGACCATGTGACTGATTGTTTGGAGAAGGGGAAAAACTTTTACTTTAATGAGGTGAAAACTGCAGGAACCTTCAGAGTCAGTTTTCACCAGAACTGTGCTAATATGATATATCCAATACAACTATTCTTTGAAGAATCCACCTGCCTTGGAGTTTTGCTTGCTTTTGGGTGTATTACTTGAAACCTTGACACCTGGATGAGAAGCAAACTGTTTGTAGGAATAATCGTAAAACACACCCCCATCACTTTATTTCTATGCCTCCAGAGAAGGCAAAGAAAAAACATCCACAGAAGCTAAAGCAATCCCATCCTGAAGTGCCTCAAGCAACCCCAGTTAGATGACTGAGACAGACTGAATTGAAAGGATTAAGTCAGAAAGAAAAAGTCTTACAGAATTTGCATTCCCCGTCTTTTTCCAAGGCTAGCTTTAACCTGACCATCACTCAGGAAACCAAACAGGGACAATTAGAACACAGAAAGACACATTATTGATCTAACCAAATAACCCCATCAGGCATCTCAATCTCAAAGGTCCAAAATGGTATAAAAATCACTCTACTCATCATGCAAGGCTGTCAGCCACCACCAAAACATGTTGCTGTTACAATAGTTTCTGGCTACCAAATAAATAGAGACCTCCTTTTAAAATGCAGCCTTCCTGCATGTCATTTTTCCAGCATCTTTTTTCTGGCTTGGAACTGGACCAAATTTTACTTCCAACATGCTTTTAAGGAAAACATCAAGAAAACCCAATTGCTTTATGGAAAAGCAACTTTGGGACTTGAGTATGTATCCTAAAACTTAAGTGAATATTAGATAGTAGAATCAACTTTTATTATATTCTGAACTTTGGGGATCAAATCCTTCCCAGTTACACCATTTAGCATATGACTTGAGCCAACCAGTAACTTTCTTCTTAAATTACTCAAAGGAAATGTTACCATTTATTTATTTATTATTATTATTATTATTCAGTTGTTGGGGAAGAATATGTAAAATAGCTATTTGTATTCAATATGCATTATATTTAATGTACAATATGATTCATGAATAATAAAGTTCATTACCCATGCATAGATCTGGAAAGAAAGAAAGAAACTGGAAAAAAATCATTTTCATGCAAATCATTTCCATATTTAAATACATAGCATACATAAAATATATTCCATGTAAAACCCCAACTACTTCCATTCTGTTGCCAGATAAATGACATAGCTACTCCCCGTGCTGAGTTAAGACTTCATTGTCCAGAAACAAGGTTTATTATAATAGATGTGAAATATTACTAAACGGCAGGTGTAGAATACTGCAAAGTAAAGTACTTAGTTCAGAATTTCTAAATTGCTGCAACCACAGTGAGAGAAATCTCCAGAGAAAAAGGGGGGAAAACAACAACTCTGGGTTAACTTTCCAGTTTTTATAATTTTAGTGTATTCTCTCTCATACAACATATTCTCTCTCATGCACAAATAGCACACGACATAAATGGCTGTCTATGATTCACAGAGAATCTGTTTTTAGATACATATGGGATTCTTCCAGGCTTGTTGATTTTGTTTTTAATGCACAAAGATTTTTTTTTTCTTTTTCTTTATTGTCTGTACTACTTCCAGGCCCCAAGAACCAAGAAAAAAACATGGAGAGTTACTCCTAAGCAATTTCAGAACAGAGTAAAAGAGTTGGAAAGGACCTTGGAGGTCTTCTAGTCTGACCTGCTGTTCAAACAAAATACCTTATACCATTCCAGACAAGTGGTTGTCCAGTCTCTTCTTAAAAGCCTCCAGTGATGGGGCATCCTTTCTTTCTTTCTTTCTTTCTTTCTTTCTTTCTTTCTTTCTTTCTTTCTTTCTTTCTTTCTTTCTTTTCTTCTCTCTTTTTCTTTCTCTATCTTCCTTTTTTCTTTCTTTTCTCTATCTTTCTCTCTCTTTCCTTTCTTTCATTCTTTCTTTCCTTCCTCCCTCCCTTTCGCTCTCTCTCTTTTCCATTTTCTTTTCTTTCTCTCTTTGTCTTTCCTTTCCTTTAGTGCTCCTTGCCTAGGCAGAAATCTTGCTAAATTGAAAGCAACAACTTGCATTATTTAAATATACTCTGGGAAATGCTAGGGAGAAGCCTCTTAACTCTTTATACTTCGTGAACTTCATAAAATGCAATATATAACACGGAATCCTGGTGCCATATTCCAAATAATTATATAAAAAGCTCAATTACCCCTTCCTGAAATAGTTCCTTGGCTTTTTTTAAGTGGGGCCATACAGAAAAAAAAAAACATATAAAATAAAAAAACATGGCCTTGTTATTTGTGTATATGTTGTAGATTTGTTTTTTAATTGTAAAATTAATAAAATTTGTTTAAAAAATAAAAAACAATATGCTGCAGTAATTACTGAGCGAAAGTGTTATAACCAGTGGCTATACATCACTAATTATTAACTATAAGCATAACGACAGAAGTATATATTAGGATCATTAAATATTGCAGTTCAAGATTGGGGTTCCTTGATAGTCATATGATCACTAAAAACCAATCATTTTATAGTTCTCTGTATCTACTGTTGGCTCAACAAGCTTCTAATAATGTTGTCCATATCATTTTGAGTGGATTTTGCATAAAATAATTTATTCACCCTTGACTGTTCAGTTACTAGGATCACTGGAAGACATCCCTGTAAATTATTCCCATGAATAAGGATGTCAAAAACCATGGCTATTCATTGCACATGAATTTATTAATAGAATTTCTTCAGCCAGGCAATAAGGGAATATGTGCTTTTAGCTTAAGCAATTAGCATGCAAACTGTAATGTTTATTGCAATATTCAGTTGAATGTTATTAAAACACTTGTCCAAAGTAGCCTAAGCATATGTCTCATTGTTAAGGTCTTTGTTCTGTTACTATCAGTGAATATATATGCAATTTTTTCCAATATTCTTATCTTGAATATTTATAAATAAAAGTGAATATGTCAAAGCTGGCAATGTTGGAGTGTATGTGTGTGTGTGTGTGTATGTGTGCATGTGTGCACACAATCATTTGTGTAGGTATGGTGAATAAAGTGCATTCTCATAGAGATTTGACACTGATTACAAATCGTTTCTTCCAGATAAAGAGAAACCAGTGAACAAATCAAATTGAAAGTATTTATCCATACAACTGGATTGATTGAATGAATAAATATATAAATAAAGGTTTCATGTACAAAAGAGGAAGAAGTCAGAAGTGTGAAAGAAAATTAATAGATTTAAATTTGTCCTCTCATCCATTTTATAGTGTTTTTCTTATTTTCTGTCTAAAATATGATATTTAATAGATATATTCCATGTTCAGAGCTCCTTGCAGAAAAAAGTTTGGCACACAATAAACAATGGTGCAGTATTCAGAATCATCTTCTGTTAATGACCCCATAATCCCTTGTGGGGTGGAGTCTGGGCTGGATGCCCTTCCTGTCACCAATGCAGAGTTCTGTTCAGCAGATACATTCTCATTGTGCCCAGAGAGAGAAATATCTGCCTCTACCTAGGATCGAACCCACAGTCTCCTGATTGTGAGATGATAGCTCCACCTCTAGGCCACTGCACCACTTGTGTAGTATTCAGAATATTTAGATCAAAATATCCAAATCAGTTAAATATAGGGAGAGGCTTCAATCAAATACTATCTCTTCAATTAGATCCTATCTGTTAATTTTATAACCAATCCAAAGTCTTCAGATAGGAGGATCTGTTTCTCATGCTTTCAATTTCTACTGCAGCCCAGTCAGTGGGCTGAAAAGTATAATTAATAAAATAATATACAGCAGGATATTCAAAAACAACAGGATATCAAAGACCTATACGGATGGTACTGTTTGTATAAATCACAACGTGTTGAGCTTTATTGGTCCAAATTAAATAGGTAAAAACAAGTTAACAGAAAGCCTGGGCGATATTGTTAAGTCTGGAAAGATTATATATTGATTATATTGTCATGAGTCCCTTTGATCTAATGGTAAAGGCTAGAAAATGGGAGACAGTTACTTCGAGTTCTGCCTTGGCATTTCATGCAACTTAGCAACCAGCTAAGTGATGTTGGAAGAAATATCCAGGTCCAGTTCCAAGCTAGGAAAAAGGTGCTAACAAAATGGAGGCTGGAGGCTGATTGGAAAGAAAGGTCCATTTTTTGATGAAACAGAACTACCAAGGTTTGTGATTCCGGGGCAGCTGACAAAATGGAGTTGAGAGTTGGTGGGTTTTATACCTTCTGGATTCCTTTGGGATCATGTAGGAGTCATGGCTGGTTCTATAGGCAAAAGGGAAAATGCAAATTCTAGATGTTTGAGTTAATCTTGTCAACCTTCAGCTTGTTGCTTATCTGGAGTTTCTGTCTGACCCAATCTTTCTGAATGGATTTACCAAATCTGCATTTCTAAAAGATGGCCTCCTCAGATTCTGCTTGGAGCAAGGAAGCTTGGGCTGGTTTCTGACTCCCTTAAGGTTGTTTTCTCCCATTTCTCCTTTAGGGGAAATATTCCATCCTGCCTTTTTAATATTCCCCAAAATATTTCATTCTTCTTGGTGGGGGGTTCCCACAATGACTTTGAGCCAATCCCTGGGAGATGGAGAGTTCTAGTCTTGCTTTAGGCCTGAAAACTGGCTGGGTGATTCAACCCAACTCATTTCACAGGGTTATTGTTGTGGGGAAAATAGGAGGCAGAAGGGTTAATAGGTATTGTCACCACATAGATTATTTATGAAATGATAAAGACAGGATTTTTAAAAAGCTAATAAAACAACACATGCAAGCAAATATGAATATGAAAAGACATCAGGGGGAGTCACACTCCCGGATGCAAACAATCTCTTCAAAACTCTGATGTGGAAATAATCAGTACATCATCTTACATAATGGACCAGACTACAGTTTTAAAATGGCTGTTTGTGCCAGTCAATCTGCATTTTCTTTAATGGCCAAAACCAGACTGGCAAACAAAGATGCGAGAAAATGTATTAATTAAAAAAAAAAAAAAAACGCACTAAGCCCTTCTTTACCCTTCCTATATACGGAGAGGCGGAAAAGGGGGAAAAAGAGAAAGAGGCAAAGAGAGAGAGAGAGAAGAAAGAGAAGAGAGAGAGAGAGGGAGCACCTATAGCGCTCTTTAAGAAGGTTCTCCCAGCTCACAACGATCCCCCAAAATGAACATCTGGGGTACAATTTGGCAGCATGTTTAATAACAAACAGTGCACAAAAATAGCATTGTTATGAAAGGTGATTTCATTTATGGAATCCTCTTGGTGCTTGTTCATTGCAAATGGATTTTATGGCCCCCTATTGGTTATTCTTCATTAGAAATAGAGATTCTTTCTTTTTTTTCCCCCCAACTGGAGTGCATTTGTTGAGAAAGGAGCAACAGTGCTCCTGCCGATTCTCCGAGGATTCTTTTTATCGGAAACAGCCCTGTGGCCACAGTTTACAATCAGTGGGTATTTATATTAGAAACTGTTGCATCGACAGTAATTATCTTATCGGAGAAGACAGGGACCGGGACAAAAAAAAAGGATGGAAAAGAAATTTCACGACTGGACACCTACTGGGTGGATAATTAAGTAGCTCCATGGTTTCTTTCATTACTACATTCAATAACAGTTAAATACCAGGGATCCTAGTCATAATCAGACATGATTTGATGAGATAGAGAGAAAGACAGGAACAAACAGAATGATTTTCTAAAAACGCTGGAGGAAATTGCAAATACTTATTTTGTGGGATAACCAGCCACAATTTCCTTTTTCTTTGGGGAAATATTTGAGCTTTGTTATTATGCTAATTCTGAGAGGAGCTCTAATAATAGTAATAATAGCTGTAATTATGAGAGCAGAAAAATCTGTGGAAACATGGCCTTCCTCTCCAAAAGCTACATTTTCATAATTGGTGGGGGAAAAAATAAGTTTTAATTTAATAATGGAATAACAGGTGCACATTGGGCTGATGTTAGGTAAATATTTTTTTTCCCCCCAAGGGAAGAAAATAAGGTATGTTTGGTCTTTCCCCCAAGTAGGAAAAAATACATTTCCTCAGAACCATGAATTGATGGTATATAGAACATTAGAAATTCATCTGTAACTGTATTTAGAATTAAGCCCATTGAGTAGATGTTAGAGCCTTTAGGGAAATCATGATTAATGTTAGAAAGTTGGTTTGTGTGATGGAAGTTTCTCTAAATTATTGTTTCTCTTAACAGAGTGATACCGCTAGAGCAGGGGTGTCAAACTCAATTTCATTGATGGCCACATCACAATTGCGTTTGACTTCAGGGGGCCGGAGACGGTGTGGCCAGGATGGGTGTGACCAGCTCAATGTCACTCGTGTCAGGGGTGCCTATGATGACCTGAGGGTTCTGCCAGAAAAAATGGGCTCCCAAGTTCGTTTTCGGCTGTGGCAGCTTCCTGCAACCCTCTGCCGGCAAAAGTTGAACTTAGGAGAGCCATCCGCAGCTCTCGCAAGCTCTGTTTTAGCTGCGATGACCTCCTGCAACTCTCTGCCCTCCCAAGCCCTGTTTTTGTTTGCAAAGACACCGCAGGCCAGTCCTTTGCTATTTTCAGGGTGGCTCTGTGGGTCAGATCTAAATACCCCACAGGCCAGATCCTCCCCCTGGGTCTTAAGTTTGACACCCCTGGGCTAGAGGAATCCATTGCTGTGATATGGAATAATGCACCATAGAAGCTTTCTTTGAAGTGGTACATCGCTTTTCAATTACTGTAGCTTTGAGGGACCTTGAATACTACTACTTAGTTTGCATAAAACCAAAGGAAAGATCCTTTCCGGTGACTTTCCCATGTTGTTCTGACCCAAACCCTTTTCCAATAAAACAAAGATGAACCAAAGGGAACAGAAACCTTTTAATGATTCTTACGAATTCCCATTAAAAGGCTGCTGCAAACTAATTCACTTTGATAAGAACAAGCTTCGCCAAAACTGTGTGAGGCTGCCAAGAATTACAGATAAGGTTACCTAGAAATATTTTACAACACAAGAGTCTTCAAATACCAACTAAGATACTGTAATGTCCACGAGGCTCCAGTTTCAAAACATCTTTGCTTCCTGCAAAGAATGTCCGATTCACAGCTGGCTTTTATCTTCTTGAAGGAGGAGCCATTACCTTGCAGCCTTACTCGCCTGTGTGCTGCAGCTGCTCTTTCCTGTGAGCAAACCTGCATGCATGCGCACTTGGCACAGGCTACTTGGGAACCTCCTCATCGCTGCTGCCAGCCCCCACAATAATTGAAGGCAGCAGTCCATTCCCTAATGGTCCTGGCCCCTCATCTGAGTCCTTGCTCTCCTCAGCCATCCGCACCTGCTGCTGGCTAACCACAACAGATGTTTAGGAGAAGAATTAGATACTTCAAGTGAAATCTTTTTGACACTTCATTTCAAATATTCAAAGAAGACTTGAGCCAGATCTAAAGAAAGTATACATGTGACAAACACAAAAATGACACTCCTTGACTTATTCTTATCCTCAGCCAGATGCCAACAGATCAACAGAAGGAAGGGGTTCATATAAGTAACCTTTTCTCTTCTTCTCCTAATTGCTCGTTATATCTACAACTGTCCATTTTGCTTTAGTGAGCTAGAAATAGGAGCTTAGTGTTCTATGTGGGAAGCTGGCTGGTTGGGGGAACCAACATTTGGATCCTCAAAGGCATTGGAAATAGGTCAGACCTGATCTTCAAGCAAAGTATTTTTGAGAGAAGGGGACAAGGATTGGACTTTTTCACCTGCTGGGCCACCAAAAGAACCCGAATTGTTTTCTGTTGCACAGACATTATTCCACAGTTCAGTGTATAATGGAATTTGATTATCCACAATCATGTTCTGGCTTAGGTCCATTAACTTTTAGCAGTCTTAGCACTCAAATTACAGAACAAAACATCAGTAATTAAATCACTCTTCCTTGGTGGTCCAGCAATTTCACTGTCAAGTGCACCAAAGAAAATGTAACACATTTTACACCCTGGGGGGAAAAAAAAACCCTTTAAAACATCTATAATGGTATGAGTTCTTACAATGCTGAATGTCTATTCTTTTTTTTTTTTTTTCCTTATTAACTGCTTAGCAGATAGTCAAATTAGAAACAGGCCACTTTTAAAATAAATCTTTTCCCAGAATTCTCACCATGTTTAGCAATCGATGCAAGGCTAAAAAGTTAATGAAGTTACAAACTTCATCAGGGCTTAGATTAGCATGAAGGAATGTTCCTGGAACATTTCTTTAAACAGATTAATCTTCATCATAAGAATAATAATGAAAAGTATATAACTATTGCAAATTTATTTTATAATTTTATGCAAACAGTCTTCACACTTTGCTTTCCCAGCCCCTAGAAGACAGAGATTTCATACTGCTTAATATTTATGTTAAGAAATGTCAAAACATGCTTACAGACATAGCAGACTTAAAGAACATCATATTAAGAGCCATATCTTGAATGTGCTGATATGAGAAAGAGAACACTATTTTTAAAATAATGTTCCCAGGCCAGGCTAAATTAGACTTTGCCATAATAATACTCAAAATTTCTATGTGCTATCTGGTTTTACTTAGACTGATGTCTAAAATTTCCAGCAACCATTAAAATTGATCTTGTGGGTGTTCTCCCCCTGTATAAACCCATTGTATCATAACTCACAAAACCAGTCTTGTATAGGCACATATCAGAACAAGGAAACATAGGTATTTACAGGAGGAAAGACTAAAAAAATGAGAGTATAGTATTCATCAAGAATGAATAACAGCCCCTACAGCATTCAACAAGAGAATGGTTTAATATCATTTTTAAGATTTTAGAATAGAAACTGGGAGAGGGGGAATTCTAGCCCCAACTTGGCCAGAAAATAACTGGGTGACCTGGGATGAGGCATTCCCCTGTCACTGTAGGAAAGATGCAAGAACAGACCACGTCCATTGAAGAGGAGAACCTGTTTAATATAATGATTTAGGCACCAAACCAGAAAACAGAAGACCATGAGTCTTGCCTTAGGCATGAAGCCAACTGGATGACCTTGAGCCAGTTCTTCTTTATTGGTCCTAGGAACTAGACAATGGTGAACCACTTCTGAAATCTTGCCAAGAAAACTGCAGAGACTTAGAATAATTTAATTTCACTTTGAATGTACACTAATTGGCATATTCAAACAAAATTTTGTTGCATACACATTTTGGCAGGCAATCCCCAGAGATCAAAACTAACTCAAAAATACCTTATTGCCCCTGGCCAATGAAATGGAATTCAACACCTTTTATGATCAACATGCTAAAGATGAAGTTTGCATGCCTTTTCTATAGGTTATTGGATTTTTTCCCCCTAGGGAAGAAACCAATTCCTTTCTTTCTTCCTTCCCATTCAACATCCTTTCTCATTGTAATTTTTCATCACATCATATCAATATTTTCTCCCCTTGTTTTAATAGGGGTTTGTTTCCTTTTACAAGGGAAGGGGAGGTCTTCCGTCCTGAAGCCCATTATATTTTTTTCTGTCCACTTACATCAAAGCCCATGTAGAGAAGGCTACCAGATTGGGAACATCTAAAGAAGTTCATGATTACTTATAGAAAGTTCTTGTATTTTGCTGCAGCTAATCTTCATCAACCTCATTTCTGACCAAAATGTTCCTAACCAGATGGGGCAAAAATCCTGGAATGTGAGAAAAAAAAAAAAGTTTCTTAAGGAAATAGTTTCCAAGCCTGGTGTCTGAATTCTCAGAATCCACATTGTGAATTTGGAGAAAACAAGGTGTTGAATGTCATTGCTCCTGCAGGAAGCTTCCTACTCTGAAGATTAAAATGTCCTTGATTCTTAATTTTAAAAAGAGGCAGGATCGAATATTTCCCTTGAAGGAGAAATGGAGAAAAAATTTCACAAAGGCAGAAAGTAGCCCCAGCCTTCCTGCCATAGGAAAATAGAAGCATGAAGAGACCAGTCTTTAAGAGATTTTGTATCCATTCAGAAAAATCAGTCCACTGTATTCATAAGCAAAGAGCAAACAGAGACTCCAAATAAACAACACAATTGGGAAAGCCAAAGCTGACAAGATTAACTCAGGCAAACACCTAGAATTTGCATTTCCCCTTTTGCCTGTAGAGACAGCCATGACCCCTATGTGACCACATAGTAACCTGGCAACATCCATTAGAATATCAAAGAACATGTTCCTGCACAGGAATAGGTATCTCAATCACAAGGCCCCAAAGAATGTATAAAAGCTCACCTATCTCAAAAATCCAAGGCTCAAAGATTTCTCAAAGAACATGTTTATTGGATACCATCATATCTGCACAGCTAGTAAAAACCAACTAAAAGTTCCCACGGTCCCCCCCCTCCCCCGATTAAAAGAGCAAATATTTCCCTCCCCAGATATCACTGGTCACATTGTCCAATGGAAGCAGCTGGGAGGCTGCTCAATCAATCCTCTCCTTCATCACTTGCCATCTGTTGGAATGACCTTGGTTCCCACAAGAAAACTTTTTGTTTTGACTGGTAGTCAGTCTATCTACTTCCCCACTCCCTTCCCCCTTTCCAACTTCATGGAAACTATGAGGCAGGAAAAGATGGCTTCAGCAAGGCTCTTTTCAGAATTGACACTCATTTTGTCAGCCAGCCCAGAAATATGCTACTGTCACTGAAGTTTGTGGAAAACTAAATAAACAGATACCCTTTTCATGCAGCCAGCCTCCATTTAATTTCCAGCGTCTTTCTCCCGACTTTTCTTCCAACATTCTTTCTCTTTTTGCCAATCTTATTTATTCATAGATTTCTGGAGGCAAATTGGTCTTGAAGAAGAGGGATAAATAGAATAGGGGGAAAATATTCATCCCAGCTCCCCAAATAATGATTACCCTTTTGCCATTTGAAGGACTCAAACTTTGGAATTTTGTGCAGTGTGTACTTCCTTTCAGAAGGATGGATAAAAACCAGGCTGAATTTGTTATGTATGTATATAGTTGAATAAAGTGTGAGCTTGGGGCAAAGTGCAGGGTTTTGGCCCTGCACTTCTGATTGGGTGTTAAGCGGCCAGAACGGATTGGTCAGTTCTAAAGAATCCTATTGGCCCTTAATGGAGGTTTATTATTGGTTTAAGAGTTAGCGTTCATAACTCACTATTGGTCAATTTTCACAAGGGTTGCCTATATAAAGGCAGAGTTTGCTGTTACGTTAAGATGTCACAATGTAATAAAGAGCTGAAAGTTCACCAACACAGACTGTCTCCAAATTACTTCAACCCATGTCAGAATACTTAACAGAATTGTTAAAGTCTTCTGAGCCATCCCCATAGTGAACTCAACACCAGAAAAGAAAACGAGAAGGCAAAATCCATGGTAATATTTATAGTTTTATTTCCTAGCTTCATTTAGATAATAATATAGATGAAAGCTCAGAGGAAGATGAAAGTCTCCCATGTGTGTGTGTGTGTGTGTATGTAGGTGTGTATATATATGGATATATGTATATATGTTTTCTTAAGTTTTTGCGGGTACTTACATGTATGGCATTCGACTTTGTTCGGGTATTTTCCCACGTCATTGTAGCTGTTCTTTTAAAGTTGTAGCAACGTTTCAGCAGAATCTCATCTGCCATCATCAGGCTTCAGTATAGTGTTCATCTGCGAGTCAGACTTTTACAGTGGTTTCAGATTTAAATTTGGGGCAGCCTATTGCTGTGCCAGAATGGTTTTTTCTTCATCCTGATTGGTTGGGAGTCTTGGTTTGTGTTTATTGGTCTTGGGGTTTGCTGTGTTCTGCTTGATTGGTGTTTCTAATATCTTCTGTCTGTTTTTTGGCTCTTTTTGTATCTTGATTGGCTGGCAACATTGTGTTACTTTATTGGAGGCCTTTAGTGCAGCTTGGCTCCGGGTAAATGGACGGCTATCATTGGTTAGGAAGCTGGGTTTCATCTGGGTGCCTGGTTGGGGTGTGTTTGAGCTGGAGGTATCAGGGGGGATCTGTTTGTGTCCAGGTGTTTGCCTGGCTTGTGGTATGGAGATTTTTTTGTTCAGGGAAATACCCGAACAAAGCTGAATGCCATACATTTAAGTACCCACGAAAACTTAAGAAAACAAATATCAAACCTCTACGAGGAGGAAATAAACAGCCAGATCAAAACCTATGAGAAACTGGAAAGCCAAAAAACAGACAGAAGATATTAGAAACACCAATCAAGCAGAACACAGCAAACTCCAAGACCAATAAACACAGACCAAGACTCCCAACCAATCAGGATGAAGAAAAAACCATTCTGGCACAGCAATAGGTTGCCCCAAATTTAAATCTGAAACCACTGTAAAAGTCTGACTCACAGACGAACACTATACAGAAGCCTGATGATGGCAGATGAGATTCTGCTGAAACGTTGCTACAACTTTAAAAGAACAACTACAATGATGTGGGAAAATACCCAAACAAAGTTGAATGCCATAAATGTAAGTACCCACAAAAACTTAAGTATATATATATATATATATATATATATATATATATATATATATATATATATATATATATATATAATATATATGTTTTCTTAAGTTTTTGCGGGTACTTACATGTCTGGCATTCAGCTTTGTTCGGGTATTTTCCCACGTCATTGGGAAAGACGAGGGAAAATACCCGAACAAAGCTGAATGCCATATATATATATATATATATATATATATATATATATATATATATATATATATATATATATGTGGATCTTTGGTTGTTCGGGTTTTCTCCCGCGTAAGATTGGAAGTATCTGGGCAACGTTTCGATGAAGTCTCATTCATCATCTTCAGGCTTGGTCTTCAGCTCTGTGCTTCTCAGAGTGATGTGAGCTTGCAGCTGCTTCTTCCTTTTAACTGCTCCTGGGGGTGTGACTTGATTGGCTGGGGGCTTGGCTGTGTTCTGATTGGATGGGGGGGTGTTCTCATTGGTTGGGGGTTTGGCTGTGTTCTGATTGGTTGGGGGGTTGGCTGTGTTCTGATTGGCTGGAGGCATGTTCTGTTCAGGTGGGGGCTTGATTGTGCTCAGGTTAGTCTTAGTTGCTGGAAGGTTTGAGCTGATGAGCTGTGATCTTGCTGTTTGGCTTCGAGTTCGTGGTCGTGCTGCATCTTCATGGTGGGGGTCAGTTCGCTTCATGTATGGCTCAGAGGGGTTTGAGGTGAGTAGTGATGCAGCTGCAGTGCAGCTTCTGGTCCGTGGTTGTGTTTCATCTTCTGTGTGGGTGTGAGTCTGCTTTCTACGTGGAAGTGTGGTGGTGGTATCTTGTGTAGCTATCAGGGGTGTGGGTCTGGTGTCACTCTTCATGTTAGGTACGCGTCTGTTCATGAGGGCGGGTTTCCAAATGGCTGGTAGGCGGGAGGCATCATCTCGTTTATTCATGCTGTGTGGGCGTTTTTCTATCTCTATGGCTTCTCTGATGATTCTGCTGCTGAAGTGTTCGGTTTTGGAAACCGAACACTTCAGCAGCAGAATCATCAGAGAAGCCATAGAGATAGAAAAACGCCCACACAGCATGAATAAACGAGATGATGCCTCCCGCCTACCAGCCATTTGGAAACCCGCCCTCATGAACAGACGCGTACCTAACATGAAGAGTGACACCAGACCCACACCCCTGATAGCTACACAAGATACCACCACCACACTTCCACGTAGAAAGCAGACTCACACCCACACAGAAGATGAAACACAACCACGGACCAGAAGCTGCACTGCAGCTGCATCACTACTCACCTCAAACCCCTCTGAGCCATACATGAAGCGAACTGACCCCCACCATGAAGATGCAGCACGACCACGAACTCGAAGCCAAACAGCAAGATCACAGCTCATCAGCTCAAACCTTCCAGCAACTAAGACTAACCTGAGCACAATCAAGCCCCCACCTGAACAGAACATGCCTCCAGCCAATCAGAACACAGCCAACCCCCCAACCAATCAGAACACAGCCAAACCCCCAACCAATGAGAACACCCCCCCATCCAATCAGAACACAGCCAAGCCCCCAGCCAATCAAGTCACACCCCCAGGAGCAGTTAAAAGGAAGAAGCAGCTGCAAGCTCACATCACTCTGAGAAGCACAGAGCTGAAGACCAAGCCTGAAGATGATGAATGAGACTTCATCGAAACGTTGCCCAGATACTTCCAATCTTACGCGGGAGAAAACCCGAACAACCAAAGATCCACATACAAGTACCCGCGAGAACCTCAGAAAACATATATATATATATATATATATATATATATATATATATATATATATATATATATATATATGAAGCATCTAGGCAATGTTTCGATGAAACATGTTTCGATGAAGTCTCATTCATCCTCTTCAGGCTTGTGTCTTCGGCTCTGTGCTTCTTAGAGTAATGTGAGCTTACAGCTCTTCTTCCTTTTAACTGCTAGTGGGGGTGTGACTTGATTGGGTGGGGGTTTGGCTGTGTTCTGATTGGTTGGGGGTTTGGCTGTGTTCTGATTGGCTGGAGGTGTGTTCTGTTCAGGTGGGAGCTTGGTTGTGCTCAGGTTAGTCTTAGTTGCTGGGGGATTTGAGCTGGTGAGCTGTGATCCTTCTGTTTGGCATATATATAGATACGTCTGTCCCTGGTCAAATTCAATTTATGTAATTATTTTTAATTTTAGCTTTTTAGAATTAGAGAATATACTTAAGCAACATGGAGACAGTTCTTTTCCAAGCAAACTGCTCCTTATGAGCTTGTCTATGAGCTCATATCATTTTACCCTTGTGGTTTTCTCCTTCCGACAAAATACACATTGAGTATCTTCAGTGTCTCCATTTTTTCATACAAACCTATTCCTCCTCCCATAGTGGTTTTCCCTATGTGATTAATACTGTAATGGTTCTGCATGCTCAACTGCCATATGGATAGATTTGATGCATTTGGAGGCTAAAAACTGTCAAAGAGGGCGTAGGAATATTTAAATCGATGTTTCATATCTGCTTTATATTCTATTTCTATACTATTCTTCCTCTAGAGAAGAGCATGGTGGTTTACAGAAAACAGAGACCTATTCATGCTTAAAAACAATAAACTGAAAGTGTGTGTGTGTATGTGTGTGTGTGTGTATAAAAGTTGGAATCTGGTTCTAAAATTTAGCCAATTTTTCAACTCCTGTAGGATTTTATGAGATCACTCATAAAACTGCAACATACAATTTGAAACTCAAGGTAGGTAAATAGGGCCTGTTCAGTAGGGAGAAACTGACAATTTGAAGGGTAATGTGGGGAAATGTGGTTACCTTTTTTGAAACTTCTTTAGCCTTAAGATTGCTCGTGCATCTATTATTGATGCGCTGAGTGAAATTCAGAATATGTTTTGCTTATTTTCTGCCGCATGTGGGAATAAGCTACTAGTGAGTGATGCAATTGCAGTCTACTTCCTTCCATTATTTAACAAAAGAATCTTCTGTGATGACTTACCTATCATACTTTTTATTCATGATTTATTCCTCCAAGACCTTGTGGCCTTTCAGTCTCTTTCATTTCTGTTCCTTCAAGAGTATTTGCTTATTGCATTTTGATTCTGTTGTATAGTAAGCTTGATTTAATAGAATTGTGGTGAGCTACTTAAAGTTATTTGGATTTTATTTATTAAAGATGGACATCATGCAACTCTTTAAAATAAATAAAGATGGACCTAAAATATTGTGAATTGTAAACAAAAAAGTGATATCCACAAGCCAGTATCAAACCTACTTTGCCATAGTTAAATATTAATTCAAAATTTTCCATCTTTAATCCTTGATCTTTATGTGAAGAGATCTTACCCCTTTCTCTTACTCTTTTCTGATAGATTTTCTCTCCTTTAAAAATTAAAGTCAATGCACACATGTTTGGAAACAGGATTTACTTGTCTGTGCAATGTGTAGAGCTCAACAATGAGACTTCACACCCCATGGGAGCTTCTAGAAGAACTCATTAAGACCATAAGGCAATTGTTGTACCACTATAGACTCTGGAAGAACTCTAACTAGGGGTGGGATTCTACCAGTTTGCCCCAGTTCGGATGAACCGGTAGCTTCGAGGATTAGCTGTGAGCGAACCAGTTTGCTCCGATAATCAGCCATTGGGCCCATCTGCCCATCCTGACTCTAGTCTGTGCTTTATATCCTGGTTTTCAAGCTTAGCTAATTTGTGTGACACAATGGATTGCCACATGTCAGCTGTTTAACACACAGAGATTGGAGAAGGTCAGTAGCAAATGTTTTGCATGTGCACAAAGCAAAATGCATGCTGACCAAACTGGTTTTTACACTGGTTGAATCGCACCCCTGACTATAGTACCCACACTTAGAGATTGAACAAACTATAAGAAATCAATTGTCTTTCTTGGCTATTTGAATTTTTTCATTCCAAGAGATCTATTCCCATTGTTAACATCTTAGGAATAGTTTACAATTCTTGAAGGCCTGTGAAGACAAGACAAGAAAAATGGCTAAGACTTTTATTATGTTCATTTATGTAAAATGAAAACAAAAGTGCATTTGAAAATTTTACTTCTCAATTTATGATCTCTTGATCTTATTTTTCCAGGTGTCCTTCAATAGCAAGGTAAACTTAACAGTCAGTGTCAAGACATGGGAGGCATGAGTTCAAATGCCATCTCAACTGCAGATAACCTGATTTATTGTGCTTACTGGTTCACTGAGTTTTATTTCAGCCTTCTGCAGGTAACCTTAGTTTGAAAATGTCTTCCTATTAAGAATGTTTTACTGAGTGATCAGAATTAAATGGAGCAAATGTTGGAATTTTCCTTTTTGTTTCTAATCTAAACACTGCTAAAAGAAAGAAATAGAAAGAAAGGTTAGTTAGATAATCCTGAGAATGAATACTCTCATATTTTTTGTTCATTCAAGGAAGTCTAGTTACTCTAGAACTAGGCTGGCTGGTTAGAAAGTATAGTATTTTCTCAGTTGAAATGGTAATAAAAACCCACTTTTGACATTGTCCATCTGATACTGTCTAAGAATTATTTCTTTTGTCACAAAAAAGTGTCAATGATTCTGAGATTGTTCTGATTCTTCAAGTCATTATTGCAAATAACTAACTCAGTAATGATTTTTTTGTAGCTGCCATGTATTGAATATGCACACACACTTTTTAGAAACATCCATCAACACTGACCCTTTCAAATTATCCCTGATAAACTTTTAAATAGTTCTAGTCTGATCATTTATTTTACTCAGAGCGGTAATCTATTGTTTCTCCTTTTGTTTTGAAATTTTTAGTTAATCCAAAAATTGCTATGTGTACCTTATAAAAAGGTGTTCCCCAAAAGAGTCCTTGGTGCTCTCTAAACTTGTTCATTTTTTTGCATTACCCTAACTAAGTAACGTCATCAGTGCTACCCCATTTCCCTTGAAATATGACCTACCCTTAAAGTAAGTCCTAGCTTGATTTGTACACGTGTACCCTATATAAGCCCTACCCCCAAAATAAGCCCTAATTAAAATCCACACATTCCAGAGTGGACGGGTAAAAATTAAGCCAGGGTAGGGATGGTGGGGTGGAGCTGCTCTACTACTTACCTTTGGACAGTTGTAACCAGGCCTCACATAACCCAACACCTGCCTTGTAGGCCCACCTGCCCACCTGCGTACAGCCAGCAAAGCTTTCCTAAAGGCCTCTGTAGCTGATAACAGAGCCCAGATCAATCTCCAGGAATGCCTTGCCGGCGGCAGAAGAAAAAGTTCTTGAAGGCCTCTGACAGCAAAAACAAGGCCAGAGGCCATGTGCATAAGTGAGATTAATCAGTGGATGACATCCCCTGAAAACAAGACTTGGTGCCTTTTTTGGTTTTTTTCTTTGGAACTTGACAAAATGACATCAATTTTATCTGATAGGAAATCAGGTAAGACTGTTTACTTTCCTATCGGTTGGGCATTAGGGTTGATTTTTGATTCTCTGATTTCTTCTTCCATGGTAACATAAAATGCATATAGTCTATATGCAAAATAAAAAGTAAGAGAACTGGATTTCAACTATATCCGTGCTATAAATACTCTTTACAGTTTGTCCCAAAGGTGTTTTTTCAGGAGTATAAATCCTTCCGTTCCCCACCATCCAATCAGAGCTGAAGAAGCCTCTTGGATGAGAAGCAAAATGTCTTCAAAGAAAAAAAAAACAGAAAGTCCAGCTGCCTCTTGAAAAAGCACCTTTGGGACAACTATGATCTGAATGACTGAGAATGTCCATAGACGCTTTACAGATTCTTTAGATTGTCAAATGCTTTGCTTTATAGCTGCCGAGTTTGAATAATGGTTTAGGAATATCAAGATATTGCTTGTCAACAAGGAAATTAAAATGAAACATTTTTCATCAACCTTATGATTAAAAAGAGGAACAGTTAGCAGTAAACAGGGTAGAGATAGGATAAACAACAGGATGAATTTGAAAATACATTTGTGTGCTAATTAACTAATTAATTAAAGAGCCAATTGGTTGATCTTTGTGATTTTCACTTTCCTACAATAGTTCAACCAGTAGAATTGTAACAAAAGTAATTTTAGAGCCTCTATTTTTCTACTGGACCTGACATTTATACAAAGTTTTGAGATACTTTATATTAAATTTCAATTGGGAAATTGTGAGCATTTTAGACCAAGCCAAGCCCAAAAACACTAGAGAATTCCTGGAAAACTGGCACTTAGGCAAACTGACCACCAACAGGTACAACAACATTGGCATGCCATTAAAATGGGACAACCAAAAAGCCAAAAAGGAAACAAAAAGACCAAAACACCTCCTCACCAGCAATCAACACTCATCTGAGTGGAAATTAACACTGGATTAACACTACCTTAGTGAACAGTACCTTAACCAAAGAACCACCAACTTACACAAACAAGGCAACAATAAACAGCAACCTAACCAAGGAAATACCAAGAAAACTCCCATCAACTCTGATAGAGCTACTAGTTCATAAAATAATGCAAAGTTCCACTATCTTCTCGCATTGATGATGTTACATAGTTTGGTAATGAAAGAAAACCAAGTTCAGAAGGTACCAAGGTTCCAACATACTTTGTGTTATGGATTAAACCATTGTAATGATACAACCCTAAACAGCTTTGTCTTACAGTGGGCTTGTAATCCTGCAATTCTCATTGGCCCATGAATGGCGAGTCGTGATTGGTCAGGCTTGGCCAGTCAGATTGGCTGTTAACGGAAACCCCTGATTCGACACTTGTGAAAGCGATAGACTCAGTTCATTGGTTGTTTGACGGCAGCAAGCTCTATAAAAGAGCTACTGCTGCCCAGGTCTTTTGCTCTGTTCTTTCTTGTTAAATAAAGAGTTGAAGTCACAGTCCGATGTCTCATCTCCGTTCTTTGTGCCCATGCCCAGGACTTAACACTGGTGATGAGGATGGGATTCGGAGACGATAGAGCTGACTAGAATATATCGGACAAAGACAGAGCACATGGCAAAAGAGCACAGGCAACAGATGGCAAGATGACCAGCAGCACCATACCACCCGCTCCATTCGACTCAGCAACCGAAGACTGGGACTCGTATATAGACCATTTCCAGATGTTCCTGGAGATCAACAATTTAAAAGATGCTACGTCTGGCAAGAAACGAGTGGTGTTCCTGACTCATTGCGGCCCCACCATTTTCAAAATGGCTAAAGCATTAGCGAAACCAGCAGAAGTGAAGACCATGGATTGGGACACCCTCGCTCCAATCCTCAGGGCCCATTACGCACCTGCAGTACCTACACTGATATGAAGACACAAATTTTACCAGAGGGACCAACGGAAGGATAAGAGCGTTGGTAATTTCGTAGCTGACCTCCGGAATTTAGGAGGCCTTTGTGGTTTTGCAAACTTAGAGGAAGCCCTAAGACACCGAATAGTTCTGGGATTAAATGCACCACACTTGCAGAGTAAACTGATGGTGAAAGGCAACATCAGCCTCACAGATGTCATCGCCGACGCTACTGCTGCAGAAGCAACCAGGAAGTCAGCCGCTCGAATGCGCTGAGCGAACGCACTGCTTCGCCAACTCACCGATGAGGTCCCACTCACCACTGAGAAGCATGCTACCACTACCCACCATGAAGACCTCGAGTCATCCTCAGACAGTGATGAAGAGGAGGTCAACCGGTCCACTCAGAACAAGAGCAAAGGAACCAGCGACATCCGCGCCAATGTGTGGGGTTGTGGGGCAAACCAGCCACGATTGGACTGCAAATTCCTTGATGCACTCTGCCGTAACTGCAGGAAAAAAAGGCCACATCGCAAAGGTCTGCAGAAGCAGAGAGTCCAGTCCCAACCGAAAGGAGAACAACCTCCGTTGGGAGATGAGCAAACCTCCTGAGAACCGGGACCATCTGAACCACCAATGGAACAACCACTACTATACAGAAACCAAGCACCTGCCTTTTCAATGAGATGAGAAGAGACCCACCAAACCATTATCATTGGCCATGCTTGATCATTCGATGCAAAGAAGATACGCGTGAAGGTTACAATTGAGAATTGACCATGTGTGAGGAAAGTCGATTCGGGATCATCCCTGTCGATGGTATCCTGGAAAACCTTCAAACAGCTGATCCCTGCCATTTCTAGCCAGGACCTCAGCACGCAGTGAATCATCCTGAAAGACTATCATGGAAACAGAATCCCAGTTGTCGGTTCCAGCAACATCCAAGTATCATTCAAGGACCACACAGCAACGCTTCCCCTAACTGTTGTCGATCGTGACCGACCCAGCTTGTTAGGGTTACAGTGGTTCACCCCACTCGGAATTGAACTAGCCAGCATACACCATACCAGAAATGACGACTGGGAAGAGACTCTCATCCAGGAATTCCAGGACATGTTTACAGGAACATTAGGCAAGTACAAGGGGACCTCTATATTGTTTAATCTCAGCCCTGATGTAGCTCCCATTCAGCTTAAGCCCCGTCGGGTACCTTTTGCCTTAAAACCTAAAATCGACGAGCAGCTAGATAAACTGATAGCCCAGGGTGTATTGGAACCGATTAACCACGCCCGTTGGGAAACCCTGATAGTAACGCCCATGAAGCCAGATGGTTCGTTAAGAATTTGTGGGGACTATTGGGCCACCCTAAATTATGCTCTTGAGAGCACTTATCCAGAGCACTTATCCAGTACCGGTGGTTCAACAGAGCACTTATCCAGTACTGGTGGTTCAACACCTTCTTCATTCCCTGGGTGGCGGAAAAATATTTGCGAAATTGGACTTAGCTCAGGCGTACCAGCAACAACCTGTAGACGTGACAACTGCAGAAGCCCAGACAATAGTTACACATAGAGGCGCTTTTAAGTGCAATAGACTCCAATTCGGAGTAAGCATGGCACCAGGCATTTTCCAAAGTTTAATGGAGAGACTATTACAAGGCATAAGAAGTGACATGTCTTATTTTGACGACGTCCTAATAGCTGCCCCCACTAAAGAATTATTTGTACAAAGACTCAGAAAAGTTCTGCAGAAATTCAAAGACGTGGGTCCTAAGGTAAAACGAGACAAGTGTCAACTTTGTACGGAGAGAGTGGAGTTCCTGGGATACCTTCTCGACAGACAGGGAATCCACCCCACCGAAAAAAAACTAACCGCAATAAAAAAAGCCCCGAGACCTAGGAATAAGATAGACCTTCAAGCCTTCCCAGGACTCATTAACTTTTATAACATTTTCTTGCCCCAGAAGGCAACCGTAGCCAAACCCCTACATAGACTTCTCAATAAAAAGGCTCCTTGGGTTTGGGGTCGGCATGAAGAGAAAGCGTTCAAAGAGATAAAAGACCTTTCAACCTCCAATGCCATATTAATGCAATACAATGAGACTCTCCCTTTGACGGTTACCTGTGATGCCTTACCATTTAAAGTAGGAGCCATCTTAAGCCATGTCCTCCCAAATGGAAATGAGGCACCCATTACGTTCTTTTCGAGAACTTTGTCTAAAACTGAAAGGAACTATAGTCAACTTGATAAAGAGGCCCTCACTATTGTATCCGCAATTAAACGCTTCTATGAATATGTATATGGGAGACCCTTTACCATAATTACAGACCACAAGCCGCTACTTGGGATTTTTGTGGGAAACAAGCAAACTCCCCATATATTATCACCAAGAATGACACGTTGGTCAGAATTTTTAGCCACCTATGATTATCGATTGCAACATCGCCCGAGGAAAACCATTCCCCATGCTAACGCTTTGAGCCGCTTGCCACTACCAGACATTATAGAGGACCCTGCTCCAACCGTAACCGTACTACAAATCAAAACCCTCAAATCACCACCATTAACCGCTCGAGACATAGCCTTAGAGACAAAAAAGGACCCTGTTTTGGCACGAGTCCTCAGCTGGGTAGAACGCGGTTGGACGGTCAGTGAAACCGATGACATGTTCAAGCCATTTAAGAATTGTCAAACAGAACTGTTCTCCCAGAAAGGTTGCATAGTATGGGGAGACAGAGTCACAGTTCCAGAGAAGTTACAATATAGGGTATTGAAAATGCTGCACGAGGGACATCCAGGCATCGTGCGAATGAAGGCATTGGCCAGTAGTTACGCATGGTGGCCTGGTTTAGATAGACAAATAGAAACTTGGGTAGCAAAATGCAGTAAATGCCAGGAGACTCGCCCCGCTCCTCCAAAGACTCCCCCAACTCAGTGGGAAATGCCTCGAGGTCTGTGGTCCCGTATCCACATTGATTTTGCAGGACCCACAAGAGGACACACTTTCCTCTTAACGGTGGATGCCTATTCAAACTGGCTTGAAGTCCAAAAAATGGAAAGCACCACCACAGACGCAGTCACTAAAAAACTGAATAAACTATTCGCTACCCACGGACTTCCTGATGTCCTCATCTCAGATAATGGCCCCCAATTCACTGCCCCGCCATTCAAACAATACCTGGCAGATCAGGGCATTCACCATGCTTTAATGTCGCCAGCTCACCCTGCAGCCAATGGTAGGGCTGAACGAATGGTTCAATTTGTAAAACAGACCCTGCACAAAATCGACCACGTCGACATTGATGACAAAATAAACTGAATGCTTTTTATCTAACACATAACCCCAAACAGCACCACAAACAAAATCCCAGCAGAACTCCTGATGGGCCAGAAACTTCGCTCGCATCTCGATCGTCTCCACCCAAACTACACGCCAGAACAACCCCCGGGATCCAGCAGCAAGTGTCGGGCATTCCAGGAAGGTGACCTCATGTTTGCAAAAAACTTCTCGGGCGACCCATTGTGGGTCCCCGCTACCATAACACAACTTACGGGACCCCGATCCTATCGCCTACAAACGGCAGACGGTAAGATGTGGAAATCTACGTAGACCAACTATGTTCCAGATTAGCGTCGGAACCTCCAGCTAGGGGGGGAAGGAACATGGAGGAGGACGAAGAAGAAATCGAAACCCAACAGCCCAGGGGATACTCACCACCCGAGGGAGAACCGAACCAGGGAGCGGCCTCGCCACATGACAGCACCGCGACGGAGGCGGATCCAGGGAACCCGGAAGACAGCGCTGATGAGGGCAACCCGGAACCACAGTCTTCGCTATCCAGTCCAGCGGATAGCCCACCGGAGCCAGAGCCAGAATCAGAACCAGAACAGAACTCGGTGGAACAGCGCAGGTCGAGCAGAGAGGTGAAGCAACCTGCCTATTTGCGAGAATACATCACCCCACCCCTCAGATGGAACCAAGGGGGGAGGGGTGTTATGGATTAAACCACTGCAGCGATACAACCCTAAACAGCTTCATCTTACAGTGGGCTTGTAATTCTGCAATTCTCATTGGCCCATAAATAGAGAGTTGTGTTTGGTCAGGCTTGGCCAGTCTGATTGGCTGTTAATGGAAACCCCTGATTGGACGCTTGTGAAAGCGATAGACTCAGTTCATTGGTTGTTTGACGGCAGCAAGCTCTGATAAAAGAGCTACTGCTGCCCAGGTCTTTTGCTCTGTTCTTTCTTGTTAAATAAAGAGTTGAAGTCACCGTCCGATGTCTCGTCTCCGTTCTTTGCACCCATGCCCAGGACATAACACTTTGTATACGCAATAACAGCAAATCTCTTACCTGCTGATTGTATCTCTGAAATAAATTTCCATGCTCCTACAGAATTTTTGCTTTACATCAGGGATCTTCAAACTTGACAGCTTTAAGACTTGTGAATTTCAACTCCCAGAATTCCTCCCCCAGCCATGTTAGCTCAGGAATTCTGGGAGTTGAAGTCCACAAGTCTTAAACTTGCCAAGATTGAAGACCATTGCTTTACATTGTTGGAAGGAAAATCCATCTGGTTCAGTTCCAAGCTGGGAGAAAAATGCTGGAAACAACATTGAGGCTGATTGGAAAGACGGTCCATTTATTGGTGAACAGAAAGACACAAAGAAAGCATGTGGTTCTGGGTCAGCTGAACAATTGTTTTGATGATTCATGGATTCTTTTTATGTTTCAGAGATGCTGCTAGGGGGGAATTGTGCAATGTCGAAAATGCCCATAGGAGATTGTGTGATGTAATGAGCCCTGTGTCTTCTGCTAAATGGTCGTGGGTTAATCCTATTATGGCTTGAAGGGTCATGTCCTGTTATTCTTAATCCCATCACCCATCACGGAGCTGAAGGTCTTTTGTTTTGTAGATAGGCTGGCCCAGTCTTTCTTAATGGGCACAAAATATCTGCTGGGTGGGTTGCGGGGCATAAGAAAGACTGAGTCTGCTTTCTGTCTTTTTTTTTTTAAAAAGACATATTACATCATCCAAGTCTTCACAGTAAGACATTTTCAAATGGACTTAACTTGTGTTCCCCATTGCTATCATCCACACTCAGCAGATCTCTTATGCAAGTAACTAGCTGAGTCTTGCAAAACCCAGGAAAGAGAAGAAATTAGTGCTTGTTTGGAGTCTTGCCAAAACACATGTAATACACACACACACACACACACAAATTATAAAAGGGTTTTCTCCAGCAGAAAGCACAAGTGGATGCATGCCATTGATGATTAGCTTCTTGATTTAACCTACTGGTAAACATTCTGTTTTCTGTAGATTGAATACATTCAGCTAACCACAATTAAACCTCCTTCCGTGAATCTCAGAACAGAAACTTTGATTTCAGAGCCTTCATGTTTTTCTTGATAGGTGTATATTGAATTTTATTATGAAGCACAAATCACTTCAAAGGCTAAGCCCAAGCTTTTGCTTTTGGTTGTCTTTTTATACTGTTGGAAAACTCAGGGCAATTTATGGTTAATATGGTGGAAGGCAGAATGAAACAAAACAACTGACTTTTAAATGCAAAATCAAATGTTGACGCTACCCATTAATTGACTCTCTTAGCATGTGATTATCAACACGTGTCTTGTTTTCTTTCTTCTCCATGAAATTGTTCTTTTTCATAATTTCCCTGTCTCTCCTCCTTAGTTATATCATTTTGATTGCTGCTGATTATCTGCTAGGGAGCTACATGGTAGATAACACTATTATATTATTGTATAATAATTTGAGGTTTTGAGGGCATATTTTCACAAGGCTTATGTCATGAAGTACATGCAGGAAGATTTTCTGTTTGTATATATTTTATTTTATTACCTTAAATTCAAAAAGAGCAAATATGCAAATGGTAATGTAAAATGTTAGGCTATAAAAGCATCTTGTGCAGAACCAGCGGAATCAGCAGCATCTTGTGCTGCAATTAACTTGTGGGTTTCAAAGATTTAAAAGAACTTTTCAAGTCAGTCAGAGATAAAGTGGCAGGATTCATTTACCTAGTATATTGTCTATGGCAGAGGTGTCAAATTCACATCATCATGGCAGTGTCACATGACATATTGGGATTTCCCTCCCTTCACTAAAATGGCTGTGGGCATGGCCAGCATGTGAGGTATCCAGCCCATGGGCTGGGAGTTTAACAGCTGTGGTCTAAGGCAAGGAGATAAGTTGAAACATACTGTAATCAGAAGTTTCAGACGGTTTAGACTAGTTCTGGTGTACCAGTAGCAAAAAAATTGACTGGTTCAGAGAACCAGCAAATACCACCTCTAGCTGGCCCCGCCATTATCTCTCCTCTATTCCCTTGTTTTTTTAGCTCAGCTGATTCGTGCAGCAGATTGCTGCATTTCAGCTGAACTAAAAAACAGCACAGCTCATTAGTATTGATACAGAGGGAAGTCTCTGAGCCCTGCACATGCTTTCCGAACTGGTAGGAAAAATTTTGGAAACCCACCACTGTAATGAATGTTCCTGGAAAAGGAGGTGGGATGGTCA
Organism: Hydrophis major; assembly: GCA_033807585.1. Lineage (NCBI taxonomy): Eukaryota > Metazoa > Chordata > Lepidosauria > Squamata > Elapidae > Hydrophis > Hydrophis major. Next base: position 10,944,902 of record CM066332.1, on the reverse strand, counting down.
CCTTTGGGACACAGGTGTGAAGAAAATTTTGGGAATGAAAAGAGTCCTAATGAGATGATCACAAGTTCCTGATTTTTTCCTCATTTGGACAAGACTTCTTCTTAGGCTTTGAAAAACAGGGTAAAGAATAAACTAGAGGGGGGGGGATCATGATTCCTAATGTTTCTTTAAGGTTTGCAAAATATATGTGCATGTTAGAAAAAAAAAAAAACTCTACCTCATAGAGGTAAAGAAAGCTCCTTGTTCCTGCAGTAAGTTCTGAGCTAGCTTAGCCAGTGACTTTATGGTAACTTTATCATGCCATACATTTCTAGTTTTCAATAAATAAATAAAGATTGCTTTTCATTCCAGGACATTCTATTTCTCCCTAGACTTGTCAGAATCAGGGAAAATTTTCTCCTTTAGCTTACTCAGCGAATTCATTCCCTGCTTACTCCTGAGTTCCTGCCACATGTATTCTCTGTACTGTTCAGTGTTTCTCCACCTTGGCAACATTCAGACGTGGACTTCAACAGTATAGGTTGTATCTTGCTCAATAGGAGTAACTATGATAGAGATCTTGGAGTCCTAGTGGACAATCACTTAAATATGAGCCGGCTGTGTGCTGCATCTGCCAAAAAAGCCAACACAGTTGCATAAACAGAGGGCTAGAACCAAGATCACATGAAGTATTAATACCACTTTATAATACCTTGGTAAGACCACACTTGGAACAACTGCATCCAGTTTTGGTTGCCACAATATAAGAAAGATGTCGAGACTCTAGAAAGACTGCAAGAGCAAAAAAGATGATTGGAGGACTGGCTAAAACATATGAAGAATTGTTGCAGGAACTGGATATGTCTAGTTTGATGAAAAGAAGGACTAGGGGTGATATTGCAGTGTTCCAATATCTCAGGGGCTGCCACAAAGAAGAGGGAGTCAAGCTATTCTCCAAAGCATCTGAAGGCAGGACAAGAAGCAATGGATGGAAACTCATCAAGGAGAGAGGCAACCTAGAACTAAGGAGAAATTTCCTGACAGTTAGAACAATTAATCAGTGGAACAACTTGCCACAAGAAGTTGTGAATGCTCCAACACTGGAAGTTTTTAAGAAAAGATTGGATAACCATTTGTCTGAAGTGGTGTAGGATTTCCTGCCTAAACAGGGGGTTGGACTAGAAGACCTCCAAGGTCCCTTCCAATACAGTTATTCTATTCTAACTCCCAGAAATTCCCTGCTAGCCTTGCTGAGGAGGATAATTTTAGGAGTTGAAGTCAACACATCTGAAAGTTCCCAAGGTGGAGAAACAGCTATATTTTAATGTTATTAAGGATTCTACAGATTTTTGCATTTTCTCTGCCTTCCTATTTCTTTTTCCTCTTTATCCACATCATGCCAAGTGTGAATATTTCAGTCCCTACTTTATGTCTTGTCTCTTCCTGATCTCTGTGCAGGTATTCTTTTTCTCTCTCTGTCTCTCTCTCCCCCTCTCCCTCTCTTCCTCTCTCTCCCCCTCTCTCTCGCACACACACACTCACACACTCTCACACAAAAACAGACAAAATAAAAAGCTTCCTTTTATGCAAACGAATTACAGGTTCTACTGTAAAATAAATTACCAAAACAGAAAAGACATCCATTTTGAAACTGACTTTTAGTCCAGAGACAAAGGCAATTACAGTCAATTTCTCTTGCAAATCTTGATAAATGTTGGTTACTTTTAGAACATTTTAGCTCTTTTTTTTTATTTTATGGTTATTATTTAAAGCTTTTGAATCTTAAAGCTTTTAAATATTCCACCCACAATTCTTTATTTGAGACAGAAAGATGTAAAATTTACTTGGGATAAAATGAAAAGAATTATGTTACAGAGTTGTATAGAAATATGTAGAGTTATGCTCATGGAACGTATCAAGAAAAATGCTTGTAAGATAAAGTGGGCAAGACTGGGAATGGGAAACTAATACTTTCTGATGCAGAAAAAATGACAAGGAAAATAGATGCATAATGGGTATAGAAGGAAAATAGTGGTTGCAAAGAATGTAGTCAAAAGAGGCAGAGAAAATGGAGAACCATTTTGATGAGAGTAAAAATTGTGTTTTAGGAGTGGATGAAAAGGGTTAAAACAGAAGCTTTCAATAGAATCAAGGGAATTAAAAAAGGTTATGAAACTATTTGGTATGAAATTGAAAGGGAGATAATACTGGAAGGAGTATTTCACAGATCTGCAAGGAAAATATAGCAGTAATTCAAACAGTGGAATTGAAATGAATGCTATAAACATCAGTGTCCTAGGAAAAATGATGATAATGAAATCACAAGTGGTGTGAGAACACTGAAAAATATCAGGGCTGAACATGGCAAGGATGTAATTGAAGAAAAGTTAAGATAAATATGTGGCATGTTTATGGAGTATCTGTGAGACTTAACTTGTGGGTCTGAGTAGTTTATCAGTTGAGGCTTTGTTATTTTTATTTCAGCCAGATGTTTAGAATGAATGTGGCTTACTTATGTATACTTACAATTTATATTGTCTGTTTCCTAGTATGATTTGATTGCTTATTGTACCCTATGACTTTCATTAAGTGTAGTACCTTATGATTCTCAACTCTTGATTAATGTATCTTGATTAATGTATCTTGATTAATGTATCTATTATTTTATGTATACTGAGAGTATTTACACCAAGACAAATTCCTTGTTTGTCCAATCATACTTGGCCAAAAAGTATTCTATTCTATTCTATTATGTTCTATTCTATTCTATGTGACCTTTTTGTCTACCTATCAAGTCCTTCCCAAGGATTTGGGATAGGCAGATGTAGTTGTTTGGTAATTTCAAAAGTATTTTTGCAGGATTTGAGCTGTTCCAAATAAAGCTACCTTTTCCAATTGATTGATGGTATTTTTTAAAAAATGTTGTTGGTGTTTAAATGGTCCAGATCTTCTGAATTTCACCCAGAGCACTTATTACTTCTGGTACTATCTTTGCTTTCTTTTGCCACAGTTCTACTTCTATTTGCAGGGGAGAGAGGGGGGAGGGAGGGAAAGATGATAGACAGACAGAGAGATGATTGACAGACAGATTGAAGAGAGAGGTAGATGGATAGATATAATTTTCTCCAGTTATTTCCCTTATATGCAACTGTCTCCAGGTACTGAAACATCCATTATCCAGGCTTTTTTTGTTTTTCTTGCCATAAAGCAGTGTTTACGTCCAGTAGACAGAATCTTGCCAAGCTAAACACTAACTACTTTCATCCAAATGGATGTAGCCTGGCAGATTCTAATGAGCGGCTGTCCTGTCTCTTTTCCTCTGGGTTGGGTTGCCTCTTATCTCATCCCTCTTTCTCTCCTTCTTGGGAAACAGTTCCTTCATTATAATCCATCACCCCAGCTCCTCTTTTGTAAGCACCATTTGTCACAGGTTAAAAGGGATGGGAAAAATATAAGAAGTGCTGTGTGGCTTTATACCACACTCTTGGTAGATTTTTTTTTTTTTTTTTTGCTCTTCAGCAGATCACTAAAAATGTATGAATGTGGCCACAAAAGAGTATTGTGCATTCTTTTTTAGTTTTGCTTTAGAAAACAGTACGATAAAGTGAATGGGCTAGAATTATGGATTGGTCTACATGAAGATGGAGTTGAAGGTTAGTTAAATGAATGGTTCCACATTGATCGGGAAGTAGAGATGGGATGCATAATCATCCATTAGCATTTAACATGCATTGATAAATACATGTATAAAGAATGATGTGATGACATTAGAAGTATGTGGCTTGAGAATAAATGAAAATGTGCATAGATTTTTTTATGCAAGGGATGTCTTCTTGTTAGCTGAAAATTCAGATGATTTTTGTGTGTAGATTACATGAGGTAATGAGGAATGTGGACTTGAAACTTAATTTAGCAAAGAACAAAGAGAATCTATATATAAGAGAACATGGATTCAGTGAGCAAGCTGTAGCTCATGAAAATTCAGAGCAAAAAATAAACAAACATGACTTTGTGTCCCTTGATAGAAGTTTGCAAAGAAGCTGATGGGAAGGTTTCAAATCTTGAATATACAGGTGGAGCGCAGGTAGTACTATGTAAGTGAACAGGGAGTTAGCCTATAGTAATGCATTCTAACCACTATGCCACTGCAGCTCATTATAATAAAATGAAGTTTAGCTCCCTAAGTCTTCTAAAACAGATTTTAATGGAAATTCAAAGCTTAAAAGTTTAAAAGCAAGATAAAATAAATATCCGCCTACCAGAAATATTCCCAGGAAAAGTAGATTCTGACATGGAGCCAATTTTTATTGACTCCACTTACTGGTTGCCCAGTAACTAAATAAACTGTTGCAATCAGCACAATTAATGGGGAATCTTTACTGTCATATTGATATCAGGGGACTGTTAAAAATACACGAAGATGAGAAAATCTATGCACTTTTTTAATGCAGAAAAGAAACAGAAAGGTTGTTCTGTCAAGCTAAACACCCAACTAGATGTTATAAAACTGCAAACCAAATTAGGAAAATCTAATCTATTACTGAGAAGTAAACACAAGATGGACACTAAGGGAAAGCAAATGATAGCACTGTTCCAATATTTGGAATGACATGGTCAAACTATTTTCCAAATCACCAAAAGGTAAGACAAGAAAAAAATGGATGGAAAGAAACCAAGGAGGGAAGCAACTTAGAACTAAGGAGACAATTCCTAACTGTGAGAGCAAGGGAACAGCTTGCTTTCAAAAGTTGTGGGTGTTACATCACTAGAGGCTTTGAAAAAGAGACTGCAGAACAATTTCTTTGAAATAGTATTGTGATGACCCGGGGCATGGCACAAAGGCGACACAGTCAAATAAGCAAGAAGTGTCCCTTTAACACCCTCAACTTTGCTCCCAATGTCCAGGTTGCCTTCAGATGGAGAAAAAAAACTCTTCCAAGAACAGTCTTTAAGTGGAGGAAATTCAGTCTGAAAACAAAAGACATACAAAATGTAAATAAAAATCCACACAAACCACACTGCAGTAATTAATTTGACAGGGCAGGAAAAGGAATTGCATACTTGAAAGCTCAGCAAAACACACACAGTTGGGAAGATGCCAGGAACCCAGATAATCCTCAACGATACTGGATAATTCATGGTTTGCTTCCAATAACTTTGCTGTGTGCAGCTTCCTTTTTTAAACACAGTGTTCCCAGCTGCAGCTAATGAAAGGGATCAGGGCCCTTTCCTTCCCAATAAGCCATGCAACTCACATTGCTCCCTTCTCCATTCCTCCTGCATTCTCTAGGATGAAAAGGGGGGGCTGTGTCTTCCTCCAAATGCCCTCTCCCTTGTTCTACCTCTTTCCTGCTCTGCCTTTGCCATTCCTCAGTTTCTTCCACAGCCAATGGAGCCACACTCCCACTCCCTGTCAGCTGCTCAGCCTCCCCCTCCAAATCAGATTCCGACAGGGGCATAACAGGTATAAGGTCTCCTGATCAAACAGGGAATTGGACTAGAAGATCTCAGAAGTCCCTTCCAACCCAACTATTCTATATTCTATATCTATTTGGAATTAACAAGGGCATTCAATGAAAATGTCAACAGTGAATAGATAGAAAAGTCAAGTAAGACAATATTCATTTATAAATAAGACACAGCCAGGTTGTATCCTCACTGAACTCCAAGATAGCCAATTTATAATCTAGAAGAAAAATCTGATGTTTTGATTACTGTTCAAACAAGCAAGAAATGCTGTTTGAAAGACCTAAACACCTTGGAGACCCTATGTAAGCTGATATTCCCTGCAGCTTTGTATCTCCCGCTGATTAAAAAAAAAAGAAAGGATACAAAACAGAATTCTGGTGATTATAACAAATACCAAACTCACTAGGACTGAAAATAATGTGCAAATTTAGCTGTACGCTTGGTGAATTTTAGATGCCAAGGACTGATACTAACAGATCAGTCTTGGTGGGATTAAGGGATTTAGGTGACATTCAACTTAAATGCTGCCTTTGCAGATAATTCAAGTTCATAGTGACACTGTGTCTCTGAAACCTTTTGGGTTGTACTCTGAGCATACATAAGATCCTTCAAAAATAGACCCAAGGCATTAATGAACACAAGGATTTATTATTTAAAGCAAAGCTGGAAAATTTCAGGGGTGTGGTCCTAAAAATGCAATCTTAAATAGTGAATGGGATAGAATAGTAAATGAAATACTCTTCATGGCAAGGAAGAAGCCAGAAACAAGGGCAATAGTGCAAAATACAAAGACTCCTGCAGAATTGCACTAGGAATGTTAAGATAATCTATTAATCCCTTTCATAGGAACCATAGTGGCACAGTGGTTAGAATGCAGTGCTGCAGGCAAACTCTGCCCACAGTCAGAAGTTCAATCATGACAAGCTTAAGAAGGTTGACTGAGCCTTGATCCTTCCGTAAGGATCAAGTAAGGTGAGGACCCAGATTGTTGGAGGCAGTAGGCTGTAAACGACTTAGAGAGGCTGTAAAGCAGTATGGAGCTGTATATAGCAATAGCATTTAGACTTGTATACTGCTTCATAGTGTTTTACAGCCTTCTCTAAGCAGTTTACAAAATCAGCATATTGTCCCCAACAGTCTGGGTCCTCATTTTACCAAACTCAAAAGGATGGAAGTCTGAGTCAATCTTGAGCTGGTGAGAATCCAGTGATGAAATGCTAACGGTTCGGCCCAATTCAGTTGAACTGGTATCGAAAAATGCTATTGGTTCGGCCTAACGGCTAGTAAAAAAAAGGCTTCAATGATCACCTGAGAGGATAAAGAAGAGAAAAACACAGGATCGACCCTCCCACCTGCACCTACACTTTTCTGTTCTTTATCCTCTCAGCTGATTGGTGAGGCAGAGCCTCAGTTGGTGTTTGGAAAGCTGTGCGCGTGCGGTAGGGAAACTGGTAGAATCCCACCAACTGGGAGAATTGAACTGCCAATCTGCAGGCAGCTGGCAGTCAGCAGAAGTAGCCTGCAATACTTCATTCTAACCACTATGCCACCACGGCTCTTGTATAAGTCTAAGTGCTATTGCTATTTCTCTTGACAGGAAATAAGGAAACAAGTGTAAAATTTAAAAAAAGACCCCCAATCCCAAACTCCACAAAAAGGCAGCAGCAGTGGAAGGACATTTGCACACCAGCTTCACACAATGTGTTATATCTCAACAAGTGAGAGGAATCTGTAAAGCCATCATGTAGACATTTCCTCCCACACAAACCTCAGGAACTTGAAGGATGAGAAAAACAAGGCCTTCCTTTGGTGAGGAAACAAAATCACACTGCCTTAGACAAAATGAAACATAACTCCTAGCTTTGTACTCATTGAAAGTAAATGGCAGCTCAGCCAAGAGATAAATCAGCAAAGCTCTCCAATACTATTAATGTCATGTGCACCCAGAGGCCCAGAGCTCTTTTCAAAAACTGATCCAAAATATTTCTAGGAAAGTGTACTAAATAGTTGCATGCTGTTTATTCCACATCAATTTTTCTACCCGCATCTCCGTAAAGCTGACCTAAACCCCTCTATCATTGTCTTCCCTTCTGCAGATATGGAAATGCTGATAACATGTAGAATAATGGAGTTTGAAGGGACCTTTGAGATCTTCTGGTCCAACTCCTTGCTCAGGAAGGAGACCCTACACCATTGCTGACACATGGTTGTCCAAACTCTTCTTGAAAACCTCCAGTGATGGACAACCCATAACTTCTTGAGGCAAGTCATTCCAATGATTAGTTGTTCTCTCTGTCAGGAAATGTCTCCTTAGTTCTAGGTTGCTTCTCACCTTGATCAGTTTTTGTCCATTTTGTGTTGTCTTCAAGAGGTTTGAAGAAATAATGCAGAGGATACCTTGAGCCAGTCAATGCTTCCACTGTCCAATAGAAAACTGCTAAAAACATTGTTCAATCTGCAACTCTTCCCCGGAACTATTGCAGATCCTGTTGTAACAAAACAACAAAACCCTCACCTGTCAAAATACAGGGAAATAAAGCCAATCATTAACCATCTTATTGTCCTGGAAATCTATATGAAGCAAACATTCAAGTTGTTTTGCCAGAATTCTTCGGCTATTTATAAATCCCACTGGTAAAATGGTGGACTATCAGAAAGTATACAGCCAATCAACTCTGCCTGACAATATTTTTTCCCGAATGAGAGTTCAAGCTATTACCCATCTAAGGTTATTTGTCCCCAAGGAGCATATACATTTTCCCCAAAAAATTTTTTTTAGGAAATTACACTGCGGTTATATGTTTCTCCCTTGCTTCTTCTTTATTTCTAAGCAAAGGATAGGCAGACTGAATAATTGACAAATTCAAGTGAGCGAAAATGCAGCGTTGAGCCTGCTGCTATGAAAAAGGTGACCTAAAGAGAAAGCAGAGATAGACCTCATACTGAGATTGTACTTGCCATTTCTGGAAGATATTAATGAAGAGAATGACCTTTTGCTAATGTGGAAAACTTATTATTCCTTGCAGCGGGATGAAAGGAAAAGGCAACGAAAGTGCACGCAGATCATCAGCTCTATGAGAGAAAGGGTGAGATGATATAACGGTTGCAGACAAACATCAAGTTAACAACCTGATAGCTAACTGTGACAGATGTGAATTATTCAGACTTGGGGAAACCACTAATAGAGATCACTAAGAAGGCTTCATTTGATTAAAGAAAGGAACCAACTTGCATGGATTTTTTTTTTAAAAAAAAACTTTCCAACTTGAATAACTGGCCATAAGTGTTGGCCTATAATGGAATACATTCTGTATTTCTACTGGGGTCAAATGGGACTATCTGGTGATTTCTGCTCTTTGTGATTGTGGTGACATGCAGACAACAACACATATGTACACCTGCCCTTTGGGTCCCGATCAGTGTACAATTGAGGATGTCATGGCAGCAAGCATGACAGAACACAATGAATGTTGTTAGTTCCAGGGCAAGATCTGTTTAATTTGTACATATTTTAATCCTGTATATTTTAAATTTTAGGTTATATAGTATAGGGATCCCCCAAACTTGGTAACTTTAAGACTTGTGGACTTCAACTGGCTGGAGAATTCTGGGAGCTGAAGTCCACAAGTCTTATAGTTGCCATGTTTGGAGACCTCTGGAATAATATGTCTTATTTTAATTGTGATGCCTCTGACACAAATAAACACCAAACTGGGTTCACACAAAGGTCTCTTCTAAGCTGTCTTTTAGATATAGTTAAGTGGCCCAGAAGTGACACAAGAATAGCTGCAGCTAGCTGACCTTCACTAATCTCAAAAAAAAATTGAAGAGATCTCCAGGAGATACTAAAAGAATAAACTAGAATAAGGTCAGAAATAATTCCAGGAAAGGCAGTAGGAGGACATGTTGCTCCTAAAAAAAGCATAATGTTGTGTGATTATTGTCAACATAAATTGAATTTGACTCAAAAATTATTTACATAAATGTCATTATCTTTCAGAAAACTTCCCTCCCTTTTTTTGAGTGGCCCAAAAAATGAAATGATCAAGTCATCAGTATATTCACTTATACATACATTATTTGTTTCTTTTTTCAAAGTGAGACAAAAATGTACAATATTTACATGATCGATGATGGTTATGTGCTATCAACTGAGTGTCAACTCTTAGAAACCACTTTTACAGATTTTTTCCAGGACATAATTTGCATACATTGTGGAAATTATTATTATTTTTTTTAAAATCCTCATCTAAGATTATTTATTTGCTTGCTTACTTATTTCTACTTTTATGGAGGTTCAAAAAATGAAAGTCTACTAAAATGTATACACCAGCAAGAATGTGCACACAAATGTTGGGAAAACTGGAAATATTGATGATGATAATGATAATGTTTCCCAAAGTATTAAAGAACATTAAAATGTCTCTTTTGGAGGTAACATGGAGGTATTTTGTGGAATTAAGAAGCAATGGATGGAAACTGATCAAGGAAAGATTCAACCTAGAAATAAGGAGAAATTTTCTGACAGAACAATCAACCAATGAATGAAACAACTTGCCTTCAGAAGTTGTGGTACTTCATCACGGGAAGCTTTCAAGAGCCTGGACAGCCATCTGCCAAAAATGTTATAAGGTCTCCTGCTTGAGCAGGGGGTTGGACTAAATGATCTACAAGGTCCCTTCCAACTCTTTATTCTGTTCTGTTCTGTCCTGTCCTGTCCTGTCCTATCCTACCCTATCCTACCCCATCCTATCCTATCTTGCTCTACTCTACTCTAGTCTATTCTATTAATACTATATAGGTAGTCCTCAATTTACAACTACAATAGAATCCAATTTTTTTGTTCTTAAGTGAGACATTTGTTAAATTAATTTTGCCCCATTTTACAACCTTTCCTGGCACAGTTAAGTGAATTGCTGCAGTTCTTAAATTAGTGATACAATTGTTAAGTCAATCTGACTTCCCCATTGACTTCGTAGAAGGTGGCAAAAAGAGATCACATGACCTCAGGATACTGCACCCATCATAAATATGAGCCAGTGGCCAAGTGTCTGGATTTTGATCATGTGACTACAGTATAAGGATGCTGTCATAAGTCATAAGCATGAAAAATTGTCTTAACCCACATTTCTCAGTGACATTATAATTTTGAATGATCACTAAATGAACTGTTGTAAGATGAGGTCTACCTGCAATTGACTGAAGTGACAAGTTATACATATGTACAACATTAAACCCAGGGGTGGGATTCAACCGGTGTTACTACTGGTTCAGTGTCTATGTTTGTGCATAAAAAAAAAACCTTAAGCTGTGCCGCCTAGAGAGCTGAAAAGTACAGCGCGCAGGTGCACAGCATTTGAAAAGCCTCTTTTTTTCTGCTTTTTCAACCTCAGCTGTGCCACGCAGAGCAGCTGAAGTTGAAAAAGCAGGAAATAAAGGACAGGTAAGAGCCTGGGTGGGCAGATGGGCCAAACAGCAGCAAACACAGAACCAGTTCACTGTCTGCTGCTCTTCAGAGCTACCAGTTCTATAGAGCCGGGCAGAACCGGTAGCATCCCACCCCTGATTAAACCTAAGGATTAAAATTGTGTACAAAGTGAAGGGTACCCTTTACAGCTTTCCTTCCCTCCCTCCTTTAGCACATATGACGATGGGGTGTCTAGTTAACTGTGGATAAATTTCTCCATCTCAGTTTCAATTCTCCGTGAGGATAATAGAATCCCTAGCCTACAGAACTGAGGATATCTAGGATGGTATAAACAGGAAACAGCTGCTACCTTTCCTCTGTTAGCACAGCAGAAGTTAACACCATGTGCTGGTGAATATTCTGAGTTTGAAGGCATCATCAGCCATTCTGCCTCAGAGAATCTAAGAGGAGTGAGTAAGTGTTTCCCATATGCTGTAAAGCAAGGAAGCTCCAGGGCAGCACAACATGCCTTTCCCTCCAGTGCTTGTGCCTGGTACATGTTGCAAATGTGAAATAAAAATACTTTCTAGCCAACAGATACAAACTCAATATAAACTGCTCTAAACTCGATTGCAGAAAGTACAGGTTCAGCAACAGAGTGGTCAATGCCTGGAATGCACTACCTGACTCTGTAGTTACATCCTCAAACCCCCACTCCTTTAACCTCAAACTATCCACTATTGACCTCGCCCCATTCCTAAGAAGTCTGTAAGGGGCGTGCATAAATGCCTCCCGTCCCTGTTCTAATGTCCCCATTTAATCGTACCCATTTTCTGTATTCTTACTCATGTTTATTCTTGTACCTATTATTTTGTAAGGAACTGACAAATCAAATCAATCAATCAATCAAATTGGGCGTAATTTGCATGATACCATATTGTATAGAAAGCATGCTTCTTTTGGAAAGGGACATCTAAATGCAAATGAATGTTTCAAATCACCACAATCCGAAAACACAAACAAAACATGAAGAAGTTCAAAACTGAGACAGACAACTTTATCTGTTCCCAGCAGAGGGTAACCTTTTGAGTCAATACATAACAATCCTTGAAAATCCTCTTACAGAGAAAACAAGGTTGCTTTCACTTGGATCTTCTCCAAGGTGGAACAGCCTAAATCAGTTGGGTTGACCAAAGAATTCTGGGACATAAGGGTGGGATAGAATCTTCTTAATCTCTACCTAGTAGCATGTTACTTTTTTATTTATTTCTATGCACAGTATTTCATCCTATCATTGGTATCTTTTTGTGGATGCCTTTCTTGAGTGATGTTTATGGAGATTCTCCATCATCCAGCTCATGGTTGTCCCAAAGTTGCTTTTTCAAAAGGCAATTGGAAAAAGGAAGTCCAGTTGCCTTTTGGGAAAAAAAAAAAAAAACACTTTTGGGACTTTATGGATGATATGTGGGTGCCTTTGTGTATGTATGTAGTTTCTCCCTAATTTTATCTCAACACACACACAAACACACAAACACACATAAACACAGCGAGGATTTTGGGGCTTTGAGACAGTCAAAACTCAAAGGTCTTAGATCTGGGTTTCCTAGATTCTTCTCCATCCTGAACTGACATCCTGAGGATCCAAATTGAATAAACCTAATTCAACAGCTGAGATTTATAGTTTGATCAGTACAAGAAGTATCCCTTATTTATCTGTACTTCTTGTAAAGTTTCTACAATCCTTTCTCTCTCTGCCCCTCTTTCTCTCTCTCCCCCTTTCTCTGTCTGTTTCTCTATGTGTATCTCTGTCTCTCTCTCTCTTTCTCTCTCTCTCTCTGTCTCTTTCTCTGTATGCATGCCTCTGTCTTATTTCTCTCTTTCTTTGTGTGTGTCTCATTCTCTCTCTGTGTGTGTGCCTCTCTCTCTCTCTCTCTCTCTCTCTCTGTGTGTGTGTGTGTGCCTGTGTCTGTCTCTCTCCCCCCCTCTCTCTCCCCCTCTCTCTCTTTGTGTTTGTGTGTATGTGTGTCCCTGCACATGTTAGTTTCAGACCAGCCAGATGTATGATAAGAGGTATTCAGATTTTCTAAGACTAAGTTAAGTCCTTAAAAATCATGTTTCAAGCCAGTTGTAGGCATTTTTCTGGACATCACATATTTTGTGGGAAAACAGCATGCTTTCTTTTAGCCTCTGACAGCCCCTTTGATTCATATTAAACCAGCTTATCAAAAGCCAGAGTTATTACTGTGAACAACACTGAACTCTCAACAAGTCAGGCAAAGACAATCAGTCAGCTAACTGCTTTAAAAGGCATTATTTTAAGTGTCCTGACAGAGGAAGTCAATTCTATATATATATAGCAAGAACATTAAGGAAAAAAATTATGGGGCATATTAATAAAAGACCATCATCCATAAGTCATTGGATTTCAGATTTTGGTTTAGGGGCTTTTTTATTTGCTTTTGCTTTCAAAAAGAACAAGCAGCCAAAAGAGCCAAGATTTTCTAAAGCAATAAATTCTCTTGGGGGGAAAAAATTGATCAGTTCTTCAAGAAAAAAAAAAAAGGGATTCAAATATTGCATCTTAGGGATAAAAAAAAAAAAAAAAATCTTTTTGCAATTTTCCCTGCTCAGAATGAATTTGTGTGTTTGGTTTCTCAGGAATACTTAGCAGAACACATTTCATAAGAAATAAAACCTGGGGTGAAAAACATGACAGCACAGTGTATATCTATCACCTGTCTGTTTGTCTATCTCTGTCTTTCTGTCTCTGTCACTCTATCTTTCTCTCTGTCTCTCACACTATCTCTATCTCCGTCTGTCTCGTCTCTGTCTCTGTCTCTCTCTCTGTGTGTCTGTCTCTGCTATTAAAAATCTAGAAGCAATACCAGATTTTTTGGCTAACTAAACTTCTTCTTTAGCATTTACTGGAACATAGCATTTATGTTCACATATATTCCATGAAGCTTCAGAGAACCAAGAGAGCTTTTAACAGAGCCCAATATTAATAGATATCCCAGGTTTGAAAGTCTTATAAAGGAAGCTGAAAGAGAGCTGTCTTCCCCACTTATAGTATATGTAAAAAAATATTCTTGTCCATTCTTGCCTGATTCAGGTGAGATTAAAGGCAAACATATGCCTCCAAGTACAGACAGAGAATACAGATCTTGCTTAATATGGTAGACCTGGATTTATGACCACAATAGAGCCCAAAGTTTCTGTTGTTAAGTGAAATGTTTGTTAAGTGGGTTTTGCCCCAATATATGACCTTTCTTCCCATAGTTTCTGCTGTGTTCAAGGACTAGCAGCAGTCCTCCCTCCGGTCCGCCGCCTACGCGGGAACCAACGCTGCCACTCCAATGGCCTCAAATCCAACATTCCCTCACTTCCAGCCAGGGGCAGAGACATGGGAATCATACATGAACAGATTCAAATGCTTTTTGAACGCCATTGATTTGTCTGAAGCTACGGACCTCAGGAAAAGGTCCTATTTTTTAAGCTTCTGTGGGGCTATAGTCTTTGACACAGTCTCTGTGCTAGTGTCCCCACGTTCCATAAAAGCTATTCCATGGGATGAGTTGAGGGAAATCTTGTCAAACCACTACTCCCCCAGACCCTCTCAGATAGCTAGGAGACTGGCTTTTAGGAGGAGAACTCAGGATGAAGGGGAAACTGTGAGTCAGTACATGGCAGCTTTAAGATCAGCTGCCATACACTGTGGATTTAGGGATTACCTTGAGGACATGCTGCTTGACCAAATTGTGGGAGGAGTTAGGGACCTAAAGCTACAGAGGCAGTTACTGGCTAAAAAAGATTTAACCCTAGCCTTAGCTATTGAGGAAGCTCAGGCTGCTGAATTGTCTGAAGTATCAGCAGCTGAGATTCAGGGAAACACCCCTAAGCAGGAACAGGCTACAATCCACTATGATGAGGTCTCCCAAGAAAAAGAAGAACCTCTTGAGGTAAACCGCCTCACGTGTCCAAGACCCCCCCCCCCAAGGGCCATCTAAGAAAGACAAACAGCAACCCCCTTGTATGAGCTGCGGGGGTAACCACCATAGATCAACTTGCAGGTTCAGAAACGTTATCTGTCTGAACTGCCAGAAGAGAGGGCACATAGGCAGGGTTTGTCAAGCCGAGCAGGCCTCCACACAAAGACCTCAATTTTCTGCCTCCTTCCAAAGGCAAGTGAAAAATGGCTACACTTGTTACCACGCAAACAATACCAACCACGGGTCTAACAAAATAAGCATTTCTCTTTTTATAGAAGGTAAGCCCTGCCGAATGGAGATAGACACCGGGTCAGCCCTCTCCATCATTTCGTGGGCCACCCTGAAGAAGTTGCTGCCTTCACTCTCAAAAAAGAAGCTGATCAACTGCCACCTGACTCTTCGGGACTACCAGGAGAATACCATTCCAGTCCTGGGTAAGGGAAAATTCCTCATTCAATTCCAAAACTTTAGAGGTCACTTGCCACTGGTGGTTGTAGATTGTGCCCTTCCTAGCTTGCTAGGATTAGATTGGTTCCCTGCCCTAGGCCTTAACATTACAAGGATTCACTCTGTGGTAAATTCTGAAGTAGATGCCCTTTTTAAGGACTACTCTGATGTTTTCAGCAGTGACCTGTGTTGTTATTCAGGCACCCCCATATCTTTTGATGTGGGCCCACAGGCCACCCCAATTCGTTTAAAACCTCGGAGGGTACCTTTCGTCATTTGGCCTAAATTGGATGCAGAATTAGACAAACTTATTAAACAGGGGGTGCTGGAACAGGTAGATTTCACCAAGTGGGAAACGCCCATAGTCACCCCCTTAAAAAAAGATGGCAGCATGAGAATTTGCGCTGACTATAAGACGTCCCTCAACCGTTTCCTCCAAATTAGTGCTTATCTAGTACCTGTAATCCAACACCTGCTCCACTCTTTTGAGCCAGGCACAATTTTTGCAAAGTTAGACATGTCCCAGGCATACCAGCAATTTCCCGTGGACCAACACACTGCTGACCTACAAACTATAGTTACACACAGGGGCGCTTTTAGATGTAAACGTTTACAATTTGGAGTTAGCGTAGCCCCAGGCATTTTTCAATCACTCATGGAAAGAATCCTCCAGGGCCGACCAGGGGTGGTTCCATACTTCGATGACATTTTGGTCTCTGCCACCAGCAAAACGCAATTGTTACTCAGAGTGAGATCTGTCCTGGACAGGTTTAGGCAAAACGGGCTTAAATTGAAAAAAGACAAATGCACCATTGTCACCAAACAAGTTGACTTCCTGGGTTATCGAATTGACGCCTCGGGAATTCACCCCATAGAAAGTAAAGTTAGAGCTATTCACGAGGCATCCACACCCTCTAACAAAACTGAGTTGCAGGCCTTTTTTGGATTCCTGAATTTTTATGCAGCATTCCTGCCTCACAAGACCTCTGTAGCTGAGCCCCTTCATAGGCTGTTAGATAAAAAGCCCCCCTGGCACTGGGGACAGAGAGAAGCCAATGCTTTCCAAGCAGTTTAGTCTCTTCTAACTTCAAACGCTGTGTTAATCCAATTTAACCCAAACCTGCCTCTGGTGTTAGCCTCAGATGCCTCACCCTTTGGCACAGGAGCAGTATTGATCCATAGGCTCCCAAATGGATCAGAGGCACCCATTGCCTATTTTTCAAGGACATTCTCTACTGCAGAGAGGAACTATAGTCAGATCGATAAGGAGACCTTAGCAGCTGTGGCTGCAGTAAAAAAATTCCACGAGTTTCTCTATGGCCATTGTTTTGAGCTTGTAACGGATCACAAACCACTTTTGGGACTCTTAGCTGGTGATAAGCAAACCCCACAGGTGCTATCCCCGAGAATGACCAGATGGACACTGTTCCTGGCCGTTTACTCATACACACTGGTACATTGCCCAGGGAAGAACCTGTGCCATGCTGATGCCCTCAGCAGATGCCCCCTGCCAACACCAGTCGAAGACCCAGCTCCCATCCATGCAATCTTCGACTGCAATGAACTTGACCTTCCAGTCTCGGCTATGGATATTGCTGCACACTCTAAAAGAGACCATGTTATTTCCCAAGTCCTGGACTGTGTGGGGAGGGGGTGGCCTGATATTCAGTTCGCCCCTGAATTCATACCATTTAAGACCCGCAGGCAGGAGTTGTCTTCACTACAGGGCTGTCTGTTGTGGGGGACAAGGGTGGTCATAGCCCCCACCTTGCAGGAACCAGTTTGGAGGGCACTACACGAGGGTCATCTGGGAGTCATAAGGATGAAGGCCTTGGCCCGCAGCTACGTCTGGTGGCCAGGATTGGATGCCCGGATTGCCAACTGGGTCAACACATGCCAGCCCTGCCAGGCAACAAGAGCAGCCCCACCAACAGCTGCCCCAACCAAATGGGAGGATACGAGGGCCCCTTGGGCCAGGCTGCATATAGACCTGGCTGGTCCCATGCAGGGGAGGACATTTTTGGTTGTTGTAGACTCATTCTCCAAATGGACTGAAGTGGCCTTGTTACTCTCCACCACAACATTGGCTGTCACAAGGGCCTTGACCAGACTGTTTGTTACACATGGACTTCCTGACACCCTAGTTTCAGACAATGGCCCCCAATTCAGTTCTAATGAGTTTGCCATCTTCGCAGACAACCTGGGCATCAGGCATGTTTTCATAGCCCCCTTCCACCCCGCAAGTAACGGGATGGCAGAGAGGGCTGTTAGGTCTGCCAAGGAAGTTCTGGCCAAGCTAGGCCAAGAGACTGGCACTCCAAACTGTCCACTTACCTACTCATGCAACACGCTACGCCATGCCCCACCACCAACAAGTCCCCTGCTGAACTTTTGATGGGCAGACACCTCAGGACCACCCTGGACAGGTTGCACCCCCACTACGCCCCTAGCACACCACTGGCTTCTGACAGCCATGCCAGGGAATTTGTTCTGCAAGACCTGGTTTACGCCAGGAACTATGCAGGGCAACCCTTGTGACTGCCAGGGCAGATAGTTTCTGTTACAGGGCCCAGGTCTTACAGAGTCCTCCTGGAAGACGGTCGAATTTGGAGAAGGCATGTGGACCAGCTAAGGAGACACTGAAACAGGCCTACCACTGAAATCCCAGTCTACCAGCTGCCGGACGACCTGGTCTACTCACCACCTGCCGCAGCCAACCCGCCGAAGGTCCTGGTCTACCAGCCGCACAACAAACCAACCAACCAACCGCCGCGAGAGGACTCACCCGAGCAGCAGCCGGACAGCAGGTCTGGGATGGCCGACAACCCTCTGGAGGCTCCTGTCGCTGACCGGGAAGAACAGGACTTGGTAGCAGCTGACAAGCCCCTGGAACTTCGACGATCAGGCCGCGAGCGAAAGCAGCTGTCCCGGCTGCAGGACTACGCATGCTCGTGGCCAGGGGGAAGGAGTGCTGTGTTCAAGGACTAGCAGCAGTCCTCCCTCCGGTCCGCCGCCTACGTGGGAGCGCTGATCGCTCCCATTGGCTGATACCGTTTGACAGCCGGCTATAAAAGGGAGCTGTCAAACGGCATCAGATGTCACCACCAGCTGGCTGTCAGATAGCCTCGGCAGCCACGGTAACCCTTTACTCGCGAGAATAAAGCTGTTAGCCTTCAGCCTGTCTCTGTCTCTGTCTGTGACTGCCGCTCTACAACAGTTTCTCATAAATTCCCATAGATTCCCATAAATCACTGCAGTTGTTAAATTGGTCACATGGTTGTTAAGTGAATCTGGCTTCCTCATTGTCTTTGCTCGTCAGAAGGTCACAAAAGGGACCATATGACCCTGGGACACTGCAAAAGTCATAAATATGAGTCAGTGGCCAAGCGTCCAAATTTTGAGCATGTAACCATGAGGATGCTGCAACATTCATAAAAGTGAGTCATACTTTTCAGTGATGTTGTAACTGCAAATGGTCCCTCAATGAATTGTTGTAAGTTGAGGAGTTACCTGTACATGGAAAGAGAGCTTAAGAAGTCTTTGTGTACCCGTGAATTATTTCCAGTTATGCAGGAAAGGATTAAAGATTGTAGGTAAACAGTGAAAATTAGCCTACATTTGTTGAATGTCTATGGAGATCCAGGCCAAAGGTACTATTTCAAGAGGCAGCTGGACTTTCTGGTTTTCCTTTGACAACAAAGAGGGGTTAAAAAGGCCATCTATGTCAAAATTGAACAGCCCTCTCTTAACAGAGAGGGAGGGATATGACATCATCTATCTCCAATCTACAACCCAGTTCCAAGAAGGCTCCACACCCATTCAACCTCCAGGTGACCTTAACAACCCATTAAAAGAATGCAACTGACCAGCTGTCTACAAGGAGTATAAATCCTTCCATTTCTCCATTTTGGGGGCAATCATGACTGGATGACTGAGAATCTCCATAGACATCGTGAAGAAAGCACAGTTCCACAACGCAGTCATTTCAGCAGGCTCCAAACCTATTTGCACTACTCAGGTGACCCTGAGGACACAAATAAACCTTCAAGTGGCCTCAATGACTCCTTAAAAGAATGCAAATGACCAGCTGTCTGCAAAGAGTATAAATCCTTCCATTCCTCACCATCCAGTCAGAGTTGAAGAAACTTCTTAGATGAGAAGCAAAATGTCTTCAAAGAAAAACCAGAAAGTCCAGTTGCCTCTTGAAGAAAGCACCTTTGGGACCTATATTTATTGTTTCTTTTATTCTTCCAGTGGCATGTTCTGAATTAATATCCTTTCTTGGTGAACAACATGCTGAGATTTTTGTGGGCACTATTTATTGTCAGTCGAGTCTTAGCACTTCCTAAGGGCATTTACTGACAATATCAATTATATGGTACACATATTTGATGTTCTTACCTATTGTACATAATCCTCAATGCAATTTAGTATTTATCTATGAAGAATCCAACTCTAGCTAAAGCAGAATCTAGTTACTACTGCTTTAAAAAGCTGTATCTTTTTCTAGGAATCACAGAGCTTGATAGATAGATAGATAGATAGATAGATAGATAGATAGATAGATAGATAGATAGATAGATAGATAGATAGATAGATAGAGCTGCCCACCTCACAAAAATAGAACACAAGAATTAAAACCACAAAATCCACCACATACAACTCCCACAGATGCCTTCTGCAAAGCCTTGTTTTTGTATTTCAAGAATTAATCTGAAACCATGCCTAACTCCATGGATGTCTCCTATAAATCCAGAGGGGGGAAAAAAAAAAAAACTAAAGCTAACTAAAGCTTTTATTACCAACTGCAAATGTACAATTTTGTGATCTGCCTCCTCTAGTTATTATAACTCACTTTGCTAGCTCTAGAAATAGCTCGTTGTGACTTTTTATTCCCTAATCTTCTATTGCTTGGGTCATTCACATGAGTTGCATTCAGTCTACTTTCTCTAAATATTAAGATCATTGATCATGCTTTGTTTAGAGATGCTTGTATGAATTGTTGCCTGTTTACTAATCATAAGGTTATCTTATCCTTCTCTGGGTCTATTGATTGTACTATTGATCTCACTGTTCATTGCACACTTGGTCTTTTATGCTACTTTGCAGCATTAACAAAAAATAATGTTTTCTTCCTTGTTGCCAAAGTCTTGATTTGGAGCAAAACAATACAAAACCTCAATCATACTTATTGACAAATAAAATCAGGGGTGGGATTTTACCAGTTCCAACTGTTTTGGGCAAACCAGATGTTAAATTTACATCTGGTTCATCAAACCAGTAGTTGAACTGACCCGGCTGGCCCCACCCTCTCCTCCCCTCCGGAGGGTTTCTGGATCCCAGAGGAGGCCATTTTCATCCTCCCAGAGGCCCGAGGGAAGCCTCCGGATCCTGGGGAAGGCAAAAAAATGGCCCTCCCAGAAGTTCCGGGAATCAACACTCACCATGGCCCTGTCTACCCAGCAACTGGGCAGCAAACCGGTGGCTGGGATTTTTGAATCCTACCCCTAAACAAAACATTAGATTTAAAATAAAGATGAGACTGTAATCTTCAGCAAGACTATAGTCCATCTACTATCTGAAGTAGTGGAACAGACTAAAACAGGTATTCAGAAATAGAGTGTTTAACCAGGATCCCAGGGGAAGAGTAAAACTACAACCAAGATGTATTTGAAATTATGTACCCTAGTAGATAATTTGTTTGGTGTCCCTTTGCCCTCCCCCCATCACCGCAATTGCCTTTTCCAAGGGTTAAAAAAATATGATTATAGTGGATACCATTTTCAACAGTAGCATGCATAACATTTATCTAAGTAAATAGTACTTTATTATTTGCAATATATGCATCTTTGGATGACAGTAGATTCATTCCTATTTCTGTCCTTAATTCTGCAATGTGCTTTGTTTGCAAGAATTCAATTTATTCCAATTGAATTGTTCTTTCCATCAGGAAGATTGCTAACATTCAATCAGAATACCTTACCATTTTAATCCATTATCCCATGTCTTGAAATTTGGAACAATGAAGAACAAATCCAGACCTATTGGGCATTTGAAGAACACTAGTTAGAATATGCTACTACATACACAACAATTAAATTACCTACAGCAACCAAGCAACTTTTCAAAATTTTCCAGAATGTAATTTCATCAATATGTTTTGGAACACTAAATAGAATATGGTGGGCTTTATCTATTAGAAAAACATATTTGAGATATGCAGATTTTAATCTAATTATAATCATTACATAGTTTAAATAATGTAAAGCATATTTAACAACATATGCACCAGCTGAAGAAAACATGTTGAGTGATTTCCATTGCATATGATTTTTTAAAGCTAATTAAAAAGATATTTCAAACATTGGGTTCTATGGGTGTTAGAATTGGAATATATTTATTTTGTTTTCATTGTTTGATCAGTCACTGTAGATGTGATGCATTTTAAAATGAATATTCATTAGGTTTTGTCCTATTCACATCAGTTCTCAACAGATGCTATCTTAGGATACAAATCTTCATGATACTGTAAGCTGATTCCCCCCTTGATTGATCTGATCTTTTAAATATATATATTTAAATATATCTGATCTTTTAAATATATATATATTCTTATCAAGCAAGGATGTCATTAGAAGATGCTGCTAAAGATCTCTGCAGAAGCCCATTACAGCAAAATTCTAAATCTAAACTTTAGAGTTCATTGTTGGCATTCCAATTTGTAGATAAGTTTCATTAATATTTGTTGTGTGTGTAGAAATGAGGGGGCAGACAGACAGGTATGGGGAAAATTTTACCTAAGCCTCTAATGATACCATACATATAATTAGCAGACTTTTATTATTTTTTCTAAAATCACCCTTCACCCTTTGAATAAATAAAACATGCAAGATCTCTACCCAGCTGTAAATGTGAAACAACATCCATTCCCAAACTCCAGCATGCCATTCAGAAAATTGTCTATTATCAAATCACAGCTGAACAATGCCAAGAACCTTGGAGAATTCCATGGGCAGATAAAGCTATTCAGATGTGAACAGCACATTATCACCAAATGAATAACAGAACAGAATATCATTTATCATTGTCAGTCAATGCCAGTTCATGCACACAATATGAAAGACTTTTGATTGCTGCATAATTCGGAATGATTTCCTAATGAAGCTTTATAAAATGCCCTAACTAGCTTTTTATACTTATGTTAATAATGAAGAATTTTGTTTTGCTTTCACACTGACTTTTTTTATTTCCTCATTATTTTAATTGTTTTAAGAGAGGGAGGGAAGGAAGGAAGGAAAAAAAGAAAAGAAAAGAAAGAAGGAAGGAAGGAAGAAAGAAAGAAAGAAAGATAGGGAAATCCAAAAGTGAAGCCCAAGCTAAATGTTCAGAGGGTGAGAAAACTTATTCAATCAGGCATAGGATAATCCTATGTACTTATTTATGAGGCTTGGGTGGAAATCTGAATCAGCCTTGAGCCAATGAAAAACAAACTGCCAGCACTCGGCAGAATTAGCCTGCAGTACTGCATTCTAACCACTGCACCATCACAGCTCTTATGATTTTGTCCTTGCAGAAATTCCTTCATATATGTAGAAGAAAGGAAAATGAATTATCTTATTGTTTTCACTGGATTAAGAATAACTTGCTTGATTTGTAATATATCTCCCAATTCAGATTCCGGGAAGCAAATTTAGCAGAGCCAAACAGATTTAATAACTTACAGAATGGAAGCAATTCATAATACAGTATGTTACACCTGGTGTAGACAGTGTATTAAATAACAATATGCATATTTTATGCTACATTACCTTTTTGCAAAATGACTAATATTCCAACAGCCTTACCAGGAAAGTTATAGATAAGGGTCAACAGGTAATGTAATTACATACAACATCACTTTACATAATGCAAAATTAGCAAGAATTATTGCAATCCTTTTTTTTTTTGGCAAAATCTCTTATCATTCGTATCTTTCCCAGAACCAAATTTTGGGTATTCTCATGATAAATGATATTTATTTCTCTTGGGATTTAGATAATTTTGCTATTTATCAGAATTAGCTCTATTATGCAGCTTATTCCTCATTACGTGCCTAATTAATTCACAGTATTAAAAATTCATCATACTTTGTTCAGATCAGGCAAGCCAAAACCTTTTAATTTCACTGTGCTCAGAAGATTAATTCTTTTTCGGGTAGTGTAAGGCTAATAATTTATTCCTATTATCCAATCAATCAGGAATCATCTCCCCTCTGCTCTCCTCCCCTTACAGAATTGAACAGACGAGAAGATAAGCTTTTTAGTTGAAAATTTTAGAATATGGCACCATCTCATTTTGCCAGTCTTTATATCTTCTACTTCTTGTGACCGAACAAAGAATTGACTTCCTTCCTCCCTCCCTCCCTCGCTCACTCACTCCTTGCCTCCCTCCCTCCCTCCCTTTTTCCTTCCTTCTCATCTTCCTTCTTAATTAAGCTCTTCCCTTTTTCTCGTTTTTCCTGCATAGACCTCAGGTCATAAAAGTTTTTCAATGTGACCCTTGAGATTCTTGAGCACCTGAGCTTTTTAAACCAAATTCTCTCTCTCTGTGTGTGTCTGTCTGTCTCTGTCTCTGTCTCTCTCTGTGTCTGTCTCTCTCTCTCTCTTTCTCTGTCTATCTGTCTGTCTGTCTCTCTCTCTCTTGGTGAATTATGGTTTGTTAAAACTCAGATCATGCAGAGCCTGAAATGCTGGAAGTCCAAAAAGAAAAATGGAACATTCTACTACATGTGGTGGTCCTGTGCAAAAGCCCAAACATATTGGCTGAGAATTAAAAAAAAAAAAAAATGGCTGGAGGAAATTACGACTGAACAGATTGAACTTAAACCAAAATTCTTCCTACTTGGGATACTCAACAGACAATTTCCAAAAAAAAGTTGAATATATAATATGACATATATTGATGGCAGCCACATTGGCCTTTGCACAATGTTGAAAACAACCTTACACTCCACCAGAGGAAATGATTATCCAGAAAATATCAAGTTGTGCAGAAATGGATAAATTAACTCTAGCACTAAAAAATAAAGAAACATCAGAGTACTGTAAGAGTTGGAACTGTTGGTATGAATGGATAGACCGAAGATAGATTATATAATAAATTGTAAGAGAGGATAATCTATAATTGTAGTAATTATACATTTACACTAAGGACTAATTGTAAATGTGGCACAAATAAAGATATAAATAAGGAACCACAAATTGTCGATGATGACATTTTTTAATCACTTTTTTTTTCTCTGTTTTGTGTGTGTGTTGTTCGTTATTTTAATTGTAAAATCAATAAAGTTTATTAAAAAAAACTCAGATCATGCAAAGTCCATCCTACTTCCAGGGTTCTGCAGAGTGTGGAAAGAAACAAAACTAATTTCTACACGATGAGCTGAATTTATCAGGAGTCACCATAAGTCATACATTTTTATCAGAATCCTTAATATCCCTACCTTTTGCAATTTCAGGCATAATCATATACCCAGCTCTTTATTAAATTTTGATTTCAATTCTATAGACACAGAACTCTTTCCATGCTATGCAAACACAGCATCAACAATTCATAGCAACAGTGTGTTCCAACTGAGTATATAATTGTGTAATGAGTAATGAATAAAATTGGGTCCTTAATGCTGTAACATTTTCTCAGTGCCAAATAAGCTGAATTATTTAATTGTGTTTTGTGTGTAGAAGGTTTGCTACAAACCTGTAATTTGAAAAAATATGAAAAAAGTCTGTATTACATTGGCTTTTTCCACACTTCATTTTCATTGTATGTATATCCAGAGTCCTTAGAAAATGAGATAGGTTATAAATAATGAATGAACAGATAGATAAATATTCCCCGAATGGCTATTTTGTTGTGTATGAAACCCAGAAAAATATTCCAGGTATTCAGATTGATTAGGAAGTCCACTGTCTTTCTTGACACAAATTGAAAAGATAAGAGAGCAAGAGATATATAAAATCATTAAAAAAAATTGGCATGAAAAAAAGTCACGACTTCATTAAAGCCAGGTTATGAACAGAGCTGTCCGTGTGTTTGTGTGCTTTTGTTTGACTTTTTCATGAAAAACAGATCTGTTGGGGTCAGACATTTTAATCATATCAGCTTTTCTCTTTAGCAAAACTGTTTTCTTCTAACGGAACTAAATTCAAATTATTAAGCTCATTTGCATCATTTCTAGTTCAGTTGCAACAATGACCTTTTTTCAGTTATTTTACTGCAGGATATCCTTGAGAATTATCAGTTGCCATCAGCCATCAGTTGGAGTAAAAAAAATCCACAATACTGTTAATTTTATTTTCCATCTGTCATTACAAGAAAGACTTAACTTTTAACCCTATCAAGATATTGAGAGCTGTCAATTGAACAAAATAATGATTGAACAATGCTTGGAGGATGGCCACAATAATTCTTACATAATATAAATTGCTCTGCCAAAATGGATTGCTGATGTGTATTTATTAATATTCTCTTTTATCCTAACTGAGGGCAAAGAAGACAAATTTTGAGAAAACTCACATGGTTTGCAACATGTTTTCCAAGGCATTTTCTTTAATCGTCCTTTTTTTCCCCTTTAATTTGTTAGTGGTTAAGTGCATGTAATCTCCCCCTCCAAAGATTAAAAAAGAATAAGCCGGTTGAACAGGAAAAGAAACAAACAGAAAAAGAAACTTTGCTTTGTCTTCTTGTGTTCACAATAGCTTTCAATGCAGGAATCCACAGTCATGAAGCTTTTCACAGCATGGAGAACTCAAAGCCATTTTAACATCTTCCAATCATACACATTTTGAACAGAAGACTCCAGTGGAAAACAGTTTGGCAAGCAGAGTTTTCAATTATCCTGGAATCCTAAAAAAAAAAAAAAAAAAATGCTATTGGCTTTTAGGAATCCCTTTCACATTTTAGACTGAGGGCAACCAGGTGAAATTCCTGTGGATTTTTACAGGGTGTTCAAACCTATACATGATTTAAAGCTATAACAAGAACTAGGCAACAAAAAAAATAGCTCAGAGATGACACAATACTTGCACTGTTTTAGTGGTTAAAATTTCTTGAGGCACACGTCTTCACACCCTGCAATTCACTCCGTAAAATGCATGGGAGATAATCTGGGACAGGAATATGTGATTAAATGGGTAACGGTGGAAGGAAAAGAGTGAGTGAACTCTTAATTGCAATACCAATATAATATTTACATATTATTTTGCTTTGAAGGTAACTTTTGCTTTACTCATGGAAGGAAAACCAACAAATGGAGGCATGTATAGGCAAGGAATAAAAGAGCTCAGTAGCCCATTATAATTTTAGAAGGTAGAAAATCTATTGAACGTTATGTCTATGGAGGTTCTCAGGTCATGGTTGTCCCAAATATGCTTTTTTTCAAGAGACAACTAGACATTTTGCTTTTTGTTTTCTTTGAAGAGTTTTCACTTCTCATCCAAAAAGTTTCTTCAGCTCTGATTGGATGGTGAGGAAGGGAAGGATTTATACTCTTTGCAGATAGCTAGTCATTTGCATTTTTTTAGAGAATTGATTTGTCTGTATCTTCAGGGCTACCTGAGTAGTGAAAATGGGCATGGAGCCTTCTTGGAACTGCTAAAATGTCTGTGTTACAGAGCTGTGCTTTCTTCAGGATGTCTATGGAGATTCTCAGTCATCTAGGTCATAGTTGTCCCAAAGGTGTTTTTTTTCAAGAGGCAACTGGACTTCCTGCTTTTTTTCTTTGAAGTTCACTTCTCATCCATGAAGCTTCTTAAGCTTTGACTGGTGGTAGGGAATGGGCAGGATTTATACTCTCTTACAGATAGCTGGTCACTTGCATTCTTTTAGAAAGTTGTTGAGGCCACCTGGAGATTTATCTGCGTCCTCAGGGTCACCAGAGTGGTGCAGATGGGTATGGAACCTTCTTGGAACTGTATTGAAGTTTATGCTATGGACATTTCTTTCTTGAGTCCTTCATTTCTGTTGACTGGATAAGGACAAAGTCTTCTCATTTTGGGCTTCAAAACATAATTATCTGTTTTTGGAATAGTCACTCTCAGTTAAGCCACAAGTATTACTTCCTCTATTTCCCATCCAAAAAGACTCTTAACTTTGCATGATATCAAAACCTTTGAATGCTCCTGTCAGTAGGATATGGCAAACCCTGCTCTCAGTAGTTAACCATTAATGCCTTGCCTAATTATGTTATTGAATCAACCTAGTACCTTTGTTTATCTATTTATTATTATTTATTTCCTGGATTTCTGTCACACTTCTCTTCCAGAAGTAAAGGCTAAACACTACTCATCCACCATATTTTTCGACAAAAAGAAACCTGTTAGATAGCTTAAGCAGAGAGTTAGTGATTCAAAATCAAAACTGGAATTTCCATACCATGTTTAAGTTTTTGACACTATGTGATCTATGAACTTTTCCATTGATTCCTGCTACTGTTTCTCCCTCCCTTCCTTTAAAAATAAAAGAAAAATGGCATATTATAAGCCTCTAGGTCCAGCAAAAGTGATATAGAAGCATCCAGTTATTATTAGAAAACTTAGCAAAGTAAACTAGGATGGTCGCGTGATTTCTTACCTTCATTATTTCCTGTATATCTTATATTTATAATTAATTTTCAGTGTAAAGGGAGATTCAGTGATATATTCTACTTTAAATCTGGTTGTACCGAATCTGGAGCATAAATTCCATTTTCTGAACTTCATGCTTCAGTGACATCTCTTATAAGGCATCTCACCCCACAGCCCAGGCAGATAGAAATCTGTCATATCCAACAGACGTTTCTCACCACTAAAATCAATATCTGTGACTAGCTCCAACTTTAGTTAAAATTCAGCAACCTGGATAGCACAAGACAATGGAGGTTTTAAAGTTGCTCTTCTGACATTATTCAAGCATTGTTTTAAGTCATTTGAAGTGAAAGTTGACTGCTACTCGGATAAAGTATCTAGAAGACTAATGTGGATAAATAGGAAGCTATAGGTGAAATCAAGGTGTCAAAATCAAGGCCTTGGGACTGGATCCAGCCCATGGGATGCTTAGATCTGGTCTGCAGAGCCACCCTGGAAACAACAAAGGAACACCCCTGGTGCCTCTGCCAGCAAAATCAGAGCTTGGGAGCCTCCCAAGCTCCGTTTTCACTGGCAGAGGGTTGCAGGAGGCCTTCGCAGCTGAAAATGGAGCTTAGTACATAGAATAACAGAGTTGGAAGCAGGGATGGGATCCGACCAGTATAACTACCAGTTCTGTCGCTCTGCGTTGCGCGAGTGCAATTTACGACCTGCTGAACTGCCCGGACAGCTGAGCAGTGCTGCGTGCAAGTGCACAGAGGTTGGAAAAATCCCTTTTTTCCTGCTTTTTCAATTGTAGCTGTGCTGCACAAAGCAGCTGCAATTGAAAAAGCAGGAAATAAAGGTTAGGTAAGAGCCCGGGTGGGTGGGTGGGGCCAAAACAGCAGCCGACATACAGTTCTATGTATGCTCTCTGTTTGCTGCTTTTCAAAGCAACCAGCTCTACAGAAATGGATAGAACCAATAGAATCCCAACCCTGGTTGGAAGGGACCTTGGAGGTCATCTATTCCAACACCCTGCTCAAGCAGGAGAGTCTATTCCAAATATTACCCTCTAGCAAGGATCGAACTTGCAGGCTCCTGATTGTGAGGCGAGAGCTCCACCTCTAGGTCATCACAACGATGACTTGTTGGTGAATCACATTGATGAGCTCGGGCTGCATCAAACGTGAAGCAGCCCTTAATGAAATCAAGTTTGACACCCCTGCTATAGGCTGTCTCAAGTTAAGACTAACTTGTGGTGATTTTAAGAATACATCCATTCACTTTTTGAGATCAAAGCCTAAAACAGTTGAAGATGTAAAGTCTGCAGACTGTGGGCAGATACATTATATTTAGGGAAAAAAGTTAGACAATTCATATTTGACAATGCTTAAATAAATTGATGTCATGTAAACTTCTGATGGATGAGAACATAGCTATTGATGTACATGAAGTCCTTGACTTACAACCCTTTGTTTAGTGACAGTTTAGGGCTACTGGCATTGAAATAAAGTGACTTATGATCAGTTTTCACACTTACAACCATTGTACCATCCCCAGAGTCACATGATAAAAATATGGGGTGCTTGGCAATTGGCAAGTATTTATGATGGTTTTATGGGATCACCATTTGAAGCTTCCCAGCTAGTTTCTGACAAGCAAAGCCAGTGGAGGAAACCAGATTTGCTTAACAAATCACTTACCAACTGCAGTGATTCGTTTAACAATTGTGGCAAAAAATGCCATAATCCAAAACACAACTCATTTAACAGTTGCCTTACTTAGAAATGAAATTTTGTGCTCAGTTGTGGTTGTAAGCTGAGAATGTATCTAATTATCTAATTTTACATCTCTCCATGTTGTTTCTGTCTGTGTTTCAATGCATATATATATGCATTGAAACGGCTGTGAATGTCTGACTCACAGACAAAAACAATATAGAAGCCTGATGATAGCAGATGAGATTCTGCTGAAACGTTGCTACAACTTTAAAAGCACCACTACTATGACGTGGGAAAATACCCGAACAAAGCTGAATACCATACATGTAAGTACCCACGAAAACTTAAGAAATATATATATATATATATATATATATATATATATATATATATATATATATATATATATATATATATATGGTATTCAGCTTTGTTTGGGTATTTTCCCAAGGCTTCTGTATAGTGTTCATCTGTGAGTCAGACTTTCACAGCCATTTCTGTTTTAAATTTGGGGCGAGCCTACTGCTGTGCCAGAATGATTTTTTCTTCATCCTGATTGGTTGGGAGTCTTGGTCTGTGTTTATTGGTCTTGGAGTTTGCTGTGTTCTGCTTGATTGGTGTTTCTAATATCTTCTATCTGTTTTGTGGCTTTTTTTTTTTGGTCTTGATTGGCTGGCAACATTGTGTTTCCTGTATTGGAGGCTTTTAGTGCAGCTTGGCTCTGAGTAAATGGACGGCTATCATTTATTTGGAAGCTAGGTTTCATCTGAGTGCCTGGTTGGGATGTGTTTGAGCTGGAGGTATCAGGGAGGATCTGTTTGTGCCCAGGTGTTTGCCTGGCTTGTGGTGTGGAGATTCTTTTGTTTGTGAGTGCAGGCTTCCAAATAATTGACAGTCTGGTGGAATCATCTCTTCTATTCATGCTTTCAGGTCTTTTTTCAATTTCTATGGCTTCTCTGATAATTCTGTAGCTGGGGTTTTCTATAATTCTGTAGCTAGGGTTTTGGTGCCATTGAAGTTGATGCTATGACCTGTTTTCTTTCATGTGTTGGACTAGTGAGGAAGTGTGTTCCAGCTTTTTTACTGCATTTTTGTGTTCATCCAGGCAGGTACTTATTCATCTATTGGTCTGTCCAATGTATGTGGCAGGGCATGATGCACAGGGGACTTCGTATATACCTTGGTTTTCCAGGTAAATTTTATCTTTGGGGTTCCTGAGGATGGCTGCTATTTTTCTGTCTGTTGTCTGTAGTACCTCTTATGTAGGACAGGACAGGTATTCCATAGGTCTGTTCATCTGACGTACACTATACAGAAGCCTGATGATGGCAGATGAGATTCTGCTGAAACATTGCTACAACTTTAAAAGCACAACTATAATGACGTGGGAAAATATCTGAACAAAGCTGAATACCATACATGTAAGTACCCGTGAAAACTTAAGAAATATATGTATATATATATATATAAATTCTATCTCTCCATGTATTTATCTCTCTATGTATCTATCTTGTTATTTATATCTATCTATCTATCTATCTATCTATCTACCTATCTATCTATCTATCTATCTATCTATCTATCTATCTGTCTGTCTGTCTGTCTGTCTGTCTGTCTGTCTAAGGGTGGGATTCAAATTTTTTAATAACCAGTTCTGTGGCCGTGGCTTAGTTGGTGGGTATGGCTTGGTGGTCATGTGACTGGATGGAAGTGGCTTGGTGGTCATGTTATTGGCTGGGCATGGCCAACTCAATATCACTTCATTGAGGCACGCATCTCCTCACCTGGCCTCTCATGACTATGGGGATGCTGCAACAGTTGTAAGTGTGAAAAATGGTCAACTTTTTTCAGTGCCATTGTAACTTTGAATGGTCACACCACACAAGCAAAGTACCAACAAAGGAGGGGGAAAAAAATCTCCAGAGAAGTTCCTGAGACAGGAAGTCTAGTCCTGACAAGAATGTCATGAGGGTTAACAGTGAGGCAGTTTCGGTAAGCAACACCAGAATGTTTACTTCCTGCCTTCCTTACAGGATTAGGCCAGTAATTTCTGCTAACAACTGGTTCCCTGAACTGCTTAGAATGTTAACAACTGGTTCCAGAGGGTAAGTGCAAACTGGTAGAATCACACCCGTATCTCTATCTATCTATCTAACTCTCATCTATCTATATCTATCTATCTCTCCAGTTCTCATTAACTGTCTATCTATCTATCTATCTATCTATCTATCTATCTATCTATCTATCTATCTATCTATCTATCTATCTATCATATTAGTTCAATGGAATGCAGAGGATATGTATGGAATATTATTATAAATATATACTGTTATAAGGGTTTTCATGTGAAAACAAATTTATTCATCCCAAGGATAAGTATGTCAAAAGTGTCTCCCCTCTTTTGAAGTCCCTCACCCCAAAATAATTCATACTTGCTATACATTTCCATATAAGTACATATATATTCATTTTTTTTAAAAAAGGTACTTAATAACTTTGGATTTATCAACATTTATTTTTAGAACTTTAAGCAAGTGCAATAATAATTACTGATTTTTTGCATTGGATAATGTACAGCACATGAAAAGTAAGTTTGATTTCTATGATTCATGGTTATATCAATCGTGGAAAAGTTAGGCACACAATATTTGAAGCAAGTTGAAGTCTTCTGATACTGGGATAATGAATATATGAGTGTATTAAAGCATTTTTTTTTTTCTGTTGTGTAATATCTACTGAGACCTGGAGAAAATAATTTGGATCAAGAAGCAGTTTCTCTTTTTGTGGGCAAGATCTCTTTCATTAGCTTATTTTAATGACATTTGTTCTGTTGTAGCCTTTCTTCCTTCTGGTGATATTTCCCAATTGATACAATTTCAAGATGGAACTTCAATTCCCAGAATTCCCTAGCCATGTCTCAGAAATTAATCCAAATATTAGGATATTGTCCAAATTGGATGACTCTAACTTATATTTATTTATTTTAATTTATTGACCACTCAAATCAAGTAGATGGCTAATGTATGTATGGAAAGTCAAAAAGGTCTAATAGCCTAGAAGCTATCCAATCTAAATTTATAAGAGTAATCCTTGAAGTATCAAAATGCATCAAGAAAGCTGTTTTACAGCTAAAGATAGGTTGGGTTTTCTATGAGTTGCTTTAATTATCTCCTTAATTTCGGGTTGAAATTGATTTTTCCCCTGTGGATCTGGTTCCATTAGTTTTCCAAGACCATTTTAAACCAACCTGACAAACAAAAGTTAATAGCAAACTTCTTTCTTTAGTAAGCTCTGTTGGAGCTGGCAAATGCCAGGTGTCATCTTATAGAGTATATCTGGGATATTAATTTCCAAACAAGTTTAAGCCTTGTGTCCAACTTTACAATTAATGGATTCTTCTCAAATGGGCCCGTGGCATCATCTTATCTTTCTTCAGTTCTAATTTTACAATTTGGAGAGCTTTTACCTGGGTTAGGTTGAATGTTCCATCCTCTGAACCAAAGGTTCTTTTTCAAAAGAAAAAAGAAAAAAAAACCTGAAGAAGCTTCCTGGATGAGAAGCAAAACATTTTCAAGGAGAAAAACGAAGAAAGGCCAATTGCCTTTTGGAAAAAAGCACTTTTGGGACAAAATTTGGATGATTGAGAATCTTCATAGACATCTATGGACATCTGAAGTTTTGTAAGAATGGTATAAATACATTCCTTTATAGCAATGTGAGAGAAATCACTCCTCCTAGAAGAATGAAATATTGTGAGAAATATTTAAAAAAGCAGAATATTATATTTCCCCTAAAAGAATAATGGAAATATTAAGGGAGTCAGAAACTCAGTCCCAGCTCCCTGTCCCGAGCAGATATTTGATGCCCATTAAGAAGGACTAGACCAGCCTGCTTACAAGACAAAAGACCTTCAGCTCCAAGGTGATAAGACATGAGCCTCCAGAACATAATAGGATTATCTATCAGCAGAGCTCACCACATGGCACAATCTAAGGACATCGCATCACTGAGCAAGCTTCAACCAAACCTGGGAGTTCAGACAACTTCAGCTATGACCCCTGTATAGCCCCATGGGAGTCTGACTGCAACCAATAGAATACATGCTCTTGCCACAGGAACAGGAAGCTCAAGTTCAAAGCCCAGAGAGATATAAATAACCCCCACTCTTCACTCCATGTGGTGAGCTGCCCAGGACCTCAAACCTATTGGATCCTGTCCAACAATAAACCATCTTTCCAATCAGCCCCCATGTTTCCAGCATCTTTCTCCCTGCTGGGAACGAAACCAGATGAATATTTCTTCCAACAAGGGTTTCTGCTCAACTGCAAATGCCACTATTGACCATTTGAAAATCATGTCATGGATGAGAATGGGTCTACAGAAGAGAGACACTGTGGTATATTGCTTTTCCCATGCTCCCTTGCTATTGACAATAGCTGTTAAGTAATTGTAAACCAACAATTTCTGCAAAAACTACACATTTTCTGAACTAAAGGCTGAAGAAGTTCTACACTATATAAAAAAAGCTACTCCAAGCCAAATGTAAGATGCTCATTCAAATTAAATATTACTTAGAGCCAGCATCAAATTGACAGTTGAAAAGATTTCTTACTTATTTATTAATTATTTTTAGAAAAAGATATGCTTTAGGCTATAATTTTCTATCCCTTTATGTGGGAATAAGTAGGAAATATAGAACTCAGGATTGCACTGGAAAATTAGATGACACTAGCACCTTAAAACAGATATTTGTTGGTATACATGGATTGTTACACTGGATTTGTATTGTACTACTCAATAAGACACGCCGTATCTTATTTATATGCTTATATGAATATTAATATACCGTGAAATCCCCCCCCCCCACATCTAGTTTAAATATATACTTATATTCAGAGTTCATATTAGTGATGCTAAGAGCTGGAATAAAATATGAAATGTTATCTGAACAATTTCAACCCTTTAAAAAAATACACGTTTTTCATGTTCCATGCTGTTTGATATAATTTCTTTAAAAGGTTCACCAGAGGAGGAGGAACATTGGAGAAGCATTTGGAAAATGACTTAAAATGACATTAAGTGCAATTCTATAATCATTAAAAAAAAGTTTGCTATCTAATTTACTCAGTGCATCTTCCATTGGGTATAAGCACAGACAGAAGTGAAGTTTTAATAATTATTCTTATGGCCTATGTTTTTCGTGTAATGCTATTTGAGGGACATCATTCTACACACTCTTTGAAATGACAATGTGATAGCATCCCCTTTCCTTTTCAATAACACATCTTAAACATCAGTAATTTAGGTTGATATCAGAATCTGGCATTTATTCAATAAGGGATTTTAAAAAAGATTTTATTATTAATTAACAGAGAATGTTCAAACTATATTTTTTCTTTATTTTAGTATTATTATTCTTCCTGTTAAGTACTTTGTCACTAATAGAATGTATAGAAGAAAAGTCAATAATTTGCAAATAGATTTAGTAGTTTAAAGAGGGTCTATTTTGCAAGAGGTGAGAACTAATGTTATAGTAAGGTATTAATCAGTATTCAACTAGGGATGATAACATGTATATGTTTCATGGTGTGATGACCCAGGATGGGATACAAAACAAACACAGTCACAGAAAACAGGTGAAGCCCCTTTTATTTCTTTACTTTGCTTCAAGCTCTGAATATTCTTGACGGAAGCCAAGAAACTCCCACACAACCAGTTACAACAAGAAGGAAAAAAGGAACATAAACCAGGCAAGATAAGGGCTGGAGGATGTCCACAGATAATACACACTGGGAATGATGCCAAACTCAGAGAGGAACTATAAACTAGAGATATTTCAATGCTTTGTTTCCAGCATTCGCCTGTACGCATGTCTGTCCTCTTATTCAGTTATCACAGCTGCAGCCCATGAAGAGGATCAAGGCTCTCTCCTTATGAGTAGACCACATCTCTCCCTTATCCTCTCCTCCCTGCGTGCCCTAGGATGGAGAGGGGATGGGCCTGGGTCCTCCTCTGATTGCTCAGCCAGCCTCTACCCTTCCCCAGCCTCCTCCACAACCTTCTGAGCCACACTTCTACTCTCTGTCAGCTGTTCCTCCTCTCCCTCAGAGTCAGTCACTACCAGGGGGATGAAACATGGAGGGATTTTTTGTCCTTTTTTTTTTTTTTTTTTTGTCATTTTAAAAATATTTTTGGGGGTTGTGTTTTACACTTTAACCTTGTTTTGAACAAAATAAATATATATATATTGCTGTTTTATTTTCAGATGGTGTGTTTCTGCTATCTCTGAAGTTCTAAGTCATCAGTAGTGTTTTGAACTAATAAAGGTGTTTAATAAAGTTTTAACAACCTTAAGTAAAAAGCAGGGTTCTAATCCTGCACTTCTGATTGGCCAATAATAGCGACATTGGATTGGTCCTTTCTGGGAAATCTGATTGGCTGTTAATGGGCCAACTCTCATTGGTTCAAGGGTTTAACACTTCCATGTTTTTCATTGGCTAATAGGACAGCAGCCAACCCTATAAAAGGGCTGCTGCTGCCCTAGGTGATTGCTCTGTTCACAATGATTAATAAAGAGTTGAAATTCATTGTTCACTGCCTCGTCTCCGCTCCTTGCACCCATGCGCAGAACATAACAAGTAGAGAGGTATCTGAAGATAATTTCACCGAAATAATAGGCTAAGAAATCTTATTACTTGCACAAGACATAAGCACTGTGTTGCTCATGCTTTTCTTTGTCATCTGTTCATTAAAACAAACCAAAGCGTCCCAGTCTAGCCACTAATAGCAGTTCCTAAGCTTACTTAATGATTGAGACTTCATAAGAGTGGTTGAAGATGTTAAATCTAGTTGGGAAGCAAAAACATTCAAACACCATTCATCTGAGCACGATGAATGGCCTTTATGAGACAAATCGACTCCCAAGTTATTGCAGTTTGCAGGTTGTTAAAGGAACAAGGCTAACTTTATCCAGCGGGAATCATATAAATCAGTTGGGATGCAACAGATATATTACATCCAAACTGTAGTTTTATCATTTTATTGTGCAAGAGATCAATCTTTGCCTTGCCTGCCTGACTTGAGTTGCAACTAGGATGTATGTGTCAGTGGCCAGATTCTTTCTATCATTTCTCATGCCTGCATGTCAAAAAATACTATGAAGGGAACTAGCCCAAGGCTGACTTTCTTCCTGATATGTTTCTTTTACTATAAGTAGAATCTGCAGAGTAATATATTTCTTCTTCTTTTTCATTCTATAACTGGCTTCGGTTAAAGGATCTGAGATGATGGAATGGCATGGGAGAAGCACATTTAAACATTTAGTATTTACCGGTTTAGAAATTGGGGTGAACTCTGTTATCAAATTTACAGTTATGTCACATTTACAGGGAGAAATGCTCCTTTCCACTTAGGATTTTCGGCTATACTGTACAGTTCCTAATTTGTCCATCCTAAGAGCCATAAACAGCCAAAGGATCATTGGTAGCTACAAAGCTCATTAATAATTGCTTATTATTTTCCTATCTGAAATGTCCTTATCCATTTGTTATCTTCCATTTCCTCTGCTCTATAAACACATACGCAGCCAGACATAAAACCCGAACAAGTGTGAATTGCTTTACAAAGCCTGTATCAGAGAGAGGGAGAGGGAGGGAGGGAAGGAAGGAGAGTGAAAGCGGGAGAAAAAAAAATACTTATAGCAATACTTACCAACAGAAGAACCCTTCAAATTCTAAAATCACATTCTTCTGTCAAGTGTCTCTCCAAAACTCAGTTATAGAAGAAAGGCACTTTTGTAAATATAAGTATCTTATTATAATTTTTTTTTAAAATCAGTCCACAGAAGCTTTTGTGGTGCTTAACATTTTATCAATTTATTCTCAACTACCATTAATGAACATTTCACTTCTGTTTTGAAGTGGGTAATCTGGAATTTTGCCTAAAATTGATAAGTCAAAATACAGAGAAAAATGAACCCAGGAAGCAATATGACAAACCTCATTTAACTAGTGGATCGATTGGGGGAGGGGTACTAAAAACATATTTCTTTTTAGCCCAACGCTCGCTGTTCATTGCTGAGAAAGAGCTGATATAAAGCTACAACAAAACCAACAGTTTTTGTGGCTTAACAATTCTAGGTAGTTTTTACATAACCCCTGAGTTTTGTTTTCATTTGCTGTTAAATCATATTAAATATCAAGACTGGTATCTGGATGATGAGTTTTTAAACTATTTGGTTTCTGATATGCATTGTGGTTTGTTTTATTGAGGAACATGGTAGTCTAGTGGTGAAGATGTTGGAAGGTTCGGAGTTCAATCCTATATAGTGACAAATGTTTCTCTCTCAGGGCGCAAAGAAAATATCTGCTGTGAACTCTGTGTAGGCATCAGTAAGTGCATCTGGTCAGCAAACTTCAGTCACCCCCAATTCTACTCTGAATTGAGAGGTTACAGGGTTGTAAAAAGAAAAAGAACTCAGTTGTTTGAATCAGGATCATGTTATGCTTGTCTCGCAAGGAGCATCCATAAAGGAGTTTTTTAAAAGATCAAGATGTGTGTGTGTGTGTGTGTGTGTATGTGTTTGTATACATGACCTAATTTCTTTTTCTTTTTTTACATTTGCTGTGCATAGAACATATTTTTAAAAGTGATGGGACTTCATGCAGTTAGGGCCGCTATCTTAAATTTCTGATCCTTCCAATTGGTGTCTTCTACCCTTTCCAATAAAGTACAGCAATTAATTTAGGAATTAATCATCAATAGGATAGGATAGAATAGAATAAGGAATAAAAGGAATAAAGATAGAGAGTAGAGTAAAGTAGAATAGAATAGAATAGAATAGAATAGAATAGAATAGAATAGAATAGAATAGAATAGAATAGAATAGAATAGAATAGAATAGTCCTATCGTGGCCCACTCTTTTTCAATGTCCAGTCCCAGAAGGGTATCTGGGATTCCCAACTATACCTTATTTTTTTCCCCAGAATTGGCATTGATCATTTTTATGTATTTCACAAGAAGATAAGCAATAGGAAAAGGAAGAGAAAAAAAAAGACCAATGTGAGAAAGCTTTAAAAGGGGGAGCAAGAAACAAGCAATGCAAGTAAAAGATTGATTACATTCTTCCTTTGCTTTTCAGAAGTCAAGACAAGAAGCCATGGATGGAAACTAATCAAGGAGAGAAGCAACCTAGAACTAAGGAGAGATTTCCTGACAGTAAGAACAATTAGTCAGTGGAACAACTTGCTTCCAGAAGTTATAAATGCTCCAACACTGGAAGTTTTAAAGAAAAGATTGAATAACCATTTGTCTGAAGTGGTATAGGGTTTCCTGCTTAAGCTTGGACTTGGACTAGGACCTCCAAGGTCCCTTCCAATTCTGTTATTCTCTTCTATGCTTGTTCTATTCTATTCTGTTCTGTTCTACTCTACTCTACTCTATTGAGCAAAAAAAATATGGTACAGTTGTGGAATATTAGATGCAAAAAGTAGAACATCCTTTGTTCTATAATTTTTCAAGATAGGGTTGTTTTTTGGTTGTCTTCCTCACAATTCTATATTTACTCAGAACAGGATAATGAAACAATGACACTAAGATCACAGATGAATTGTTTGATAGGACTGTGGAGAGCTTGGGTCCAACTATTTAACACAGTAAAAACTGGAAAGATCATGGTAGAAACATTTTGAGCAAAAGCAGCCACCATTCCCTTCAAAATGTAGTTGATCAACTAGAAATAGAAAATCTGTTAGCCTTAGATGATCTTGGATCCTGAAAAATAATAACAGTTTGCCCTGGTAGCTTTCTGTGCACAAAGTATATCATGAGCTTTGGTGCAGCAAACTAATGGGATCCTATTATTTAGAAAGAAGAATATTTATCAGAATTATTGCATGGGTAGAAAATTCCACTGGGTTTATACAGCTTTGCTCTGCATTTGGAAGGCTTCTCACTGGGTGGTCAAATACATCAAGAAAGACACCAGGCTGGTTCTATCTCAGGTGAGCTGCCCCGATCACGAGCTCGGGAAGCTCTTTTATTAAAAACACATAGTAATACGTCACAAGCGGTGAATTCTATCCAATCATTATGTTACATGAGCAGAAATATTAGTGGACACATAGTAGCATCAAATCACAGTGTTATATGGTCAGTTTTAGTAGGTTCAAAGTAGCCAATCAACACCTGCAGTCCAGTTAGTAGCCCATGGTGTTGTATTGCTGATTGATGTTCTTTGTTCCTGGTACACACTTGCAGCCTACGTGAGGCTTTGAGGCCTTGGGGCATGGCATGTACTGAAACTATTGAAGCTGATTCATTACTGCAGGTTTAGATAATCAGCTCTCAGTAAATAGGTTTGTCTAACATGAGAATATTTTTCCTAGGTTCATCATTCATAAAATTATATATATATATATATATATATATATATATATATATATATATATATATATATATATATATATATTCTTAAGTTTTCGTGGGTACTTACATGTCTGGCATTCAGCTTTGTTCGGGTATTTTCCCACGTCATAGTAGTGGTGCTTTTAAAGTTGTAGCAACGTTTCAGCAGAATCTCATCTGCCATCATCAGGCTTCTGTATTCTGTATTCTGTATTCTGTACAGAAGCCTGATGATGATGGCAGATGAGATTCTGCTGAAACGTTGCTACAACTTTAAAAGCACCTCTACCATGACGTGGGAAAATACCCGAACACACACACACACACACATATATATATGTTTTCTTAAGTTTTTGCGGGTACTTACATGTGTGTATATATATATATATATATATATATATATATATATATATATATATATATATATATATATATATATATATATATATATATATGGCATTCAGCTTTGTTCGGGTATTTTCCCACATCTTTCCCAATGACGTGGGAAAATACTCGAACAAAGCTGAATGCCAGACATGTAAGTACCCGCGAAAACTTAAGAAAACATATATATATATATATATATATGTTTTATATATATATATATATATATATTTCTATATATATAGAACATATATATATATATGTTTTCTGAGGTTCTCGCGGGTATTTGTATGTGGATCTTTGGTTATTCGGGTTTTCTCCCGCGTAAGATTGGAAGTATCTAGGCAACGTTTCGATGAAGTCTCATTCATCATCTTCAGGCTTGGTCTTCAGCTCTGTGCTTCTCAGAGTGATATGAGCTTGCAGCTGCTTCTTCCTTTTAACTGCTCCTGGGGGTGTGACTTGATTGGCTGGGGGCTTGGCTGTGTTCTGATTGGATGGGGGGTGTTCTCATTGGTTGGGGGTTTGGTTGTGTTCTGATTGGTTGGGAGGTTGGCTGTGTTCTGATTGGCTGGAGGCGTGTTCTGTTCAGGTGGGGGCTTGATTGTGCTCAGGTTAGTCTTAGTTGCTGGAGGGTTTGAGCTGGTGAGCTGTGATCTTGCTGTTTGGCTTCGAGTTCGTGGTCGTGCTGCATCTTCATGGTGGGGGTCAGTTCGCTTCATGTATGGCTCAGAGGGGTTTGAGGTGGGTAGTGATGCAGCTGCAGTGCGGCTTCTGGTCAGTGGTCGTGTTTCATCTTCTGTGTGGGTGTGAGTCTGCTTTCTACGTGGAAGTGTGGTGGTGGCATCTTGTGTGGCTCTCAGGGGTGTGGGTCTGGTGTCATTTTTCATGTTAGGTACGCGTCTGTTCATGAGGGCGGGTTTCCAAATGGCTGGTAGGCGGGAGGCATCATCTCGTTTATTCATGCTGTGTGGGCGTTTTTCTATCTCTATGGCTTCTCTGATGATTCTGCTGCTGAAGTGTTCGGTTTTGGCGATAGTTCTGGTATTTTTAAAGTCAATCTCATGTCCTGTGGCTTTGAGGTGTTGGACCAGGGAAGAGGTCGGTTCTTCCTTTTTGACAAAATCAGCAAGATCCTCCAAAAACACAACATTAAGACAGCATTCTGCACAAACAGAAAGATATCCACCATCCTAAGAAACCCTAAGGACAGAATCGAGTTAGAAAATCAAGGAGTA
The DNA here is from genome assembly GCA_033807585.1 of Hydrophis major. NCBI lineage: Eukaryota > Metazoa > Chordata > Lepidosauria > Squamata > Elapidae > Hydrophis > Hydrophis major. The sequence continues at coordinate 10,903,279 of CM066332.1, read as the reverse complement.
TACGAAATCCCTTGCACTGCCTGCCCCACCACATACATTGGACAGACTAACAGAAGAATAGGTGCACGCATTGAAGAACATAAGAACTCAATCAAAAAGGAAGAACCGACCTCTTCCCTGGTCCAACACCTCAAAGCCACAGGACATGAGATTGACTTTAAAAATACCAGAACTATCGCCAAAACCGAACACTTCAGCAGCAGAATCATCAGAGAAGCCATAGAGATAGAAAAACGCCCACACAGCATGAATAAACGAGATGATGCCTCCCGCCTACCAGCCATTTGGAAACCCGCCCTCATGAACAGACGCGTACCTAACATGAAAAATGACACCAGACCTACACCCCTGAGAGCCACACAAGATGCCACCACCACACTTCCACGTAGAAAGCAGACTCACACCCACACAGAAGATGAAACACGACCACTGACCAGAAGCCGCACTGCAGCTACATCACTACCCACCTCAAACCCCTCTGAGCCATACATGAAGCGAACTGACCCCCACCATGAAGATGCAGCACGACCACGAACTCGAAGCCAAACAGCAAGATCACAGCTCACCAGCTCAAACCCTCCAGCAACTAAGACTAACCTGAGCACAATCAAGCCCCCACCTGAACAGAACACGCCTCCAGCCAATCAGAACACAGCCAATTCCCCAACCAATCAGAACACAACCAAACCCCCAACCAATGAGAACACCCCCCCATCCAATCAGAACACAGCCAAGCCCCCAGCCAATCAAGTCACACCCCCAGGAGCAGTTAAAAGGAAGAAGCAGCTGCAAGCTCACATCACTCTGAGAAGCACAGAGCTGAAGACCAAGCCTGAAGATGATGAATGAGACTTCATCGAAACGTTGCCTAGATACTTCCAATCTTACGCGGGAGAAAACCCGAATAACCAAAGATCCATATATATATATATATATGGATATATATATATATATCTAGATCCATTTTTGCATAAGTATTTTTTCCTGATAATTCATTTGTTAAGGTTTCTTAAGCAGCTTTTTATGACTAGCTTCTAATCACTAAATACTTGTGATTTATACACCATCTACTTTATCCACTCAGATGGCAATAAAATGCACAAACAGAGAAATAAATAAACTATGAATCATGATTTTTTTTTTTACAGAAATAAGCATTCATTCATATGATCATCCACCCCACCCCTTACTCTCAATCAATATGGCTAAAAAGTTGCCCACCTTCTAGATAATGTTCCTTTGGTTGGTAAAATAATAATTGTATGTGATTTTTCTCTCTCTCTTTTTTTTTTTTGCAAAAACAAGATGTTACTTTGGTAAAACTACATGAGAGCAAACAATGGGTTCTTTTCACCACCATGGTGAACACACATTTTTTTAAAACCTGCCCCTTAACTTAAAGATTGCTGCTGCAAAAAAGAAAAGAAAAGAAAAGAAAAGAAAAGAAAAGAAAAGAAAAGAAAAAGGATGACAGTCTTGGGCCAGACAATATTTGTAATTTATGATTGAAATGAGGAGTCTTTGGTGTTCTCTGAGTTTGGATGTTTTCTTTCAGACATTTCATTACCCTAAACTATGTTGTTGTTGTTTCTTCTTCTTCTTCTTCTTCTTCTTCTTCTTCTTCTTCTTCTTCTTCTTCTTCTTCTTCTTCTTCTTCTTCTTCTTCTTCTTCTTCTTCTTCTTCTTCTTCTTCTTCTTCTTCTTCTTCTTCTCCTTCTTCTCCTTCTCCTCCTCCTCCTCCTCCTCCCCCTCCTCCTCCTCTTTGTCCTTGCACTGACGATGTTACTTAGTTTGGGGTGATGAAATATCTGCAAGAAAACAACCAAGCTCAAAAGGCACCAACAACATATTGTGCCACTGAACACAGTTCTTATTTATAAGATAACTTGAATATAGTGATTATGTTCATAATGTGAATATTTTTGCGCACTGGCTCCATGTTTCCTGCTCAACAGTCTTCATTTAACATCTGTTTCTAAAAGTTTGTGATTTCTCTTAATGCTCCAACAATCATTTGAATCCCAAACTTTTCAAGCCTATCACTCATCTATCCATCCAGAATGTTCATTGAACCCTCAGTAATACAAATGAACAGTGTAAGAAGTGAATTGAATTTGTCAATAGGAAGTTCTGCTCTCGGGGAGAAGAAAATGTATTTGTGGAAAACAAGAATGTAATAACTCAAGCGAGAATAATAATTAAAAAAGAATAAAAGAAAACCACTGCCCACTTAATTATTTTTAAAAGTTATTTAAATCAATGCTTCCTTAAATGCTTTTTCCCAAAAGACACTTGTTAATATATTCTTTGCAAGAGTTTTTTTTTCTTCTTCTTTTTATGAAATGTAAGGTTATCAAGATGTTCTTAATTACTGCCATTTAATATCATAATTACATGGAACTGCTTCAGGATGACCATTTGGGAAATAAAAATGAAGCACCAGAGAGCAATTTATATAATTCAGGCAGTAAATATCTTTTTTGTAGGCTTAATGTCAAATGTCTATATTCAGTTTTTCAGCTTAAAAATTAAATTTTCAAAGCAGAAAAGGAAATAGGAACCATACTGAATAAGGCTAATAAGCTATTCAGTGTAATATTTCATATTTTTAAGTGTTCATATGTATACTCCTGGAAGCTTAGAAAAGAAGCTAGAGAAAATATCCTTCCATTTATGCACTCCCAATATTTGGCTTTTAGCTTCTGAAACACTAATTTTCTTGTGCTATTGGAACTAATAGAAGTTTTTTGAACATTTCATCTCTAGTTTCTCAACTGAAGAAATATTTCTAATCTAACTAGTATAACACAACATGGTAAGTTATATGGTGGTGCAGGGGTTAGGATGCAGTATTGCAGGCTGACTCTGCCTACTGCCAGAAGTTTGATTCAGACCAGCTCATACTGACTCATCCTTCTATCCTTCTGGGATTAGTAAAATGAAGACCCAGTTTGTTGAGGCAATATTCTGACATTTATAAGCTGCTTAGAGAGGACTGTAAAGCACTATGAAGCAATATATAGGTATAAGTGCAATTACTATTGTATTTCTTCTCCAATATTTTTTTATTTTATTTTGTTTGTCAGACATGTACAAGATAGCAAGTATAAGTAGGAACATAAACAAGAACAAAGGAGTAAATACAGATAAATAAAGTAAAGACAGAGATAGTAGGCATGCTGGTAAACTTATGCACGCCCCCTTTAAGGACCTCTTAAGAATGGGGTGAGATACACAGTAGACAGTTTGAGGTTAAAGCTGTGAGGGGTTGAGGCTGTAACAATGGAGTCAGGTAGTGAGTTCCAGGCATTGACCACTCTATTGCTTAAGTCGTATTTTCTGCAATCGAGTTTGTATCAGTTTACCTTGAGTTTGTATCGGTTGTTTGCCTGTGTATTATTGTGATTGAAGCTGAAGAAGTCATTGAGAGGCAAGATGTTATAGCAGACAATTTTGTGAACTATGCTTAGATTGGACCACAGGTGGCACAGTTCCAGATTGTCCGGCCCCCTGCCCCCAAATATGGTTGGAATACTTAAAAGCTTGGCTTTCTATACAGACGTAATTCAAGGTACTTTGGAGACAGGCAAATTAAATCCCAATCTTTTTCTAAGAGCAAGGGAAATAAATTAGAATCTAGCAGAAAGTTAAGTGCTTTGTATTTATTTATATTAATGGGACAAAGAAACAATTATTGATTACTCTTATGATGATCAAGTTGAATTTCTGAAAATAGGAAATATTTTCTATATTCTTGTCTTCTAGATCTTTGCATAGCTTGTTATCTAGACAAATCCCTCTAGTGCCTGGCTGGAAATTTGATCAACCCTTTTGGAGGGATGATAATGGTGAAAATTTAGCAATAATACGATAAATAATGTTGAACATCTGAATCATGGTAGAGAAGTTGCTAGGTGAAAAAAAATCAATCTAAGGACATTTAGATATCCTAAATTTATTTTATTACAAATAAACCTAAGCCATTTTGGGTGACAAATGTGGTTTATTAGAAGGACAAGAACATAGAACAACAGAGTCGGAAGGGACCTTGGAAGTCATCTAGTCCAACCCCCTGCTGGAACAGCAGAGTCTATTCCAAATATTAGCCTCTATCTTGGATCGAACTCACAACCTCCTGGTGGTGAGGCAAGAGCTCCATCTCTAGGCCCTAGCTCTTTCACACCTACAAATTCATCTTTGAATTCAGGAAGATTTGAAACCAGGAATATTGATTTTCTGGAGTTCAAATACATATCAATCAATTTAAAAAGAAGCCTAAAATTGGAACACCCTTAATTCCATCATAATTCCATCTGTACATTTTAATTGGGCCCATATATTTTGATTAAAAATATGCAAAAGAAACTAAGAAAAGAAAACTTGTTATCTTTATGCTTCTCCCATGTTTTGATGTATTCAATTGCAGATGGCTGTGGAGTTGGGGGCATGGTATTATTTTAACATCATGAGTTCAAAGGAAAAATAATACAATTAATGTGCACATATAATTGGCCTTTATGTTTTTCATATCTGGCAGCTGCAAAACACTCACGCTATTTAGCCTTTGTTGCTGTTACACTTACTGGATTCTTAAAAGAAACACCCCAGGAAGGAAAACCTGTGAAGCATTGGCTTTTGGCAAAGGAAATGGGACAACTCGCAGCAGACAACTTGCTATGTCCAACTCACCAGAGCAAACTCCCCACAGCCAATTTGCCATGGGACAATTTGGTATGGGACAATTTAACAATTCAATTTAATTATTTCAATTTAATTTTTTAAAAAAATAATTTTATTTTTGTCTTTCACATTTCATTTTGTGAGGCCTTTCCTTTCCTTTCTTTAATGGTTTTCTTCCACCATTTTTTTGATATTAGCGTAACTCTTGTCCCACAGCGAGTTGCCCTGTGATGAATTGGCCATGGCTGGTTGTCCTGCAGAGAGTTGACCATGGCTAGATGTCCTGCAGTGAGTTGGCCATGGCAACTTGATTATGATGAGTTGCCCCACACTGAGTTGGCCATGACAAGTTGGCTATAACAAGTTGCCCCACAACAAGTTGCTTGTGGGAAGTTGGCTACAATAAGTTAGCCATAGTGAATTGGTCATGGCAAATTGTTATAGGTCCTTTGGCAAAGACAGTTGAAACATAGAATAGGCATATGCACATAACAACTCATTGCCAGAAGGTAATAATTCTTAAGCAAATGGTGCATTGATCTGGTACTCAATATTCCTTTCATTTTAATTGGATATGAGATTGCAGAATCTGGTTGTAGGCACAGGAACACTATTTTCTCTTCGTTTTTTTTAAATAGGGCTAATATGTTTCAAGTAAGGGATCCTTGGATCTCTCTGAGCTTGCTTGTTTTCTTGCAGATGTTTCATTACCCTACCTGGGTGACATCATCAGTGCTAGCAAAGAGTGCTAGTTGTCAGTTTATACTCTGATCTGTATGGATGGGGCCAGTCTTAGAGATTCATTGGTTGTGCTGTTTACTGATGGCTCTTTGACAGTTTCTTGATTGAGTTATTGTTTACTTGATTTTTGACGTGAAGTTAACCTTGGAATTAATCTTCACTGATCTGGGTGCTGATTACTAGTGGAGATGTGTTGGAGTTCCTTTCCCTTCCCTTCCCCATCTATTTAGTCCTTTCCTTCTCAGTCTGTATTCTGTGCTGAATAGCTAATATAATTTTCTGCTAATATCCTTGAAGCATAAAGTATAATGCTCCTATTTATTACTAGAAACAAGTTGGCGTTTATATATGTTTTTATACATACATATAACTGAGGACACAGACTAACATATGTGAGTATGAAAGATTCTCATCTCAAAGCTTTGTTCCAATTGCTATTTTTAATGGTTGTGTTTCACTGGAGATTGTTATCAAGAGAAATGATAACATAGTGAATAGTATAGTGAAATTTGAAATTAATAAATAAGATATGTGACACTCAACTATTTAATCTCAGTCCAAAGTAATGAAGAAAAATGAGGTTCGAATAGCATAGCCATTTTTTTTCTACTGTAGGATACATTTAAGTTTTTTTTTTTTTTAATCGACATATATAGAAGTCATATGTTGTTAGTACAGCATCAGAGTAATATAACATTTCTGGCTATATTTTATGAAGCATTAAATTGTTCAAAATAACTATTGCTTCTAGCTGTCACCCATAAATCAGAACAGGCCAATGGCAGCAGAATGATGGATCTCTGGTCATTGAAGGGATTTGATCATAAGACACAAGATAAAATGGTGACAAGTAAGAAGATAACTGTTTGTGTTCAGATTAACAACCCAAGGTCAGAGTGGTTAAGCATGTCAATGAAATTCCTCAGTCAACATGGTGAGAATATTAAGCTAAAAGGTTCATAGCAAAGTAAGACAGAAAATGAATTTAAATGAAGTTGTCTCTTATGATTGTTTAAGGAAAGAGTTATAGTAAATTAGTCATAATGAGACTTGAGTTTCTTTTGTGAAGGGCTTTCTCCTTTCAAATGTCAATCCTTGTTATCCAAAGAATTGTTCTTTGTTGTGAGAGACAAGGAAGGGATGGGGTCAGGAGTGGCTGCTGGGGGTTCGCAGGGGTTCAGGAGAGCCCCTAGCTAAGATTCTGTGCAATTCAGAGAACCCCCAAATCCCACTCCTGGCTGGCCCTGCCCTCCCTATCCTACCCCTATTGGCCGTCCCCATGTGGCTGGTTTTGGGTGCAGGTAAGTGCAGGGCATGTGCAGAGGCTCAGGGAGGGCGAAAAGCGGGCCTCACGGAAGTTCAGGAAGGCTGGAAATGGGCCCATTTCTGGCTTCCAAAGAGCCTCTGGAACCTGGGAAGGCTGTTTTCAACCTCCTGGAGGCTTGACGAAACCCTGGGAAGAGAAAAAAACACCTCCCCTCTGCCATGGTGCAGGAGCCTGACTAGGCCATGTCCACCATGGCCATGCACATCCAACAACCGGGCAGACAACCCTTTGCTAAAATTTTTGAAGCCCACCTCTAGATGGGGTGGAAAAAAAGTTTGCCAATATAATAAATATCATAAAACATAGAGAAGATACTCCATTTAATATCTCAAAATAAAAAGCGAAAATTGAACTGTTGAAAAATTATATACATGTTGGGCATGTTCAACCTTTCTTGAGAGAAATAATCATCACCTAACTGTGGATCATTCATGCTGGTGTTATCAGTTCCTAGAGAGAGGCTATCAATGGATCACACTTTTTCTTCCCTTGATGTTTTTGGAGATTCTCAATTATCCAGGTCATGATTGTCCCAAAGGTTCTTTTTCTAAAAGCGTCTGGCCTTTCTTTGTTTTTCCTTGAAAACATTTTGCTTCTCACCCAAGAAGCTTCTTCAGAACTGAAGAAGCTTCTTGGACAAGAAGCAAAACGTCTTCAAGGAAAAACAAAAAAAGCCCAGATGCTTTTAGAAAGCACCTTTGGCTCTTTCCTTGATGGTTATATGTTAGAGGAGGACTTATAGAGACCTCTGATGAGGAACAGAAGGTAACTACCAATTTGTAGGAGAAAAGTTGAGTAAGAGGAAATGGCAAAGAGACCGTGGCAACAACTCAAGGCAAAATGTGGCAAGTATCATTCTTTACTCCACAGTCTTGGTGAGAACCAATTATTCAGTCTCAAGGAATAAATATACAGTAAGCAGTTGAGAGTAGTGGGAATAGAATAGAATAGAATAGTTGGAAGGGACCCTGGAGGTCTTCTAGTCCAACCCCCTGCTTAGGCAGGAAACCCTACACTACTTCAGACAAATGGTTATCCAACATCTCTTTAAAAATTTCCAGTGTTGGAGCATTCACAACTTCTGGAGGCAAGTTGTTCCACTGATTAATTGTACTAACTGTCAGGAAATTGCTCCTTAGTTCTAAGTTGCTTCTCTCCTTGATTTGTTTTCATCCACTGCTTCTTGTCCTCCCCTCAGGTGCTTTGGAGAATAGCTTGACCCCCTCTTCTTTGTGGCAGCCCCTGAGATATAGGAACACTGCTATCATGACTCCCCTGGTCCTTCTCTTCACTAGACTAGCCATGGCCAGTTCCTGCAACCATTCTTCATATGTTTTAGCTTCCAGTCCCCTAATCATCTTTGTTGCTCTTCCTTAAAATTAAAATCAAGATGACCTCAAAAAACCAATTAGGCACATCTAAAGAAAAGCTCTAGCTTGATAGATATATGAGGGTGCTCACAATTCCTTCTCTCTGTTGTTTGCAACTTCCTCATCTAAGGCTCTGTACCCCTTGCTGTCCTTGTGAGCAAAATACTGGACTCTGGAACATCTTAGGGCCACCTTACCTGCCATTTTACACAACCGGAATTTAAGTGGCATATAACTTTTATAAGTAAGTAAATATACTCTGGTGACATCATGGGCATATCCAGGAACTTTTCTTAGGAGCAATATGGATTCCACAGGTCTGTAGGTTTCATGGGTTGTAGCGGCACCATGAGAAATACATGAGTTGTTCCTTTTATAATAATTTGAGTGTAATCAGAGTGCTGAACTGGAGGGTGTGAATGACTTCAACCTACAAACAAAATATTTTTACACTAGTTATCCTTGTTTTTGAAAGAACAGATACCCAACAGTACATTTATATCACTAATCTCAAACTTTTGCAACATTTTGAATCTTCCTCAAACTGGTCTGAAAAAAAAAAAGACACATAGCATATATTGATGTGCAAGAGAACAAAAAGAGTGTTACAGAGAAAGTAATCTCATTTTCATTCTAATTTTGTAACAGCAATTACAAGTCTATAAAATTGGCCAGGTATAAGTGAGAAATATGAAGGGGGCAAAATGAGCTCTTCAATTGATTTGCAGAAATTGTTTCTTGATATCTTTTGCTGGTCAATATAGAAATAAGATTTTTTGGACAAGAGGCACTGAGAATTTTAAAGTAATGCATTGCAACGTATCTACAATATATAGGTGAAACTTGAAAAATTAGAATATCATGCAAAAGTTCATTTATTTCAGTAATGCAACTTAAAAGGTGAAACTAATATATGAGATAGACTCATTACATACAAAGCAAGATAGTTCAAGCTGTGATGTGTCATAATTGAGATGATTATGGCTTACAGCTCATGAAAACCCCAATTCCACAATCTCAGAAAATTAGAATATTGTAAAACGGTTTGATATTCTAGGCTCAAAGTGTCCCACTCTAATCAGCTAATTAAGCCATAACACCTGCAAAGGGTTCCTGAGCCTTTAAATGGTCTCTCAGTCAGGTTCAGTAGAAATTACAATCATGGGAAAGACTGTTGACCTGACAGTTGTGCAGAAAACAATCATTGGCACCCTTCAAAAGGAGGGAAAGCCTCAAAAGGTAATTGCAAATGAAGTTGGATGTTCCCAAAGTGCTGTATCAAAGCACATTAATAGAAAGTTATGTGGAAGGGAAAAGTGTGGAAGAAAAAGGTGCACAAGCATCAGGGATGACCACAGCCTGGAGAGGATTGTCAGGAAAAGACCATTCAAAAGTGTTGGGGACTTTCACAAGGAGTGGACTGAGGCTGGAGTCAGTGCCTCAAGAGCCAACACACAGAGACAGATCCTGGACATGGGGTTCAAGTGTCGTATTCCTCTTGCCAAGCCACTTCTGAACAACAAACAACGTCAGAAGCGTCTTACCTGGGCTAAAGAAAAACAGAACGGGTCTGTTACTGATTAATGTTTATGTGGCAAGAACAGAGACATAGAATTGATTCAATTGAGAAAGCAGAAATATTCAACAAGGAATTTTTTGAAAGAAGAGAAGGGGAGAGAGAAAAAGAGAATATCTCATCTGAATTTGAAGAGAACCAAATGGAAATGGGAAGAGAGGAAAGTGCAGTAGGTGGACAAGTGGAAATTAAAGAACAACATGAAGTAAGATCCACGAGAGCTATTAGACCTAAATATAAAACATAACCATGGAGGAAAAAAAAACTGATTTCTATGAATATAAATGGACTGAATTCAGCTACTAAAAGAAGAAAAACTTTCCACAAATTAGAGAAGCTAAAATTTGATATAATCTGCCTACAAGAAGTACACATTAAAAAACAACATGAACAATTACTGGCACGACCAAAATTAGAGAAAATATTTACTTCTTTGACTTACTGTAAAAAAAAGGAGTGGTTTTGTATATTAAAGAAACCATTCCAGCAAAACTGATTTATACTGATGAAGAAGGAAGAGTATTAATGGTTGAAATAGTGGACAGTAATACAAAAACACTCTTGGTTGCAATTTATGCCTCGAAACAAGATTTATGCCTCGAAACAAGAAGAATTTTATAAAAAATTACATATGAAAATAATTGAACTGGACTATGCTATTATACTTATGATGGGAAATTCCAATGGAATTGTAGACAATAAACTGGACTATATACAGCAAAAGCAACATGACAAAATAGGAAGACTCTCCCTAAATCCTTTTTTTAAAATGACAGATGAATTAAATCTAAAAGATATATGGAGAGAAAGAAATGCTAAAATTCAACAATATACTTTTTATTCCAATAGACATTTATCATGGTCCAGAATAGATATGATTTGGACATCAACTGAATTATTATCCAATATTCAAGAAATAAATATTGAAACAAGTACATGGGCAGACCACAATCCAATGATAATTAAATGGAAAGGACAAAAAAGAAGATCTAGATGGACATTAGATAATACTATTTTAAAGGAAAAAAAAAACTTTACACAATGGATGGAAAAAGAATTGGCCTTCTTCTTTAATGAAAACAAAAAAGAAGATACTTCAATGCAGAATGTTTGGGATACAATGAAGGCATATGCAAGAGGATTAATAATAGACTATACAAAGGAAAAGAACATTAGGAAGAGGCAAATGATTAAAGCTTTAGAAGATGATTATAAAAAACTGGAAAAAGAATTACAAAAAATTCCACAGAAAAAAGATATTAAACTTAAAATGAATATAATTAAATATAAAATGGATCAAGCAGAGAAAGAAGAACTGGCACAAAGAAATTAGAAGTGCTAAACAGAACTATTTTGAAGATGCAAATAGGCCAGGTAGATGGTTGGCATATAAATTGAGAAAAGAGAAAGAATCAAGGAAAATATTACAGTTAATAGACAATCAAGGTCAAATTTGAGAAAAAGGCAATTACTTGAGACTTTTATGGACAATTATATAAACAGGAGGATCTTGTTTAGGAAAAAATTAAACAGTATTTACAAAATGCTAACCTACCTAAGATATCTGATGAAACTGGGGAAATGCTAGAAAGTGCTATAACAATGATGGAATTAACTGAAGCACTTAATAGACAGAACAATGGAAAAGCACCAGGTCCAGATGGTCTCCTGGCAGAATTTTATAGAACACTACAAGAATCGTTGAGCACTTCACTATTAGAAGTCATGAATGAAGTTATGACAAATAAGAAAATACCTAAAACATGGTCAGAAGCTTATATTACACTTATCCCAAAAGAAGGGGTTGACCCATTACAAATTAAGAATTATAGACCTATTTCCTTATTGAATGCAGACTATAAAATTTTTGCTTCAATCTTGGCAGAGAGGCTAAAAAAATATTTTAAAAAAATTATTCACTCTGATCAGAATGGATTTTTACCAAAGAGACAAATTAAAGACAATATGAGGGTAATCCTGGACACATTGGAATATTACGAGGCGCACCCTGAAAAACAAATGGTTTTGATATTCTTAGATGCCCAAAAGGCATTTGATAATGTGAATTGGAGATTTATGCTATTATTATTGGAATAGATGGGCTTTGCTAGAAAATTTATTCAAGCAATAGAAGCCATATATTATAAGCAAACGGCAAAAGTAATAATAGATGGAGAATTCACAGACTCTATTAATATTAAAAAAGGTACAAGACAAGGATGTCCATTATCTCATTTGTTATTTGTATTAACTTTGGAAGTGTTAAATAGAAATATTAGAGAGGATACAAATATAAAAGGAATGAAAGTTTAAAAGGAGGAATTCGAATTGCAAGCCTTTGCAGACGACCTGGTCTTTATTTTGGAAGATCCTCTAGAGACAGCTTTAAAACTATTGGGAAAGATAGAGATGTATGGTGAGATGGCTGGCTTGAAAATAAACAAAGACAAAACAAAGATTTTGACAAAGAACATGTTATTAAGACAAAGAGAAGAGCTGACAGACCTATTGAAAATTCAAGTTACGAATAAAGTTAAATATTTGGGGATATATTTGACGTCAAGATGTGCTGCACTGAAAGAGAATAACTATATTAAACTTAAACAGCAGATAGCATCTGACCTGAAAAAATGGGAAAATTTACAATTGTCATTGATAGATAGAATTTCAACAATTAAGATGAATATTTTACCTAGAATTTTATATTTATTTCAAACAATACCAATTAGGTTAGGTAAGGACTATTTTGAAGAATTAAATAAAATTGTGTTGAAGTATATATGTGGCAAGGTAAGAAAGCGAGAATAAAATTAAAACTCTTACAGGATGCTAGAATTAGGGGAGGATTTGGCCTTCTTAATTGGGAGTTGTATTATCAAGCTGCAAATTTAATGTGGGCTAAAGAATGGATAACGTTAAGAAAAACTAGATTGTTGGCATTAGAAGGACATGATTTATTATTGGGTTGGCATGCTTTTCTATGGTATAAGGGAACTAAATCGCAGGGTTATTTTAGAAGGCATAAAATACAGGAATCGTTATGGTTGAATTGGGAGAAAATTAAAAAACAATGTTATTTGAAAATTCCAGTTTGGTTATCAACTATTGAAGATTTTCTTATCCTATAACCTATAAGAAGGAACAAACAGTTAGATATGGGGAATTACTAGATGAAAAGGGTGAACTTAAAACGATGCAAAATTTAGAAGAACAAGGTATAAAGATGAATTGGTTTTCATATGCGCAAATACATTCAAGGTATCTTAAAGATTCTAAAATGGAAGGATTCTATGATAAATTGACTGACTTAGATAGGATATTGACAGGTACTGATGAAAAAGTGATCAAAAAATTATATAATTATTTGTTGGAAATTAAATTGGAGGAAGAACAAGTTAAAGAAACAATGGTTGCTTGGGGGAAGAATTTTGGATATGGGATTGATTTAGAGAAATGGCAAAAGTTGTGGTCTCAAAATTATAAAATGACAATGTCAACAGCATATAAAGAAAATTTGTATAAGATGTTTTATAGGAGGCACTTTCCCCTGACAAGAATTGCAAGAATGTTTAAGAACAAATCTGAAAAATACTGGAAATGTCATCAGATTCCTGGTTCATATTACCATATGTGGTGGACTTGTGAGGAGGCCAGGAAATACTGGACTAGAATTCGCATATGGTTGGAAAAAATGACAAAGAAACATATAGACTTGACACCGGAGATTTTTTTATTGGGAATTTTACCTGATATATATAATAAAAATGTAAAATATTTGATTGTAAATGTATTAATAGCGGCTAAGATTGTATTTGCTAAAAATTGGAAAAGTGAGAGAATACCATTAGAGGAAGAAATCATTAAGAAAATATTGGAATGTGCTGAAATGAGCAGATTGACATTTGAAATTAGAGAACAAGAAGATAAACAATTTTATGAAGTTTGGGATCTTTTTTATCAATGGTTAGATAATACAATATAATAATAGAATATTTAGTAAAAAAAAAAATTAGAAACCTAGGATATAACAAATATGCTTTTTTTTTTCTTTTTGGTTTTGATAATATTTTAAGAATATTTTATTAAGATAGATTTGGTATGATTTTATGATCTGTTATAAAATAAATTAGTTAAACTATAGTTATCTCACTTAAGTATGAATTGGTTAAATTACAGTCAAATGATTGTTCAGTAGTGATATTGGGATATATGGTTGTTGATTGATGATATGAGTTATTATGCAACATAATTATTATGATGACTATGAAATGGATGCACAAAAAGGAGTGGTAAACCAACCGATACACTGCTTATAAATTTATGAAGAATGATGATGTTTTTATGTTATGTCCTATGTTTTATGTGTTTGTGTTTGTTGTAAAAAATTAATAACACTTGTATTAAAAAAAAAAAAAAGTGTTGGGGACTTTCACAAGGAGTGGACTGAGGCTGGAGTCAGTGCCTCAAGAGCCAACACATACAGACAGATCCTGGACATGGGCTTCAAGTGTTGTATTCCTCTTGCCAAGCCGCTCCTGAACAACAAACAACATCAGAAGCGTCTTACCTGGGCTAAAGAAAAACAGAACGGGTCTGTTACTCAGTGGTCCAAAGTCCTCTTTTCTGATGAGAGCAACTTTTGCATCTCATTTGGAAACCAAGGACTCAGAGTCTGGAGGAAGAGTGGAGAGGCACACACTGCAAGATGCTTGAAGTCCAGTGTGAAGTTTCCACAGTCTGTGTTGATTTGGGGAGCCATGTCATCTGGTGTTGCTCTACTGTGTTTCATTAAGTCCAGGGTCAACACAGCCATCTACCAGGAGATGCTTCCTTCTGCAGACAAGCTTTATGGGGACGCTGACTTCATTTTCCAGCAGGACTTGGCATCTCCCCACACTGCCAAAAACACCAAAACCTAGTTCAATGACCGTGGGATTACTGTGCTTGATTGGCTAGCAAACTCACCTGACCTGAACCCCATAGAGAATCTATGGGACATTGCCAAGAGAAAGATGAGAGACATGAGACCGAACAATGCAGAAGAGCTGAAGGCTGCTATTGAAGCATCCTGGGCTTCCATAATACCACAGCAGTGCCACAGGCTGATAGCTTCCATGCCACGCCGCATTGAGGCAGTAATTGCCACAAAAGGGGCCCAAACCAAGTACTGAGTACATATGCATGCTTATACTTTTCAGGGGTCCAATATTCTTCTATGTACAATCCTTGTTTTATTGATTGCATGTTATATTCTAATTTTCTGAGATTGTGGATTTGGGGATTTCATGAGCTGTAAGCTATAATCAACACAATTATGACAAATCACAGCTTGAACTATCTTGCTTTGCATGTAATGAGTCTGTCTCATATATTAGTTTCACCTTTTAATTTGCATTACTGAAATAAATGAACTTTTGCACTAATTTTTCGAGTTTCACCTGTATTGCAGTTTACATTGTAAATTTCTCAATCTGTTTCCTTTACAAAATAATTAAACATTAAATCTGATGTTATATGATAACGTTTCCACATTGTTGCATATACGGATAATTATTTTGTTGATTTATTTGGTATTTATTTGGTATGGTATCTCTGCCTACAAAGATTTACATTTGCAGGAAAACCCCAAAATCAAAGATGTTGACTATGTACTTAAAGCTGCAAAGCACTGTTTTACCCTGTTTAATCAACTTTTAATCAACTTTTGTGATAAAGGAGCCTGCCAAAATTGTGAATTGTGAGTTTGAACAGCTAATTCATTTCGTTTGCAAAGCATAAATGTGTAATGAGTTCAGAAGTCAGAGTAACACATACTTTACCATCTTTTGTACTTCAAACAAAGAGTAATTATAGGTGGGCTTGTTTACATATTTTGTTCCTGGGTAATCTGAAGGACTAAACATCAGAGCCATTCCACCTTGTTCAGGCATCTTTTTATTTGAAAGGAAAGCTAAGCATCAAAATAAGAGCCTTATTTTATTCTTTTGTAATCCTTTATGACTGGAAACACTTTCATAATTTGTGCTGAACTATGAAACAATTCAACATTTTTTGAAGAAATAGTCCAGGTAATATTTCCCAGTCAAGTTTGGCATCCATAATTCAGTTCTTATTCATTAATTTATAAAAAAATATAATTAATCTTGAAATTGGAAAAGAAACATGTGTCTCAGCATTTAGTGCATAAATCTGAGACACCAATACTTGTGCGAATGTAGTTCCCTTATCACAGGGATCTTCAAACTTGACAGCTTTAAGACTGGTGGGCTTCAAATCCCAGAATTCCTCCTCCAGTCATATTTGCTCAGGAATTCTGGGACTTGAAATCCACAAGACTTAAACTTGCCAAGTTTGAAGACCCTTGCCTTATCAGATGTCAAGACTTATACATTCCCAATACATATTTTCTCAAACAGATTGCAGACATAGATTCAACATCTTCATGAAAAAGCTGTCTATTACACCAAAACAAAGATTTCTTCCATTCAATTGCTGAGGATTAAAAATTAAAAAAAAAATGATTTTCTCTTTCCCCCCCCCAAAAAGGGGGAAAATGTAGCAATTGCTAGACAGCTGTGTTGCTCACCTTTCTGAAGCAGTCTCAGATACCATGAACTCCTGAGAAATCTGTTACATTTTTCTTGCAGGATTTATAACTTGTTAATGAGTAACGTTCAACTTTTTGAGGTAGCTCAGTGGCTAAGACACTGAGTTTGTCGATCAGAAATGTCAGCACTCCAGCGGTTCAAATCCCTAGTGCCGTGTAATGGAGTGAGCTCCTGTTCCTTGTCCCAGCTTCTGCCAACCTAGCAGTTCGAAAGCATGTAAAAATGCAAGTAGAAAAATAGGGACCACTTTGGTGGGAAGGTAACAGCGTTTCGTGTGCCTTCAGTGTTTAGTCATGCTGGCCACATGACCATGGAAATGTCTTCAGACAGAGCTGACTCTTTGGCTTTGTAACAGAGATGAGTACCACCCCCAGAACCAGAAACGACTAGCACTTATGTGTGAGGGGAACCTTTACTTTTACTTAAATCACTGAACATTTCATGGATTACAATAAGGTGACTCATTGTTGCAGGGTATAATAACAGAAACAACAGCTTCCTTGTGACCCCTCTTATGTCAAACAGACCCTCAGTGGTGTTATTTTGAGTCTCTTTCTCACACTCCTCCTTAGGATTCTTGCATTTTTTTCAAGGGTCTCTTTGCCTACTCAGTACCAGCAAAGTGACTATCTAACAAATAAAATGCGTACAAATATCTTTCACGAATGAAAAAAATAATCAGTATGTTGACTAGTAATAAGGCATTAAATCAACAGGTGTATGCTGCAATTATTGCTTGCTCATGGGAATCAACCATAAGTAATTGCTCTAAACGAGGAGTCCTAAATCCTGGTTTGTGGACTGGCATCAGTCTGCAACATGCCAGAAACTGAGCTGCTCAAACAAGTGAAGCCCCATCCTTGGGATACAGGCAGCATGTGAAATTATGCCCCCTATGGTCCACAGAAAAACCTCCCTCCATGGAAGGGGCCCCTGGTGCCCAAACATTTGGGGGGGGGGAAGTTGCTCTAAAGTAATACAGCTACTTCAGACTGCTCTTATTATGTCAAAGCACCAAAAGAGCCATTCTTTTTGTTCAATGTTTGTTTCATTCAGATTGCTTCAGGACTAAGGGAACTTTCATTAGCTTATTTAATAAATAAGTGAAGAGTGAAGAGAAGGACCCAGGGAGACATGATAGCAGTGTTCCAATATTGGAGGGGCTGTCACAGAGAGGAGGGGGTCAAGCTACTTTCCAAAGCACCTGAAGGCCAGACAAGGAATAATGGATGGAAACTGAACAAGGAGAGATTCCACCTAGAAATAAGGAGAAATTTTCTGACAGTGAGAATCATCAACCCATGGAACAGAAATTGCCTTCAGAAGTTGTGGGAGCATCATCACTGGAGGCTTTCAAGAAGAGACTGGACAGCCATCTGTCAAAGATGGTGTAGGGTCTTCTGCTTGGGTGGAAGGGTTGGACTAGCTGACCTAAAATGTCCCTTCCAATTCTTTTAATCTGTTAAATACAAGATACAGTATTTGATATATCTCTGTTATGATTGAAAAGATGATACAAACAATTGTTTATATTGATAAAAGATGATAAGTGTTATCTACTTAAATGATAATATAAACAATTATTCCAGAACCCCCTCTCAATTCTGGAATCTTATCAGTGACCTACCAGAAGATCATTTGCTTGTCCCAAAAATGCTTTTTCAAGAGGCATCTTTGAAGACATTTCATTTCTCATCCAAGAAGCTTCTTCAGCTCTAGATATTTGCATAACATTAGCTTGTCCAATTTGTATAATTCCTAGTGATATATGGGAAGTGAACTTCCACTGTCCATATGTGCAAGATGAATTGAAGACCAAGCCAATTCCTCTCTTATTGAATGCCAATAAAAGACTGGATCAATCAACTTAAACCAAGAAAAGTACCAGAAAATGATTTTATGATAGCTACAGTCATCTTTTACAATTCACAATAGTAGATACCAGATTCCTTCTTCTCTGTAATAGATTACACTCAATTTCCTCAAAGGAACGCCAAGGATAGAGTAGAGTAGAGTAGAGTAGAGTAGAGTAGAGTAGAGTAGAGTAGAGTAGAGTAGATAGAGTAGTAGAGTGGAAAGTAGGATAGGATAGGATGGGATGGGATGGGATGGGACGGGACAGGACGGGATGAGACGGGACTGGATGGGATGGGATGGGATAGGATAAGATAAGATAGGACAAAACAGAGCAGAACAGAACAGAACAGAATAACTTTATTGGCCAAGTGTGATTGGACATACAGTACAAGGAATTTGTCTTTTGTTCTCTTAGTAAACATGCAAGCAAAAAGTGATAAATTATTATCATAATCATCAAAAATAATTATCATTGTCTCCATTAATTAAAAAGGGGAATCTACCAACTATTTACCATCCACAAGGGCTTATGAATTTGGATACAGTGTTTTGCACATATCTTCTTTGTTTCCTGCTTCCAAAAATCCTGTTTTCTCCACCAGTGTGCCTTGCTAAGCAAAGGGGTTAACTCTTATATTCTTCTAATCACCATAGTCAGACTAAACATACTAAACAATCCCAAAGAAAGGAAAACAAAACAAACAAACAAATAAAAAACTTCAAAGAAGTTGAAGGTGGATATAGATATAGATTTTTGAAATCTGGCTGGAAGAGATAAGCTAGGAAGAACATAAGACTCATCTCATTTATAATCTAGTTATTCCACTTTTGACCCAGAACAGAGTGTATAATCTAGTAGATTTGGTGTCAAGGTAAAGACAAAAGTAGGAACTCAGGCAGCAAAACTTCTTTCCCAGCAAGTTGGGTAGTGACCTGTCTGTTCTCTCTGCAAAGAAACCATATAATACTCTCATTATAATTAACAGCCATCAGATAAGGCAGGAAAGGCATGATAGACTGAAGTGATCCACAAGAGCACTCCATCCTGCAACATTGGAGCAGAGATGTTCAATGCAATCTCACACTGTATTCAATGGTGATTTGTAGAGGACAATCATTGTGAAATACATGATTTGCCATCGGGCATGGAGGGAATAATCAACTCTCTATTGTTCATTCCTCATTTTGAGATGGCTGCCTTCTGTCCTTCCTTTACCTCATTTATGTGGCATTTGAATTGAGACGTCACTATTAACTTTTCCTTGGGGCTACCTGCTGGAGGATACATTAAGGCAAAACTACTGGCCTTCCATAAGCCCTCTTAGTAAAGCAATATTTATTAGGTCTTTGTTCCAAACCAGCTGAAGTGAGAAAACTTAATGGGTTTTGGATCAATGCCTTAAATAGGATTTATTCTTTTTTACTGGGATCATACCGCTTGACTTATGAAAGGAAAGGGGGAAGGAAAGACCCTGGAAATGATAAATGAATGGGGGAACAATGAATGACCAGCCAATTGAAATGTTAGCTTTATAGGCAATGCAATTGATTGCTTGAGAAGAGCTCTGGGTATTCAGGATCCCCGTATGCTTCCTGTCCTCACATCATTCAGGTGCTCTGTTTGTAAGGAAGGAAGACCAACAGGTGCAATTAAGTTTAAGGAGGCATAGCGTGGAGCAGATGCAGGAATCCTTATGCAGAGATGGAACCTTCTGTGTCAGCAAGCTGCTCATAAAAGCTAGTTCTTGGCAACCCTGTCTCAAGGCAATGGTGTAGCCAAGATTTTCACAGGCTCAGTGCCATTCTAGCAGATTGGCATGAGCTGAAGCAGTTAGGTTCAGTAATCTGGGCATGTATTAAGTCAAGCTTCAGAGGCACAAGTTTGGCACCTAGGGACATGAAAAAAAAAGAGTTTGCTAGTTCAGAGTTTATATATGATTCTCTCAACACAAAAACAACAACAACAACAAAAAGTGTACCCCATTAACCCAGGCATTTTCAAGGCTGAAGACTCGTAACAAATGGAATTGACTCTGCAAAATAACTCCCCTAACTCTGAACCAGACTGGAAACACCAATCAGATTAGGCTTTGAAAAGCCACCAGAAAATGTGTCATCTGCTCCAGTTGAAATCCTTCTCCCTTGCCCTGAAATTTCTGAGATGCTCCTGCTGTGAAGAAACATCTAAATAATCTTGACTGACCTAGTCAGAGCAAAGTAAGCCCAATGTCAGTGTTCCAGCAAACCTCCATTCCAATCAGTAACTCCAAGACAAGCACAATCTCAAAAGTTCCTTTATTAGAATAGCACCTGGCACATCTGTGGAATATTGAAGCTAAAAGTTTCCCAGACTTCCCACAATGTCCCAAACTACAATCCTCTTTTCTCCCATCATCACATCACATGGCCCAATCACAATCTGTCCCAGTATAAGATCCTTTTTCTCTGCTGCACTACACTTAATAACTTTGAACTAAGAAAGTAATTTTAGAACTACTCAATTGAAATCACACCCCCTCTCACTTTCTCAGGCTGTGTGGCAGTGTGGAATATGGCTTCCAAAGCTGACACCCAGCTCACTCAGTTGGGCTCATCTAAAGCAGGGCTGTCAAACTCCTGGCCTGCAGGCCAGATGTGTCATGCACTGGCTATGCCCACACCCAGTTTAACGAAGTGGGGGAAAAGCACTGATATGTCATGTGACACTGCTGGGATGACATAAGTTTGACACCCCTGCTT
Source organism: Hydrophis major (assembly GCA_033807585.1). Lineage (NCBI taxonomy): Eukaryota > Metazoa > Chordata > Lepidosauria > Squamata > Elapidae > Hydrophis > Hydrophis major. The sequence goes on along the minus strand of CM066332.1, from coordinate 10,882,381 downwards.
TAGACGATCTAAAATGGTGCTTAGGGTTTGGAAAGAAAGTTATTCTGGAGCATGGGAAGCAATGCACTGCTGTGAAAAAGACATGTCAATTTCCTCAAGTCCTTCTTCATTATTTATCAAAACCAGCAGGAGGAACCCTAGAATTATCCGTGAAAGATCTGTGGAAGATAAAGGGTTAAAGTGTTTTTTTTCCAGTCTATCAGGGCAACCTGGTCTACCCAATTACAAGACAGAGCATACTGCTTCTGCTTTCACCTTTCAGCCCCTATCCAGGAGCCTCCACATGCAGTCGCTTTCAAGACAAACTATTTTTGTGTTAAATTGATGTTTTACCAACAAAGAAATAAAGGGAGACTAGTATAGATCAATTTCTAAATAACTTGAAATAGATCTATACTAGTCTCCCTTTATTTCTTTGTCAGTAAAACATACATTTAACATAAAAGGTTAAAACTCTTGGACAACTTTAAATGCTTGTTTTGACTTGTATTCCTTTGTTAGCATGACCTATTTTTATTGCTTATTTTGTCTGGAATTTCTCACATTTATGAAGCGCACAGAGTCTAAATTCTCAGTAGAAGAGAATATATGTAGTTTAGGGTTGAACTGTGGAATCCTTCATGGTCTCTGGGTCAGGAAATGTTTCTTTACACACCATTCACCCCACCCCACCCCCAAAAAAAACCCAATTAAAAATCTAAAAAAGAAAAGAAATACTAGAACAAGCAATCAACAAGCAGAAGTTAACATCGGACGAACAATCAGGTCGCAAACAACTATTCAATCAAGGAACTACCCAGAAGAAAAGAACATCCCCACCAACACTGATAGTGCAAACTGAATGAAATAAACAGACAGCAAAACCCATTCCTGTTCAGAACTGAAGATGTTACCTAGATAGGTAATGAAATGTCTGAATGAGAATAGCCAAGCTCAGAGAGCACCAAGGACCCCAGAGTCAAAAGTTTGTCCTTCCTCCACTCTCCCCCACTTTCAAATTACTTCTGTTTGAATGTTCTGAATGAATAAGACTAAAGGAAATTTAGATCAGAATACTGCATGACTCAAAAAGGGGGCTGTGAAAATATCTACAGACTCCTCATATCCTGGACATAAATTGATTCAACTTCTACCTCAGAAATATAGGGCACTGCACACCAGAACAACGAGACACAAGGACAGTTTTCCCCCATGCCACCACTCTGCTAAACAACTAATTCCCACACAACACTGTCAAAATATTTACTAAGTTTGCATTACTATTATTCTTCTCATCCTTCCTATTACCTATCTCCTCCCACTTATGACTATAACCTTGTTGTTTGTATTTATGATTTATACTCTTTTATTTAGTTTCCTAGTATGGTTTGATTGATTATTTAGTATCCTATGACTATCACTGTGTTGTATCTTATGATTCTTGATTAATGCATTTTATTTTTTTCTTTATGTACACTGAGAGCATATGAACCAAAGACAAATTCTTTGTGTGTCAATAAAGATTTCTATTCTATTAGCCAATAAAGATTTCTCTTCTATTCTACTTATTGTTTCTACAATTGTAACTGACATACCACAAAGCTGAAAACAAGAGCACTCAGTTCATATGATTGTTGATTAAAAGTATTACACTTTTTTACAGTGAATCTTTGTCAGGCTTATAAAATAGTTGTTTTTGTTTTTTTTAAATAGTTCCTTGCTAGTTCATTTTGCATGGAAGATAAAATCCTAAACTTACATTTAGTTAGTTAGTGATTTTAAGTTCCCTTTCTTCCATGGTGTTTCAAAAGAAATTCATCATGTTTGATTGCTAACTTTTTTCCCCTAATGCTTTATAGTCTGTCTATTGACATCAAACCCAACACCTCTTCCCTTTTTGAGATGACTTTTATGTAAATAAATGTTAGATTCTTTGGTTGCTTGAGAATTTCAAACTCACAAGAAGGTGAAGGGTTTGTTTTGTTTTGTTCTTGCAGTTATAACAGATTGAGGTAGATGCAGATTCAATTCAGCGAGCTCCATGGTTGAGTGAGGAATAGAACATTCAAGTCTTGAATCTAGTCCAACATTTTCATCCCAGATTGAAGCCTGTAGTTTTTCAGAATTTTTCAAACTTGACTGACACTAAAAATATTGTGGCCAATATAAGGACACTGAGAAATAATCGAAAAGCATCAGAATAGCGACTAGACTAAAAAAAAAAAAATGAGAAGAGATCTTATCAAAAAATGCAAAGGGAAATCAGTTCCATATTGTTGCTGAGATATATCATGATTTTGTCCATGAAATTATCAGAAACCAAGTTAGGCTGGAGGAAATCTTTACTTTGGAGACTCCAAACCCAGTCAAATATCCAGACTGGGTTTGGTAACATCAAGATTTAAAAGGGGTAGATGGAAAAAAGTAAAGTGGAAAAAATTTATATACAGTAAACTATAGAAAAAGTACCAGTATATAAGACGGAAGAGAGTCTGTGCTTGTTTCTTTGAAGAGCAATACTGAAAGACAAAAATGCAGAGATTTTGTTGTTGTTTTTGTTATTTATACTGTAGCTACAATATATAGAGGTGGAGATGGAGATAGGGAGATGGAGACAGAGAAGGAGATAGAAATAGGGAGATGGAGATGGAGATAGCAATAGAGATAATAGAGATAGCAATATAATGATGGAGATAGCAATTGAGATACCAATGCAGAGATGCAGTCATATAGATCAGAGACCCCTAAACCTCAGTCTGTGGCATCCCAGAATCAAGCAAAGCCCCATCCATAGGATGCAGGCAACACACAAAACCATGCCCCCTCTGGTCCATGAAAAAAACCTCTTTCCATGGAACCGGTCCCTGGTGCCCAAAATATTTGGGGGCCACTGATAGAGGTACATGGATATATAGTGAAACATCTTACCTAAGGGAAAAAGTTGGACCAGAGAGGCTTATAATAGGTCATCTCAGAGGTTTCAGAGGTCATCTCAGAACCATATCTTGCACCATATCTTTCAAAAATCCTGGAGCACTGGGGAACTACCAGAGGACTGGAAAAGAGCTAATGTGGTTCCCATCTTCAAAAAAGGAAAAAAAAAATAGACCCAGGAAACTATAGACCAATCAGCCTAACACCAATACCTGGGAAGATACTGGAAAAGATAATAAAAAAACAGATCTGCCAACATCTAGAAACAAGTAAAAAAATAACCAGCAGTCAGCATGGGTTTGTTAAAAACAGATCATGCCAAACCAATCTTATTTCATTTTTTAACACAGTGACTAAATTAGACCAGCAAAATACTGTGGACATAATATATTCAGATTTCAGCAAGGCATTCAATAAAGTAGACCACAACCTACTTCTTAGTAAGCGAGAAAAAAGTGGAATAGATAGCACCACCATTAGATGGACTTGCAACTGGTTGGCAAACCATACTGAACAAGTAGTCCTTAATGGATCTAAGTCTACATGGAGGGAAATAAGCAGTAGGGTGCCACAAGGTTCTGTCTTAGGCCCAGTACTCTTCAATATCTTCATTGATGACTTAGATTAGGGAATAGAAGGGGAACTTACCAAATTTGCAGATTATACTAAGCTGGCAGGAATAGTTAACACCCAAGAAGATAGGCTCAAGATCCAGATGGATCTTGACAGATTAGAACACTCGGCCATATCTAATAAAATGAAATTCAATATGGAGAAAAGTAAAGTCCTACACTTAGGCAAGAAAAAACAAAGGTACAGATATAGACTGGGTGAAACCAGGCTCAATAGCAGTAACTGTGAGAGGGATTTTGGAGTCTTAGTGGACAACCAGCTAAATATGAGCAAGCAGTGTGCAGCAGCCACCCAAAAAGCTTATGCAATCCTAAGTTGTATTAACAGAGGGATACAGTCAAGATCAAGGGAAGTACTAATACCACTCTATAAAGCCTTAGTCAGACCACACCTAGAGTACTGCATCCAGTTTTGTTCACCACATTATAAAAAAGATGTTGAGACTCTAGAAAAAGTACAGAGAAGAGCAACCAGGATGATCAGGGGACTGGAGGCTAAAACACACAATGAACGGTTGCAGGAACTGGGCTTGGCTAGTCTAGTAAAGAGAAGGACAGCGGTCTTCCAATATTTGAGGGGCTGCCACAGGGAGGAGGGGGGTTAAGCTATTTTCTAAAGCTCCTATAGGCCAGACAAGGAATAATGGATGGAAACTGAACAAGATTTAACCTAGAAATAAGGAAAAACTTTCTGACAGTGAGAACAAATAAACCAATGGAACAGCTTGCCCTCAGAAGTTGTGGGAGTGCCATCAGTTGGAACTTTCAAGAAGAGATTGGACTGCCATTTGTCAGAAATGGTGTAGGGTCTCCCACTTGGGTGGGTGGGGTTGGACTAGATGACCTACAAGGTCCTTTCCAACTCTGATTATTTGTAATCTGTAATATAAATGGGAAAGGCAGAGACAATGATGGATAAATATAAACAAACCCAAAGCAAGCATTTTTTTTTCTGTGAATCTTGGGGAGAAATCCAATGCATCATTGAAAAAAAAAAAAGAAGAAGGTTAGTATTCTGAGTTGTGTTTGCTGTAAACATGCATGACAAAGAACACTTTGGAAGCATTTCAATTATGAATAGCCCCATTCCCTGAAAGGTATTAGGATGTATATAAATTCCCATCGAGACCTTGATTAGTTTGCAATTGAAGCAACTCAATATTCACAAAATGAGAATTGAAAGTATCTTCTACCCAATATTTGCCATACAGCTACAGAGTCGAAACCTAAGGGTGCAGTCTCTGTTAATGGACAGATCAATGAAGGTGTCAAGTTAAGAGTGCAGAGACTGTAACAAAAAGGCAGATTCTGCACCTAGGTATCAATAGGAAAAGAATTGAAGATAAAACTCTGTTGTGCCCTTAAACAAAAGTAGGATAGTCCACATCTGGAATATTGCATATAGTTCTGCTTGCCATATTTGGAAGAAAAAGATTTATCAGGGCTTGAAAAATGCAGAAGAATGCAATCAAAAGGATCAGGAAGAATTAGGTATGCACAAAATTGAAAAAAACAGAAATACACCCACAGAGGAAATGGTAATAAGGAAAATACTTGATTGTGCTGAAATGGACAGGTTGACAATAGAAATTAAAGATAAAGGAGAATCAGAATGTTATTCTGTTTGGGACATATGGTACAATTGGTTAGATACACTAAGAGATGCAAAGTTTAGAAAACTACAATGAAAGATGATCAAAGTACTAGAAATAATATGAGTAAATATATATACACATATAGAAATTCCAGTTAGAACTATAAGAACAAGAAAGATAAATATGGTATTGTATAAAGAAAAGTTAAATGGTTGAATATAGGAGGTATAATAGAAGGCATAATGTTAATACAACCAGTATATTGTGGTTGTAAAATTGAAGCTGTAATGCAAAATGAAGAAAACATATAATAAAACTGTATTAAAAATAAAAACAAAAACATGCCATTTTAAAACAAAACAAAAAATAAATAAATAAAAAAAACCCAAAATGATCAGGAAGATCATTTTGCTAAAACAGATGAGGAATTAGGTATGTCTAGTCTAGTGAAAAGAAGGACTAGGGTAGACATGATAGCAGTGTTCCAATATTTGAGGGGTTGCCACAAAGAAGAGATGAGGACTATGTATGTTTAAAGAGTAAAGGGTAAGGGATGATGGACAGATACACAATACTCCTTAATATGAGAATTGTTGTATTAGGGATTTTAAAAAAAATGAGGTAGAAAACAGAAATTGGGGAAATATTACCAAATATAATATATTATAACTACAATGTATTTGTAAGTCTTAGAACTTGAACAATTTCTATTATGTATATCTAAACAGTATTATTATTATTATTATTGTTATTAGTACTGTGTCTAAAGTAAATTGACCCAGACAATGCACTGTTCACCAAGCAATCATATATGTTAAAGAAAAAAAAACACCTTTAAAAATCATTTTTAAAAAAGAAGAGGGAGTCAAGCTATTCTCCTAAGCGCCTGAAGGCACGACAAGAAACAACGGATGGAAAGTAATCAAAGAGAGAAGTAACCTCGAATGAAGGAGAAATTTCCTGATAGTGAGAGCAATCAATCTGTGGAATGGCTTGCCTTCAGAAGTTGTGGGCGTTCCACCACTGGACATTTTAAGAAGAGACTGGATGGCCACTTGTCTGGAACAGTATAGGGTCTCTTGCTCAAGAAGAAGGTTGGACGAGAAGACTCAAAGGTCCCTTCCAACTCTTCTATTTTGCTATCAAGGGATGTAAATATGCCCTATACCAGAAAAGGCTAAGAGCTGAAGATGCTTCTTGGATAAGAAGTGGAACATCTTAAAAGAAAAACCAGAAAGTTCATTTGCCTCTTGAAAAAAAGGACCTTTGGGACAACCATGACCTGGATGACTGAGAATCTCCATAGACATTTACCAGGGAACACATCCATTTACTTTCTCTCCAACAGTTCTGCAAGCAGCTTAACAGTGCCTTCTTGGGAAATCATGACCATGCTAGACCAAGCCAAGTTCTAAAATGCTAGGGAATTTCTAGAAGCCAGGCATTCTGACAAATTAGCCATCAATGGACACATACTGTAGACATTAATAATGTCTGTAGACTATGCAAAAGAGACAATCAGCTAACCACAAAAGGAACAAAAAGACCCAAGTACCTCTCCACCAGCAATCAGCACCTGTTGTGGCCTGCCAGCAGCCAGCAGACTCGGACAGTAAGGAGGTTGGGGCAGAATATGGGCCAATCCTGGAGTCTGGGGAAGGCTGTGATGAGGGTGTTGTGTCGGAGGCAGAGATGGAGCCAGGGCCATCTGACAGTTATCAGCTGCCATCAGAGTCAGAGATCAGTGGGACAGAAGAACAGCTGGAGCCTATTCCCAATGTGTGCATGCACAGAGCTGCCAGGAGAAGGGAACAGTTAAGGGAAAAGGGTTGATTCATAAAGGCACAGATGGACAGTGTATGGCTCCTCCCATAGGGAATAAAGAGAAGCAAAAGGGGAGCGGGGTTTTGCAGGGCACAATTAATTCATTTAATTAGTGTGAAGATTTGTTCCTGACTCTCAGAGACTCCTTGCCAAGTATTGCATTTGGAAGCTATCAGCCTGGCAACTGTCACAGTCTGATAAGGTCTGGGGTTATAAATCACTCTTGAAAGACTGTTTGCCAAGATTTTGCTGGATGGGAATGAGAGGAATTCACATTAGCTTAATAAATGGATGACTGTCAGGAGGATGAGTCTGTTTCATGATTTAATGAAGCCTAGGTCAGAACAGCCAGATCAGCACAGATTAACTCCAAGATTAACATCAGACTAACAATCAAATGAACAATACCCCAATCAAGAAACTGCCAAAGAAGCCCAACCAAAAAACCTCTAAGACCAACCAACACTGACAGGACAAGCCAAACTGACAACAAACAGCACTTCTTATTAGCACTGATGCTGTTACCTAGTCAGGTAATGGAACATCTGCAAGAAAGCCACTAAGCTCAGTGAGCACCAAGGATCCCTCATTTCAACTCAGAGGTGGGTCTTCAGCAGGTTCTGACCAGTTCTAGGGAACCGGTAGTGGAAATTTTGAGTAGTTTAGAGAATCGGCAAATCCCACCATTGACTGGCCCCACCCCCATCTATTCTCTGCCTCCCAAGTCCCAGCTGATCGGCCGTGTCTTCTTTGGTTGCCCTGCACAGGAGAACGGAGCTGGAAAGCAGGTTAGTTGGATGGGCAGGGGAATGGGATTTTGCTGTAACTTTCCCCTGTCATGCCGACCAAGCCACATCACGCCCACCAAGCCACGCCCACCAAGCCACACCACGCCCACCAAGCCACGCCCACAGAACCAGCAGTAAAAATGTTTGAATCCTACCACTGATTTCAACCCTGAGCTACAAATATTATATTTTATTAGTACCTTATTTCACATCACAGCTGATTCTCACCTTGTGGGAATCTTTGTGATTCCCTGATTCAGTTCATTTAGAAATTATGCCTAGTTACAGATTCTCTGCAAATGGAAAATATTGCTGCTCTTACGCACACTGCTAAAAGATAACTCACATGCCAACAGCGAGCAACTTGGTAAATATTTCTTGAGAAACATTATAATGTATGAATACATTGTGTTCAATAGCAAAAAAAAAAAAAAAAAAAAGCCACTTTTGGTGTCACTTAAATGCTTCTTAAAATCATTCATTAGAAGTCAATTTGGCAAATCTCATTTATTAGCTAAAGGTTCTTAGGTGTCCAAGCATATCTTGCTTTGTAATTAGCTTTAATTACAAAAAGATGTTTTAACTTCAGTTGCCTTTTCTATTACTCCAAATACTATTTTCACCTAATATGAAACAGAAATTCTTTTCTAAGTAAACATTATTACTCTGTTCACTTTCACCATGATACACGCACACACACACACACACACACACGTCTGTATACTTAGAGGATAAAGCAATCATACATCTATAAACTAAGTTTCCAGTTTGAACAATCTAACCCATTTTTTTTTAATTTATTTTTTTTGGACCATGGTAAGATAATCATTGGCCAAAAATGACAGACAAAGTCTAGGATGCATGTTGACATGGAAGTTAGGCAGCTGATGGACTTCTTCCCAAAATGCCAATGGGCAGAAGCACAAAACCAGATGAATAACTTATTTAGGAATTGCAGAGTTGCATTGAAGCTGCAAATCAGAATAGGTCAATTTCAATGTGGCAAAGATCAAGTTTTTCAAGCATCCCTAATGAAGGATCCTTAATTTGTATTTCCTTTGAGCCAAACTCGATTTCTGATGAGCCTGAGTGTGTTTTTGACAACGTTACAAAATTGTATGCCATTGCCTTCTTCTGGAATACATTTATGTTCCAAATCTTATTTAGCTGGCAGTCCTGGGACCCACAGAAATCCTATCATAGCCCACTCTTTTTTTAATGTCCAGTCCAGTGATGGGATTCAAAAAAAAATATTACCGGTTCTGTTGGCATGGCTTGGTGGGTTTGGCTTGGTGGGTGTGGCAGGGGAAGGATATTGTAAAATCTCCATTCCCTCCCTACCCCACGAACCTGCTTTCCTGCTCTGTTCTCCTGTGCAGGGCAACAAAAGAAGACCTAGCCAATCAGCTGGGACTCGGAAAGCAGAGAATAGATGGGGGCGGGGCCAAGTGGTATTTGCCGGTTCTCTGAACTATTCAAAATTTCCACTACCGCTTCTCCAGAACTGGTCAGAACCTGCTGAATGCCACCTCTGATCCAGTCCCAGAAGGGCCCTTGGGACTGCCACCTGTTAAGACTGTGAGAGCTGATACCTTAATTTTGTTCAGAACTGGAATTGGTCATCTTTATTTATTTTGCAAGGAGACAAGCAATAGGGAAAGGAAGAAAAAGAAAAGAATGTAAGAAAGCTTTAAAAAGAGGGCAAAGAAATGAGCAATGCAAATAAAGGATTGATTGCCTCCCTCCTTTGCTTTTCAGAAGGCAAAACAAGAAACAAAAGATGGAAAACTAATAAAGGAGAGAAGCAACTTAGAACTAAGGAGAAATTTCCTCACCGTGGGAACAATCAACCAATGGAACAACTTGCCACCAGAAGTCGTGGGTGGTCCATCACCGGAGGCTTTTAAGAAGAAACTGGACAGCCACTTGTTTGAAATGGTATAGGGTCTCCTGTTTGAGCAGGGGCTTGGACCAGAGGTGGTCTTCAGCAGGTTCTGACCCGTTCTGGAGAACCAGTAGCAGAAATTTTGAATAGTTTGGAGAACCAGCAAATCCCACCTCTGACTGGCTCTGCCCCCATCTATTCTCTGCCTCCTGAGTCCCAGCTGATCGGCTGGGTCTTCTTTTGTTGCCCTGCACAGGAGAACAGAGCTGGAAAGCAGGTTAGTGGGGTGGAGGGAATGGGATTTTGCAGTAATCTTCCCCCGGAGTTGGATAGGAATGTAAATTTTACAGTATCCTTCCCCTCCCATGCCCACCAAGCCATGGCACGCCCACCAAGCTATGCCCACAGAACCAGTAGTAAAAAAATTTGAATCCCACCACTGGGCTGGACTAGAAAACCTCCAAGGCCCCTTCCAACTCTGTTATTCTATTCTGTTTTACTATTAATCTTATAATGGAAGCATCACTAAAAGTGTGGCTGGCTCCTGCTTGCTTTCTTTTTCAGGTAGACTTTACTTCACTCTGGATTTCTGAAGATGGACTTTTACTATAACATTTGTGAAACTTTTGTGGTACACTATGAGCATATGTACAGTGTTACCTCCATATTTCTTTGGGGAAATTACTGTTTTCCAGAATAGCGAGTCAACTGAAGAAGCAGCTCTCAAAGGTTTAACTCTATTAATATCCAGGATTCAAAAACCAAAAACCCAATCAAACATTGAATTCCTAAAATTAAATGTTGGGTCCTTAGGAAGATGTTTTGCTAATATTTGTAAAGTTCAGAAAAGGTCGTGTCCAAACAAGAAGAAAGACATTTGCAGATTTTTCAAATCCAATCATAGAATGAATTAATCCTCACAGCTTTTAGAGTGGTAAGCCCCTTTTCTTGGTGACCATCATCATCAAAAATGGTCTGTGTTAATGAAGAAAGTGTGTATCGAAGTATAGTGAAGACACTTTGACACCTACCATGGAAGAAGGGATGCAGACGTTGATGGAGTTCACTGAAATGGCAAAACTGACTACTCTGATTAAAGAAAAAAAAAACCATAAGTACTTTTGTTTCCATATGGAAACTGCTTCTGAATTCCATGCTTGATGTGGAAAAGTAATTTTGACTTTGGGTTTGACAGATTAGATTGACAGATGTTTATAGAAATGTTGTTCTTATTATTATGGAAAAACACAAAGTTGTGATTTGATATTAATGCCCTATTTTACTGCAACGGAAAGAGTCAGAAGTCAATGCTTCTTTTTCTTTTCCCTACATTTCCTCACTTCTCTCTCCACCTTCCCCTCCCCTTTCACTGCTCTTTTATTTCCTTTTATATTTTGCATTTAATAATACTTTATAATCTAATAAAAATGTTTGGATAAATAAAGAAGGTACATAATACTTGATCTGAGAGAAAGGTTTGAAAGACTCAGAAGCATCTCTCTAATCGTCAACAGTAAAAAGTTGTTGTGTCCTCGAAAATGATGCCAGGAGTCGGTGACTTCAAATCATGCTCTTTTATTAAAGTAGGAACCGAACTGGCTCTTTGCAAAATGTTCGCGGCTTTTATTCTTTTAGCCGCGGCGGCCGTGGCCAATGGCACCGCTTTGAATCTCCCGCGATTCGAATAGACCAATCGCGGGAGATTCTTAGCGAGCCAATCGGCGCGGCTCGCCTGACCAATCAGAGTGCCCCGCGCTTTAGCCAATCAAAGCGCGGGGATCTCAAGAATGCTAATTACAGGACAGAACAAAAGTGATTAACAAAGACTAACGAACAAACAAACCTTGACTAGGATACTCGATCTCATGCAAAAGATTGCATAAGAAGGGCATGTGTTGAGCTCATGAAATAATTGAGAGATTTTTCGGGGTTTCAAAGTGAAATCAATGTCAAGGTTTTGTTTGTTAGTGAAAGAAAGAAAGAAAGAAAGAAAGAAAGAAAGAAAGAAAGAAAGAAAGAAAGAAAGAAAGAAAGAAAGAAAGAAAGAAAGAAAGGAAGGAAGGAAGGAAGGAAGGAAGGAAGGAAGGAAGGAAGGAAGGAAGGAAGGAAGGAAGGAAGGAAGGAAGGGCCAAGTGGCAATTATGATTCTGAGTGAGAAGAATCTAAAGGCAACTATTCAGTGTCACCTCACTTAAAGGGATTGGCAAAAGAAGAAAACTCGGAGCAGCTATTTGATTCACTGTTTCACAGCAGGAGTAATGCTGAGCCCTGACTTCCCTTCTGTCCATGCCAGAGTTGGGAAGGCGAGCAGAAGGAAGAACAGGTTGGGAATGGAGTATCCCTCCTTCCCCTCCTCTCCCTTTTAGAAGCTGGAAAACTTTGGTCCCTCCTGATTCTGTTACTACTGTGCCAGATTCTGCTGCCAGCTATCATCCTGCAGAGACAAACTTTTTGTGGCATTCCAACACTGGTGCTCTCCTAACTTATCTTGCTGCTTAAGAAATCTGTTGTCCCTTGGTGGTGCATTCAAAGACTTCAGCCACAACCCCCAAACAAAAAGACAACGACGCTATTATGAACTGCTTTGAAAAAGTGCGAGAGAGAGAGCAGCAAGAAAGTGTGGCTGCAGCCAGATGGTCCCATTAAAAGCCTATCTATCTATCTGTGAGACGATGGGAAAACTTCCGCTTGGATAGTCCTGCTGGAAAAAGCCCAGAAACGAATACAGGTTAACCCTTGACTTATGAGTGCAATCGAGCTCAACATTTCTGTTACTAAGTGAGACATTTTGACCTGTGAGCTTTGGCCTCATTTTGCAAACTTTCTAGCCATGTTTGTTAAGTGACTTACTGCAGTGGCTAAGTCAGTAAAACAGGTTGTTAGGCAGGCGTGGGATTCATTTTTTTTTTTTTTTTTTACTGCCGGTTCTGTGGTTGTGGCTTGCTGGGTGTGGCAGGGGAAGGATACTGTACAATCTTCAGTCAGAGGTGGTATTTGCCAGTTCTCTGAACTACTCAAAATTTCCGTTACCGGTTCTCCAGAATTGATCAGAACCTGCTGAATACCACCTCTGTTGTTAGGCGAATCTGTCATTCCCTTTGTCTTTGCTTGTCTAAAGGTCACAAAATGTTATCATGTAACCCTGGGACATTGGAACTGTCATAAATAGGAACCAGTTGCTAAATGTGAAAGCCAGGCTGCAATGATCTTAAGCATGAAAAATGGTCATAAGTCACTTTTTTTTTCAGTGCCATTGTAACTTTGTATGCTCACTAAATGGACTGTTGTATGTTTATTTTATTAATTTATTTTTGTTTGCCAGACATGTGCAAGATAACAAGTAAAAGTACGGCCATAAACAAGAACAAAGGGAGTAAATACAGATAAATGGGGACAGTAAGACAGGGACAGTAGGCACACTGGTGCGTTTATGCACACCCCCTTAAGGAGGACCACTTTGGAATAGGATGAGGTCTATGGTACAGTTTTAGGTTGAAGCTGTGAGAGGTTGAGGCTGTAACAATGGAATTGGGTAGGGCATTCCAGGCATTGAATGCTCTGTTGCTGAAGTTGTATTTTCTGCAATTGAGTTTGGAGCAGTTTACCTTGAGTTTGTATCAGTTGTTGATCTGTGTATTACTGTGATTGAGACTGAAGAAGTCGTTGACAGGCAAAATGTTATCGCAGACTGTTATGTCTGGAACATGGGTGCAAATAATGGAGACGAGCCGGTAGAAACAGTGAACTTCAAACTCTTTATTTACATGGTGTGACAGCTCAAACTGGATGGCTGCTATAGCCTTCCTTATATAGGCAACTTATTAACTATTCAACCAATAGCAATCCGGGAGTGCTAGCTCCGTTAACCAATGAGAATGGCCTGTTAATGGCCAATCAGATTCTCCTGAACGGACCAATCCGATCTTGCCATTAACAGCCAATCAGAAGTGCAGGGCCAGAACCCTGCACTTGACTTCAAGCTCAAGATTACTTTATTTAACATTTATTCATTCACAACACAGACAATTTTGTGAACTGTGCTTTGATCACACCACAGGCAGCACAGTTCCAGATTGTCCAAGCCCAAAATTTCGAGCCTGGTGGCATAAGGGATTCTATTGTGAGTGGAGAAGTAGAGAACATATCTAAGAAATACCTCTGAACCTGCTTAATTGTGTTAATGTCCGATATACAGTGTGGGTTCCAAGCAGACAAGCTGTGGAAGTCTGTTTCTTTTTCCCCCAGATGATTTACATATCATCTGCAAAGTGAGGATCCAGATAGAAGTACCATCTTTGTGCCAATATCTGCAGCCATAAATCGAGGCCCAAGTTTGAAAAGAAACATCTGTTCTCCACTGAGCCGAAGGGAGAATCCAGGATGGATAGTCTCTAGTCTCCTAGCTCTGCAGACCAAGTTGAAAAACTGAGGACACACCCCCTGGTAACGGTCTCCAGTTCTTCACTCGGTCTCAGTGTGTTCAGATCACCCTTTAAAGGCTCTGAATAGTTAGGACTGTAGAAGAATATTCACACCCTGGATTAAGCTTCTTCTTTTTTTTGCAGAGAGGCTTAGATCAGGTTTGACAGCTAGCCGACTTACCAGTTTAGCACTTTTATTTTTTCGCGCCTTTTTTTCCAGTTCGGGGTTTTTTGCTTATTATTTTATTTTTTTGACTTTTCTTGCTGGTGGACAAGTTTTTTCCTGTTTTGTGTTAAAACTTGGGAGGAGGTGACCCTGAGAGCCCGTGTGGCCCAGGCTGGGGCAGGAGTCAGCATCTTATTTAACTTGCTTTCTTCCGATCCACTTTCCCTTGCCTGGGACAAGCCACAGCTGCTGCTAAGCGCTTCTGTCCCTTATCGGCGGCAGTGTTCATTTATTTCGTTTGAGGACAATCTTGCAGGATTGTCCCTTGGGGGGGTTTCTGGCCATCAGGATTAAATCCTGACCACTCATCCAGTCCCCAGAGCGCCGTGGCAACTGCGAGATTCTTGAGTCTGCCTGATAATTGCAGTGCAGCCAGCGCCAGGCTCACAAGCCTCTGACCTCTCAGGGCTTGCTGCAATTCAAAGAGGCAGCTGTTTTTTCAACTTTTTTTCCTGACTCGGCTTTTGAATTGCAGAGCTAGGCTGAGCTCACGACTTTGGGTCGCACTAGCCTCCTGAAGTGGTGGAAAGCTACTGTGGCTGTAGCTGACAGCTTAGGTTAAATATTTTTTTTTACTTCTTTTTCCCTATCTCTACCCCTGTCAAGTGACAGTTATTTTTGGCGGGCTCAAAGATGGCCACCAAGGGAATTGATCAAGAATTGTCAGTTCCTCAGCAGGATAGAGAGAAGGCTGTAAAGGGATCTCCTAAGCCCAGGTCTGCTGGTCTGGAGGCAGCAGCTAGGATTAGAGCCAGGGCTCTAGCCCCTAAGAGACCCTCTAGGGCTGAGGACAGACAGGCCAGATATAGACAAAAAGCTATAGACAAACAGTTAGACAGGGCAGTGAGAGATTCCAGGATGGCTGAATACAGAACCACCCCTCAAATTTTGCCTCCTCAAGATGACAGGCAGCAGACCAACTGGCAGATAGGCAGTATATGACTGCCTGGTCTCCTGGGGGCTCAAGTGCCCAGGATTTGCAGGGAAACCTCCAAATCAGGGCTGGGACCTCTCACAATTTTTCTGAGCCACCTCAGGGGATCTTGATGGCAGCACCTGCAGACCAAGTCTCCAGCGGAGCCAGATCCATGCCTGCAGCCACCTTTACACCTACAGCAGCTGGCTTACGGCTTGAGGATACCCAGATGCAAGAAATACCATTCTTCATGGAAGCCTGGATCTCCCAAACAATAAGACAGGAATTGCAGGCAGAGGTCAACCAGCTGCACCAGCTGTCTTATTTAGAAACTAACAGAGGAGTCCTTCAGGGGCAGGGGCAGGCTTCTGCAGAAAGCCGGTCCACTTCAGTGAGCACTCAGCCTTTCCTTCAGAAAGCAGCCAAATTTATGGCTCCAAGAGGGATTTCCTTCCAGAAAGGGATTTTTCGGATGAGGAGTCAGAGGTAGCAGGTCCCCCCTCCTTTAAGGGCCTTTTCCAGCCGGCTCTTTTCAAGACTCTGTTGGTTAAAGCCAAGAGCATGGCTCATCTCAAAAAGGACATGGTCACTCAGGACTTTCCCACTGCGGGAGAGGATCAGGAGGATTTCCTGTTCACTGAGAAAGCATCTGTGTTGAATGCCCCAGATGTTTCTGAACCTGATCAAAAAGCAGTGAGAGTCCCCTGGGATGTAAACTCACCCATGGGTCTGAGTCTACCTTATTTAGTGTGGACAAAGATCTTTTGGACATTATGGAAGTGCCAAAGATGGCCCAGTGGTAACCCTAGCTTCCTCATCTGTCATCCCACCCGATGCGGAGGATGTTTTAAAGATAGAGGACCAGAAGGAGGAGATAGCATTTCGGAGAGCTCATCAAGCCAACTCCTGGGCCATCAGAGCATCGACAACCACATCTTTGTTTACTTGGGCCTCTTTGTGGTGACTGAGGCAGCTACAGGACAGAATCCCACCTGAGGATCTCAGGGTGCATCAGGACCCGAATAAGATTATAGCTGCAGCTCAATTGACTGCTGATGCCACTCTCACATCAGCCAAATTTTCTTCCAGAGCCATGGCCTCTTCCATAACAGCATGCAGGTTTCTCTGGCTAAGAAATTGATGGATGGACATTAGAAACAAATGGAAGCTGGTGTCGGCTCCCTTTAAGGGAGAGAGGCTTTTTGGGGAGGCCCTGGATCCCTTTTTGATGGAAACCAGGGACAAGAGAAAGATCCTGACCTCCCCGGGGAGGCGCTTTGATTACAGGTCTCATCCCTACTACAGGAAGGCCTCCTTTATACAGGGGGAAGCTGGGGCAGGCTTTCCCCGTCAAAGTAGGCCCTTTTTCCAGAGATCCTCCTCTCAGGCTGATAGACAGGCCTTTGCCTCCAGAGGGCATCAGGAGGGCAGAAGGTTCTTTAGGGATTCCAACAGACCCTTCAGGAGCAACAAGTGACGCCCAAGCTTCATCCCCTATAGGAGGCCGTCTGGAACTGTTCTGGCAGAGGTGGGAACAGACCACGATGGATGTTTGGATCCTGGCAACCATACAGTCGGGTCCCTTTCTAGAGTTTCTCTCCTCCCCCCCAAGAGCCTTTGTGTGCTGCCCTGTCTCAAGGGACCCCTCAAAAAGGGATCTCATGGAATCGGTGATCCACCATCTGCTGGACATTTGGGCCATCCAGCTGGTTCTGCTGGACCAGGAGAGACAGGGTTTCAATGTTTGTGATTCCAAAGGTCTCAAGGAGGTGGTGAGCAATCCTCAACCTGAAAGGGCTCAACAGACATCTAATCTGCTGAAGGTTCAAGATGCACTCCCTCCACTCCATTCTAGAGGGACTGCGGGAGGGAGATTTTTTGGCCTCAATAGACTTGACAGAGGCCTACCTCCATGGTCCCATACACCCTAACCACCGTCAGTTCCTGAGGTTTTGCTATGGTGGATGCCATTTTCAATACAGGGCTCTCACGTTTGGCCTGTCATCAGTCCCTCGGACTTTTACCAAGCTCTTGGCAGCAGTAGCAGCACACCTCAGAGCCTTACCCATAAAGATCCAATGCTATTTGAACAACATCCTGATAGCACCCTCTTCCAGACCCCAGGCGGAGGAGGATCTGATGTCAACAATCAGGATTCTTTGAGATCACAGGTTCTCGATAAACTTGGACAAATGCCACCTAGTACCATCGACTCGGCTCTTGCATTTGGGAGCTATTATAGACACCTTGGCCGGACAGGTTTTTCTCTCACAAGAACATCGAGACAGTATCAGGGAAGTCACACCACTGATCCTGTCTTCCAGAGAGGCGCCTATCATCTTGCTGTCTCAACTTCTCGGCAAAATGATATCATGCATTGGGATTGTCCTGTAGGCCCGCTTCCATGCCCGAACCCTTCAGTGGTTCCTGCTCCCTTATCAGAGGGTGAGTAGGGGCGACTTTCCCCTTGCCAGTTTTTCGTTCCCTCCATTGGTGGCAGTCCTGAGCCATGGATCAGGGATGCTTGTACAAGGAACCCCAGAGGATTACCATCACCAACAACACCATTCTCTATGGTTGGGGGCCCATGGGAGCCCACATCACCCAGGGGAGGTGGTCATGAGAGGAGCTCGCCAACAACAGAGCTCAGGGCTGCCCACTTAGCACTCAAGAATCTAAGGCAAGAGGTGGTGGGGAGACATGTTCTTCTCCTCATGGACAATGTGGCTACCAAGGCCCACATAAACTGGCAGGGGGGCACACGCTCCAGATTTCTAATACAGGAAGCAACTCAATTGTGCAGGTGGGTGGAGAGAAACCTGTTGTCCCTATGAGCAGAAGCATCCAACGTGCAGGCAGACTGGTTGAGCAGGGCCACGGTTGACCAGTCAGAATGGTGACTGCATTCCAGTCTATTCCAGGAGATGATGGAACGCTTCGGCTGCCCGATTCTGGATCTTTTGCACCGCCAGTGAACATGCATCTACCGAGGTTCTTTGCTCAATTCCCTGCCTAGGGAGCAGAAGAGGTCAACGCTCTCCAGTGCAGGTGGCCCCAGGGACTATTGTATGCCTTCCCTCCCCTTTCCATGATTCCGGGGGCAATCAGGAAAGTACTGATAGAAAGGGCGGAAGTTCTGTTGGTAGCCCCTTACAGGCCCAGGCATCCTTGGTTCGCTGACCTGGTGGAACTGTCAGTTGCCAGACTCTGGAGAATTCTCCTACACAAGATCTTCCTCAGCCAGGGCCTGATCAAGCACCCAGATCCAGCCTGGTTTCAGTTGACTGTCTGGCACTTGAGTGGGGGATCCTGAAATGGGAGTTTTCCACAAAGGTCATTCAGACCATCCAATTGGCCAGAAGACCTTCCATATAACGCATATATAATGCAATGTGGAAGATTTTCTGCAGTTGGTGTACCAGTCATCAATTGGAACCCACTGTTGTTTCTGTTACAAAGGTATTAGAGTTCCTGCAGAATGGGTTGGATAGAGGTCTCGCCCCCAATACCTTGAAGTCACAGGTGGCTGCCTTGGCCTCAGTGATTTCGGTCAAGGGCTCTACTACTCTGGCCCAACACCCTAGGGTGAAAGTTTTCCTTAGGGGAGCCACAAATTTGAGGCCACTGGTGGTCCGCCGCTACCCCATCTGGGATTTGCCTAAGGTCCTGCAGGCACTGACTTCTCCCCCATTTGAACCCTTGTGTAAAGTCTGCCTTCGCCTTCTCACATGCAAGGTGTCATTCTTGGTGGCCATTACCTCTGCCAGGCATATTTCAGAGTTGGCAGCCTTATCCATCAGGAAGGATCTGTGCGTATTCCATGCAGACAGGGAGGTTCTGTGGTTGGATCCTACCTTCCTGCCCAAGGTGAACTGCTTATTCCATCGTTCATAGGAGTTCATTTTGCCTAATTTCTGTCCTGAGCCTACCCATGCACTGGAGAGAAAATGGCACACCTTGGATGTTAGGAGGGCTCTCTGTATTTACATTAAAATAACTTATTCTCTTAGGAGGACAGAAGCCCTGTTTGTTTCCTTTCAGCCATCAACTTTGGGTCGCAGAGTGACACCTTCCACAGTAGGACGCTGGCTCAGAGCCTGCATTGCAAAGGCCTATGAGTTACAGAGCCTTCCTGTACCCAGGAGGATCACAACACACTCAACCAGAAGTGCAGTGATCATCACAGCCTGGACATTTGTAGAGCTGCGACCTGGTTATCGGTGACCCCATTCATAAGACATTTCAAAATTGACTCCTTTGCCTCAGCAGAGGTATCCTTTGGAAGAAGAGTCCTGCAGGGTGTGCATATAGAGGTGGGGACCTCCGATCAATCCAGATCCCACCTGTAGGACAGCCATCAGCCAGCTTTGGTATGCCCCATCTTGGATTCTCCCTTCGGCTCAGTGGAGAAGGGGCATTGGTCTTACCTGAGCCGAAGGGAGAATCCAGTCCCACCCTGTATTCTGTCTGGTTGGAATAAGGAGGAAATGTTCCTTTTTTTTCGCAGTATCAACTGAACTATCTGTTTGAGGACAAGGAGCAGCTGAATTTGCTTCAACGTCATTCAAAAATGGGGACCATTACCAGGGGGTGTATCCTCAGTTTTTCAACTCGGTCTGCAGAGCTAGGAGACTAGAGACTACGCATCCTGGATTCTCCCTTCAGCTCCCCAAGAAGAATCATTCAGGTAGGACCAACGTCCCTTTTCCAAACTTGAAGGGAAGCACTTGTGATATGATAAAAAGGGCTTTTTAAGAATTTAGTTTGGATAACCTTCCTAGGTCAATCTCCCAAATAAACACAGCTGTGCAATGTACACAACATTTGAGCAGTGACCTTCCTTTTACAAAACTTGCAAGTGCCTGGACTATCATTTTCCCCAGAGTCAAGAAAAGTCTTGATTGGTCCTTCAGGCCATCTGCTTCCAATTTTAGCTGCACCTTTAGTGCTTGAGGAAGAGAAAGCAATTCCCAGAAAATGAAAAGATTTGACCCATTCCATTTGATTACCATTTATTTTGCACCGATGGCTGTGGCTCACAGGCCTCTAAGTAAAAGGCATGACCTTTGTGGAGTAACTAATAAGAATCTTTTTTTTTTTTTAATGAAAACATATAAGCAATGGACTTTTTCTTTTCTTTTCTTTACAAGGACTAGGGATAGCCAGGCATTATGGGCAGCCTATCCTCTTGGACATTAGGCCTTGGAAAATCATCCTTCCTATCAGAATGAAACTGCATTTCTTAGTTAATATGTCCATGACTCAAAAAATAGTATTATTTTAGGAGTGTTTCTTTCCTTAAAAAACAAACAAACAAAACACTTTGATCATGGTTCTCATTGGCCCTTGTATTCATTTGCCTTTAATTGCCTCCAATGGTGTTTCTGCTCTTAGTTCAGATAAACTGTGTGGGGCATCACTTTTTTCTGTCTGTCTGTCTGCCTGCTTGCCTCTTTCATCTCTCATCTTCCATCTTTCATCTCTGATCTCTCATCTCATAGTTGTCATCCATTGTTCTTTGCCTTGCCTCTGGTCCTTTGGAAAATAAGCTGACCCCCTCCTCTTTGTGGCAGCCCCTCAGATACTGGAATACTGCTATCATGTCTCTCCTGGTCCTTCTTTTTTCTTGACTGGCCATACTCAATTCTTGCAACCATTCTGTATATGTTCTTGTCTCCAGGCCCCTTAATTATCTTAGTTGCTCTTCTTTGCATTTTTTCCAAAGTCTCAACATATTTTTGGAAAGTAATGACCAAAACTGGATGTTGGATTCCAGGTGTGGTCCTACTAAGGTTTTATAAAATGGTACTAATGCTTCACGAGATTTTGATTCTATGACTTTGTTTATACAACCACCCAAGGATTATATTAGCTTGTTTGGCTGCTGCTGCACACTGTTGGCTCATGTTTAAATCATTATCCACTAGGACTATAAGGTCCCTCTCACAGTTATCATTTTTGAGCCAGGTTTTGCCTAATCTACACTTGTATCTTTGGTTTTTCCTACCTAGTGTAAAACATTGCTTTTCTCTGCATTTATTTATGTGCTTGTTTGTTTATTGCACATTAACATAACATGCAACTTGTTGTGAATCAATAAATGCTTAATAAAGATCATTAAGAACTTGAAGTAAAGTGCAGGGTTCTGGCCCTGCACTTCTGATTGGCCGATAATAGCGACATCAGATTGGTCCGTTCTGGAGAATCTGATTGGCTATTAACGAGCCTCTCCCATTGGTTAATGGAGCTAGTGCTCCCTGTGTTTTCATTGGTTAAATAAGTTGAGAGTTGCCTATATAAAGGGGCCCATCGTGGCCATTGAGCTGAGCTGTTTTCACATGTAAATAAAGAGTTGAAGTTCACTGTTTCACTGGCTCGTCTCCATCCTTGCACCCATGCTCAGAACATAACACTGGCGATGAGGATGGGATGTGGAGACATCAGAGCTTACTGAACGACGAAGAACCATAACCGAGCACGTGGCTGAATGCACCAACAGCGGAACCATGTCTGGCAGCGTCATACCACCTGCTCCATTCGACCCAGCACAAGAAGACTGGGACTCATATATGGATCGCTTCCAGATGTTTCTGGAAACCAACAATTTAAAGGATGCCACTACCGGAAAGAAACGAGCGGTATTCCTAACTCATTGCAGGCCAACCGTATTCAAGATGGCCAAGGCACTAGCAAAACCAGCAGAAGTAAAGTCTATGGACTGGGATGTCCTCGAACCACTGCTAAGGGCTCACTACGCACCGACCGTGCCAACGCTCGTGAGAAGGCATGAATTCTATCAAAGAAGTCAGCAGAAGGGTGAAAGCATTGCTGATTTCATCGTGGATCTCCGAAATCTGGAAGGCCTCTGCGAGTTTACCGACTTAGAAGAATCCCTAAGAGACCGAATCGTTCTGGGATTAGATGCACCAGGCACTCAGAGTAAATTAATGGCAAAGGGTGACATTACCCTTAAAGACGCCATAGCTGAAGCTACTGCAGCAGAAGCAACCAGGAAGTTGGCTGCCCAAATGCACTGCACACACGCACCGGTTCGCCAACGAGCCTGCAACATTTCACCTCAGTCAGAGGGACAGCTAGAGACGGCCAACCACGAGGACCTCGACTTGTCGTCAGAAAGCGATGAGGAAGAGGTCCATCGACTTCGGTCCGAATGGGACCAACGCCAGAAATCACAGAACCAATGCGCCAGGTGTGGAGCACGCCACCCCCGTTCTGAATGCAAATTCCTCGACGCGCTCTGCCATGTGTGCGGGAAAAGAGGCCATATAGGTCGGGTCTGTAGAAACAAGCCAGGACCCAGCCAGCCCACAAGGGGGACTAACTACCACCAACCGATGGGAAGTCATTCTGTGAAGCGAGAACCCGTGAACCACCAATGGAAAAACCACTCCTACAGAAACAAAACCCTAAACCACCCAACGAAGCGAGAAGAGGCTCACCAAACGATCACGATCGGTCATGCCTCATCTCTGGATGCCAAAAAGATCCGAATGAAAGTGGCCATCGAAAACCAGCCCTGCCTGATGGAAGTCAATTCAGGATCATCCCTCTCGATGGTTTCCTGGAAGACCCTCAAGCAGCTCATCCCCACTATCTGTAGGCAAGACCTCCAGTTCCAAAGGCTCATACTTAAGGACTATCAAGGAAATCGAATCCCGGTTGTTGGATCCAGCCGAGTACGGGTATCGTTTAAGAACCGTGCAGCATTTCTACCCCTGACTGTAATCGACAAGGATCGGCCTAGTTTGTTAGGCCTCCAATGGTTCGCTCCACTTGGAATTGAAATAGCTGGCATTCACCGAACTTGCAGCAGCGATTGGGAAGAAGACCTCGTCCACGAATTCCAGGACATCTTTGCAGAAAAATTAGGCGAGTGCAAGGGGACCCCGATATCGTTTAACCTCAATCCTGAAATAGCTCCCATCCGCCTTAAGCCTCGTCGAGTTCCCTTTTCCCTTAAACAAAAGATTGACGAGCAGCTTGATAAATTAACAGCTCAGGGAGTGCTAGAACCAACCGATCACTCTCCCTGGGAAACTCCAATCGTAACACCCATCAAGCCAGATGGATCAATAAGAATTTGTGGGGACTACCGATCCACCCTGAACCACGCCCTTCAACAAAACGCTTACCCAGTACCGGTGGTGCAAAACCTCCTCCATTCCCTGGGGGGCGGAAAAGTCTTCGCTAAACTAGACTTAGCCCAGGTATACCAACAACTTCCTGTTGACAAAAGAAAAAAGAAAAAATGGCAGAGGCCCAAACAATCGTTACACACAGAGGTGCGTTTAAATGTAACCGACTCCAGTTCGGAGTGAGCGTAGCCCCGGAAATCTTTCAAAGCTTAATGGAGAGGCTATTACAAGGGATAAAAGGTGTTGTCCCATATTTTGATGATGTGTTAATCACAGCCCCAACCCAGAAAATACTAAAGGAACGCCTGAGGTTGGTTCTCCAGAGATTTAAAGACTCCGGTCTCAAAGTTAAAAAGAACAAGTGTTATTTATGTACGGATCGCATAGAATTTTTGGGATATTTAATTGATAGTCAAGGCATTCACCCCACTGATAACAAACTCAGGGCAATCAAGAATGCCCCAAAACCCCGGAACAAGGACGACCTCCAGGCTTTTCTGGGCCTTATCAATTTTTATAATGTTTTCCTGCCTCACAAAACAACAGTAGCTGAGCCCCTACATCGTTTATTGGACAAAAAAGCAACCTGGGTATGGGGACATAGAGAAGAACAGACATTTCAACATGTAAACAATTTATTGACTTCTGATGCTGTCCTGATGCAGTGTAACGAGACTTTGCCTTTAACAATCATGTGTGATGCATCCCCATTTGAGGTGGGTGCCATTTTAAGCCACGTTTTGCCAAACGGTAATGAAGCCCCTGTTGCTTATTTCTCAAAAATGTTATCAAGAACAGAACGCAACTACAGTCAAATTGACAAGGAGGCCCTTGCTATAGTATCCGTGGTAAGAGATTTCATGAATATGTGTATGGCCGAGCATTTACCATAGTGACTGACCACAAACCTTTGTTGGGAATAATCGCGGGAGATAGGCCAACACCGTATATATTATCTCCCAGAATGACCCTCTGGTCAGAATTTTTGGTGGCATACAATTACAATTACAACATTGCCCAGGGAAGGCCATTCCCCACGCCGACGCATTGAGCCGTGCACCTCTTCCAGAGACTATTGATGACCCTGCTCCGACGGTCACAACGCTGTAGATCGAGACACTTCAAACGCCGCCATTAACAGCCCGAGATATCACGATGGAAACGAAATGCAACCCCATTTTAGCACGAGTCCTCAGTTGGGTCAAGCGGGGATGGCCATTAGACCAAATACCTGATGACTACGCCCCATTCAAAAATCGGCAAACGGAACTATTTTCTCAAAAGGGCTGCATTATCTGGGGTGATAGAGTTGTCGTCCCAGAGCGGTTGCGACCAGCTATACTAAGGACCTTGCACGATGGCCACCCTGGCATCGTGCGTATGAAAGCCCTCACACGAAGCTACGCGTGTTGGCCGGGTATTGACAAGCAGATAGAGACATGGGTAAAAGCCTGTCACAAATGCCAGGAAGTAAGCAACGCCCCACCGAAAGCAACCTCAACCGAATGGGAAACGCCGAGGGAACCATGGTCCCGCATTCATCTGGACTTTGCAGGTCCTACCAAGGGACACACATTCTTACTGACGGTGGATGCCTACTCGAACTGGCTTGAAATCCATGAAATGAGGAATACAACGACCGAAGCAGTCATCAGGAAACTGGACAGACTCTTTGCGACACACGGATTACCAGACATTCTGCTATCCGACAACGGGCTTCAATTTACCATGCTGTCCTTCAAACAGTACCTGGCGGACCGTGGTATCCAACATGCGCTGACTTCGCCAGTGCATCCTGCGGCCAACGGAAGGGCCAAGCGCATGGTACAATTCGTCAAGAAAACTTTGCATAAGATGGACTTTGGTGATATAGAAGACAAGATTAACCGGATACTCCTTTTACAGCATATCACTCCACACAGCATCACCAATAAAACTCCCGCCGAGTTATTAATGGGACGGAAGCTCCGCTCCCACCTCAACCGCCTACATCCAGCATATGAACCTGAAAAGTCACACGGTTCTAGCGGGAAATGTCGCAAATTCCAGGTTGGCGATTTGGTTTTCGCTAGGAACCTTTAGGGCGATCCCTTGTGGGTCGAGGCAACTATAGTACAAGTAACTGGCCCTAGATCATACCGTATAAAATGTCGCGACAATAGAATTTGGAAACGCCATATTGATCAGCTGCGTTCAAGGCTACAGTCAGGGATCTCTGAGCCCCCTGATTTCCAAACCGAGGGGGGAGGAGATAGCGAGGAAGCTGAATTCGAAGCACCAGAAAGTTTAAGCGGTAGTAATGACCACTTAGAGGCAGCATGTGATGGACCCGGAATGGGGTTGGCCTCGCCTCAAAGAGATGCCGAAAGCAGTAGCGATGACGAAAATTTGAATGCGGAATGGGAGGCACCTTTTTCACCAGATAACGTCCTACCC
Organism: Hydrophis major; assembly: GCA_033807585.1. Classification (NCBI taxonomy): domain Eukaryota; kingdom Metazoa; phylum Chordata; class Lepidosauria; order Squamata; family Elapidae; genus Hydrophis; species Hydrophis major. The sequence continues at coordinate 10,856,589 of CM066332.1, read as the reverse complement.
CAACAAGACTGTAGCCAAATACCGGGAGGACAACAGAAATCTAATAGACAATCAAAACAACCTGCCTACCTCAAAGACTATGTGACCGCACCCCTTAAATGGAACCCGGGGGGAAGGGGTGTTGTGAATCAATAAATGTTTAATAAAGATCATTAAGAGCTTGAAGCAAAGTGCAGGGTTCTGGCTCTGCACTTCTGATTGGCCGATAATAGCGACATCGGATTGGTCCATTCAGGAGAATCTGATTTGCTATTAACGAGCCTCTCCCATTGGTTAATGGAGCTAGCGCTCCCTGTGTTTTCATTGGTTAAATAAGTTAAGAGTTGCCTATATAAAGGGGCCTATCGTGGCCATGAGTTGAGCTGTTTTCACATGTGAATAAAGAGTTGAAGTTCACTGTTTCACTGGCTCGTCTCCATCTTTGCACCCATGCTCAGTACATAACACAACTGATCTCTTCAGATGCCCTCAGCAGCAAATCTACGTGCAACTAAAGTAGACATTTATTATCTTCCATGTAATTGTAACTAAGGCTGCCTGCAAACTATTATTTAGGGCTTGGTATTCATGGTGCGAGTTTGCAGGCAGACCAAAAAGAATTCAATAAGGCTCAGTGAAGTGCAACATCTTATTTCTGCCAAATGCCTAAAAAAAGAAAGATGGAGGAGATTCTTATTTAAGCTTGGAGAGGGCAAAATTCTGGGACCCATTTCATTCCTTTTGCCCTCTCATAAAAAGCCAAATTGATTTCTCTCCAAATATCTTTTAAAGTTAATTCATCTGTCATTTTAAAAAAAGACCTTGGGAGAGCCTTTCTATTTTGTTTTGTTGTTGTTGCTATATAGTCCAATTTATTATCCACAATTCCATTAAAATCTCCCATCATAATTATATTAACATAGTCCAATCCAATTATTTTCATGTGTAACTTTTTATAAAACTCTTCTTGTTTATCGTTCGGAGCATAAATTGCAATCAAGAGTATTTTTATATTATTGTCCATTTTTTCTACCATTAATACTCTTCCATCTTCATCTGTGTAAATCAATTTTGCCGGGATAGCCTCTTTGATGTATAAAACCACTCCTCTTTTCTTACATTGAGTCAAAGAAGTAAATATTTTCCCCAATTTTGGCTGCAATAACAATTGTTCATGTTGTTTTTTAATGTGAACTTCTTGTAAACAAATTATATCAAATTTTAATTTCTCTAATTTATGAAAAGTTTTCCTTCTTTTAACAGCCGAATTAAGCCCATTTATATTCATTGTAATCAGTTTTTTTTTCTTCCATGATTATGCTTTATATTTAGGTCTAACAGCTCTCGTGGATCTCACTTCACGCTGTTCTTTGCTATCAATCTGTCCCCCTGTTGCTCCTTTCTCTTTTTCAATCTCCAGTTGTTCATCTTGAAACTCAATTAATGAAACCTCTTTCTCTGTTTCCTCTCTTCTTCCTCCGAAAAATTCTGCATGAAAAAGTTCTGCTTTCTCAATTGAATCAATTCTATATCTCTGCTCTTGCCACCTAAACATTAGTCCTTCTGGAATCAGCCATCTATAATTCACTTCGTTTTCCAGTAGTATTTTGGTCAGGAATCGATATTCTCTTCTCATCTCTCTCACTCTTCTGGGTATTTGTTTTAAAACCACAACCTCTTTACCTTTGTATTTCAGTATTTTCTCTCTTACTACTTCTAATATTTGCATTTTAATAGATTTTTTGGTAAATCTAATATGGACTTCCTTGGGTAATTTAAACTCGATATATCTCATCTATTCCATCCATCATCTTTTCCTCTGTAATTTCCAAAGCATCTGCCAAAATTTCTATCATCACCGCTGCCAAATTTTCTCCTTTTTCCTCTTCAATATTTTGAAATCTAAGGTAAAATTCTGATCTTTCCATCTCCCACCTCAACATCCCACCTTTTTCTTGTTCAACCGCTGTTAGTCTACTGTCAATATTTCCAATCTTCTTCTCTCTTTGTTTTCCTTCTTCCTCGATTTTTTGGAATCTCTCCTCATACTTGACCATCATTTGTTTAATATTTTCCACTTTTTCATCCGTCTTCTCAATTCTTTGTTCAATGTTCTCTATCCTTTGTTCAATGGTGTCTGATTTTATCTTAAGATCTTGTATTCCTTGCATAATCATCTGTAAAGTTACTTTTTCTTGTTCTTTATCTTGCTTTAACATTGTCTGAATTAAACGTTGTCCTCCAGCTGGTGGGGAAGCAGAGGTAGTAGCAGAGATGCCAGATGGTATTGGTTTCCTGCTCATTTCAATGCTTCCAAAGCTTCAAATTCTTCTTAACTTTTAATCTAACTGCTAGAGCAGCCAATTATAATCCAAAATGGAAAACTCCAACAGTAAAAGACACAAAACCAAAAAAGAAACAGGAAAAAAGGAAGAAGAAATATCTTCCGGTTCTTCTAAACCCTAATCCAATTACGAGATAGTCCACCATAAAAAAGGAAAAAATAAAAAGGCAAAAACAAACAAATCCAAAAATAATAATATTGCTTGAAAGCAAAGAAAAGAAAAAGCAAAAAGCAAAAAGAGAAAAGACAAAAAGTTCCTTCAAATTCTTCACACCTTAATCCACTTAAAAAATCTCAATAATCCAAAAAAAAAAAAAAAAACAATAACAAAGTGGTAAATAGGAAAAACAAAAAAGTCCCAACAAAAAAGAAAAAAAAATAAAGAAGAAAAAAGAAAAAAAAATAAAGAAGAAAAAAGAAAAAAAAAGAAAAAACTCTGAGGCTTTTCCCTTTAAAATAAAAGGCAAAAATAAGAATATTACTAGAATTGAAATTTAAAAAAAAAAAAAGGCTAGCGAGTGGGGTATATATAAGAGAGCACACTGCACTTTGTTATTTATCCAAGGCTCTTGTTATGACTCTCTTCTCCAACAGCTTCAAAGCCAAACCTCAAGTGTTGTTGATAACAGTCCAGGAAAGCACCTGCAATAATATTTTGCTGTGCTTTCCCTCTATCTTATCATGTTAAAATGTCCTTGAGAAGATGTCTTTTTGCAATTCTCTCCAATTCAAATAGAATACTTTCAAGCCTCTAGTTGGCAGTGTTGCAAAGTTTCTTAATGCTCTTTCTCCCCCCCAACCAGAAAAGAGGAATAATATATACAGAAAAAAAAAAAAGAAAAATAGCCAAAGGAAGCCTCTATCCTAAAAAAATTAAAAAATCAAAGGGAGCCTAAAAGTATATATAAAAGAAAATTCAATCCGGTTACCTAAGTCACAATAAAATCTTTCCCAAAGAATATAGAGAAAAGAGAAAAAAAAAAAAAACATCCCAAGCCTCAATTTGACAGCACTTTAAAAATGCCGCTCAAACAATTTCAATCAAAAAAAAAATCTCACAGCTTCCTCCTCTCTTCAGAATGAACTTTCCAACCTCAGCGAATTTTCCACACTAAAAAGTTTTTCTCACCCAGCCGACACACTTCAATCCAATCACTTTCTTTCCGGAGCTGTCCCGACTTCAGCAGCTATGGAGGCTGCCTCTCCGCCGCCAGCAAAAGGGCTTCTTCCGAATCTAACCAGAGATTTTGCGATGTCTCTGGGATCCTGGAACAGTGCCCTTCATGATCACCGCCTCTCCGGGACGATTTAGGTCCGTTAGGACCGACCAGGGGCGAAAATATCAGCTGCGATCTCAGAGCCCCGAGATCGCAGCTGTATCGCCGGAACGGAGCTCCGCCTTCTCCAAATGTTAAAACTAAACAATATACTTTTTATTCAAATAGACATTTATCATGGTCCAGATTAGATATGGTCTGGATCTCAACAGAATTAATATCTAATATTAAAGAAACAAGTATTGAAACAAGTACTTGGGCAGATCATAGCCCAATGACAATTAAATGGAAAGGACAAAAAAGAAGATCGAGATGGACATTAAATAATACTATTTTAAAGGAGAAAGATTTTATACAATGGATGGAGAAGGAATTGGCTTTTTTTTTTAGAGAAAATAAAAAAGAAGATACTTCAACGCAGAATGTGTGGGATACAATGAAGGCATACGCTAGAGGTTTGATAATAGATTACACAAGGAAAAAAAAATATTAGGAAAAGGCAAGCTTCCAAGGCCTTGGAAGATGAGTATAAAACTCTTGAAAAAGAATTACAGAAAATGCCACAGAAAAAGGATATTAAATTGAAGTTGGATGTAATCAAACATAAAATGGAATTAATAGAGAAAGAAGAACTGGCACAGAAAATTAGAAATTCTAAACAGAATTATTTTGAAGATGCAAATAAACCAGGTAGATGGCTAGCATATAAATTGAGAAAAGAGAAGGAATCAAGAAAAATATTGAAGTTAATAGATGAACAAGGCCAAGTTTGTTATGGGAATAAGGAGAAAAAAGAAATTATTCGAGATTTTTATGGACAACTATATAAACAAGAGAATATTGATGAAGAAAAAGTCAAACAGTATTTACAGGAAGCTAATTTACCAAAGGTACCTAAAGAGACTGAAGAAATGCTAGAAAGCAATATAACAATGATGGAACTAAATGAAGCATTTAAGAGACAAAATAATGGGAAAGCACCGGGTCCAGATGGGCTTCCAGCAGAATTCTATAAAACATTTCAAGAATCATTGAGCATTCCATTGTTAGAAGTTATGAATGAAGTTATGTTAAAAAAGATAATACCTAAAACATGGTTAGAGGCTTATATTACACTTATACCGAAGGAAGAGACTGACCCATTGCAAATTAAGAATTATAGACCTATTTCCTTATTGAATGCAGACTATAAAATTTTTGCTTCAATCTTAGCAGAAAGACTTAAAAAATATTTAAATAATTTTATTCACCCAGATCAAAATGGATTTCTGCCAAAGAGACAAATTAGAGACAATATGAGAGTAATCTTGGACACTTTGGAATACTATGAGGCTCATCCTGAAAAACAAATGGCTTTGATATTCCTAGATGCTCAAAAAGCATTTGACAATGTGAACTGGAGATTCATGTTATTATTATTGGAGCAGATGGGTTTTGCTAAAAAATTTATTCAAGCAATAGAAGCCATATATAATAAACAGACAGCAAGGGTAATGATGGAGGGGGAACTTACAGATTTTATTAATATAAGGAAAGGCACAAGACAAGGATGCCCCCTATCTCCTTTGTTATTTGTGTTGACCTTGGAAGTGTTGAATAGAAATATTAGGGATGATAAAAACATAAAAGGAATGAAAATTAAGAAGGAAGAATTTAAGCTACAAGCTTTTGCTGATGATTTAGCTTTTATTTTGGAAGATCTGCTAGAAACAGCTCCAAAGTTATTGGAAAGGATAGAGGCATATGGAGAGGTGGCTGGTTTGAAAATAAATAAAGACAAAACAAAGATCTTGACAAAGAATATGCTATCGAGACAGAGAGAAGAACTGGCAGACCTTTTGAAAATTCAAGTTACAAATAAGGTTAAGTATCTGGGGATATATTTGACAACAAGATGTAGCACATTAAAGGAGAATAATTATATTAAACTTAAACAACAGATAACTACAGATTTGAAGAAGTGGGAAAACTTGCAATTGTCATTAATAGGGAGAATTTCAACAATTAAGATAAATATCCTACCTAGAATTTTATTTTTGTTTCAAACAATACCAATTAGGCTTGGAAAAGACTATTTTGAAGATTTAAATAAAATTATGTTGAAGTTTATATGGCAAGGTAAAAAAGCGAGAATAAAGCTAAAGCTTCTGCAAGATGCTAGAATTAGAGGAGGTTTTGGCCTGCCTAATTGGGAATTGTATTATCAAGCTGCAAGTTTGATGTGGGTGAAAGAATGGATAACATTAAGGAAACATAGGTTGTTGACATTAGAAGGGCATGACTTGCTGCTGGGCTGGCATGCTTTTTTATGGTATAAGGGAACTAAAACACAGGGTTATTTTAGAAGACATTATGTACGGGAGTCTTTGTGGTTGAATTGGGAGAAGATAAAAAGACAATGTTATTTGAAAATTCCAGTTTGGTTATCGACCATTGAAGCATTTTCCTATCCTATAATTTATAAGAAGGAACAAACAGTTAGATATGGGGAACTTTTAGATGAAAAGGGTGAACTTAAATCGATCCAAAACTTAGAGGAACAAGGTATAAAGATGAATTGGTTTTCATATGCACAAATACATTCAAGGTATGATGAAGATTCCAAAAAGTAGGGATTTTATGATAAACAGACTGATTTAGATAAGATTTTGATGGGTACTGATGAGAAGGTGATTAAAAAACTATATGGTTATTTACTGGGAATTAAATTAGAGGAAGAACAAGTTAAAGAAACTATGATTGTTTGGGGGAAGAACTTTGGATATGGGATTGATTTAGAGAAATGGCAGAAATTGTGGTCTCAAAATTATAAAATGACAATGTCAACAGCATATAAAGAAAATTTGTATAAGATGTTTTACAGGTGGCACTTTCCTCCGACAAGAATAGCAAGAATGTTCAAGAACAAATCTGAAAAATGTTGGAAATGTCATCAGATACCCGGCTCGTATTTCCATATGTGGTGGACTTGTGAGGATGCTAGAAAATATTGGACTATAATTCACATGTGGTTGGAAAAAATGACAAAGAAACATATAGACTTGAAACCGGAGATCTTTTTATTGGGAATTTTACCTGATATATATAGTAAAGATTTGAAATACCTGATTGTAAATGTATTAACAGCGGCTAGGATTGTATTTGCTAAAAATTGGAAAAATGAGAAAATACCATTACAGGAAGAAATTATTAAGAAAATATTGGAATGTGCTGAGATGAGCAGATTGACATTCGAAATTAGAGAGCAAGAGGATAAACAATTTTATGAAATTTGGGATCTTTTTTATAAATGGTTAGATGATAAAATACGACAATAGAATATTTAGAATGTTAGAATGTTTTGTTATTATTTTGTTATTTGACATTATATTTATAAAAGGTTTTTTAAGGATTGATATGATATGATGATAGGATTTGTTATAGAGTAAATTGGTTTAAGGTATTGTTAGCTCATAAAGCATGAATGATTAAAAATATAGTCAAAAATAATTTTTTTTTTTGGTGATATTAGGATACATAAGTTTGGATTGATGATATGAGTTGTTATGTAACATAATTGTAATTGAGACTACAGAATGAATGCACAAAAATGATGAACCAACTGACACACTTGATGTACATATGAGAGTTGATGTTTTTATGTTTTGTTTGTTTTGTTTGTCTGTAGAAAATTAATAAAATCTTTTTCAAAAAAAAAAAAAAGAAAAAAAAAAGCCAAATTGATTTGAGGGTTTGCTTTTAAGGAGATTCACCCCCCCCCCCCCCCCAAATATTTAAGCCTCCTTCCCCTTCAGAAGAAAGCTTTGGTGCAGTGAGGTGCTCTAGGAATCACAAAAACAATGGGGGATTGCAATAAGAGTCATTGAATTGCTTCCAATATTACAATTACAAAGATGCTGCTTTATAGCTATTTGATTCCTGTGTACCTTGTGTGAAAGTGTGAACAGTCATGAAGTCTAGGAGTTGCATTCAAAACAGGATCATGATATCAAAGAGGCTTTGTCTGAAAAAAAAAAAAAAGGCTTTGAAAAAAACACCTGACTTTAAGAAGACAAAATCCTACACCAAGAAGAGTTTTTGAAATAAAAGATCATTCCCGAGACAAGAGATGCTTCTCATGGTATCCAAGTGAGATGTCAGAAAACATGAAGGAGTCTCTTGCATGTGGTAGTAAATACCTGGATTATTCTGTTAATAGTCCACAAAGCTCATAGAGTGATAAAGGTACACTATGGCCCAAAGTTACCTAGCTCCTTATGTGTCTAAAGTGGGAAGTGGGACTCAGGACCTCCCAATGTTCTAGTCTAGTTTAGGGAAAGGGAGGGAGGGAGGGGAGGGAAGCAAGAGGAGGGAGAGAGGGAGAGAGAGAGGGAGAGAGAGAGGGAAGGAAGGAAGGAAGGAAGGAAGGAAAGAAGGAAGGAAGGAAGGAAGGAAGGAAGGAAGGAAGGAAGGAAGGAAGGAAGGAAGGTGACGGAAGCAAGAGGAGGCAGGGAAGGAGAGAAGGAAGGGAGGGAGAGAGGAAGGAAGGAAGGGAGGAAAAATGGCCAATTATACAAATGTGATGAATTAATAAATATTGTAATATATCAACAACAAGGTATATTTTTTAAAAAAAATGTAAAAAGTGACTCCATTTGGTTTATATGTGAAGCTTCCAGCTAGAAATTGGGAGTCCTGAGTTCCAATTACCACTTGAGGTACAAAAGGAGCTGGGTGATTTTGGGCCAGTCTCTGCCATCCACTTCCAGTTCTAGGAAGAAGAAAGGAAGGCAAACTACTTCTAAAAAATCTTGCCAAGAGAATTTTTGGGACTTGTCCAGGCATCCAGGCTGATAACCCAAGGCCACACTCAGACAACTGGCAAAAGTATCCTAGAGTTAAAATATTTGCTTTAATCACCTTTTAGGAACTGGCACACCAAATCACAATCATCCAGTAAAATATCATACTGGGGTCCATGCAGAAGATGTGCCTGAGGTTAGCCTCAGATCAAAACCATTCAGTAATATGAAAAGTGCCAATAAATTATTGCCTTTTATTATCTTTTAATTAACCTGACAGTGTCAGAATATGAATTGTAAAATTGACCTTTGGTGCTGACCCATCTTGTAATGCAACACTGATATTTTCACCAAGCAAACAGGTGTTTCAAAAACTAGAATATAAAACAATCTCTCCAAAATTTCAAAAATCATGTCCTGGCAACAAAAAAACAGACTTGATGGATTATACTTTCAGCAATGCATGAATGTTAGAGCCTCTGGCAAGCAGAAGAGGACAGCTTCACACAGCTCACAAAGCCATGGTTTAGCCAACCATGAAGAAACTATAATATCACGTTGGAAGCACAGCAAACACTGGTTCATACAACAGGTTCATGCTGTATGTTATAAAGACTCAATTAGCCAACCCTGTTAGTAGTGGGTTTCTCAGTACATTTTTTGTCAAAGGAGTACAACTAAAGTCTACCCGTATCTTCAATTGAATTCCCAAAGAGGCTATTGGGAAAATGAGAAAGGTGACTGAGTATGCTTTGCTTTGACTGGAAGAGCATGGTTTCTGGTCTAAGTCTGTAATAAATTGATTGATTAATTGATTGATTGATTAACTGGAAGAGCAATGATCTTCCTAAATATTGATCTTAATGCAAATTAAGAGGAAGTGAAAATCTCTTGCCAGAGTAGAGAGTATCTGATAAATCAGTTGTTACTGCGATGCCTTCCTTAACAGCTTCTGAAGAACCTCAAGAGTTCAAATATATAGAATAGAATAACAGAGTTGGAAGGGACCTTGGAGGCCTTCTAGTCCAACCCCCTGTTCAGGCAGGAAACCCTACACCACTTCAGACAAATGGTTATTCAACATCTTCTTAAAAACTTCCAGCGTTGGAGCATTTATAACTTCTGGAGGCAAGTTGTTCCACTGATTAATTGCTCTAACTGTCAGGAAATTTCTCCATAGTTCTAGGTTGTTTCTCTCCTTGATGAGTTTCCACCCATTGCTTCTTGTCCTGCCCTCAGGTGCTTTGGAGAATAGGTTGACTCCTTCTTCTTCATAACAGCTCTTGAGATATTGGAACTGCTCTCATGTCTCCCCTAGATATGCATCAGCAATTAAAGTTTAAGGCAGAGGTCTTCACACTCAGCAACTTTAAGACTTTTGGACTTCAACTCCCAGAATTCCCCAACCAGCATGAGAAATTATGGGAATCAAAGTCCACTAGCCTTAAAGTTGCCAAGTTTGAAGACTACTGGTTTGTGGCAGGAAATAACTATAACCTTTGATTGTATCTTTCCCCAAACATTTTAATAAGTTATAAAGTATTATAAAATACAAAATACACAAGTAAATAAAAGAACAATGCAGGGAGAGGGGAAAGAAAAAATGAGAAAAGGGAGGGAGAAGAAAAGTAAAGAAGCATTGACTTCCAACTCTCTCTGATGCAGTAGAATAAGGCATTAGCAACAAATCACAGGTTTTTGCTTTTCCATAATAGCCATTTCTATAAAGGTCTATCAGTCTAATCAGTAAAACTCAAAATCGAAGTTTCATTCTTTTTCACATCAAGCAGAAAGTTCAGAAACAGTTTCTGTGTGGAAACAAAAGTACTTATGTTCTTTTCTTAAATCAAGGTAGTAAATGTTGTCATTTCTGCCAACTCCATCAACTTCTGCAACCATTCTTCCATAGCAGGTATTGAAGCATCCTTCCATTTTTGCACATACAGTATTCTTGCTGCTGCCAACATATATATTAGCAATTTTTTCTCTCTCAAAGTTTATCTCTTTTTGATCTATCTACCCTATATTACTTATATGCAAAGTTCAAGTAACATATTCACACTGTTTCTGCAAAGTACATAATTAAGCAACATACTGTATATTTTTACATAACATCTTGGAAACATTCATTTTTCTGAAAGAAGGTATTGTAAAGATTTGATTGCAAAAGCACCCTGAATTTTTCCCCGTCATGTTCATGTTTCATTGCTTTGAACCAGTAAACAAATGCAAATAACAGTAAATATACATTCACATTTACAAAAAGGCACAGGGGGGAGAAGGAGGAGGAGGAAGAAGAGGAGGTGATTCCTTGGAGTAGTACTAAAAGTGCCACACATTCAATTATATGAACAAATTCTTTGTATTTGAGTGCTTGTAACCCATTCAGCATGTTGCTGGAATTCTATAGGTATTAACATTTTATCCTGTGAAACAGAACTTATAAAGACTGTTATGAACTAATAAAGGCATTGAATAAAGTTTTAACAACCTTAAGTAAAAAGCAGGGTTCTAATCCTGCACTTCTGATTGGCTGATAATAGCGACATCGGATTGCTCCTTTCTGGGAAATCTGATTGGCTGTTAATGGGCCAACTCTCATTGGTTCAAGGGTTTAACACTTCCATGTTTTTCATTGGCTAATAGGACAGCAGCCAACCCTATGAAAGGGCTGCTGCTGCCCTAGGTGATTGCTCTGTTCAGTATGCTTAATAAAGAGTTGAAGTTCACTGTTCACTGCCTCGTCTCCGCTCCTTGCACCCATGTGCAGAACCTAACACTGGCGACGAGGGTGGCATGCAGAGACATCTGAGCTGATTGAAACTCACAGAGCACCAAACAGAGCACGTGGCTGAAGGCACATCAACAACGGAAAACATGTCCGGTGGCGCCATACCACCCGCTCCATTTGACCCGGCACAAGAAGACTGGGGCTCGTACATGGACCGGTTCCAGATGTTTCTGGAGACCAACAACTTGAAAGACGCAACTACGGGGAAAAAGTGAGCAGTGTTCCTGACCCATTGTGGGCCTGCTGTCTTTAAGATGGCCAAGGCACTAGCGAAACCTGCTGAGGTGATATCCATGGACTGGGACATCCTCGTGCCCCTTCTATGGGACCACTATGCACCCACCATTCCAACGCTTGTCCGAAGACATGAGTTTTATCAGAGGGACCAATGGAAAGGAGAGAGCGTCGCAGATTTCATCGCAGACCTCCGGAACCTGGGAGGCCTCTGTGGGTTTACAGACCTCCAAGAAGCTCTGAGAGACCAAATAGTTCTGGGATTAGATGATCATACGGCACAGCAAGATCATGGCCAAAGGGGACATCAATCTTGCTGATGTCATCAAAGACGCTACTGCAGCAGAAGCAACCAGGAAGTCGGCCACCCGAATGTGCCGCACCAACGCACCGCTCCGTCAACTCACCAACGATACCTCACCTTGCCTAGAGAGGCACACAACAGCGGCCCACCATAAGGACCTCGAATCTCCATCAGAAAGTGATGAGGAGGAGGTCAACCGGCTCCGGTCCGAACGCGACCAACACAACCCACGGAATGAAAGACTACTGCACCAATACACGGGTTGTGGGGCAAACCACTCGTGATCAGATTGCAAATTCCTCGACATGCTCTGCCATTCCTGTGGGAAAAGAGGCCACATCAGGAAGGTCTGTAGAAGCAAGCGAGGATCCAGCCCAATTCGGAGAGAAAACAACTACCGCCAGACCACAGGGAATCATCCTGTGAGTCGGGAACACTTGAACCACCAATGGAAAAACCATTCCTACAGAAATAAAACACTTGCCACTTCAACGAAATGGGAAGAGGCACACCAAACCATTACCATCGGTCATGCTTCATCGTTAGATGCAAAGAAGATCTGAGTGAGGGTCGCCATCGAGAACCAACTTTGCATGATGGAAGTTGACTCAGGGTCGTCCCTCTTGATGGTTTCCTGGAAGACCCTTAAACAGTTAATCCCTGCAGTCTGGCATCAAGACCTCAAAGCCCAAAGAATTATACTCAAAGATTACCAGGGGAACCGAATTCCGGTCGTCGGCTCCAGCCAAGTCCAAGTATCATTCAAAAATCATACTGCGTCGTTACCACTGACCATCGTTGATCATGACTGGCCTAGCTTGTTAGGCCTTCAATGGTTCGCCCCACTCGGGATCGAGGTAGCCGGCATTCACCAAACCAGAAGTGACGACTGGGAGGAGGACCTTGTCCAGGAATTCCAGGACGTCTTTGCAGACAAACTAGGCAAGTACAAGGGGACCCCGGTATCATTTAACCTTAACCCTGAAGTAGCCCCCATCCGCCTTAAGCCTCGTCGGGTACCTTTTGCCCTAAAACCAAAGATCGACGAGCAGCTCGATAAATTAACAGCCCAGGGTGTTTTAGAACCAACTGACCACACCCTTTGGGAAACCCCAATCGTAACACCCATCAAACCGGATGGATCGTTAAGGATTTGTGGGGACTACCGGGCCACCCTCAATCACGCCCTTCAACAGAAGGCTTACCCGGTGCTGGTGGTTCAACACCTTCTCCATTCCCTGGGGGATGGAAAAGTTTTCGCTAAATTGGATTTAGCGCAGGTGTACCAACAACTGCCTGTAGATAAAAAAACCGCGGAAGCACAGTCGATCGTTACGCACCGAGGCACTTTTAAATGCAACCGACTCCAATTCGGAGTGAGCGTGGCCCCAGGGATTTTCCAAAGTCTGATGGAGAGACTTTTGCAAGGGATCAAGGGGGTCGTGCTGTATTTTGACGATGTTTTAATTGCGGCCCCGAATAGAGAAGTACTAGAGATGCGTCTTAAAATGGTTCTCCAGAAATTTAAAGATTCTGACCTAAAGGTTAAAAAAAATAAATGTCAACTGTGTACAGATAAAGTAGAGTTCTTGGGGTACCTAATCGATAAGCAAGGCATTCACCCCACTAATAGCAAATTAAGAGTGATCAAAAATGCCCCAAGACCCAAGAATAGGACAGACCTCCAAGCTTTCCTGGGGCTCATTAACTTTTACAACATCTTCTTGCCCCAGAAAGCGACCGTAGCTGAGCCCCTACATAGACTTCTCGACAAAAAAGCCACCTGGGTTTGGGGACACCGAGAGGAGCACGCATTCCGACAAGTGAAAAACTTACTAACCTCCGATGCTGTTTTAATGCAGTATAACGAGACTTTGCCCTTAACCATTACGTGTAATGTGTCACCATTTGAAGTAGGAGCCTTTTAAAATCATGTGTTACCAAATGGTAGAGAGGACCCTATTGCCTATTTTTCAAGGACTTTATTGAGAGCTGAACGCAACTATAGCCAAATTGACAAAGAGGCTCTTGCTGTTGTATCTGCTGTGAAACGGTTTCATGAATATGTGTATGGACGAGCTTTTACTATTATTACCAATCACAAGCTTTTGCTGGGGATTATAGTGGGAGACAAGCCAACCCCCTATATATTGTCACCTAGAATGACTCATTGGTCGGAGTTCTTAGCTGCTTACAATTATAAATTGCAACACCGCCCGGGGAAAGCCATTCCCCACGTGATGCATTGAGCCGTGCTCCACTCCAGCTCCAACCCTCACGACACTCCAGATTGAAACCCTACATTCACCGCCGCTAACAGCCAGAGACATCGCTATCAAAATGAAACAAGATCCTGTCCTGGAACGAGTTCTCAGCTGGGTCGAACGAGGATGGCCAGTAGAACAAACCCCTGATGACTTCAACCCTTTTAGAAACCAGCAAACAGAAGTTTTCTCACAGAAAGGCTGCATCCTATGGGGAGACAGAGTTGTCATCCCAGAGCGGTTACAATGAACAGTTTTGAAAGCAGTGCATGACAGTCACCACATCATCGTGCGTATGAAAGCGCTCGCACGAAGCTACGCGTGGTGGCCGGGCATCGATAAGCAGATCGAAGCCTGGGTGAAGACTTGTCTAAAGTGCCAAGAAGTCAGCAGTGCCCCACCTAGAGCAACTCCAATGGAGTGGGAAACACCTCAGGGACCATGGTCCCGCATCCACATTGACTTTGCGGGACCTACTAAGGGACATACGTTCCTCCTAACAGTGGATGCTTATTCCAACTGTCTCAAAATCCACAAGATGAAGACTACTACAACCGATTCAGTCATCCGCAAATTAAATAAACTATTTGCAACACATGGACTGCCAGACGTTTTAGTCTCCGATAATGGACCCCAGTTCATGGCCCTGGCGTTCGAACAATACTTAGCGGACTGGGGCATCTGCCATGCGCTAACCTTGCCAATGCACCCTGCGGCCAATGGAAGGGCCAAGCGCATGGTCCAATTTCTTAAAAAAAACTCTCCACAAGATGGACCATGGGGACATTGACGACAAACTGAACAGAATACTCCTACTCCAACACATCACCCAGCACAGCATAACCAACAAAATGCCAGCTGAACTGTTGATGGGATGCAGGCTTTGCTCCCACCTGTACCATCTCCACCCGGCCTACACGCCAGAGAAACCCTGTGGATCTAGTGGAAAGTGCCGCGAATTCAAGGAAGGCGACTTAGTCTTTGCTAAAAATCTTTCCGGTGAACCATTGTGGGTCGAAGCAACCATAACCCAAGCAACCGGGCCCAGATCATACAGCGTACAAACAAGGGACGGGAAAAATATGGAAATGCCATATAGATCAGCTTTGCTCTAGGTTGCAATCCAGTTCCCATGACTCCTGTGACCCTCAAACTGAGGGGGGAGGGGATGTCGAGGGAACCGAATTAGAGATTCTGGATGTTGAAATCAAAGGAAGTCAGCAGGCCGGCGCATCACCTGAAGAAGAATCAGGAATGGGCGTTGCCTCGCCACAGAGAAATACCTCAACGGAGGCGAGCCCGCAGAGACTGGAGGACAACAACGACAGAATCAGCGGCGCCGAGTCGTCCTGTGAGGATGCGGAACCGCCTGTACCAGATAAATCAAAAAACATTCCACCGAAACTGGACTACAGACAGGATCCGGTGGGACAGCGCAAATCTAATAGACAGTTGAAACAACCTGCATATCTACGGGATTACGTCACTGCACCCCTCAAACGGAACCTAGGGGGAAGGGGTGTTATGAACTAATAAAGGCGTTTAATAAAGTTTTAACAACCTTAAGTAAAAAGCAGGGTTCTAATCCTGCACTTCTGATTGGCCGATAATAGCAACATCGGATTGGTCCTTCCTGGGAAATCTGATTGGCTGTTAATGGGCCAACTCTCATTGGTTCAAGGGTTTAACACTTCCATGTTTTTCATTGGCTAATAGGACAGCAGCCAACCCTATAAAAGGGCTGCTGCTGCCCTAGGTGATTGCTCTGTTCAGTATGCTTAATAAAGAGTTGAAGTTCACTGTTCACTGCCTCATCTCCGCTCCTTGCACCCATGTGCAGAACCTAACAAAGACCACCAACTCAAGACTATCTGGCTGCATGACTGAATATGTATTTCTTTTATCTTGTCATAGATAATTATATAAGAAAATGCTAACTTTTAGAGGTCAGCAACCTTATTTGATATATGCCAATTTTCATAATAATGTCTGGCTATATGCAGCATTTGGAAAGCAATGAAGATATTAAACAGTAGGATGGATTCTGCTGAAAGAGAGAAAAGGAATAGAAGTGGGAATGTTATGCATACATATAATGTCAAATAATTGTCAGAAAATCTTAAACATATGGTAATTTAGTACATGACATAAATTTAGGAAGAAAAGTGTAGGTGAGTAAATTACAGTACTCCATAGGAAATTTATCAGTCCTCCCCCAAACCACTTTTTAAAGGATGTGGCAGATTTGTTAAAATAGAGAAGAAAAAACAGCTCTAGATGCTTGAATTTCAGCTTCAAACAAAATAACTTCTCAGTTCTTTGACCTTTGGAGCATGTACAAACATTTCACTGTTTTAACGTTCATATTGTCCCAAGACACATTCTAATTAGCAGGAAGTCCAATCCAATTCTGCTTCTCAGACCTTTTGAGCTATAACCACTTGCTAGTTATCTCAACTCAATTACAAGAAGCATGAATTAGATTGGAATTCAGCAAATGTTCTTTACAAATTCGATGTCCTTTGAAAACACTTAATGTTTACCATTATTTCACATTTCTTATGAAATGTTGATTGACATTTCTAAGACGCAAACATCAAATGGCTGCCAATTTTAGCCTCAAACATGTAAATTCAAAATGTTAGTATTGTAGAATATTGAAGTTCAGCCTTATATTGTTTGTTATGAAATTCACAAGATGGAAACACGATGCTCAAATCTGGAAAGAAACACGAGAAACAAAAATAAAACAACAAAACAAATCAACTGTCTTATAAGTCTCACATAAATATGGTGATTTCTCAAGGTTTTGATGATTTTGATTTTAATGACCAGGTTTATCTAAGATCATATTATGTTGTGTGTTACCAGACTCCTGAGTGTATAATAGTCTGTAGTCTTTTTAAGAAATATATACAATTATTTTGGACAGGTTTACAACATTATGCCTTGGAAAAGTTACTGCTTTTATCTACAGCTTCTTAAAGCAGCCAAGGTATTTTTTTTTTCCCCTGGACTTTTATGCAGCAACCTTGTATTGTAAGTGGCTGTTTTAAAGACGTTCAATATATCTGGACTGGTAGGATGTTAGCTCCTGAAATAGCCTTGTGTGATTGAATCCAAGGATCTAGCACATAATCTATAACCATTTTTAATATGTCCTGTCAGATATCACCATCATCAACATCCCTTAAATTCAACCCAGTGCTATATAAAATCTGAAAAACCTGAAAGTTTTAGAAGCTTTTAGATCAGGGGTGTCAAACACAAGGCCATGGACTGGATCTTGCCCATGGGGCCATCCTGGAAAATGCAAGGGGCTGGCCCGTGTCACTTTGGCCTGATTGACCCAATGCAGTTTTGGCCTGGTCCATCCAACATGAAGAGGAAACATTTCAGCAGTTTAGGGAGTGGTGTCAAGCTGACCACACCTATGCAGTTAGCCACACCCACCCAGTAGGCCATGCCCACCTGGCCCTCCAAGGTCAACCACAGCCCTGACTCAGCCCTCAATGAAATTAAATTTGACACCCCTGTTTTTAGATGATGCAGTATGTCCTACAGATAGGCCTCCACTTGATACATCTCAAGGATTATTCTACACTTAGGATCTCAAATATTCTTCTACAAAAAAGTTCTTTGGAGAAATGAAACTACAGTTGTCCTGAACATGTGACTGTACATTTAGAATGTGAGATATAATAACTTCTGGCTTTTCTTGTTAGGAAGCATGTACCATCAATAGCAAGACTGAATCTATCCGTTAACTTTGAGCATATCTTCAGGGCAACATAGACAGTCCATTTAAAATAATGTAATGTTGTGGAACTTCCAACAATTGATCGCTACTGTAGGAAGTAGCAAATTAATGTACCAAAGAGCATATACAGGAATACTGCTTGTTCCTCTTGAACAAAGAGGAGGACTGTAAAGAAAAGCCCTTTCTAATTTCCTTAATGGAATTTTCTTTATTGTTCAAGAATATTTAGGCAGGAGCCAAGGCGAGCCTTTTCATTAGTACAGTTTTAATTTCCTAAATGGCCATGTTGCTCATCTATATGTGGCTAGTAAGAAACATGCCACCCAGAATACACATTTGAGAAGCCATTATAGGAAAGTGGTGATTACTTTAAATGCACATCTAGCACAAAACAGCACAGAGCAGCACCAGTCAAAAGAAGAGAATCAAGGAAAGCTTGACAACAAAGCCCTGTATTAAAATGAGACATTTATCATCTCTGCCATTGTTCCATACTGACACGGCTCTTTAATTATAACTAGAAAAATCCCAGTCATTATGTAGATAACCCTTTCTACTTAGGAGGGAGACACACAGTATCTTATTCTTAATAACACAAACAAGCCGCTAAGCTATTTTTACCTCCACAAACTCCATGGAGAAGAAGCCAAAGTGTCCTCAGCATCCTGAAGGAACCAACATCAGAAGTGCTTGAAGAGTCTCTCCATGAATTTCCTGACAGTTAGAACAATTAATCAGTGGAACAACTTGCCTTCAGATGTTGTGAATGTTCCAATATTGGAAGTTTTTTAAAAGATGTTGGATAACCATTTGTCTGAAGTGGTGTAGGATTTCCTGCCTAAGCAGGGAGTTGGACTAGAAGACCTCCAAAGTCCCTTTCAACTCTGTTATTCTATTCTATTCTATTCTATTCTATTCTATTCTATTCTATTCTATTCTATTCTATTCTATTCTATTCTATTCTATTCTATTCTAATACAATCTTGCCAGCAAATTGAAGATTGTGGTTTTAAGAACTTACGTAACTGTGTGTTTCCACGGGGGGGGGAGGCTAATTAGAGATAAGGATAAAATCACTTCAGCTTTTGAACAGATGTGATCATGGATAGGATAGCGCGGGGATCTCAAGAATGCTAATTAAGGGACAGAACATCCCTCCCCTCTTGGTTTAGTCCTTATGTCGCCTAGTCACGTAGGTAGGCAGGGCTCCGTCTGAGCCTACTGGACCTGCGCAGCTCAGTCGTAGGTTGGATCCCGGCCGGTTCGGTCGGGATCTCTGTTGCTCCTGATGGCGTCGTGGGAACCGGCTGGTCGGTCGGGCCGGGCCACTCTCCGTAGCTCCCTCCTGGGCCTCCCGGGTTGGTTGAGCTGTGGGTTTCGCCGCTCCCGCTCGGTCTCCCCGGGTCGGTCGAGCTGGCCTGGCTGTCTCTTCCTGGAGAGGGGTCGTGCTGGCTGCTTTCCGGTAAGTATGGCTGGTTTATTCTTCTTTGGTTTTGGTCCCCTGGGTATTCCCTCCCCCCTTGGTTTGTGTTGTGGGGGTCGGTTTCGCCTGTTTGTGCGTCGGTGGTCTCTTGGTTGGTAGTCCTCGACCTTAATTGGTCGATGTGGCGTTTCCATGCTCGTCCGTCTGCTGTTTGTAGCCGGTACGAGTGTGGGCCTGTTATTTGTGTGATGACGGCCGGTACCCATAGTGGGTCTCCCGTCAGGTTTTTTGCGTATACGGGGTCGCCTGGTGCGAAAGTTCGGTGTTTGCTGGTTGAGTCTGGGGGCTTCTCCGGGTTATACGTGGGGTGTAACCTGTCGAGTGGGGACCTTAATTTCCTCCCCATTAATAGTTCGGCTGGGCTCTTATTCGTTGTGGTATTTGGGGTTATGTGTTGGGTGAAGAGTAGTTTGTTTATTTTCTCCTGGATCTCCCCATGGTCTATTTTCTGGATGGTTTTCTAAGTGAATTGCACCATCCGTTCCGCCCTACTGTTCGCCGCCGGGTGCACCGGTGCTGTCAGCGCGTGGCGGATGCCCCTTTCCGCTAGGAATTTTTCGAATTCCAGCGAGGTGAATTGGGGCCCGTTGTCGGAAACGACGACGTCTGGGAGGCTGTGCGTTGCAAAGAGTTTGCAGAGTTCCTTGATCACGGCCTCCATGGTTGTTGTTTTCATGTTGCTTACCTCCAGCCAGTTGGAGTAAGCGTCTACTGTTATAAGGAAGGTGTGTCCTTTTGTGGGCCCGGCGAAGTCTATATGGATCCTAGACCAAGGTCCCCTTGGGGTTTCCCACTCTAGGACGGGTGCTGTGGGTGGGCTTGGCCTAGTTTCCTGGCATCGTTGGCACCTTGCTACCCAGGTCTCCATTTGTTTATCCATCCCTGGCCACCAAGCGTAACTTCTGGCCAGGGCTTTAGTCCTAACGATGCCAGGGTGCCCCTCATGTAGTAGTTCCAGAACCTTCCCTTGTAGTTTTTCTGGAATGACCACCCTATCCCCCCATAGTATGCACCCTTTTAATAACGAGAGTTCCGTTTGCCGGTTTCGGAATGTTTTGACGGACTCGTCGTTGTCTCTTTCCGGCCACCCTTTCTCTACCCAATACAACACCCGCACCAGACGTTTGTCTTTATTAGTCTCTCGGGCAATGTCTGACGCGGTTATGGGCAGGTTGGGTAGAGTCTCTATGCTGAGGGTGGTCGTCGTGGGTGCTGGGTCGGTGTCAGGTTCCGGTAGCGGCGAGCGGCTTAAGGCGTCTGCATGGGAGATCGTCTTACCCGGTCTGTGCATGAGTCCGTAGTTGTAGGCTGCCAGGAACTCGGACCACCTTGTCATTCGGGGAGACAGAATGTTCGGGGTGGCCCGGTTTCCTGCAAGGATGCCCAGCAGCGGCTTGTGGTCAGTTATGATGGTGAATGTCTGGCCGTAGAGGTACTCGTGGAATCTTTTTACGGCGGCAACGATAGCCAGAGCCTCTTTGTCCAGCTGGCTATAGTTCCGCTCCGGTTTGGTGAGGGTCCTTGAAAAGAACGCGATGGGCGCTTCTTTTCTGTCGGGGAGGGTATGGCTGAGGACAGCACCGACGCCGAAGGGTGATGCGTCGCATGTGATGGCCAGAGGTAGGGTCTCGTTATACTGTATAAGGACGGCATCTGAAGTGAGAAGGTTCTTTGTTCTTTGGAAGGTGGCTTGCTCGCGTTTCCCCCAAGTCCAAGTCACCGCCTTGTCCAGGAACCTATGCAAGGGCTCCGCCACCGTCGCCTTTTGGGGCAGGAAAACATTGTAAAAGTTAAGTAGCCCCAGGAATGCCTGTAGTTCCGTCTTCGACTTGGGTGTGGGGGCTTCTTTGATGGCCTTGATTTTTTGGTTTGTGGGGTGAGTGCCGTGACGGTCTAGGAGGTATCCTAGGAATTCAACCCGTTCTGTGTATAATTGGCATTTCTCCCTCTTCACTTTGAGCCCGGTCTCTTTGAATTTGGTTAGGACCTCCCTTAGGCGACCCTCTAGTTCGGCTTGGTTGGTTGCCGACACTAGGACGTCGTCGAAGTAAGGTACCACCCCCTTGATACCTTGCAATAGTCTTTCCATTAGGCTTTGGAATATTCCCGGTGCCACGCTGACTCCGAATTGGAGCCGGTTGCATTTAAATGCTCCCCGGTGGGTGACTATGGTTTGTGCTTCTGCCGTTTGCTCGTCGACTGGCAACTGTTGGTATGCCTGGGCGAGGTCGAGCTTGGCGAAAACCTTGCCCCCTCCCAGTGAGTGCAGTAGGTGTTGCACTACTGGGACGGGGTAGGCGCTTTGTTGCAGCGCGCCATTTAGGGTGGCCTTATAGTCCCCACAGATCCTCACCGACCCATCGGGCTTGATCGGGGTGACTATGGGGGTCTCCC
Source organism: Hydrophis major (assembly GCA_033807585.1). Lineage (NCBI taxonomy): Eukaryota > Metazoa > Chordata > Lepidosauria > Squamata > Elapidae > Hydrophis > Hydrophis major. The sequence continues at coordinate 10,834,978 of CM066332.1, read as the reverse complement.
ACCGGGCGTGGTCTATTGGCTGTAGGACCCCTTGCTTGACGAGCTTGTCAATTTGCTCGTCTATCTTGGGTTTAAGTGCGAATGGCACCCGCCTTGGTTTCAGGAGTTTTGGGGGGACGTTTGGGTGTAGGCTGAATGATATAAGGGGCCCTCAGTACTTGCCTAGGTTTCCGTCGAAGACCTCTTGGAATTCCCGGGCCAGTTGTTGCTCCCAGCTGTCGTCGGTGACGTGGTCGACTCCCGTGACTGCGATGCCGAGCGGGGCGAACCATTGCAGTCCCAGTAGGCTTGGGCGGTCGCGGTCGACGATTGTCAGGGGAAGCCTTTCGGTGTGCCCTTTATATGTGATGTTGAAGTGTTTGGTTCCGACTACCGGGATGTAGTTTCCTTGGTAGTCCTTTACGATGAGTCTCTGGCTGTCTAGGTTCCTCCTTTGGAGGGTAGGCACCAAGCGCTTTATTTCATGCCATGCTATCATGGAGAGGTAGGACCCGGAGTCCACCTCCATTTTGCATGGCTCGCCCTCGATGCCTACCTCCACGTGGACCTTCCGGGCGTCATTGGTTATGGCGTGGCCTGTGGTGACCGTCTGATGGGTCTCCTCTCTTCGCCGGTTATCGCCGCCTCATAGGGATCATCCGTTCCGGTCCCATCTGTTGTCCGAGGGGCGATCTCTGGTCCGGGGTGGTGTGCTCTCTCTCCTCCTTCTTTTTAAGGCGGCAGACACGGGCGATGTGTCCCTTCTTATCACAATGCCGGCAGATCGATTCGAAAAACCAGCATTCAGACCTGGGGTGGTCGCCTCCGCAACCGGCACAGTTGGTCCTCGACTTACGACCCCGCCGGTTCCGTGGGTCGCGGCCTGTCTGGAGGTGATGAATTTCCTCCTCGTCATCGGAAGTGCCCGATGCCGAGTGGAAATCGCCCTGGTGGGTGGTCGTCTCAGGTTGGGCCTCGGCCGACCTTGCAGGGTTGTTGTTCCCGCTGCGGTCGCCAGCATTCAGTCAGCGCATGCGGTCGGCGGACGTTCGGGTCGCTTCGGCGGCTGCAGCTGCTGTGAGGGTGTCTGCTAGGCTGATGTTGCCCTTGGCCATCAGCCGGCTCTGGAGGATGGGGTCCCACAACCCGAGCACGATTCTGTCTCGCAGGGCGTCGTTCAGGTTGTCGAATTTGCACAGCCCCCCTAGGCGCCGTAGTTCGGCGACGAAGTTGCTGAAACTCTCACCCGACCGTTGGTCCCGACGGTAGAATTCATTGCGTTGGATTAGGATGGGTACCTCTGGAGCGTAGTGCCGCCGAAGTATTGGCTCGAGGATGTCCCAATCCATCGCGGTCGCATCGGCGGGTTTGGCAAGCGCCTTGGCCATCTTGAAAACCTCGGTCCCGCAGTGGGTCAGGAAGACGGCGCGCTTCATGGCGCCGGTGGCGTCCTTCAAATCACTGCACTCGAGGAACATGCGGAATCGGTCGAAGTACGATTCCCAGTCCTCGGCGGGGTTGAAGGGTGCGGGCGGTGTGATTTTCGCCATCGTGGTGGTTCGTCTGGCTTCCGTCGGACACGTGGTTCGGTTCAGGGTTGGGATCCCATCCTCGTCGCCAGTGTCGTGTCATCGAAAATGATGCCAGGAGTCGGTGATTTCAAATCATGCTCTTTTATTAAAGTAGGAACCAAACTGGTGCTTTGCAAAAGGTTCGCGGCTTTTATTCTTTTAGCCGTGGCGGCCGCGGCCAATGGCACCGCTTTGAATCTCCCATGATTTGAATAGACCAATCGCGGGAGATTCTTAGCGAGCCAATCGGCGCGGCTCGCCTGACCAATCAGAGTGCCCCGCGCTTTGGCCAATCAAAGCGCGGGGATCTCAAGAATGCTAATTAAGGGACAGAACAATATTAAATGGCCAAACAATTAAAACTTTAAAAAAAATTGAGCACCATAAAATATGGAAATTCGAATGAGGGAATTCTATATTTCTATACCATTCTATAGAATGAAGCTGCTAGAAAGAAGACGGAGGAGGAGGAGGAGGAGGAGATTAAAATGGTGGCAAATAATCTGTACCACAGAATGATTGTGAGGACAGACTTTCCTCCCCCCCAAAAAATAATGTGTTGGATATTCAGACCTTCCTTCCTCCCTTCCTCCCTCCCTCCCTCCCTCCCTTCCTTCTTTCCTTCTCTTCTTCTTTCCTGATTTCATCTGTTTTATTTTGGTTGAAGAAAGGGAGATAGAGGCAGCAGTTTTGATTTTTGGTTGTTTTGGATCTTTACACAGGCTTGACTCTAAAACAAATGGTATCCCATAAAGAGAAAAGTAAAACAATTTATCACACTAAGGGAAGATAACACACACTTAGGCCAATGTATATCTATATATTTGGGTAGGAAAAAAAAACAAAACCCAGAATGATGGATCAAATGTGGTTAGAAATAAAAGTGTATACTGATTTATATAATAATCCAAGCCCAGTAACATGAAGAAACAAAAAAAAAGTCACTTAGGGATATGATAGATACAGGAAGTCCTCAAGTTATGACCACAACTGAGCCCAAAATTTATATTATTAAATGTAACACAATGTCAACTCAGAAATATTTATCTGGTCTTTTAGAGTTGTCAGCAGAAAGGGAGCGGGGAAGTAATGCATACTTTAAATATTTTCATAGATAATTGCTAGGCAGCTGAAGCTTTTGATGCACTAGATTATTACTGGAAAGCAGGATTGATGACTCTTGGCTATGGATGTGTCCCATTGGAGAATATACATTCAGAGGATGGTGGAAAACCAGGGTCAAGGGTGAGATGGATGAAATGACTCAGAGTGGGCTGCACCCAGATAACGCCTAAGTCCCTTTTTTCCTCAGTCCTAAGTCCCTTTTTTTCAGTGTTGTTGTAACTTTGAACAGTCACTAAATGAACTGTTGTAAGTTGAGGACTACCTGTGTTGTTAACCTCCTTCTGCTAACTTCCTCACCTTTTGAACATTGTACAGGTAATCCTTGATATATGGAAGTGTGTCAACTCATAAAATATTTCTGTGGTCTTTTTAGAGTTGCCAGCAGAAAGGAAGGAGGGAGTAGTGGGCAGCTTGCATTCCATATATGTTTTCAAAGATAGCTTCTAGGTGAACTGAAGTTTCTGCCATGCAAATCTAATTGGAGAGTATGATTGATGACTCTTGGCTATGGACGTGTCTCATTGGAGAATATGAATTATGATACATCCAGGGGGTGGGGGGAAACCAGGGTCAAGGGTGACAATGAATGATTGATGTGTCTCAAAGTTGGCTACACCCAGGCAATGCCGGCATGTTTACTCCTGATAAATCTTCTTTAAGCTTTGGAAGTTGGCTCAAGCCTCATGATTTTAACTACTGGAGACCTGACAGAATGCTTTGAAGGACCGTTGAAAGTTACAACAGCACTAGAAAAGTGACTTATGGGCATTTTTCACACTTATGACCACTGCATCCCCATGGGCACATGATCAAAATTCTGAAACTCGACAAGGGATTCATGTTTATGACATTTGTGATGTCCCATTACCATGTGATCCCCTTTTGTAACCTTCTGACAAGCGGAGGAAGCCAGATTCACTTAACAACCATGTTACTTACTCAATAACTACAAGGATTCATTTAACAACAGTGTCAAGAAAGGTCATAACATGAAGCAAAACTCGCTTAACCAATGTCTTGTTTAGCAACAGAAATTTGGGACTCAATTGTGTGATAGGTTAAGAACTGCCAGTATCGTGATTTTTGTCCTTAGTTGGAAGTTTTAATCTGTTTTAACCCTGTCTTTAATGTATGCTTTTGTTCATGTATTTATATGTCTTTTTATGATAGTATGAACCACCCAGAGTCATTTAGGAGACATGGATGATGTAGACATTTAGTAATAGGTAAGTAAGTAAGTAAGTAAGCAAGTAAGTTAATACATTTATTTTGTATTCTAATGTACAAAGTTAGCACCCACCCCTCCCCTAGAAGAATGAAATATTTTGGGAAATATTAAAAAAGAATATTATATTTCCCTAACAGAGAAACATGTTCTTGGAAAGCAGCCCCCACCTTTGTTAGTAGTCTCAGCAGGACTGGGCCATCTTATCTGTTAAGTCTGGAGCATGGGTGCAAATAATGGAGACGAGCCGGTAGAAACAGTGAACTTCAAACTCTTTATTTACATGGTGTGACAGCTCAAACTGGAGGGCTGCTATAGCCTTCCTTATATAGGCAACTTATTAACTATTCAACCAATAGCAGTCCTGGAGCGCTAGCTCCGTTAACCAATGAAAATGGCCTGTTAATGGCCAATCAGATGCTCCTGAAGGGACCAATCCGATCCTGCCATTAACAGCCAATCAGAGTGCAGGGCCAGAACCCTGCACTTGACTTCAAGCTCAAGATAACTTTATTTGGTATTATTCATTCACAACATTATCTATAAGACAAAAAACTTTCATCCTCAGGGTGATGAGATTAGCCTTCACTCAAGATCCAAACCAGGACAAAGCCATTAAGACACAATAGGAATTGGCCAACACCCTTTCAGAACACAAGCCTGTTCATTACACCATCACCCAGCAAACTCCCACCAAACCTGGGAGCTCAGACAACATCAGCTGTGACCCCTGCACACCCCCATGTGAGTCTGAAAGCAGCCAATAGAATACATATTCTTGCACAGGAACAGGAAGCTCAAGGGCAAGGCCCAAGAGAAGGTATAACCCACCCACCTCACTCTCAACTCCATGTGGTCAGCTGCACCAGAACCATGTGATTGGTGGTTCTGCTTCATCATTAAACCATCTCTCCAATCAGCCTATATGTTTCCAGTGTCTTTCTCCTGGCTTGGAACTGAACCAGATGGATATTTCTTCCAACTCTATCTATCTATCTATCTATCTATCTATCTATCTATCTATCTATCTATCTATCTATCTGATATCCACTTTGCACACCACCTATATATTGGAGCTCAGCGCTCGATAATAATAGGAAAAAGCTGCATGTACTCTCCCTTGAGTAATGTAAATCACAATCAAATTAGGATTTAATAAACAAAATCTGCTATTGCCTTATTAGTTCTTAGCATTCATTTAAGATGTTCTAAAGAAAAATCAGCCAGACAAATCCTTGTTCTTCATGGTTGACAGACATCACGCTTTGTCTCCAAAGTTATAAATCCACATTAACAAGAAACATTTCCTTATTGACTGATTGTGAACCAAAGGCGCGGGGGGGGGGGGTGGAAGAGAGAGAGAAAGAACATTAATTTTGAGAATGATTTATGTGCATAATGTCATCATGCACTTGTCAACCAAAGTAGTTTAAATTTAAAATCTCCTTAAGAGTAATTGGATGGAAACATCTGTGTCCTCCAGAAGTTATGACAGTATGAAAGTAACTTTCCAAATATGTGCAAGCAAAGATTGTTTCAGAAACAGCTTGCTAATCAGCCACAATATGGTGACCCAGTTCTCTGACAAGCTAGCATCATTAAACATGCTTGTATACAGCATCTGTGTTTTAAAAACAAAAGCAAAAATAAAAGAGACCCAATACTCTTTGAGAGGGAATATGCAAAAAAGGATGGAATCAAACATCACGCACAAAGAGCAACAATCTGTTATTCCCAGCAGTGAAACAAAGCCTTCTATATCAGCAGAATGAAGCATCAGAAAATTCAACATCTTTGATTACTTATTGGACAAATTAGCCCAAACAGAACAGAGTGGATGAAAACCTCTAGATTTCTTTGACACAACTGACTTCGAAACAGCACAAGAAACCAAGGCCAGAATGATAATGAAGCAAGGAAGATTTTGAAAACGGATTGTACGTGATAGTCCTTGTTCAGACATTGAGATATAATATATGGAAAACACTGTTTCCTGGTATACAAACAAGCCTCAGTGTTCCTATATTCACTGCTTTACTATTTTTGTCCCCAGTTTTATGTTCCAGAATTTAAAAACTTACAAAATTGGGATATCCTGTGGGAACAAACCAGAATAAAACAGATTTCAAAACCTAACTGGCTGGTTTACCTCAGAAAGAATGGCTTAAAGAGAAATCTGTAGTGAGATATGGTTTTGCTCCAATTTAATGAACTGATGGAGCATCTACACTTCTGAATAGTTTGCCTGTAGAAGTTGTAGATGCTCCATCACTGAAGCCTTTCAAGAAAAGACTGGACAACCATTTGTTTGAAATAATATAGGGTCTCCTGGTCGACTAAGACATTTTCTGTGAAAGGAAATCTTGCACCAAAAACTCACTTTCCACTTTCTTGATGGGCAAAGCAGATAGTATAAGTTCAGAATGTGCTGTGGCTAAATCACTTTTTTCCCACACACTAAAAATCCGTGTATCCATGAATATTTATTTCTTCAGATTTTCTGTCCTTCCCACAGGAGATTCTTCTGATGCCTCACCAAGTTTACCTCACTGAATAAACAAAGAGAGAAAGGGAGAGAAAGGGAGGGAAGGAGGGAGAGAGGGAGAGAGGGAGAGGGGGAAAGAAATGGAGAGAGGGAGAGGGAGGGAGAGAGAGAGATGGAAGGTTGAGTTAACCCACAGAATCAGTGAACCCATTGCAGAGTTACTGAGTTTGGCTTTCAAAAACTTATGGAAACCCACTTTTGGATCACTGCAACTGTGGGATGGCCTTAGGCCTCTTACTTCTCACCATTCTAAAAATTTCCAACTTCGTTAAAGTCAAGTATGCCTTATGGCATGTGACATTCAACTGGTTTTCAAAAAAGCCATTCATAAACCTTGCCACTATGCAATGTCAGGAGCCTTCTTCACCCAATAAGTGTGAAATATTTATCATTTAAAGTCTGGGGTCACTTTATGAAAAAAAAAGGAAGAAACAAATCCTGTGTTTCACTCCTTTTTATAGTTAATACAACAAAGAAATTGCAAGAGGAAAGTCGATTGGACAGAATAAAAGTCACCTCCCCTTTGCACAGGAAATGAGTTATATGTAGTAAAACATGATACATATTTGCATCCCATAATATCACACATGTTCATTAAAATGGTCTGATATCAGAAGGGGTGTAATTGTAAGGAAAAAGTTTGTTTAGAGTTCACGAAAGAGATAAGCCAGACCCCCCAAGTTGGACTAAAAAATTGTTCTTATCCAGCTTATTTATCAGTTTAGGAATGCTAAAAGCTAAAAAATCCGAACATCATTTTAAAAGAGAGAAAATAAATCAAATTAAAATACAAGGTAACTATGTTCGCTAACAAAAAACAAAATCCATATTATTTGCCCCTCAGGTGCAAATGAAATCCATAAATTAATGACACAAACAAAATCAGCACGATGAAACTGTACACGATCAAGATCATTGTCCAGAAAAAGAGGCAAGGGGAAAGAAATAAAGCAGACCTTTACTGGCTTAAAGGAAAAATGATGAAATCTTAAGCAAATTGTGCATGTGTTGGAAATGACAGAGGCTGATCTGTTCAGTCTCTTATTCCACAGCTTCAGGCATATTTAGCTCTCTGACTTATGGAGTGGGATGGAGTTTATCAGGAAACTGCCAGTGTACACAGTCTTGGGAGACCAAATTATGCTCTTGGATGATGTTCAGATACTTCTGAATGATTGCAAAGCCAAGAGACTTACTTAGTTGCATGAAACAGAGCATAAACGATGTTTACTCCCCTGCTTCCTCCATTGCAGACCCTGTCTGAGGCCAAACCTGATAAAGCTCTCTCTGCACCATTTTTGTCATCACCTCTCACCACACACTGCCATGCAGGGCAACTTTCAACTCAACGCAGGGCAGCTTTTTCTGTGGGTAGGGATGCTGAATAACCCTGTGTTTAGACACCTGTTAAGGAGTGGACCTTCCAAAGACAGAAGTAGCAGGCATTCATCTACATGGAGGAAAGTATGCAGTGGAGTACCCCAAGGCTCTGTTTTAGCCCGAGTACTCTTCAACATCTTCATCAATGACTTGGACAAGGGGAACTCATCAAATTTGCAGATGACACCAAGCTGGCAGGAATAGCCAACACTCCAGAAGATAGGCTTAAGATACACTGTTGTAACTATGTATCATTCATGTGTAATCATTAACTTCTGTCTCTTCAGTGACCTTTGCAAGGCACGTACAAGGGACAAGGAGCTAGACGGCTGTCAATAAGCTTATCCACATTGTGAATGATTTCTCTGGTATGCAGCTTTGTAAACATGCACATCCTGATGGACTTAAGCTTTGTAAAACATGTATATCCTGTTTGACTTGAGCTTTGATTAAATCATTTTCTTGTAAAAAAGCACAATAAAAGAGCGTGTGCCAAGACATTTGGGGCGCGCTCATCCTGAGGAACTTCGTCTCCTGTCGTTTCTCTCTCTTTCGCTCCCTATCATGAGCCTCCCATCTGATGCGGGATAGCAGATACCGCAATACACAAGGATCTTGACAGACTTGAACATCGGCCGCTATCTAACAAAATGAAATTCAATGGTGAAAAAAGTAAGGTTCTACATTTAGGCAAGAAAAATCAAATGCACAGGTACAATAGAGATGGTACCTTGTTCAATAGTAATAACTATGAGAGGGATATCAAAGTCCTAGTGGACAACCATTTAAATATGAGCCAGCCGTGTGCAGCTGCTGCCAAAAAGGCCAACACAGTTCTAGGCTGCATTAACAGAGGGATAGAATCAAGATCATGTGAAGTGTTAATACCACTTTATAATGCCTTGGTAAGGCCACTCTTGGAATATGGCGTCCGGTTTTGGTTGCCATGGTGTAAGAAAGATGTTGAGACTGTAGAAATAGTGCAGAGAAGAACAACAAAGATGATCAGGAGACTGGAGGCTAAAACATATGAAGAATGCTTGCAGGAACTGGGTATGTCTAGTTTAATAAAAGAAGGAGTTGGGGAGATATGATAGCAGTGTTCCAATATTTGAGGGCCTGCTACAAAGAAGAGGGAGTCTATTTATTTTCCAAAGCACCTGAGCAGCAGGACAAGAAGCAATGGGTGGAAACTAATCAAGGAGAGAAGCAACCTAGAACTATGGAGAAATTTCCTGACAGTTAGAATGATTAATCAGTGGAACAACTTGCCTCCAGAAATTGTGAATGCTTCAACACTGGGAGTTTTAAAAAAGATGTTGGATAATCATTTGTCTGAAGTGGTGTAGGGTTTCCTGCCTAAGCAGGGGGCTGGACTAGAAGACCTCCAAGGTCCCTTCCAACTCTGTTATTCTATTTCTATAACATCTTTACCATGTGGAACCCTGGAACCCAAAGACCTGGAGTTCTCTTCCTGGACATAGTTTTTGAGCTTGTTGCTAAGATGTACGAGCCAAAATATAAGATCAAGAACTTTAATCTCCGAGTAACAGCCACTCGGCCAGTTAAAAACAGAAGGAAAACAAGACAGATCTGATCTGTTGTATTGGGGTCACTTTCTTGATCATAATCCTTGACTGTTTCAAGAAAGAGATTAGACTGGAAGCTGGGAAACAAATATAACTCTCCGATTCTAATTTTCTTTTTTACAGAAAAACAAAATCGATAGTTCAGGTTTTCAGCATATCCTATCTAGGATTCTCGACTGAAAATAGTTTGTTTTGGTTTTCAATCAAAAGAGCATGAACCATAAAAGGTAAAATTTGTCTTGCTCCTAAGTTAAAAATATGACACGAATAAATATCAGAATTAGTCATGCCTATAGTTTTTTATCAACACTTTTTGGCAGTTGAAAAGGAAATCCTTTGATTTTCCAGCACTTGTTGCTATTTATTCTGAAATAATTTAAATATAGTACATCTTCTTCTCTCTGCCTTTCTCTGTCTCTGTCTCTGTCTCTGTCTCTGTCTCTGTCTCTGTCTCCCTCCCTCCCTCCCTCCCTCCTTCCTTCCTCTCTCTCTCATGTGACTGTGCTACATGGCATTATAATGTCATGCCTTTTCAATCAATCATAATAGATCTGGAAGGGACCTTGAAGATCTTCTAGTCCAACCTCTTTCTCAAGCAAGAGACCCTACCATTTCAGACAAGTGGCTGTCCAGTCTCTTTTTAGAAACCTCCAATGATGAAGCACCTACAACTTCTCAAGGCAAGCTGTTCCACTGTTAATTGTTCTCACTATTAGGAAGTTTCCCCTGAATTCAGGTTGCTTCTTTCCTTGATTAATTTCTATCCATTGTTTCTTGGTTAGCCTTCTGGTGCTTTGGAAAATAAGTTGACTCCCCCTTCTTTGTGGCAGTCCCTAAAATACTGGAATACTGGTATCATGTCACCTTCTAGTCCTTCTTTTCTCTAGACTAGCCATACCAAGTCCCTGCAACCGTTCTTCATAGGTTTTATCTCCAAACCCTTAGTTGCTTTTCCCTGCACTTTTTCCAAAGTCTCAACATCTCAGATGGATGCAGTATTCCATGTATAATTCTATAGCTCCTATCATTAATGGATCTTAGAACGTTAATTGGGAAATATGATACATCATCCATCACATCTGCTATGCAAGCTAATGGAGTAGGATGAAACACACTGACCGAGACAAATGATGTAGCAAGACCTTTTGCCTAATTGTACCAAAGGAAGAACTTGTTTCTTTAGCTCTATCTACAATGTTTTTGCTTGAAAGACATTTTTAACCATAATGACTTCAGTGGTCAACTTCAGCATGAGTACACTTTAAAGAATAGTATATACTGATAGCTACTGTCTATGAGGTGTTTAATTATCTCATTACACTCTTTAGCCAGGCTGATGATCATATTTTGTCTTCAAGAGGTGGAACTTAGTTTATATATTATTTTTTTCTTGTATCTGCCTCCAGGATCTCAATTTGGAAAATTATTTGCTTACCCTTCTTAGGTGTGATGGATTTTGCAGCTTAATAGGCATGACATAAGTTTGTATCCACAATTGCTATTCCTTCTTTGGCCTAGGATTTTTTTCTGACAACTTTGCAAAGGGGAAGAGTGATTATGTCTGCCAAAGATGTTTGGCTGATATAAACTAGTTTGTGAAGAAGATTTGAATTTCAGGGTTTTTTTTAAAAAAGAAAGAATGTCTGATAGCTCAAGGTTCCCTGGATTTAAAAAAGAATGAAGAAATCATTTTCTTCTTAACTGTAAGGATAACGATAAAATGTAACATGTGGGGAAAAAAAACAATCTGAAATCATGTTAGATTTAGGCTGGCCTATTAGATAAAAAAAAAATAAAACTAAGGTTCAGGCTCAGCTCCTTGTAACTTCAGTATATTAGCTATAGAACCGTGATGGCGAACCTATGTGTGCCAGCATGCGAGATGCAGGCTAACTTACCTCACTGCATATGTGCGTGCCTCACAGCTGATTTTTGGCAGATTTAAGGCCTTTTTCGACCTCCCAAAGGTTTGAGGAAGGCTTCTGCAGGCTTCTACAAGCTTTGTAGGCCGAAATCTAGCCCTGTTTCATCACTTCAGGTATTTTCAGAAAAACAGTGACAAAACAAAGCTTTGAAAGTGACAAAACAAGGCTAGATTTCGGCCTTCAAAGCTTGTAGAAGCCTGCAGAAGCCTTCTTCCTCAAGCCTTTAGGAGGTCGAAAAAGGCCTCAAACTGGCCGAAAATCAGCTGTGAGAATGGTGCAAGTAAGGGGGCGGTGGGGATGGGTGGGTGGGTGGATTGCACACTCATGCATAGGGGATGGGGAGCGTGCATTGCCTTCTGGGTGCTGGCATGCAAGTGTGCGCTCAATTTTTGGCACAGGAGCCCAAAAAGGTTAGCTACCACTGCTACAGAATATGGAATTGTTTCCCATTCAGTCTTTTGTTTTATTTCTAGTTTAATCAAGATTCGTTAGGAATATGACTAATGTTCAGTTGCTTGATCCAACTCAGAGCCGTCTGTGTAGCTTTGTGATATAATAATTATTTAAAGAGCTGCGGTTAGAACGCAGTACTGCAGGCTACTTCTGCTGACTGCCAGCTGACTGCAATTTGGCAGTTCGAATCGACCAGGCTCAAGGTTGACTCAGCCTTCCATCCTTCCGAGGTGGGTAAAATGAGAATTCAGATTGTTCGGGGCAATAGGCTGTCTCTGTAAACTGCTTAGAGAGGGCTGTAAAACACTGTGAAGTGGTATATAAGTCTAAATGCTATTGCTGTAGCTAAAGTGCTTAAAAATATTTGGCTCTTCTGAATTAACTAGTAGAATGTGGTGCTTAGTGTATAATATTACTGCAAAATAAGTGACTCGCCAAGCAAATAGCATAATTTTCCACCAATGCTTTATATCTCATTTAGAGATGTCCCCGGTGAGCCAGAATTAGTGAACTGTTTTTTATCTTCACGGATAGGTTTTTCAGACTTTTAATACGGCCAATGAACCTCAATTAACTGACTAACCAACCACAGTCAGAGGTCATTGACAATGTTATGGATCAGTGGGGGTGAAAGGCCAGAAGCTTCTGTACCTCCTTTTGCTCAATGTGTAATAAACAGGAATAAACTTTGAAGTGCCATTCTACAGTTGTGATGAATTGATTATGATGATGATGATGGTACAGCAAAGTTCTGGTCAATGGTAGATGAGATGATGCTTCCATTGGTTTTAACGCTGATGTCTGTTGGCAGAGATTAAATAGCTCTGCCATTTGTGGCTCCTAAATCCCTTCCCAATCTTTCCTAATTGCCACCAAAAATGAGGTGATCCTCTGCAATGAATAACCATAATGAGGTGGCCAAGAAGACCGCCTTTCCTTCCTTTCTTTGTGCCATTATCCATGCCATCATCATCTTTCAGCACATTCTGCCTATGATTTCAGCTGTCACAGAATTAAATGAAATCCATCGAGCAACATCTGGCTCCTTGTGAAAAAAAAGAGAGAAAAAGAGAGAGACGAATACTTCCATCAGCTTGCCTGGGCTCCGTCAGTCTCAGTCTAATTATGATGTAACCGAGGACATTAGCATGTGGTAGACTTGGTGATTAACCTCGGGCAGCTGAAAAAGTGGTCTGCAGAGATGAAGGAAGCTCAATCAATTAGAAATTCTGCCTCCCTGCTATCTCTCCCCTCCTATAAGGAGACACTTAAATTTCAACAATGACCTTGCGATTGGTAACAGTAAGTTATGCTTGAATCCAGTTCAGACACTTCATAGCACTTTCTGAAGACTTAAATGCCTTTTTTTTTTTTTTTTTTTTTTAAATCCATTTCGCATTAGCTCCCAATTTTTTTCTAGCACAGCAGTATCAAGGACTGAGCCAAAACTCTGTGGATTCCATGTTTTTGTTTCGGGATGTAAGTAGATCTGAAAAAAATAAATAAATAAGGATGATGATGACAGATGAAATTCTGGGCCTCAAAGCTATTCATCCAACACCTTCATGGGAGTTCTTGGACCCAATAAAAAGATCCCATGGTAGAAAGAAAGAGAGGTTTGTCGTCCTTTATATAATCTAAAGGCAATATAGGGAAGTTCCTTTGTTATTTTCTAATTCTATCTACCAGAACACATGTTCCTCCATATCATACAATTATGACTATGCTATTATAGTCCTCCCCCCCCCCGGTGTGTGTGTGTGTAAATATACTATTATATGTGTGTATGTACATAGTAGAAGTAGAACCTCTGGTCATGACCATAATTCATTCCATAACTTTGGTTGAACCTAATTTTGGAAATTTGGCACTTACAAAAAAAATGGTGTGCAGAAGGCGAAATTGGTCATGAAAAAAAAAAAAAGTGGTTTTTTTCAGAATCCAATTTGGTCACCCCAATATATTTTTAAATGCTTTATTTTTTTTTTTACCTATCCATTCATGGTATCCACACATATCCACACATAGCTAATATTTCTGAAGCTACAGAATTGATATTGTGACTTTTTTGTGTGTGGTTTTTTTTTTATATATATGTATTTGAATATGTTTTTCAACGACAGTCTTAATGCACCTTGGTGTATGGTGTAGGTTCTCCCGTTTGGGTGGGGGGTTGGACGAGATGACCTACAAGGTCCCTTCCAACTCTGATTATCTGTTAAATCTGCTAACCTTAAATTACTTGTCAAGCAGATTCCAGGTTACTTCTCACATTTATCTCAGGATCTGTGCGTGGGTCTGTTCTGAAAATAATCCAGCAACTGACAAAAGCAGCTTTATTTTGTTTTGAAAAAATAAATAAATCCTGCATTAAAGCCTGTTGGAAATGGGTTAAGAAGATCTGTATCTTCTCGACGTTTTTGGACAAAGCCTTTGTTGTCTTATACCTTCCCCCTGTAAACATATAAATACACTAAATACTATATATTAGGACAAGCATATGCATACTATATGCACATCTAGAAGCTAGAAAGGTTTCTAAACACCAAGACCTAAGTGGTATAGTTATTTCAACAGGACAATTTCACCTAGGTGGGGATGAAAACAATAAGTCTCCATATATGCTTCTTGTTGGGCTACTTCAACAAATTGACTTTTCTTGGCTGTCTCTGGATTTCACTAACCCAGACTGAAAGCAGAGATTCCCACAATAAAGCATCACCTAAACAGGTGGAGTACAAAGGTTATGTACATTTTTCCTTTTCCTTATCAATATTTTAGGTTTCATGGCACCCTTTCTCCAAAAACCTTCACAATAAACCAGTGATGAAAATCAGATTCAGATGAGTCCTCTCTGTAAGCGACCAATCTGAAATTAATAATTTTGAGATGGTCATAGTCTAAACTTACTCTTGATTTTTTGGGGTCGGGGGGAGGGGAGCCTTGAAATCACTCTTGACTCTTAAAACTACCTGGACAATATTTCTCCAGTAAAGAAGCAGAAAGTACGGTGATGTGATGGCTCAGTGACTAAGATGCTGAGCTTGTCAATCAGAAAGGTTGGTGGTGGTTCATCCAGTTCAAGTGCCGCGTAACGGAGTGAGCTCCCCGTTCCTTGTCCCAGCTTCTGCCAACCTAGCAGTTTGAAAGCACATAAAAATGCAAGTAGAAAAATAGGGACCACTTTGGTGGGAAGGGAACAGCATTCTGTGCACATTTGGCATTTAGTCATGCCAGCCACATGACCATGGAGACGTCTTCGGACAGCACTGGCTCCTCGACTTTGTAATGGAGGTGAGCACTATCCCCTAGAGCTGGAAACAACTAGTAGGTATGTGTGAGGGAAACCTTTATCTTTAAGAAAGCAGGAAAATGGTGATGATGATAATGACAGTGATAATGATCATATTGCCATCATCATCATCACTTCCCCTCCTAGGACATGACCATGGTGCATATTTTCCTGCTTTACACATTGGAGAAATATTTATAATGGTGAAGCTTGCTAAATCCTTAAAATCTGTAGGAAAATACATTCCTACTCATAGCTGATTTTTTTTTTTTTTAACACTGACAATCAACCCAGAAATTTGATTCAGGAATTTTAATCGTAGCATTGACTAGAATCAAATATTGAAATAATACATTTGCATCACCTGGGCATTCATTGAAAAAAAAATACTTCTAAATGACTGAATCACAAGCTAGAACTCAACTAGGGATAATCGTTGTCTTTCGTATGAATACTTTCTTACAGAAAGCAATGCTGAAGCTGGCATCCCAACTATATTAGAAATTGTGAATGGGTGGGCAGTGTTCTTTGATCAAGGTAGTGAGATAAAAAAGATTGTAATCTCCAAAGACTTCTCCCATACTTGCTACAGAATCTACAACTAAATCTGCATTCTTGAAATCAGTACATGTAACAGAGCAGCTGAATTTTCTCTCTTTGATCATATCTAGATTATTGACACTTGTCTTGAGGCTTACAAAATGGTGCTGCATTTATGTGTCATAATTATTATGTGAACCATATCGCAGAAGAAAGTAACTCAAATGCTACATGGAACACCCGCAACTTCTGTTTCACTGGTTAATTTATTCTTAGTTCTAGGTTCCTTCTCTCCTTGATTCATTTCCATTCATTGTTTCTTGTCTTGGCTTCAGGTGCTTTGGAGAATAGCTTGATACCTTTTAGGGATATACCCTAGCAGAATGTGCTCAGCAGTCAGGCAGTCAGGCGAATATGAGAGAAAGTGTTTTTTAGTTTACACACTCAGTAAAAATGGATACACTGTCTTAGTTGAATAGTTTATTCCATTAAGAGTTTAGCAGGGTCAAACAGTCCAAATATCATTCAATAGTGTTCAGTCAGTTCAGTCCAGAGATTGTTCAATTGCAAAAATCCAGTGTCAAAAAAAAAGGTCAGTTAACTTACAATGTCAATCCATAAATCAGTCCAGTAAATATCTTCTCACAGTAGATTAGATATGCAGCATTCAAAACTCTTTTCTCCTTCGACCTCAACAACAGGGAACACCCAGAACAATCAATCATCAATCCAGTAGCAGTCCAGGTTCTCCAGTTCCCTCTTATGGCAGTTTCTCAACCGCATCCAAATTATATCATTTAGAGTTTAAAGTGAAAACACGTTTAAACTTTGCTTTCATGGTTTATATATTATTTACCCAAACAAAGTTAGGTAACTATGGTTATTCCTAACAATACCCCTTCTTCTTTCTGGCACTCCCACAAATATTGGAACACTGCTATCATGTCATCCCGAGTCCTTCTTTTCACTAGACTGAACAAACTCAATTCCTGCAACTGTTCTTCATATGATTTAGCCCCCAGCCTCCTAATCATCTTTGTTGCTCTTCTCTGCACATTTTCCAGAGTCTCTACTTCTTTTTTATAATATGGTGATTAAAACTGAATGCAGTATTCTAGATGCACTTAGTGTTTGTGATCACATTTCAAAGTGTTCAACTAAAGACACTAACAAGAAAGAAAGTGCTTTATTTCCCCCCAGCATAAATGGTAATATGCAGTAATCATATTTAACATATATTGTCCTCTGGATCAGGATAAAGCTTGAATTCCAGGCTAATCAGAGCAATTTGGGACAGATTCTCATTTTACCAGAGTTCAGTCATATGGCTCTATGAAAAATTAAAAGCAACCATAAAATTCTATAACAACTTTTCAACCCCAAAATGTCAAAGTTGTTCTGACTAAGGCTTTCTGAGACAGAAACAATCTTTTCTTAGTCCCCCAAACCCTCTTTTTATTTCAGTGGCTGTGAATTATATGCATTCACAGCCTGTAATGAGTCCCAAATAGTTTGTGAATAGTCCAACAGAAGTCTGCCACAGTGTTTTGGGGATAAGCCTGAGAAGCACCCACCTTGATCTCCCTTGAAATTCTGCCAATGACTAAATTGACAATTAGCCAAACAGAGCACAAAGTCAACATGGAGCTTCAAATTTTAAACTGACCAGAATGAACAAAGTTGCTTCCTGCAAAGGCTCGTGTCTCTTTGCTCCTCCTTTATGTCTTATGGGAGGGGCCAATCATCTCCAAGCCTTACCCTCAAGTTGCCCCTTTGGTCTTAACCATTCTTGCCTTCTGGCAGTTCTGTGCATGCGTGCACTGGTAACAGGCTCCCCCTGTTCCTCTGCCTCACTGATGTCAGATTCTGGAGGCTCTGGAGTCAGCACATAACTCTCAGATGGCCCTGACCCCATCTTTGTGTCGGACGCAGATCCCTCATTCGAGCCCTCTCCATATTCCAAAACTGGGCCATGCCCCCCCCCCCCCCGGTCCAACTCTGCTGCCAGTGGACCACAATAAAAGTATGGCACTAAAGATATTTCAGGGATGGAGGGGAAGAATCTGAGGAGGGAGCAATGTTTATTCTTATAAAATCTGGATGGTGGGAAATGAAGGAAAGAAAGAAAGAAGAAGAAGAAATATTAGATTTTATGAATCTGTCCTAAAATCCATGCAATGATACTACTATTGGCACCCTGATTAGAACAGCTCTAGTGAATAAACTGAAAACTAGCTTGGTATTGTGATTAAGGCTAGATACTGGAAGACTGGGAGTTTTAGTTTTGTCTTAAACACAAAGATAGCTAGGTGATCCTGGGACAATTACTCTCTTTCAGTCCCAGGAAGAAGCAGACAAAGGCAAACCACTTATAAAATCTTTTCAAGAAAGTGCCATCTCTCTCCCTCCCTCCCTCCCTCCCTCCCTCCCTCCCTCCCTCCCTCCCTCTCTCTCTCTCTCTCACACACACACACAAACACCATTGTCGTCGTCATTATCATCATCATCAGGTTGCTCTCAATCACAGTATTTTGGAAAGATAATTCATGGGATGTTCTCATTTCACGCATTAATTAACACAATTGTGGAGATCAGTTTCCATGATCAACCTACTTTCCCCTCTCCCCACAGATGTGACAATAGCAATAGTACTTCAACTTACAGAACATTTCCCAGTGCTTTACAGCCCTCTCTAAATGGTTTACAAAGTCAGTGTATTGCCCCCAACAATCTGGCTCCTCATTTTACCAACTACAGAAGCAGAATAATAAGTCAACCTTGAGTCAATGAGAATCGAACTGCTGAACTGCTGGCAGCCTGCAGTCAGCAGAACTAGCAGTACTGCATTCTAACTAACTACTGTGCTACCACAGCTCTTAATCTTTTGCTTTTCAAGAAAGTTAATCTTTCAACCACAAACTTTCATATATCTGCAGAAATACTGCATACAGCTTTAGCTGATGTGATTCGAAAAGATGCTCACCTCACCATGAAACTAGTGTACTGAAGCCATTAACTCTTCATTCATTTGGGACAGTCATGAGTTTCTAAACAGTTTGTATATGACAAATGGCCACATAATTCTACCTGGTTGACTTTCAGACAAATATTTATTCAAACAATCCGAACAAGATGATCTTGCTCTGAGCTTTGTTTTGTTTTTGGTTTTTTTGTTTGTTTTTTTCTGCCAATTCAGAAATCTCATACCCACATTCCAATATCCAGGTGCCAAATACAACATTAGCAATCATATTATGATTTGTCGAGAGAGAATATAGCCATTCCTAGAGACTTGGATGCAATTACCGTTTTCTTCAATTCCCAGTGAAGTCAATTAGCCCTTAATTAGCAACTAAACCTGTTAGCTGGGAATCATTATTATGTATTTAATATCCTAAAAAAATGCCTGTTTGTTTATAGACAACTGCAGTGCTAAAAAGTCCACCCCATAAAGTTTACAATATATATAGGAATGTATAATATATAAAGGGAATGGGATTTTGAAGTAACCTTTCCCCAGGAGTGGGGAAAGAATGGAGATTTTTACAGTATCCTCTCCCTGGAATGAGGTGGGAATGGAAATTTTGCACTATCCTTCCTCTGCCACACCTATCAAGCCACACCCACTAAGCCAAGCCATGCCTACCAAGCCACACCCCCAGAAACGATAGTAAGAAAATTTGAATCCCACCACTTATCTAGAAATATAAAGACATGAAAAAGTATTTTTGATCAAATATTATTGAACTCCGACAAAAAATTAATTAAGAA
This sequence comes from Hydrophis major, assembly GCA_033807585.1. Lineage (NCBI taxonomy): Eukaryota > Metazoa > Chordata > Lepidosauria > Squamata > Elapidae > Hydrophis > Hydrophis major. The sequence continues at coordinate 10,815,583 of CM066332.1, read as the reverse complement.
TATATATATATATATATATTCTTAAGTTTTCGCGGGTACTTACATGTCTGGCATTCAGGTTTGTTCGGGTATTTTCCCACGTCATAAAAGTGGTGCTTTTAAAGTTGTAGCAACGTTTCAGCAGAATCTCATCTGCCATCATCAGGCTTCTGTATAGTGTTTGTCTGTGAGTCAGACTTTTACAGTGGTTTCAGATTTAAATTTGGGGCAGCCTATTGCTGTGTCAGAATGGTTTTTTCTTCCTCCTGATTGGTTGAGAGTCTTGGTCTGTGTTTATTGGTCTTGGAGTTTGCTGTGTTCTGCTACTAATATCTTCTGTCTGTTTTTTTTTTTGGGGGGGGGGGCTCTTTTTGTATCTTGATTGGCTGGCAACATTGTGTTACTTTATTGGAGGCCTTTAGTGCAGCTTGGCCTCGGGTAAATGGACGGCTATCATTAGTTAGGAAGCTGGGTTTCATCTAGGTGCCTGTTTGGGGTGTGTTTGAGCTGGAGGTATCAGGGGGGATCTGTTTGTGCCCAGGTGTTTGCCTGGCTTGTGGTGTGGAGATTTTTTTGTTTGTGAGTGCAGGCTTCCAAATGATTGACAGCCTGGTGGAATCATCTCTTCTGTTCATGCTTTCTGGTCTTTTTTCAATCTCTATGGCTTCTCTGATGATTCTGTGGCTGGGATTTTCTTTGGTGGCTAGGGTTTTGGTGCCATTGAAGTTGATGTTATGACCCGTGGCTTCCATTAGTAGCAGAACACAGCAAACTCCAAGACCAATAAACACAGACCAAGACTCTCAACCAATCAGGAGGAAGAAAAAACCATTCTGACACAGCAATAGGCTTCCCCAAGTTTAAATCTGAAACCACTGTAAAAGTTTGACTCATAGACAAACACCATACAGAAGCCTGATGATGGCAGTAAAACATGTCTAGCAAATGTTGGAAATGTAACCAAAAAATGGGCACATATTATCATATGTGGTGGACTTGTGTTAAAGCAAACAAAAAAAAAAGGATGGGGCAAAAATGCACAAGTGGTTAGAATAGAAGATAGGAAAACATGTAGATTTTAAACCTGAACTGTATTTATTAGGTATAACATTAGAAAAACTTGATAAGCAAAGTATATATTTAATATTTCAGGTTTTAATAGCAGCAAGGAATATATTTGCACAATGATTGGAAAAATGAAGAAATACCGTGAGATAAAGAGATAATTGGGAAGTTACTAGATTATGCAGAAATGGACAGACTTATGGTCAGACTAAACAGAAAGAAGACACAGAATGTTATCAAACATGGACTAGGAACAAAAACATATTTATCTTGTTTGGTCTAGATGTAGAACTACATATGGTACTAAAAGAAGCCATCAAGATTAGACATTGTAAGTGTTCCTCCAGAAATTGAGTTCTGTTGAGGAAGTAAAGAAAATTGCAGTTTTGATGTTGCATGTAAATATTAACCCAGAGTGTAATGGTCTAGTGGTAGAGTTCTCACCTCACAATCAGAGGCTGTGAATTCGATCTTAGGTAGCGGCAGATACTTCTCTCTCTAGACAGAATGAATTATCTGCTGCAAACTCTGCATTGGCGACAGGAAGATCATCCGGCCAGTAAACACTCAGCTCCATTCAGTTGCCCTGACTTCACCCCAATGTAAGGGATTATGTGGTCATTAAAAGACAAAATAATGTAAATATTAACCCAGGGACAATTAGGCATTTATGTTTGGTTGTGTGTTTTTGACAGTTTTCACCTAAGAAGCTTCTGAAGTATATATTTCTGCTTCTAGAGAAAGGAGTCCAGTGAAGGGCACTCACGAGTGAAACGTATCAAATGAAAAAAAGATCAAAAAGAAAAAAAAAGTTATACAACTCTTTTATCAAAACATATAGGCAAAATTAGAATATCAATCATAGTTGAGTCAACTCAGGGGGAGGGAGATTAACTGCTTCATCATGTTATTTTCTCCTATCTAAATAAACACAAATGGGTCTGAGAAGCTCAAGATAATTCTGTCATTTTCAGTGCGCCTCTGATTCCTTAGGCATTTATATCTTCACAAGTTGTCCTCACTGTCGGTCCTCTTTAATGCAGAATATTATTATGCCTCCAGTTTCCAACTGAGTTGTAAACCTTTCAGAAAGAGAGTTTTGTGACTTATACTTCTTTAGGATTATCATTAAGATTTCAGACAAAATAGAGCCACCCAATTCATGAACAATTGAGAAGAGTTGTAAACTTTTATTGTTCTGTAACTAATTCATGACTTCCATCATATCACTGAAAAAATCTTTTTTTTTTTTTTCCAATTCATTTCTTTGGCTATAAATATGCCAAGAAATATGTTCTGATATAGAACAGGGAATTGATTTACCTCAGAAATTAATACCTATTTGATATCTTCTCATGTTAAAATCTGCCTGCTCTGTATGTACTTTTTGTTGCAAACTTGGGAAAAGAACATTAATATTTGCTTTTGTTAACAAACACCTACACACTTTTACCTGTAAGTAATAATAATGAATCAAAATATTACTGTATGTTAGGCATTTGGAGATACATCCCCCCATATGGCAACATTTTGCAAATTTCATCCACTTCTATTAAAAAGACAGAAAATTATTACCACTTTAGCTATTTCCACATTAGCCTACAAAATACACAAGGCTTTCGCCTGCCAGATCTAATTTGGATTTAAGTCCTGATTCAACATTCACTGAGTGCATGAACCATTGAAGCAAATGCATCAAAACAAGCCTTTGAACTGAGTCTTTTGGTCACAAGTTCTAAGAGTGACACTGTTTAAATGTATCATTTTAAATTTCATTTTAAAGTTGCTTTATTGACACTTGGGTAGTGAACTTCTTGGATCTTTTAGTTTACAAAAAGAATTGCATTTAATTATAGTATCTCAACAACACTTAATCATTGTGTAAATTGAATGAAAAAAAAAAAAACTTATACACAGCTTGCTTATCCTGCATGTTGAATAAAAGAAGAATTCCAATTCTATATACAGTTGTAGGCATCTTCCTAAAATCATACCTTTAGAAGGGTATCTAGCCTAATCTCCAGCTCAATGCAGGAACCTGCTGAAGCATCACTGACAGTTGACATATAACTTCCGTTGGAAGGTTCCAAGGATACCTCAACTCTTCCTGTGGAAGCCTACCCCTTGATTGACAGGTTGTATTATTGAGAAGTCCTTCTTGACATTTACCTCAGTTTATTTTGGTATAGATTTCATCCATTGGTTCTGCATTCTGGGACACCAATGAAAAAAAGTTTAGAGATCAATAGGTTCACTTTGTCTTTTACATTTTAAATGAATATTTTAATACTTAGGAGATCATAATAATCTGTCCTCTTACAGTAAAAAACTAGTGCAATTAACCAGTTATACTTTCTCCATTAGTTTAATTTAAAATACTTTTTTATAGGGAGGGTGTTATGCCCCTGTCGGAGTCTGAATCTGAGGAGGAAGATGAACAGCTGACAGGGAGTGGAAGTGGATTGGCTGTGGAGGAAACTGGGGAAGGGCAAAGTCCGGCTGGGTAGAGCAGGGAAGAGGTAGAACAAGGGAGGAGTTCAGAGGAAGACCCAGGCCCATCCCCCTCTTCATCCTAGGAGATGTAGGGAGGAATGGAGAAGAGAGCAATGTAGATTGTGTGGCTTACAGGAGAGGAAAGGGCCCCGATTCCCTTAATTAGCCACATCGGGGAAGAGAGTTTAAAAGAGATGCATGGTGAGTGTGGCAGCTTCTGGGAACAAACATGAGTTTATCTTGTATTGACTTTGGTTATCTGTGTTCCTGGTGTCTTCCCAATCATGTTGAGCTCTCGCTGTGCCTTCACATCTGGAATTCTTGCTCCTGCCCTGCCAGATTAATGACCCCATTTGGAGCATTGCCATCTTTCTTCCTTTGATAATCAGCTGTTTTTGAAAATAGTTCTTCCATTTTTCTGTTCTAGAAAAGACATTAAGTTGTTATTTATTTGTTTATTTGGTTTAAAGGGGGCCTTTTTAATTTCTTTTGTAATAGCTAAAGTCAAGAAGTACAAAGAAAGGACTGTGTTGTCTTGACGTTTTTTGTATCTCTTAAAAAGCTTGTCAGGAAAGAGTAAAAATAAAAATTGGCATCTTTAATTCAGGCTTATAAACTTGGTTGAATATTCAGAGGTTCTGTCTGAGATCTTTTAAGTGCTTAGCACTCAAGGCTCTCTGCCTGGAAAGATGAATTTGTCAGTTTTCATTTCCTACTACACTCAATTAAAAAAAAAAGTTCAAGCTCTTTCCTATGCAAACCAACTTTTTTCCTCATCTTTAGAAGAAAAGAAATCACAAGCACAGCTTTGGGCTGACTTGAGTCTAGTCCAGAGGTCTCCAACCTTGGCAACTTTAAGACTTGTGGACTTCAAGCTGGCTGAAGAATTCTGGGAGTTGAAGTCCACAAGTCTTAAAGTTGCCAAGGTTGGAGACCTCTGGTCTAGACCAGAGTTTCTAAACCTTGGCAGCTTTGAGATGTATGAACTTCAACACCCAGCATTCCCCAGCCAGCAAGTCTGGCACCAAGAAGTCAGTTGGCTGTTTGGGGAATTCTGGGAGTTGAAGGCTACATGTGTTAAAGTTACCAAGAGTGAGAAAGACAGGGTTATACCTTTAGATGCTAAAGAGAATATTATCTATTTGTTCATGGATTGTCGAGCTGGGTTTTTCCTTTAGCTTGATTTTTTTTTCAACAACCACAGTTCTTATAAATTGTAAACATTGTAAACATTCTTATAAACATTGAAAATGGGGAACAACATACTTCTAGTAAACCAGACATAGATAATTCATCCCTTGGTGGTGCAGTGGTTAGAATGTAATATTGCAAGCAAACTCTGCCCACAGCCTGGAATTCAATCCTGACTAGGCTCAGCTTTCTATTCTTTCAAGGTCAGTAAAATGAGGACCCAGATTGTTGGGAGCAATGTACAAATAATGCTTCTACCTTGTAAGCCACCCAGATAATGCTGTAATGTGCTAATGCTGTAACGTATATAAATCTAAATGTTATTTCTATGTCCCATTGGTCTCCCCTCATGGTGTTCCCTTTGAAATCAAAGCAACATACATATACCCTTAGAATGATTACCATCTATCCAGTGGTGGGATTCAAATGGTTTTACCACCGGTTTGGTGGGCATGGCTTGGTGGGCGTGCTTTGCTTAACGCATATGCTCAGCTTTCCCTACACCAGCTGAGACCTATTGAGAGGATAAAGAAGAGAAAAGCGCAGGGGCTGGTGGGAGGGCCAATACTGCCTTTTTCTTTTCTTTTTCCTCTCATCTGATTGTCAGAGGATTTTTTTTTTCCTTTTCTTAGCAGATTATTGGATTTTTTTTTTTACTATTGGTTTGGCTGAACTGGTCTGAACCAGTAGCATACCATCACTGCATCTATCCAAACATTCAGTTGGTTCCTTCAAGAGCTGAACAGGAAGCTTTTCAGTCTAGGTGACTCTAAGAACTCATATTTGAGGTTGAACAATGAAGTTAGATCTACACCAGCTTTTCACCGGAAAAGACTACCCTTGGAAATAGATGGGTGAAAATTAAAACACAGAAAGCCAAAAGTTATTTGCAACTTGTTTGATCTCCAAGACATCCAATTTCGGAACTAGAAAATTTAAAGGAGTAGAGTTATTTCCCTAGAGGGGATGGCCTCTTTCTTCAGAATCCTTCTTCATCTGCCACTGGCTCTACCAACCTTTTCTAAGATCTCCCAGATTAAAGTCTCAATAAGTTAGGACTCAGTTGTCAAGCTCAGTTTTAAACAGAGATGCCTTCAAGTGGAGTTCTAATTCAATGAACAAGTCCATGTAAATCTCTGGACAACAATGCCTAAAATAGTTTGTTGTTTCTCTTCAAAGAGTTTATAGCCCTGAAATCCCATAAAAAATATCCCCTTTTAAGTATTAAGCCAAATCCTATGTGGCTTTGAAGCTCTACAAAACCAGTTTGGTGCTGCCTCCTGTTTGGGGCAAGTAGAGCTATCCACCCATTGGGATAAGTTGGAAGTAGAGCTATCCACCCATTGGGATAAGTTGGAATATTTTCATATTCACCAATAATGTCAATGGAGATTCTTACTCATCCAGGTCATGGTTGTCTCAAAGGTAATTTTTCAAAAGGCAACTGGATTTTGTTATTCTTTAAAGACATTTCACTTCTCATCCAAGAAGCTTATTCAGTTTTGATTGAATGGTGGAGAATGGAAGGATTTACATTCCTTTCAGTCACCCAGTCATTAGCATTATTTCTGAGAGTCATTGAGGCCACTTGGAAGTTTATCTCTGCCCTCAGGGTCACCTGAATAGTGAAAACCGGTGTGGAACCTTCTTGGAACTGCTGAAATGACTGTGTTGTATACTTCCATTTTCCACAATGCAGTCAGAACTGAAGAAGCTTCTTGAATGAGAAGCAAAACACCTTCAAGAGAAAAAAAAATTAGTTCAGTTGCTATTTAAAAAAGCACCTTTGGGTTCACCAAGAATCCTTCTGAGGTTTCCATGTGGCTCCTTTACAGATCTCCTAAAGTTATCTAGAACATACAACTTCCACAAAGGACAATAGAAAGGTACCTCTCTCCATGAGTTATTAGCTATCATAAAGAATCCATGATGAATATTTTCTGTCGCTACTTATTCCTTCATCAGCATTTAAAGAAGCCTTTTTTTTCTTCTCCTTGGAAGTGCTTCATTGATTTTAAATACCATATATCAACACAAGATTGAAACATTTACTGCTTTATGAAATGATAGTGGAATTATATTTAATTACTGAGTAGGGCTAACTACTCTCAGTAAACACATCAGTAAACACGTCAGTGCAGCAAGAACATTTTCATCTCCACAAATCTTTTAACAGGAAGCAATATAGTTCACCCACCCTATTCTGTTTTAATTGTGATAACTTTTGTTTTGACTACAAAACAAATCAATTGTCTTGTTTTCTTTCTTTTTCTTGTTGCCTTCCTTTGACGAGATCTCCCTGCTGTACAATTTCTTTCCTCGATCTAATAGCATAGCATTTTTTTCTCTTTAAAAATATTATATATAACAAATGATTTATCTCTCAAACTCTTTAAGACACACATTCTTAAAGCCATGGGCCAGGGGGAAAAGTTATGTTAAATTGGATGAATTGAGTTTAGGGTGGGGGTTGGGGAACTTGGAGAGAAAAAAGACAATTTCTAAGTTTTTTAGTTCCATCTAGTGGAAAAAAAGTGTATATGGTTTATAACAAAATAGGAACAAGTTGTAAAGAAGTTTGCCCAAATTAAGCATAAAAATGGAAATATCTAAGAGAAGTCTTGAAAATCTTTGTTCAATTACAGATGAGAGAGAGAACGATAATAATTAAAGACAATAGGTCATGGTAATAGAATCTTGTTCCCAAGGAAAATAGGAACACAATTGGTCTTTTGCATGTTCACTAATCCCTCAAACCATCCAAGACAATTAGATACCTGAAGAAGCTAATCCAGAGCAAGGCATGTACAATAATAAAAACCAAGTACTCCAAAATTTGTTACATGAAAATGTCCAATGTCCCTCAACCCCAAGAATGAATATTAAACTTTGCAATCTGCCTCAATGAAAATATTTTAGAGCTGAGTTGAAAATGCTCATCACGCTTTCATTTTCTTTCATAGATTTTCAAGGCTTTGCTGAAATCTTGTACCCTCTATGATCACATATAAAGCTCATTTATTAAAATATGCCCACTAAGTGATGGAAATAACAGATCTTAGAAAACTGGGTATATCTACCATTCTGGCTCAAATCATAAATGTGATGCATTTGCCAGTAGTATATCTGAAAGCTTTAAGATGACCAAAGAAGGCTATATCATTTTTAATCTATGAAATGAATTTGTACCTCTTCCTCCTTTTAGTTTAATAATTTCTGTTACTTGGTTTCTTGCAATGATCAGTTCAATCTCCAGTTATGAATTATTATTATTGCTTGTTTCCTAAAGGCAAAGTTGAGGAAAGTGAAACAAACAGTTCCCTGTGGAAAAAGCAATCGCATTTCATTCTTCGCTCTCGTACCAATCTTCTCTTAGCTGTCAAGCGAAGTGTACTCAGAGGATTCAGCACTCTGTGGCTTTTCCATTGACATTATCCACTGTGAAATATCGAATACCGCAATTCAAGAATGAGACTAAGCTTTCCTATATATGACCCAGATAAGGGAGTTGAATAGAACATTCAAGTGCTGCTTAAGTACTGGCTGTGCCCTCAACATCATTTCTCCAGTCCTGAAAGAAAAGTAGATAATTTTGCCAAAATACGCTTGGCGGAAATTAGGAGAGGGAGATGTTGAAAATAAGAAGCTTCCTTCTAAAGTGTAGTTCAGTTTTGTCACATTCATGTTGGCTTTTCAAAACTAATTGCCACTGGCCTCTAAACGTAAGCTTGTTAATTTATTTCCTATCTTTGTAGGGCTGTATCTTCCACACCAGCTGTCCGGAATAGATTCAAATTTTCACATTAGTTCCTAAGTTTCCCTTTTCAGTTCTTTACCATTGTTAGAAAGAGCTTCGTGATTAGCAAGCAACAGCCTATTTCTTCGATTTTCCTACTGGAAGGCAAATGGAAATAAAAGGCTCTTAAGATGTAAAAAAGGCTGCTTTAATTTCATTTGCATCTTAATTTATTAATTGACCTACTTTTAATTACTTCTTTCTCTCCTGCAAAATTCCTTTCCTTCTATCCACTTTGCTTGAAACTAATTTCCAGCTTCGATTCAATATTCCAAGAGCTTTACAGTCTTCAACATTACTTGTACAGTTGATTGCTTTCCAATCTTTGCTCAGAAGATAAAGTTTATGTGCCTGTAATATCCCAGTTCTGATCATCTGCCTGTACCAAGGCAGCTGATTATTGTTGGACTACTGCAAAGTTTAGCTGTAGCAATCTCCTGGTCTTCCTGTATGTAGGCATTCTTGAAAAACTTTTGGCACACTTTATATATATATATATATATATATATATAAAAACAAATATTAACCAGAATAAGTAGATGTCTTGACTGTGCATAGGTTCTTCTCTCTTTCTAAGCAACAATGTTGATACATGCTAGACGTATGGACATTCTTTCTAACTGCTACATAATAATCTTTTGTTTGAGTGATAAATAATGGAATCTGCAATATTCTCTATATTCTCCATGCCCAGGAATTGGGCATGGCTAGTCTAGTTAAGAGAAGGACCAAGGGAGACATGATAGCAGTCTTCCAATTTGAGGGGCTGCCTCAGAGAGGAAGGGGTCAAGCTATTTTCCAGAGTACCTGAAGTGCCAGACAAGGAATAATGGATGGAAACTGAACAAGGAGAGATTCAACCTGGAAATAAGGATAAATTTTCTGAGAGTGAGAGCAATCAATTGATGGAAGAGAAGTTGCCTTTGGAAGTTGTGGGAGCTTCATCACTGGAGGCTTTCAATAAGAAATTGGACTGCCATTTGTCAGAAATGGTGCAGGGTCTCCTGCTTGTGGTGGTGGGGCATTGGACTAGATGACCTAAAAGTTCCCTTCCAACTCTGTTAATCTGTTAAATCTGTTCAAATAAAGCTTAAATGAGTGTCTATACAAGCATTCCATTGATGAAGGCAAGCCTCCAACAGTAGCTACTCAAAATTACATTAATTTTTCCTCTACTTATTTTCACTGACTGGCTGTGATATATCTTTCAGCCTATATCTTTGCTCATTTTTATTTGATCTTTTTTCTCCTAACAGCAGTGGGACTCTCTTATTTTACTTTCAACAAGAGTTCTCTTAAGTCTTTCTCACTTCCAGACATCCAAGTTTTATCTGAGACTATTGCTTCTAGAAATTTAATGATAATTCTTTAATTTAAGAATTGCTTTCAGTGTACAGTGTTCTTCACTTAAGTTAAATAAGTAAGGATAATAGCATACAATCTTTCCAGTCTTGAACCATGGAGTGGCTTTATATTTTTACCAGTTATTTTATAATCATATTTTTTTCCCAATATGCCCTTGAAGTAGTCCAATGTACCCATTTTTTTAAAGATTATCTGCACTGTGTTATGTACTATCAAAATATTTAGTCCTTTTGAATCTACCTCATCTTTTCCACTAGATACCAAACATTAATAAGATGATCTTGGGTGCCCTTGTCTCTTCAGAATCTAGCTTCTGCATGTAGCAGTTTTTGCTACAAGAATTACAGAAGTTTTGATTATGAAGTTTTAAAATGTGAGATAAGTACAATAATTGAGGAGTTCTTGTTCTACTTTATTTGGCACTGGAAAATCCCCATTGTGTCCAGATCCTAAAACACACTTGTAGACAAGATGAGACAAAATGTATCAGGTTTCAAAGGATAACAGCAAAGACAATCAGTGGAATGAAAAGAAGGATGGATGGAGGTCAAAATGGGAAGGATAAGTAGGATACAGTTGTACAGGATACAACTATCAGAAGGTACATCACACAACAGAAAGCCAGGTGTGTTGGTGTTTTGGTCATCATTCTTGGAGTAACATGGTAAAGGATGCAAGTTACAGTAATTCTGATTCTGAACAAAGAGGTTAGCAAGAGAACAGTCTTAATAAGAACAGTAGCTCAACACAGAACATTTATTTTTGCATAGTATTTCTCTGAGTTACACCTATGCATTGGTAATATAAGAAGATGGCAAGAGAGTTAATGAAATTGAAATCAAATGTTATGGTTTCAGAATTAAATTTATACTGTTTTCTCAATTTAAATAAGAATTTATGAATAATATATGATTTACACAAGTAAATTGCCCCTAATGTTTATTTATTAAATTTGTAAAAAAAAATATATGTGCCATTCATCTCACTAACAAGCAACTCTGGGTGGCTTCCAAACATCAAATTATTAAATAAACTAAAATTAAATAAGTTAAAAAAATAGAATACTATTATATGACTATACCATCAACAACAGGAGCCTCTTATTCATTTGATTTCATCATTGGCTTCGTGTTCTCCTATCTGGCTTCAAGGAAAATACAATAATCTGAAGTCCAAAGAGCATGAAGCTACACTTAGACAGCAATACCTTTAAAAAAAAAACATTAAGCAAGTCATGGATCATTATGAGAAACAACTCACCAATAGCTTAAAAAAAAAAAACCTTTTAAGAAAAGCTCAGAAGACAGAGTTGGCTTTCACATATAACTCATTTGAACAAAAAATAATTTCCCAATAAGACAAGTTGAAAATTGTATACATTTTGGAAGTATGCAAAAAAATTAAATATATTTCTCTTTTCCCTTCCTTGAGTGCATTGCAATTTGTGCAGTCTTGTAAAGTATTTTTTGATAAACCATAGTATTAATGGCATGAGCAAATAATGTAAGGGTCTTTGGTTTCTGAAGGTTGTTTTTCACTGCAGGGAGCTCTCCATTCCATTTCAAAACCTTCCCAGGCTTAAGATTTTATGACTGTGACATTGCTAACTGTTTAATACAATTAGATGGAAATTTCAATTCCCACAGTACTTGGCAGGGTCTCATTTAATAACTTTTGTCCTCTATTCATTTCCAATTGCCAGTTGCCCAGATTGGTTTTTGCTGAACCCTAACTCCAAAAAGGTGGCTCAGTGGCTAAGACACTGAGCTTGTCAATCAGAAGTTCAGCTCTTCAAATAGTTCAGCTCTTCAAATCCCAAATGGAATATTCTCCCATTACTTGTCCCAGCTTCTACCAACCTAGCCATTTGAAAGCACGTTAAAAAAAAAAAAAAACAAGCAGAAAAATAGGACCACTTTGGTGGGAATGTAACAGTGCTCCATGCACCTTTGGCATTTCGTCATGCCAGCCACATGACCACGGAGACAGCACTGGCTTTTTGGCTTAAAATGGAGATGAGCACCTCTCCTAGAGTTGGAAATGACTTGCACATTTGTGTGGGGAAACCTTTTACCTTTAATGCCAAAAATAAATAAATAAAAAGAATGCCCATCAAACTGCATAGGGGTTATGTTCTATTCCATTTATTGAAATAATTAATGCTTTTAAATATTTCCTGGGAGGTAATGCATGCTTACATTCATCAAATACAAATAATCCAAGAGAAAGAAGGCTGGTTAGAAAGAAGTGAAGACAATTCTGCTCTGTTCCCAATTCTGGTTCTAGAGTGATCAAACTGTAATAAAGGGAGCTAATCATAATAGATGCCTTTTCTTCAGCATATTGTTAAAGGCATAATCCTACTGTTAAAGGCCATTGTGAATGTGGCATGTGATTTTTGCATTTTTAATTCAGTCATATGCATTCCCCAAAAAAGGAAGGGAAATCTCTATTACAAATATGTTATATACATGTAATGCATGACATGTGAAATGGTCTGATTCTTATTAGGCTGTTTCCAAAATTCTCTTTTTTCTACTTATTATGTTCGCAATGGATCACAAGAAATACTAAGGAGAATGTTTAAGAAGAGATAAGAAAATAAAATACAAGCTGAATAGTCAAGACCTTGTTGATGATCCAAGCTCTGTAAAGGACCTTGGAATACTCATCTCTAATGATCTAAGTGCTAGAGCCCACTGTAACTACATTGCCAAAAAGGCATTAAGGCATTAAGAGTTGTTAACCTAATCCTACGTAGCTTTTTCTCTGGTAATATCACACTACTAACCAGAGCATACAAAACATTTGCTAGACCAATACTCAAATACAGCTCATCAGTCTGGAACCCACATTATGTATCTGATATTAGCACAGTTGAGAAAGTCCAGAAATATTTCACAAGAAGAGTTCTCCACTCCTCTACTCGTTGCAGAATACCTTATGCCACCATACTTGAAATTCTAGACCTAGAAAACCTTGAATTACGCTGTATTTGGTCCAATATAAGCATGGTATATAAAATCATACATTGCAATGTCCTACCTATCAATGATTATTTCAGCTTCAGCCATAACAACATAAGAGCACACAATAGACACAAACTCAAGGTTAACTCAAACTTGAATGTAGAAAATATGACTTCAGCAACAGAGTGGTCAATGTCTGGAATACTCCACCTGACTCTGTGGATTCTTCCCCAAACCCTAAAAACTTTAACCTTAGACTGTCTACTATTGACCTCACCTCTTTCCTAAGAGGTCTGTAGATGCTGTGCATCAGTGCACCAATATGCCTACCATCCCTGTCCTATTGTTTCTTTTATTTTTATTATATGTACCCATTTCATGTATTCATAACTATGTATTATTCCCCATACCTCTGGTCAGTTATACCTATTATCTTGTAAGCGATTGACAAATCAAATCAAATAAATAAATAAATAATAAAGTGTATCTCTTAAATAAAGAGTGATTATGATATGATGATGATGATTTGAAGGTTCTAGCTTAATATCTGTATGTCACTGTGCCATGTGCCATTTTGCCTCTGTTTGCATGACTCTCAATCATATAACTTAAGGTGAGCTCTCCTCGGTATGTGAGCTTATCAAAGAGGTTGTTATTGAATGATAGAAACCAAGGATGCCTGACCTTCACCTGAGAACCAGTCTTTGAGTAGCCCTCTATGGTTACTCTGACAATGACTGACTTTTAATTGTGAGCCCATGGAGGAAGCTGAACCTGTAGAGTTGTCCTGACTTTATATCTGTTGAATCAGAAAATTCATTTCCCCATAATTCTGGTCAGTTTTTTCTGCTCCTTCCTTACATAAAAAGAGGTTGGAAGAGAGTTGGGGTGGGTAGAGAAACCCCAGTTTTGCTTCAGGGGCCCCCAGTTCTTTATAGTTTCAGTGATCAATACTGAACCAGAGAGAGAACATCATTCTTTCTCTAAAGTAGAGCAACGGTAGCCTTCTAAAGAAACATTATCAGATGCATTTATTTGGCCACTGTTTTCACTGCAAGTGAACAGCTGGTGTAATAGATAACCTTTCCCGTACTCTCTATGTGATGCCACTGTATTGTCGACAAACACTAAAGACTTCCCAGCTATCATCTTTTGATTGGGAGGTTGAGAAATTGGAAACAGTAGGCTACCATTCTGGGGCTGCGGAAATCTAGACAACAATTAGATGTTCAAAAGGATATACAAAAAAAAAAAAAAAAAACTTCATCTGTTTCTTATCAACCTTTTAACAGCCCAGATTCAAAGAAGAGATGAGAAAAAGCAATCCTTATTCTTACAGGCATGTTTTGCTTCTTATTTGAGTTACTCTTGGTGATGGTCATATCTTCATAGCTCACCTTCATTCAGCAATGGATCTGCTGTTTAAAGAAACAAATTAAAGATCTTAAGCAAAAATCTGATATCCATTGTCATGCTTTGAAGTTCAGAGCGGTCAGTACCAGGACACACAATTGGCATGGCTATTCCCCCATTTAGTATCATTCTAGCCTATTTTAGAGTTATCCAACCACATTGTACCAAAAATAACAATGAGAACAGACTTTGGATCATTCTAGTTGAGAGCTGTTTAGAGGAAAAAAAAATAGCCTTCACTTTCTCCGAGGACTAAATATTTCATTTGCTAGCATGGAAATAAAATCCAGCTTCAAAATACTATTCTTCTGAACAACTAAGCATTTCTTTTCACCCTGATGGGAAAGAAAGAAGAGAGAGAGAGAGAGAGAGAGAGAGAGAGAGAGAGAGAGAGAGAGAGAGAGAGAGAGAGAGAGAGAGAGAGAGAGAGAAGAAGAAGGAAAAAAGGAAAGAAGGAAGGAAGGAAGAATTTGTGTGTCTGTATATTTGTGTGTTTGTACTGAGGCCCAAAGTAAGATTGTCCCTGCTTAATACTTGGAAAGAGACCTTCAGTTCTTTATGACTGTCAGGAGGTATAAAAAAAATATCAAAACAAGGGTGGGACAAACTATTTTTGTATGGTTATCAACAAACATACATGGATATATCCAGGAAATGGCCACGAATCAAGACTTGAAGGAAAATTTAATTTGTGCAATTTTAGTTTTCAGGAAATGTATATTAACAACATTATTAGAGAAAACACACATTGTATTAAATGTGTTTCAAAGAAGAGTAACCATAAAATTTTCATTACAAAAAAAATAGCAATAGCAATGACACTTAGACTTATATACAGCTTTAGAGTGCTTGACAGCCCTCTTTAAGTGGTTTTCTCAAGTCTGCATATTACCCCCAACAATCTGGGTCCTCATTTTACTGACCTTGGAAAGATGGAAGGCTAAGTCTACCTTGAGCTGGTCAGAATCAAACTCTTGACTGTGGGCGGAGTCATCCTGCAATACTGAATTTTACATTCTAACCACTACATTTTTAAACTCAAAGAAAGGGGGGGAATGTGAGTCACATTCTGCCTTGTTAATATGGGCTGTAGCAAAGTAGACTAGGTTTCATATATTCACATATTCCTTTTGCTAACAGTAAATGTATTTTGCACTCACCAATTCTTCCACACCTCTCTCCAATATTTATTTATTTTTTCATTCAAGGCAGCATTCAACCATGCAAGTTCCACTTCATCTCAGTCTTAATTTTGTTGTGTTCAGGGACACAATATTCAGAACATTTTGTGTTAAGTTCTGCTCATGGGCGCAAGGAATGGAGACGAGGCGGTGAACAGTGAACTTCAACTCTTTATTAATCATTGTGAACAGAGCAAAAACCTAGGGCAGCAGCAGCCCTTTTATAGGCAAGCTTCTGATCTAGTAACCAATAAAAAACGTGGAGTGTTAACCCCCTTAACCAATGAGAGTGGCTCGTTAACAGCCAATCAGATTCTCCTGAACGGACCAATCCGATATCGCTATTATCGGCCAATCAGAAGTGCAGGGCTAGAACCCTGCTATTTTCTAAAGGTTGTGATAAACTTTATTTAAGTGTTTTACTAGTTCACAACACCCCTTCCCCCCGGGTTCCGTTTGGGGGGTGTGGTGATGTAATCTCTGAGGTAGGAAGGTTGCTTTGATTGTCTATTGGATTTACGCTATCCCACCTGTTCTTGTCTGTAAGCCTGTTTTGGTGAAACATTTTTGGGCAAGTCGGGTGCCGGCGGTTCCTCATTGGAAGACTCGGTTCCGCTAATGTTCTTGTCGTTGTCCTCTGGCCCTTGCGGGCTTGCCTCTATTGAGGTGTTCCTCTGTGGCGAGGCCACACCTTTCCCTGATCCTTCTTCATTTGTTGACTTCTTTCATTCCTGCTTTCCACCATCTCGAAATCGGTTTCTTCGACAACCCCTCCCCCCTCAGTTTGGGAGTTACCGGAGTCGCGGAAACTAGGTTGTAGCCTCGAGCAAAGCTGATCTATATGGCTTTTCCATATTTTTCCATCGCAGGTTTTCACCCGGTACGACCTGGGTCCAGTGGCTTGAATAACAGTGGCCTCGATCCACAACAGTTCGCCAGAAAGGTTTCTGGCGAAAACTAAGTCGCCCATCTTGAACTCATGGCATTTTCCATTAGATCCACAGGGTTTCTCTGGCTTGTAAGACAGGTGAAGCCGGTCGAGGTGGGAGCGGAGTTTGCATCCCATCAATGGTTCCGTTGGAGTCTTGGTGACTCTGTGCGGACTGTTGTGTTGGAGAAGGAGTATTCTGTTTATCTTATCTTCAATGTCCCCATAGTCCATTTTGTAGAGGGTTTTTTTAACAAACTGTACCATGCACTTGGCTCTTCCGTTAGCCTCAGGGTGCACTGCAAAGTTAGCGCATGGCGAATACTGCGGTCTGCTAAGTATTGTTGAAAAAGAGAGCGCAGTAAACTGGGGTCCGTTGTCAGATACCAGAACGTCTGGCAGTCCATGCGTCGCAAATAATCTGTTCAACTTCCGGATGATGGACTCGGTTGTGGTACTCTTCATTTCATTGATCTCGAGCCAGTTTGAACAGGCATCCACTGTTAATAGGAATGTATGTCCCTTAGTAGGTCCCGCAAAGTCAGTATGGATTCGGGACCACGGTCCCTGAGGTGTTTCCCATTCTGTCGGAGTTGCTTTCAGTGGGGCATTGCTAACTTCCTGGCACTTATAACAAGTCTTTACCCAGGCTTTGATTTGTTTGTCGATGCCCGGCCACCACGTGTAGTTTCGTGCGAGCACTTTCATACACACGATGCTGGGGTGGCCCTCATGCAGTGTCTTTAATACTGCTTGTTGTAACCGCTCTGGGATGATGACTCTATCCCCCCATAGGATGCAGCCTTTTTGCAAAAAAAAGTTCTGTTTGCTGATTCTTGAAGGGGATGAAGTCATCAGGGGTTTGATCTACTGGCCATCTTCGTTCGACCCAGCTAAGAACTCGCGTTAAGATAGGATCGCATTTTGTTTCGATCGCGATATCTCTAGCTGTTAGCGGCGGTGAATGTAGCGTTTCAATCTGGAGCTTTGTAAGGGTTGGAGCTGGGTCGTCGATTGTTTCCGGAAGTGGTGCATGGCTCAACGCGTCAGCGTGGGGAATTGCTTTCCCCGGGCGGTGTTGCAGCTTATAATTGTATGCAGCCAAAAACTCTGACCAGCGAGTCATTCTAGGTGATAATATATAGGGGGTTGGCTTGTCTCCCGCTATAATCCCCAGCAAAGATTTGTGGTCAGTAACAATAGTAAAAACTTGTCCATATACATATTCATGAAACCGTTTAACAGCAGATACAACAGCAAGAGCCTCCTTATCGATTTCACTACAGTTACATTAAGCCTTTGATAAAGTTCTTGAAAAATAGGCAATAGGAGCTTCACTACCGTTTGGTAACACATGGCTCAAAATGGCTCCTACTCCAAATGGTGACATGTCACATGTGATTGTTAAAGGCAAAGTCTCGTTATACTGCATTAAAACAGCATCTGAAGTTAATAGGTTTTTCACTTGTCAGAACACGTGTTCCTCTCGGTGCCCCCAAACCCAGGTTGCTTTTTTGTCGAGAAGCCGATGTAGGGGCTTGGCTACGGTCGCTTTGTGGGGCAGGAAGATGTAAAAATTAATAAGCCCCAGGAAAGCTTGGAGATCAGTCTTATTTCTGAGTCTTGGGGCGTTCTTGATTGCTCTTAACTTGCTACTGGTGGGGTGAATGCCTTGTTTATCGATTAGGTACCCCAGGAACTCTACTTTATGTGTACACAGTTTACTTTTATTTTTTTAAACTTTAAGGCCAGAGTCTTTAAATTTCTGGAGAACCAGTCTAAGACGCTCCTTTATTATTTCTCTATTTGGGGTAGCAATTAAAGTGTCATCAAAGTATGGTACGACCCCTTTTATTCCCTGTAATAGTCTCTCCATCAAGCTCTGAAAGATCCCTGGGGCCACGCTAACTCCAAATTGGAGTCGGTTGCACTTAAAAGTGCCTCGGTGCATAACGATCGTTTGTGCCTCTACTGTTTTTTTTTATCTACAGGCAGTTGTTGGTACGCCTGTGTTAAATCCAATTTAACGAAGACTTTTCCGCCCCCCAGGGAATGGAGGAAGTGTTGTACCACCGGCACCGGGCAAGCATTCTGTTGAAGGGCGTGATTCAGGGTGGCAAGGTAGTCCCCACAAATCCTTAACTATCCATCTGGTTTGATGGGTGTTATGATTGGGGTTTCCCAAGGAGCATGGTCGGTTGGTTCTAAAATACCCTGGGCTATTAATTTATCAAGCTGCTTGTCAATCTTTGGTTTAAGGGCAAAAGGGACTCGACGAGGCTTAAGGCAGATGGGGGCTACTTCAGGGTTAAGGTTAAATGATATCGGGGTCCCCTTGTACTCGCCTAGTTTGTCTGCAAAGACGTCCTGGAATTCGTGGACGAGGGCCTCCTCCCAGTCGTCACTACTGGTTTGGTGAATGCCGGCTACCTCAATCCCAAGTGGAGCAAACCATTGAAGGCCTAACAAGCTAGGCCAATCACAGTCGATGACGGTCAATGGTCAAGATGCAGTACGATTTTTGAATGAGACCTGGACTAGGCTGGATCCAACGACCGGAATTCGGTTTCTGTGATAGTCCTTGAGAATGATTCTTTGGATTCTGAGGTCTTGTCGCCAGATGGCAGGGATTAATTATTTAAGGGTCTTCCAGGAAACCATCAAGAGGGACGATCCTGAATCGACTTCCATCACGCAGGGCTGGTTTTCGATGGCAACCTTCACTTGGATCTTCTTTGCATCTAATGATGATGGGTGACCAATTGTGATGGTTTGGTGTGCCTCTTCTCATTTCGTTGAATGGACCAGTGGTTTATTTCTGTAGGAGTGGTTGTTCCATTGGTGGTTCGAATGTTCCCAATTCACAGGATGACTTCCTGTGGTTTGGTGGTAGTTGGTCCCCCTCTGAAGTAGTCTGGGTCCGAGCTTGCTTCTACAGACCTTTTCGATGTGGCCTCTCTTCCCACAAATATGACAGAGTACGTCGAGGAACTTGCAGTCTGATCGTGGGTGGTTTGCCCCACAACCTGCGCATTGATACTGGAGTCTCTGGTTACGCTGGTGGCGTTGGTCTTGTTCAGACCGGAGCCGGTTGACTTCTTCCTCATCACTTTCTGATGACGATTCGAGGTCCTTGTGGTGGGTTGCCGTTGCATGTCCCTCAAGGCAAGGTGAGGTTTCGCTGGCGAGTTGGCAGAGTGGGGCATTGGTGCGGCGCATTTGGGCAGCTGACTTCCTGGTTGCTTCTGCTGCAGTAGCATCAGCGATGGTATCTGCAAGGCTGATGTCGCCTTTTGCCATTAGCTTACTTTGCACGTGTGGTGCATCTAAACCCAGAACTATTTGGTCTCTTAGAGCTTCTTCGAGGTCAGTGAACCCGCAGAGGCCTCCCAGGTTCCAGAGATCCACGATGAAATCTGCAATGCTCTATCCTTTCTTCTGGTCTCTCTGGTAAAATTCATGTCTTCGGACAAGCGTTGGTACGGTTGGTGCAGAGTGGGCCCATAGGAGGGGCTCGAGGACGTTCCAGTCCATGGATTTCACCTCAGCCGGTTTCGCCAGTGCCTTAACCATCTTAAAAACAGCAGGTCCCCAATGAGTCAGGAATACCGCTCGCTTTTTCCCAGTAGTGGCATCCTTCAAGTTGTTGGTCTCCAGAAACATCTGGAACCAGTCCATGTATGAGTCCCAGTCTTCTTGTGCCGGGTCAAATGGAGTGGGTGGTATGGTGCCGCCGGTCATGATTTCTGCCATTGATGCGCCTTTAGCCACGTGCTCTGTTTAGTGCTCTGTAGTGTTCAGTCAGCTCTAACGTCTCTGTATCCCATCCTCATCGCCAGTGTTAAGTTCTGTGCATGGGCGCAAGGAACGGAGACGAGGCGGTGAACAGTGAACTTCAACTCTTTATTAATCATTCTGAACAGAGCAAAAAACTAGGGCAGCAGCAGCCCTTTTATAGGACAGGCTGCTGATCTAGTAACCAATAAGAAATGTGGAGTGTTAACCCCCTTAACCAATGAGAGTGGCTCATTAACAGCCAATCAGATTCTCCTGAATGGACCAATCCAATATCGCTATTATCGGCCAATCAGAAGTGCAGGGCTGGAACCCTGCTATTTTCTAAAGGTTGTGATAAACTTTATTTAAGTGTTTTATTAGTTCTTAACATTTTGCTTGCTCATATCAATACAATACAATCATGGAAGGCGGAGGAAACTCAGAATGTTTTTTCTATGTTTTTTCAACTGATCAGGGGAGCCAAACAGTAGCTCTGCTGTTTACTAAAATGGACTAAACTGTTAGGGATATACATATCATAAATAAAACTTTACAGAATGATGAAATCTAGGGTATATGCACAATTTCTAACCAGGATTAGCAGGCTAAGGCAATAGAGCAACTGTCATGCACCTGTCTGAATCTGATTCAGAGAGAGAAAGAGAGAGAGAGAGACTGAGCAGCTGACAGGGAGTGGGAATGTGGCTCCATTGGCTGTGAAAGAAACTGGGGAAGGGCAAATTCTGGCTGGGCAGAGCAGGGGAGAGGTAGAGCAAGGGAGAGGGAATTTGGAGGAAGACCCAGACCCTCTCCCTCTTCATCCTAGGGCATGCAGGGAGGAATGGAGAAGGGAGCAATGTGAGTTGCGTGGCTTACAGGGAAGGAAAGGGCTCTAATCCCCTTCATTAGCTGCAGTTGGGAACACAGTGTTTAAAAATGGAAGCTGTGCATAGCAAGTAGTTGGGAGAAAATTGTGAATTATCTGGTATTGTCAAGGCTTATCTGTGTGTTTTTTTCTGGGCTTTCAAGTCTGTAATTGTCAGCTCCCTTTAGATCCCAAGAAAGAAATACTCAGACTCCATGGTGTAGAGCAAAGTTATCCTTTTACTGGAAAATAAAGTGGAAGCTACAAATCAATTCCGAAACTGAGAAATTGGCGGGTAGAACACACATACAAAGGAATAGAATTGCTCCCACCCCCCAAAGTTCAAATGATTCTTCCAATTAAAACTTCTGAATAAGCTCATGTGGTTTCTTGTCAAATGGCCTTGACACATTTTGATAAAAGTTCACAGTTGCGCAAAAGAGGACAGAAGATAGCCAAGAAACGGAAAATTAAAGAAAAGAATCCCCCCTCCCCTTGCTAGCCCAGCAAAGGAATGCAAAACACCTCCAGCCTTCTTCCCCTCCAAAGTCCCCCCTCCCACCGTTGTCATGACAGCCGAAAGGCTATCTTGAGGCTGACAGTAATTCCTTCTTCTGCCCTATCAAGTTAATTATTGCATGCTTTGTTTGAATTTTTAGTTACAGTTTGCATATACATTGTTTTTGGAATGAATTTCCTCCACTTAAAGGCTTTTCCTGGGAGAGTTTTTCTCTAGCCAAAGGTAACCTGGACATTGGGGACAAAATTGGAGATAATAAAGGGACTCTTCTTGCTTTTTTGACTGTGTTGCCTTTTTGCCACGCCCCGGGTCATCAGAGCAACAAGACTGGATCATAGGCATATTTAAGTAGGCAGCAATAATAGTAAGCTATTATTAGTATTAGTGAATGTTAGTGTTACAGTAGACAGGAAACCAAAATGGTATTGCAGAGTAGTAATATGGCTTGCCAAAGTACCAGCCCATATTGTAAGAAACACATGCTTCCCAAAGAGCTCCATAAGAGGGCAAGTTGGCTTTGCACCAGAGAGAAATATTAAATTGGAGGTCTTCTAGTCCAGCCCCTTGCTTAAACTGGAGACCCTATACCATTTCAGACAAGTGACTGTCCAGTGTCTTCTTAAAAACCTCCAGTGATGGAGCACCCACAACTTCTGAAGGCAATTTCTCCTTCATTATAGAACATGAAACATAGAATAACAGGGTTAGAAGGGATCTTGGAAGTCTTCTGGTCCAATCCCCTGCCCAAGCAGGAGATACCATTTCAGACAAATGGTTAACCAAGCTCTTTCTATCTTCTGGCGCTTTGGAAAATAAATTGACCCCCTCTTCTTTGTAGCAGCTTTCTCACCCCCTCTCTTCGTGGATATGCCTTGTAAGCAGGTGCTGCAACTGTGAAAGTTCAGAGCCATCTGACTGCCTGCACAGAGGACAGCTTATGTTTTTGAATCCCAAAATGGGCAGAAGCTGATGTAAGTGAAGGGAGCTCATTCCATCACATAGAGCTAGGGCTTGAACTGCCAGAGCTGAGACCAACCCCAGCATCATTAAGCCACCAAGCCACTGTGCCTTCTAATAATATGCTAATGCACTAATTTATTTTATTGTGGATCTTCCAGCCAGATTTGGTTCCTAACAACCGGCCCACATAATTTATTTTTAATAATATTTTCAGCAGTGATTTGCCATTATCTTTTTCTGAGAGCTGAGATGATGTCAACCAGCAGTTTAGGGCAGAATTAGAATGAGGTTTTCCTGTTTAACTATTAGATTCTCAAGACAATATCATACAGATTGTTCGTGCTTTTAATTTGTCAGTGAAAAAGCCACACCTGGGTGATCTAAGTAGCTAATTGCAACAGGAAATTTCTTTCAAAAATTACATTAACTGCTGTTTTTTTTAAAAAAATTAAAATGTGTTTTTTAAAAAACAAAACAATAAAACCACTAAAAATCTTTCCAAAGTTGTAAATTATTCAACAAAGTTCCACTGGTTGAAGAATTAGCCTTTGCTATTGCCTCCCGCTAACAATCTGCAGATCATTTTATTATTCATGAATTTTACCAGGTTGTAGGATACAGCAGGTCATCCCATGCTCATTTATTTGCTAAACACCTTACAAAAAAAATTCCTTTGTTAAAAAGGAATTTGTGAAAAATTGCCACTATTTACTTCCTAAGAGACAAGCAAGCTGCAAGATGGAGGTATTTGGCCCCAGACATTCTGCATACAAGGTAGCATATATATCTTGCTGTCAGTGAAATAAATGAGCCTTTAAATTGGTTGCAGAGCTTTAAGAAGTCAAATTTATATGTCTAGTTATCAAACAGAAAAGTTCAGAATTCCTGCCAATAGAAGACGTAATTGTGACAAACGGTAGCATTTTGCTTTAACTTTTCTACTTCTATGCTATTACTTCATTAAAAGCAAATTTCACTCCCTGAACAATTCACCCCACCTATAAATTTATATGTATGTGCACACACACACATGCCCACACACAGGGAAATGTACTCACAGAGTGGCAAATAACTACAAGGCTGATGGAGTAGGATAGCTTTTCTTTGCACTGAGGTAGGTGTGTCAATCTCCTGGTTTCTTTGCATTTGCAAATGAAGAATAATAATGTTAACCTTTTACAAGGCAGCTGATATTTACAAGCAGGTCATCAGTGATACTGAAATGACCCTTATGAAGCTTTTCATTTTCTTATATGGTAAAATGTAATTGAATACACAGTCTTCAACTTGGACCAGAATTTCCATCACTGAGCAAGTTTGTTATTTCTGGTGAGAAGCCAGCACAATAACAGAATATCAGAGTTGAAAGGGACGTTGAAGGTCTTCTAGTCCAATCCCCTGCTTAGGCAGGAAATCCTGTACCATTTCATAAAAAATGGTTATCCAATTATGTCTTAAAAACTTCCAGTTTTGGAGTATTCACAATTTCTGGGGGCAAGCTATTCCATTGATTAATTGTTCTAACTGTCATGAAGAATCTCCTTAGTTCTAGGTTGCTTGTCTCCTTGATTAGTTTCCACCCATTGCTTCTTCTTCTTTTTTTTTTTAAACAAATTTTATTAATTTTTAAAGACAAACAAACCATCATTAACCATTGAATACATAAATCCTCTTTCCATTATAAATTTTACAAGTCGAATAAGACATTATTTTATACAACATAGTTCTGTTTTACACCATTTCCATATAAATATATAAATATCTCTTAGCAAATTTCTCATTATTTCTCTTTACTCTTATTCAATTTCATTATTATTATTATTTTTTCTTATATTTATCCAATTTATAATTGTCATCTACATTTCTCTCTGACTTGGTTACCATTATTCTCATCCAACATTCCTCCAAGGTTTTATTAATTCTCAAACGAACATAAACACACAAAACACACAATAATAAAACTTCTTTTAAGAAAGTAGTTTGGACCCAGATTACCTCTTTTTATATGGACTTCAATTAGCTTCGTGCTCATCTTATATATCATTATCTATTTTATTTACCATTCTATATCTTCTATATAACTACTCTCTGCTTTTCACTCTTCTTAATTCTATTTTATTTAATTCATTTTAATTTAAATCATTGTGTTTGTATCTTTTGTCCATTCTTTCCAAATTATCCATTTATCTCATTCCCTACAAAAAGAAAAGATTTCTCCTGAAATCACTGATCAGAGTATGATGCCTTTCTATCCTCCCCCTAAATTAATATTTAGAATAACGCCCATTACCCAATCTGATTCTGCTTAGTACATTCTACCGGCTAACTTTTAAAAAGAGGAAAGAATAATGAATCCAAAATGATTAATATAATTAAATAATAAATCTAAATGTTAAATCTTGTGACATTCTAATTATCTATTTCAAAAACAAACATTACAATAGTAAGTTTATAGTAACATCAATACAACAATCAATTAAACTCTTCAATTAAACTCAATATTTTAAACATTCCTTTTAATATTTTGTTAAATTTTAAAGTCTATCATTACTAAACATTTCAATATTTTAATCTTTTATTAATTCTTATAACATTCTAGTTTTCTATTTCTAATACAAATACTACAATACCATCTTATGTACCTTGCAGAATCTTCTTTTTAAAAGAAATTATACATTACCCTTTATCCCTAAAAAAAATTCCTTTTTTCCGCATCTTGATTCATACCTTTGTGGCTTTCCCCCCCCTTTTCCCTTTCTTTCTTATCCCACCTGGCCTTTTTACCCCCCCCCCCCACCTTCCGCCTTTTTAGCTTCCCCTCTCTGCTGTATTCCTTTTTTCTTTCGCTTACTAACATTGTGTTGATTTTGCATCTTATTTTTCTCTTTCTTGGGTGTTTTTCTAAATCTTAAGTCCTTCATTTTCCTTCCTCTCTTTCTCCTTTCTTTCTTAATTAAGTTTTGAGATTCATTGAAGATGGCTTCTTCTTCTTCTTCTTCTTCTTCTTCTTCTTCTTCTTCTTCTTCTTCTTCTTCTTCTTCTTCTTCTTCTTCTTCTTCTTCCTCCTCCTCCTCCTCCTCCTCCTCCTCCTCCTCCTCCTCCTCCTCCTCCTCCTCCTCCTCCTCCTCCTCCTCCTCCATCTGTTATTGTGTTTGCTGATAAATAGCAAGCGCCATTTCTAAAAAAAGGAAGGCTTCTTTCACAGCATCCTTGCTTTCTTTTTCTACTTTTCCATGTTCTTTTCTAAGTTCATCAACAGGTAAAGCCATTGCAAATCTTTTCTTTATTCTTCTTCTTAAAATAACCAAGATGTTTCAAAAGTTAGAACTGTTCCCCAAAGTCCCAGAGACATCAATCAATCCAAAAAAAGCACAAAGTTCTCACTTTCTCTTCCTGGGGTGATATCAATAGAAGGGAAAAGAAAAAAAAGCCCAATCTATCTTTTAAAGCCTTATTGCAATTAATTTCCAGTCTCAAAATCTTCAAGGTATCTCCTCCAGTAAGATCTTAATATTTTCTTCTTTTTTTTGTCCTCTCCCTTCCCACTTATAACAAGAAGCCAAGTTTTTACCTTTTATAAAAAGACAGGTTTCTCAATGGCCATTTGTTGATTCCATAGGGAAGGAGAGTAAACTTTCCCTTTCAGCACCTCAAATTTGCCGCTTGAAATTCTCCTTTGGAAACAAAGTATTGTTCAAAAATAGGCATAGTTTTCAGGATGTTAGGCATCTCTTAAAGTCCTGGGTCAGCCAAAAAAATTTTCTCTTGTAAACTTTCTCCCCTCTTCCTCCTGCTCAGTCTTACCCAGCTGCCGGCTTCTTTGTGGCAGCCATTACAGACCGCCGCTTCACCGTCTTGAGAAAAAGGGGTTTTGCTGGCTGGGGAGGGGGGCTGCAACATCCCCAAACCCTCTCCGGCTCCCCCTATCTTCGGCTGCCTCTGTGGGGCAGCCTTAGCCTTCAGACCCGTCAGGATCAGAGGCACCAAGACGGCTAGCGCCGCAGGGATTGCGCAGAAGTTCCCGTTCCACCCATTGCTTCTTCTTCTTTCTTTTTTTTGTAAAAGTTTTATTGATTTTAACAACAGACAAAAAACATATAAGACATAAAACATGACAGAAAAAAAAAAATTAACATTCTTCATAAATTTACAGTGTATCGGTTGGTTTACCACTCCCTTTTGTGCATCCATTTCATAGTCATCAGAATAATTATAGTACATAACAACTCACATTATCAATCATCAATAAAATATCCCAATATCATTATTGAACAATCATTTGACTATAATTTTACTAATTCATACTTAAGCGAGATAACTACAATTAGGTTAAATTATTTTATGACAAATCATGAAATAATATAAAATCTATCATAATAAAATATTCTTAAGAATTATCAAAACCAAGAAAAATTATATATTCATTATTTCCTAAATTTCTAAATATTCTATTATCATATTGTATTATCTAACCATTGATAAAAAAAGATCCCAAACTTCATAAAATTGTTTATCTTCTTGTTCTCTAATTTCAAATGTCAATTTACTCATTTCAGCACATTCCAATATTTTCTTAATAATTTCTTCCTCTATTGGTATTTTCTCACTCTTCCAATGTTTAGCAAATACAATCCTAGCTGCTGTTAATACATTTACAATCAAATATTTAAATCTTTATTATATATATCAGGTATGATTCCCAATAAAAAAATCTCTGGTTTCAAATCTATGTTTCTTTATCATTTTTTCCAGCCATATGCGAATTCTAGTCCAATATTTCCTGGCCTCCTCACAAGTCCACCACATATGGTAATATGAGCCAGGTATCTGATGACATTTCCAGCACTTTTCAGATTTATTCTTGAACATTCTTGCTATTCTTGTCGGGGGAAAGTGCCACCTGTAAAACATCTTATACAAATTTTCTTTATATGCTGTTGACATTGTCATTTTATAATTTTGTGACCACAGTTTTTGCCATTTCTCTAAATCAATCCCATATCCAAAATTCTTCCCCCAAGCAATCATTGTTTCTTTAACTTGTTCTTCCTCTAATTTAATTTCCAACAAATAACTATATAATTTTTTAATCACTTTTTCATCAGTACCTGTCAAAATCCTATCTAAGTCAGTCAATTTATCATAAAATCCTTCTATTTTAGAATCTTTAAGATACCTTGCATGTATTTGCACATATGAAAACCAATTCATCTTTATACCTTGTTCTTCTAAATTTTGCATCGTTTTAAGTTCACCCTTTTCATCCAATATTTCCTCATATCTAACTGTTTGTTCCTTCTTATAAGTTATAGGATACAAAAAAGCTTCAATAGTTGATAACCAAACTGGAATTTTCAAATAACATTGTTTCTTAATTTTCTCCCAATTCAACCATAATGATTCCCGTATATAATGCCTTCTGAAATAACCCTGTGATTTAGTTCCCTTATACCATAAAAAAGCATGCCAACCCAATAATAAATCATGACCTTCTAATGCCAACAATCTAGTCTTTCTTAACGTTATCCATTCTTTAACCCACATTAAGTTTGCAGCTTGATAATACAACTCCAAATTAGGAAGCCCAAATCCTCCTCTAATTCTAGCATCCTGTAAAAGTTTTAATTTTATTCTCGCTTTCTTGCCTTGCCATATATACTTCAACACAATTTTATTTAGTTCTTCAAAGTAATCCTTACTTAACCTAATTGGTATTGTTTGAAACAAATATAAAATTCTGGGTAAAATATTCATCTTGATTGTTGAAATTCTACCTATCAATGACAATTGTAGGTTTTCCCATTTTTTTCAGGTCGGATGCTATCTGCTGTTTAAGCTTAATATAATTATTCTCTTTCAATGTAGTACACCTTGACATCAAATATATCCCCAAATATTTAACTTTATTCGTAACTTGAATTTTCAATAAATCTGCCAGCTCTTCTCTTTGTCTTAATAACATGTTCTTTGTCAGAATCTTTGTTTTGTCTTTATTTATTTTTAAACCAGCCATCTCACCATACGTCTCTATCTTTTCCAATAGTTTTAAAGCTGTCTCTAAAGGATCTTCCAAAATAAAGACCAAGTCATCCGCAAAGGCTTGCAATTTGAATTCCTCTTTTTTGACTTTCATTCTTTTTATGTTTATATCCTAATATTTCTATTTAAGACTTCCAAGGTCAATACAAATAACAAAGGAGATAATGGGCATCCTTTTCTTGTACCTTTTTTAATATTAATAGAGTCTGTGAATTCTTTCCACCCACTGCTTCTTGAACTGCCTTCTGTAGGTGCTTTGGATAATAGTTTGACTCCCTCTTCTTTGTAGCAACCCAGATGATATTAGAATCCATCTCAGGAAATATTGCAAGACTGCTATCATGTTTCCCCTATTCCTTCTTTTCATTAAAGGAGATATACCCAATTCCTGAAACCATTCTTCATGTGTTTTAGCCTCCAATCCCATCAACATCTGTGTTGCTCTTCTCTGCACTCTTTCAAAAGTTTCAACATATTTTTTTTTTTTACATTGTGGTGACCAAAATTGAATGCAGTTGTTAAGGGAATCATGTCTGATTTTATGATTTTTTTTTCCTATGGTAGTTAAATAAATCACTGCAGTTGTTCCCCCCATTGACTTTACTTTTTGGAGAAAGCACAAATGGCAGTAACTGTATCCCAGGATGCTACAACTGTCTTAAATATATGCCGGTTGCCAAGGGCCAAAGTTTGATCACATGACCTTGGGGATGTTTTCATAAAATCCAAGGGATGACTATAAGTCCACCTTACTAGATGACCTACAAGGTCCCTTCCAACTCTGTTAACATATTAAATCTGTTAAACCTCTTGAGTGACATTGTAACTTCAAATGGTTGCCAAATGGAGGGTTATATAGATAGATGGATGGATGGATGGATGGATGGATGGATAGGTAGGTAGGTAGGTAGGTAGAACACTGACTTGATGTAAGTTGCCCATTACTTTTCCTCCATATTAACTGCTTATTTCTTCACAATTACTGATAAAAAGTTCCATTTTCTTAATAACATGCATATTGGATTTGCAGACTGTCTCACATTAAGCATTTTGTGTAATGTAAATGCAGTTGGAAAGCAGTTAACAGAAGAGATAACTATAAAACAGAATGGAACAAAAAAAGCATAAAGTCATTCCCAGCATCCTTCTTGCCTTTGGTCTAATGCTATTGCTTCTTACCAGGACTGTGAATACATGAAAAACCTGAACTGAGAAAGTAAAATGCTGGGGATAGGATTCCAATGCTGTTCAAATGTGAAAAAAAATGTGAATGATTTCTAAAGAAGTATAAGGCTAAATTACTCTTACTTTCTTGTGGTAGTTACAATAGGAAGATTTATCAATCTCTCCGAGCAAATTTTCTCAATTTGCTAGATTCTCTGACTACGATTCCCATGATCCCCATAACTTTGCATCACTCCCTTCTTGAAAACAACCCTCTGAGTGTAACTCTACTTGAAAACACAACTGAAACGGTTTTGACTATTTTGCATATCTATTCAAAGGCTCTCAGCATAGAATTCTATGCATTGGATAGTCTTGAGCTTACACAGCAATATCCAAAAAAAACTAACACAACTTTGGTTTGTGTGTGCAATGTTATAGTCAGTGGTGGGATTCAATTTTTTTTTTTTTACTACTGGTTCTGTAGGCGTGGCTTGATGGGCGTGGCAGGGTAAAATCTCCAGTCACAGGTGGTATTTGCTGGTTCTCCGAACTACTCAAAATTTCCACTACCAGTTCTCCAGAACTGGTCAGAACCTGCTGAATACCACCTCTGGTTGTAGTGAGTATTTTTAGAACACTAAAAATCTTCAGAGACCGTTCTCATCCTAGTCATTTATATTTCAAACTGTTACCATCAGGGAGATATCATAGGTATCTTAAAATGAAAACTAATAGACTGAGAAACAGTTACTTTTCCAAGGCAATAATTGTCTTGAATCGAACAGTGCATTTGTGATTTAGTCCTAATGGCATTTTTAAACTATTTAACTTACTAATTGTTTTAGATAGGTTTTAGACTAGGTTATTATTATTATTTTTGTTGTTGTTGTTGTTTTAATTTTTAAATACTCTGTAGTGTGATTGTGATGTGGTGTTTGGGTCTCTGTGCTGGAATAGCTTTCAAATTTCATTGTATTCATGGGATGCAATGACAACAAAGGTATTCTCTCTTGTATAAAAAAGGAAAAAACCAGAAAGTCCAGTTGCCTCTTGAAAAGGCACCTTTGGGACAATAGTGACCTGGTCGACTGAGAATCTCCATAGACAAAAAAGGGCAATGTTTGTCTCATGAAGCTACAATATTACTTTGTGTAGGCCCATTGTCCCCTTTGAGGATTCCACTATCACAATTAGTCTACAGGCAGAGTCAAGAAGGATCAAATGACAAAAGAGTGTGGAGCCAATGTAATACTAACTCCACCCCATTTGTACCCACTTTGTAATGTCACATCAAAGAAATGGAGCGTGTGTCTTTCCAAAAGACTCCAATTGTGTTGATGCTTCTGGTTTCACCACAGTAGAAAGTATGGTAGAACCTCTGGTCATGAATGCTTCTGACTACAACCAAATTGGGTTCTGACAAAAGAATTCACAAAATTTTTCAATCTGGTCATGGACAGATACTCAAGTGGCAATCAAACACAACCCCTGACCCAGAAATTCCTGAAGACGAAATGTTAGAAGATGAAAAAAAAAAAAATTGCCAAAGTTATGGACGGAATTATGATCATGACCGGAGGTTCTAGTGTATTGAGTACCCTCTCCTTCATCCCAAAAGCAAAGCCTGTTTTCCACAGCATTATATAGGAAATATATCACCTATTTTAAATCGACAGCATCATTAGTTAAGACCTTTCGAAATCAGGCAGATGTGGCTTACTTGAAAATGTCAGACATGGCAATAAAATCATTTTCATTGACAGAATACTGGCAGGGGGAGGAGAATACAGCAAACATGAATGATGAATCAGGCACTAACACTTTGATGCACTTCATCACATGCAATTAAACACAGATAATCAGATTGATTCCTCCCCCCACCCTTCCATCCACCACAAGGAGGTATTATCTGTGAATCACAGTCTATCAGTCAGGAAATATTGCTAACATCATAGTTTAATTATGTTAACTTTACTATCTAATGACATTTCCCTCTCTATAAGTAAATAAGCAACTTCGTGTTTGCAAGGGAAGTGTCTTCTAAGGATAGTTTCTAAACTCTAGTGACAAGGAAGAAATACTTTTGGTTAGAGATTAGCCCGAAGCTGTGGAAAACTTAAAAAGAAAGAATACAGGAAAATGAGGCAGAGAGAGAGAGAGAGAGAGTTACAAAAATGGGAAGGCATTCACGTTTGAAGCTAGAAAGGAGTATTAGATACCAGTTAGGGTTAAGTGAATGAAATCACAATGGATTTCAAAGAAAATAAACTTATTAGAATCAAAAGTCTATTGTGATAATTGATGAGGATGATGATATAAAACAGTTACTATATTTATTTTTACAAATTACATTCTCTTAAAAGGCCAATTCAGACATTATATCTGAATCTCTCAGGTGCAAGCAGAAAGGTCCACCATATAGGGTTCAAGCTAACTACTTTATTGTATGCTTTCTATATTACAGGAATCTCCCTAAACTGCTTGCCTTCTCTTGGGAACAGTTAAGGTTTTCATGGAACTTGAGGGTGGTCAGCCCTAGATCTATTGTGCCTGCACAACAACTCAAGGTTAATTCCTTGCTTGATTTCCCCCCCCCCCCCTTGTCTGGCTGGCAGTTTCCCAATAAAATCAGAAATGGAAACTTATAGAAGAAAAATAAGTCCATTTCCCATGACTTCTTTGTGGCGATGGATTTCCCACCCTTAGAGGGAATGGCTGTGAGAGATAAAAAGAAGTTAGATAAAGGAACCCTGAGGCTGGGCAAGAACATAATGTGAATAAGTGTCTCAGACAAGCCACTCCATATTTCACACAAAAAGATAAAGAGATGGAGGGGGGAAAGTACATTCAGACTTGCAAGACTCTGTTACTATAGTTTAACAATAAAAGTAGTACTGACCTACATAACATTGAATACTTAGTCCTATCTTGAAGTGCTGACAGCCTCAAAGATCAGTCTGAATTAATATAGTATGTTATTTAGTAATGAGATTTATAGAACTACCCATCTTCTCCAAAGGGGACTCTGGGATAAATTGGAGGTTGAATCAATCTGGGAATTTGAGACCATCAGATTTTACTCATATTGCTAATACTCTTTGAAGTGTCCCCACTCAGTACAAAGTAATTCAGGACATCAGGAGACATGGAATAACCAATACATTGCATTCCAAAATTTGCCTTGCAATTTCTTAAAAATTAGATAAGGAAATTATGACATCATCTTAAAGAGGAAGGATAGGTGATAAATTTATTTGTTGTAAAGAAGGTTGGAAGCTGACCATTTATATACTTTGTTTGTTTGTTTGAATTTACTTTTTCTTATTCCCTTGTCTTTCTTTTCCTTCTTAATCTGTGGCACACAGTCATCCAAGGATAAACCCATCCTACACACAGAGCATCACTAGTGAAATTTAAATTGCTTGTATTTATTAATTGTTATGCTCAGCAGTAATTTAATTATTGCTGTCTTGTCTTTGGTTCTCATTGAATATATCCCTGTTTTCCCCAGTTTCACCATATCCTGTTCTTTCAATAAAGCATTCAGATCTACACACACGGTCTATTTCACTGGAGGATAGGTGGGTTTAGTTACATGTTGAGCTGCATACAGACTAACAAGTAGTGAGGACAGAACAATATTTCTGGCTACAGTGGACTTACAAAAATCAAGGAATGATACCATGATACAGTGGACTTACAAAAATCAAGGAATGATTCTCTCCATTGCTTTGAAATGTCCTCCCTTTCTCGGAAATTTGAAAGCAAACCAACCAAAAAACAAAAACTTATAACTTGCAATAATAATTCCTGATTTCAACTATAGTTGCAGCTGAAACATGCTTGCAGTCATGCCCCATTTTTGCAGGAAAAGGTAACATCTCTGCTGTCTGTGTTTATATCGCCATCACTTCCAAACTATTAACAACACATAAATTATGACTGGGTGTACAATCATCAGCATTAATCATCATTAAATCCTATTAATTCAACCATTTCTAAACACATTTAAATTCTACTGAGATCCATAGAAGAAATGTTTGGAATTATGCATATCATTAAATTTCCCATTAACAAAAACAGTTTGCGAAACATCTGCAGGATCGTGCCCATTAATTTTAGTGGGAACAGAATGAAGCAGGCTCCAATTTCATTTGGTCAACGAGATCTAATTGTGTTTATCTCCGGATGACTTAGGCCCAAGTATTCTTCTCTGAATTTGCCATATGTTGATTGGGAATGAGGCATGAATCTTTATGATGGTTGATTCTGTTAACGGTTTGAAGAAGCATTTTTGAACATTAAAAAGTCTGTGAAATGACAAGATTAGGCTTTATTGCAGGGGTCCTTATGAAATGGTGCACTTTCTACAGAATAGGCTTTATTTTGTCAGAATCCCAAAGTTACAGGGATATTAAATAATAAATATAATCCTTCCAGAGACACAAAGTGTTTTTCTTTGTAATTGGTGTAATCATTTAATTATGAATGTCATGAAATTCACTAACCCAGACACAAAATTTCCTAGATAGGCTAATTTGAATTATGATAATGAAGAAAATTAATTCAGATTTATTTCCAAGCTAAAAACACATGCACATACTCCTAGTCAAATTAGTAAGCAGAATTTCTAAATATTCTTCTTTGTTATTACTTACCACTTTAAGAACATTGAATTGTTCTTGGTGTCATCTGCATTTTCTTTGTAGCAATCTCAATTCTTGCAGAAACCAATAGCTTTGATAGCAATTTTAAATCATCAATTTATTCAATGAATTTATTCCAACCAACTGACAAACCAACCACCTATTTTCAGGTGTAGTGACAAAAGTATAAAACATAATCCCAGTTGTCAATTAATACCTTTTAAAGTCTGATGACTGTTGCCTAAAAGCTCTGAAGAAGAGCATTGGGTTTTTTGGCACTCCTAAATATCAAGTTTTATAAATAGCATCAGTACCTTGGATTAGTGCAGAACCCAACTGCAGTTTCTGGGCAATCTTTACAGGCAGCTCCATATAAAGGAACATGAAGTAGTCTAGCTAAAAACTGATGTAGACACAAATAACTGTCTTCTACACCACTTCTTCCAGGTCAGTTTACATATCAACCTTGAAGCTGTCCTGACCAAAGCCATTTTCTCTGCTTCAGTGTTGGAGCTGAGGGTCAGGGAGGGGAGATTTGAGATAGAGATATTTTTGTCGCCAAAACAAATTACTTTCTCTTGAGAACCAAGTACATTCACACACCTGGTTAAAAGAAGATGGAGGGATGCCACCCAGTTGTCAGACTGCATGGTGATTGCACCATTTCACCAATTGTTTTGTGAAAATAGAAAATCTTTTAGTTTTAATAAGGTGAAAACCACAGGAGATTTCAGATGTAGGTTTTCACCAGATATGTGCCAATAGGGTATTTCCAATAAAAGTAATCTTTGAGGAATTCAATGGCCTCAGAGTCTGGCTTCCAATGGATTTATTACTTGGAATCCTGACATTACAATCAGGGAACTGATGAACCCGGCCAAAAGTTGAGATGGTCAAGATCTCCACTGCTTCTCTAGCATGAATCACAAGGCTAGAATTGCACAACTGCTCCTTCAAAATCAAAATGTCCATGTCCGGCTAGTGAGATCCAGCCTGAATCTCTCGCATCACATCCTGTTCCTACAACCTCAAAACAATGAAACAGCAACTGCATTGCATCTCCTGCTTTGTTGGTAAAAGATACAATATCATCCTAATCATCATTTTATGAACCCCTAATCCCTTGTGGGGTGGAGTCTGGGCAACTGAATGGAGCTAGCAGACTGTTTCCTGGCTGGATGCTCTTCCTGATGCCAGTGTGGAGTTTTGTTGAGCAGATATATTCTCATTGGGCCCAGAGAGAGAAATATCTGCCTCTACCTAGGTTCGAACTTACAGCCTCCTGATTGTGAGATGAAAGCTTCATCTCTAGGCCACGCACCACTCCATAAAAGATACAGTATATAACTAAATATTCTCACAATATCGATGATAACTCAGCCCGAGTCAATACGATACCTCTCCTTTTCTCCTGTTAAAAATAGGAGAAAAGGGCTGAGTCATGGTTATCCCATACTGAATTAACACAGGGCTTAATTTTAACTGAACCACCAGATACTTCTTCTATCCAGGGCCCATTGCTGGTCATCCACAAGAGCAACCAATGCAAATGTTGGTCCAAATGTTGGCTCACATGTACATTTACTCTATCTGTGTCCATCCATTATAGATGAGCCTTCCATTCTTTCCCAGCCAGGACTCAATGATACATACCATTCCCTGTCTTCTATACCAAAAGGAGATGCTTCATTTTCATTATCAAATTCGTCATCTTGGACATGAGCTCCTATGCTGATGGAACCTCAAGCCACATTTTCCAGTTCCATGGAAACATCAACAGATAGATCTGCCGAATCTTCTCGTCTCCAAGCAAGGAAGAAATATCTTGGTTTCTTGTGTTTATAGAATAGATTTGGGCTTGTAAATTACAGAAGGACTTTCTGGGCGTCTTTTTGAATGTCACATCAAATATGTTGGAGAGGTACAGTGGCCTAAAGGTGGAGCTCTTGCCTCCTAATCAGGACACTGTGAGTTCGATCCTAGGTATAGGCAATTATTTCTCTCTCTGGACACAATGAGAATATATCTGTTGCAAAAAAAAACCTCTGCATTGGTGACAGGAAGGGCATCTGACCAATAAACACTCAGTTCCATTCAGTTGCCCATACTCCACCCTGCAAGGGATTATGGAATCATTAAAAGAAGGTGATGGTGATCAAATATGTTTTTAAATATGCTCCTTGTCTTCTTTAAAATCCCAGATCCACATCTGAAAAAGCTCAATAGGTGGGACCAAATTAATACTTGAATGAAGATCGTGGAAATAGCAGGATTCTAGAGCATACCAAAACAAACTGACAAACAAAAAACAAACTGACAAACCAACCACAAATCAGAAGACAATAGCAAACCAATTTCTTCCAAGAAAGCCACGTGAACATACCAAGAGGGTCACCAGAAGCCTAGTTTGAAGGAGACATTACATTTAACACAAAGTTCACAGACAAAGTTCAAGTTTATCCCCAAAAAATCAAATAAGGTCTTAGCAAACATTATGTTTCTGAATGAAAGCACATCAAAAGTAAAGAAATCTTTTTTAAAAAATGCACAGTCATATTTTCAGTGACAAAACATTTCGCCTTTCAGAAATTCCATGGTGATGGACATGTAACAAAAGGTGTCTGTGAATAGCAGTGTTCTTTTTATGTACTTCACTGATGGAAAGTATACATTTAAAGCTCCAGCTATGAACAGTGAATTGTCCCAGAATGAAAGGATGGAAGTTTTTAAAGAACACAAAGATTCCATTTTTGCAACTCCTTTCCTTTCACAGAGACTCCAGTGTACATGTGAGATAAAAAAAAAAAAAAATACAAATGACTTTTTTCCTATGATGTGCTTGAGTTTTCAGTGGATATATGTACATTAGAGCTTAGAAACACTCATTAGTTTCATCCTGCCTGTATTGAAAATGGAACATTCCCTTTGGCTGGAATGTGAGGTTTTTCTGGTCTCTTTTGAAAAGTTTCCAAAAAGATCCACCCAGTAAAATGGTAAAAAACAAACAAACAAACAAACCCCACAATAATTTGCAAAAGTTTTATGGAAATAAGCAATGCCCTGAATGAAATGATAGAGGCTATGTTAAACTGTTCTGCATTTTAGTTTTTAAGTACATTTTTTTTTTCATTTCTAGGCTTCTTAAAGAATTACAATGCTTCCAAAAATATGCTTATCAAATATCTAGCACTGAGTCACTGTGAAAATATTTTATACCATTTTTGAAGACAGATAGGAATGGCCCAATTATTTTGCTATCTTCACTGGCATATGGCTAGTGACATAATTCTGAACATGAGAGTAAAAAAGAAAAATTGACAGCAACGTTATACATATGCCCGTATTATTTTCATGATGACTTCAAGTTAATTAGCTTAGTTAATAATGACCACCAAGGACTTGGGTGATTTCAAATAGCTTCTTTGGAGATATCTTTCAAACTTTCTAGAATGAAACAAATAGAAAGAGCAATAGCATTTAAATTTATATAGTGCTTTGCAGTGCTTTATAGCCCTCTCTAAGCAGTTTACAGAGTCAGCATATAGCCCCCAACAATCTGGATCCTCATTTTATTGACCTCTGAAGGATAGAAGGCTGAGTCAATCTTGAGCCGGTGAGAATCAAACTGTCGAACTGTATTCTAACCACTGCGCCACCACGGCTCTTATGTTGTAAAACAAGGAAATGTCAACTTTCCTCTCCCTTTCCTTCCCTTCCCTTCCCCTTCCCCTTCTTTTTTTTTTTTCTTTTCCTGTCTTATCCTTCCTTTCCACCTGCCTGCCTTCTCCTTTATTTTTACCATATAAGATAGAAAGTTTGTCCATTCTTGTGGACAACACATTTTTATGTATTTATTTATTTGATTTGTCAATCGCTTACAAGATAATAGGTATAAGTATAAACATGAGTAAGAATAACAGGAAATAGGTATGAATAAAAGGGGACCATAGGACAGGGACGGTAGGCACGATGGTGCACTTATGAACGCCCCTTACAGACCTTTTAGGAATGGGGTGAGATCAATAGTGGATAGTTTGAGATTAAAGGAGCGTGGGGTTTGAGGATGTAACAATAGAGTCAGGTAGTGTATTCCAGGCATTGGCCACTCTATTGCTGAAGTCGTACTTTCTGCAATCACGTTTGGAGCAGTTTACATTGAGTTTGTATCTGTTGTGTGCTCTTGTATTGTTGCAGTTGAATCTGAAGTAGATATTGACTGGTAGGACATTGTAGCAGATAATTTTGCATACTACACTTAAGTCCAACCATAGGTGGTGTAGTTCAAGGTTGTCCAATCCCAAAATCTCAAGCCTGGTGGTATGGGGTATTCTGTTGTGAGCAGAGGAGTGTAGTACTCTTCTCGTGAAATACTTCTGGACTCGATCAATTGTATTAATGTCTGATGTACAGTGCAGATTCCAGACAGATGAGCAGTATTTGAGAATTGGTCTAGCAAAGGTTTTGTATGCCCTAGTTAGCAATTCAATATTTTATATACATATCACTGGCATATCAGCATTAGGATATCAGGTTCTCTGCTAGAGGCATTCAGCAGCATAATATGTGAATGTCAACAGGGAAGGGAAGGGAAAATTAGTTTTGAACATTTGTACCATTCATCTAATAATAACACAGATATAAGGTTAGGATTTTCTAGACAGTACCCCTATATCTAAGGACACAAAGAAGTGGGAGGGGCCAATTTATTCTCCAAAGCTTCTGAAGGCAGGACAAGAAGCAATGGATCGAAACTCATCAAGAAGAGAACCAATCCAGAACTAAGGAAATTTTTAGAAAGAATAGAATGGCTTGCTTTCAGAAGTCGTAGGTTCTCCATCCCTGGAGATTTTCAAGAAGAGATTGAAGAACCATTTGTCTGAAATTGTATAGGATTTTCTGCTTGACTAGAAGACCTCCAAGGTCCCTTCCAGCTCTGTTATTCTGTGAAAATTCCAGCTGGAATCTAAAAGGCGGTTTGGCTTGGGAGTCCATTGTTTGGAAAACCCTGCTTTACAGAAAATCTAATTGAAAAAGCATAGAAACGTAAGTTAAGAAAGGTTTGCCTCTGTGTCAGAAAAATGAGGAGCACCAGATGGTAAGGGCAGAAATACCTTGCAGTGATTTAATAAATGGAATTCCCAACACTTCTCAGCATGACAAACATATACTCCCAACATAGGGAGACCACAGCAGAGAAAATGCAGCCAAACAGCTCGCAGATGTTGCCTCAAAATAACAG
This sequence comes from Hydrophis major, assembly GCA_033807585.1. Lineage (NCBI taxonomy): Eukaryota > Metazoa > Chordata > Lepidosauria > Squamata > Elapidae > Hydrophis > Hydrophis major. The sequence goes on along the minus strand of CM066332.1, from coordinate 10,775,990 downwards.
CTCAAAGCCGAAGCATAGACAATATTCCCAGGAAGACACATACTCTAGATTGGCTTTTTTTCCCCTCCTGTATTCTCCTCCATTTTTTTCTGTTGGTAGGGTGACGTTCCCAGTCTTTATTTATTTTTTTCAGGATAAATCTGGAGTTTCAGAAAAAGTTATATATTACATTGGTTATATATTACATTGATTATATTAATTTTATTAGCTATATTATATTATAATATATTTATTGTATTGTATTGTATTGTATCATATTGTATTGATTACATTACATTACACTATATTATGTTATATTACCAGTATATTATTCTATTCTATTCTATTCTATTCTATTCTATTCTATTCTATTCTACTCTACTCTACTCTACTCTACTCTACTCTACTCTACTCTACTCTACTCTACTCTACTCTACTCTGTTTGATTCAATTTGATTCCACAAACACTTCTTATAATTTAACATGGAGGGTTTCTAACTTATGAATTACATGCAATGTGATGGAACTGGATTTCTTGTGATAAAATGGCAAGTCCTTCTGTTCCGTTTTAGGTGCCATCATCAATCTCTTGTTAATATGGTTGTAGAATTATTTTAGAAGAAGGTGGTTTTGGGTCTCATGGGAATGCATTCAAAGTATATCTCCTCAAATCATTACAGGTGCTTTGTCATTTATCCAGGGATTCCTGGCTGTTTGCAATTCATAGTCCCTTTGCTTCAAGTACGTTGATGTATCATAATTTAATCCAGAAGCAAATTAAAAAACAAATAAACAAACAAACAAAAACTCAGTTGGGGATATGGTATAGGGTTTCTGCCTGAGGAGGAGGTTGGACTAGAAGACCTCCAAGGTCCCTCCCATCTCTGTCTATTCTGTTCCGTTCCATTCCGTTCCGTTCCGTTCTATTCTATTCTACTCTGTTCCATTCCGTTCCATTCCATTCCATACCATCCCGTTCCATTTCATTCCATTCTGTTCTGTTCCATCCAGTCCATTCCATTCTGTTCTAATATTAATCAGCTTGTTATGCATGTCTCTGAAGCTACAAGAAAAGAATTAATTTGCACAAACTGATTATAAAGTAGCCAAATGGTTAAAAAGCCAGTAGTGAATCTCTCTATGACACACACTTTTTTTTCAAAGCAATCATATATTTTATGAGATTGTATTTTATTTAATCACTGTTTATTTTGCATTCCAGGCTCAATAAAAGCAGAGTACATGCATTTGTGTAAATAATTAAGAGTTTGTAGTTATACATCTTATTACTTGGGGTTCTTTATACAGATCTGTTCGCATAATCATTCACTTTGGGCATCTTAATAGGAAGGACTTTGCTTCCTAAAGAGTCAAATACACTTGGAGGGGGAGGAGAGAAAATGGGGAGACAGAAATAAGCCATTCCTGAAACAATGGTATAATTGTTTACTTGGTTAAAGACAAACTCTGACCTTCTCAATCCCAAACCATCTGATTTCAGAAGCTACAGAGAAAATATCATAAAGGTTTGAATCTATCGTGTCCTCAGGAAGGCAGCTCACGGTCTAGAATAATGATAATAATTCATCAAGTTAAATTTCTTGGTTGCAACACATTCAGAACACAAAATCAGACTCATTGAATTATCACTATCTTCAAGAGTAAGAAGGAGAAGAGTAAACAAGAAGAGATCAGGTGTCAGTTTGTGAATCCAGATTTTACTTAGCGGCTTCCAAGCTGCCACATTGTAGTGCCTGGAAATTTGGGAGGGGGGATTTCATAGAGAGGTGGAAGATTAGATATAACAACATTCTTCTCATAAAGTCAAGGACAAGTCACCCTGCACCTGAAAAGGCATGTCTGGAGGAACGTCTCCAATTGGGACGAGGGTTGATTGGGCCATGTTATGGATTGGTGGGTACAGGGGATGGGTTTTGAATTTCAGTTGGGAAGGGAAAACCCAGAACTCTCAGATTCAGGTTTTCCCAGATGTGCCAGTATGACTTCCTTAATAAATTCTTACTTGGATAAACTTGTTACTGAGTGCTGAATGAAATGGGGAGTTTCTTTGGAATGCTGATATCAGGCATACTTCAATGCTGGGCATTTATCTGAAGCAAGGATTCAGTTTAGCTCACTTAAGTCAGAATTGGCTTCTCTTGTTCCAGCAGTTTTCATTCTGCCATTTTCTAAGGACCATAACATTTCCACTTCCACCTTGAAAGTTAGGTGGCATGGCATAATTGTGAGGACCAGGCCAAAGACAATGTCAGGCCTTTGAGGTATATATAGACTGAAGCTATGAATGCTTATCCTGCTTTTATTATAAACTACACTAACAGAATCTTGCAAGTCTAAATGTATCTCCCTCTCCTTGCCTCTATCTTCAAGAGAGCTACAGATGGTCAACTCTGAGATGGCTTTATTAAATGCCATTTCTGTCTCAGACTCAGTTTTTTTGTCTGATCATTGTCAGGGTAACAGTTATTTCTCCTCTTCTCAAGTTTACTCTTATTTCCCCCTCACAGCCTGTTTCTTTGGGTACTTCTCTTTGTCTGAGGAACACTTTTGAGACAGGACCATGCAGAACCTTAGGCAATAGGACATGATTTGAATTTACCATAATGGGTTTTGTTGAGATGCTGCCTTTCCAACCAAAAGGTTATTAAGTTAGCTCTACTCAAACACAAAATATTTTTATTGGTTATCTTATTATGACCCATCGCAACAGAACTTCTCAATGACCCATATTCCCAGTTTCACAGGACATGGTTTCCAAATAAAGCTGTTATTATTTGATGCAAATCATGAGAAGTCTGGGAGAAAAAAGTTCTCAGTCAAGATCCTTTAAAAAAAAAAAGAAGAAGAAATCACAGTAAGTCCAGGAGATTAGAAGAGATGAGATAGAAGCAGAAACACAAGGAAAACAATGCAGTTCCAATGCTTATTATTCTTTCTGTTTCCTGGTGAAAAAAAAGCCCAGACTTTATCTGATTGGTCACGCTTACTAGATTGAAATTTATAGTATGAAAAAGGTACCCTAATTCCAGTACTTGATGAGAAGCTCTAGGACTATCATAAGATTCTGTCCCAAACTTTTGTTCATGAATAATCATCCAATGGAGTCCCAATATCGATTTCAGGCTGTTCCATGCAGTACACAAATTGTCATCTCTATAATAAAGACAGTCTAGTAGAAACAGTCAGCAATGATTCATGGCCTACCAGGAATCCCAAATATAAGGCTAAATGAATCCATCAATTTCACTTCTTCATTTTTTTCAATTTATAACTTTGCTTTGATCCATCTGTGTATCAGTTTATGATTTTCCTTCTCCCACAAGAAGCTGCATCTGTATTTCTTGCAATGTAATACACCTTTGACATACATTTTCCTTAATACTTAGGAATATTTTTTCAGTTGTCAACTCATTACAAAATTTGAGGAAGTTTTACATGCAGGTGTTTTCTGGTTTATATACTAATTGTTCCGGGGGCATAGTAGACGAGTAGCTTTCTAAATACAATTGAAAATAATTTCTATTGCAAATGAATTTCTATTCCATCCTTATATTATTTTCAGTGGGAGATGGACAGTCTTCTGAGGAGCAATTAAGAAATAGGAGATTTAAATAAAAATTGCTTTCATCTGCCCAATAGGCTAAATTTTCTTTCCCCCCCCCCAATCCTTACAAAGCCAAAGATGTTCAATTTATATTTAGTTGTTTTGATGCATATGCATACCTATCAGGTAGATTCCTTTTTGGAGTAAACAAAATTATGTCAAGCACAAAGAAGTTGAAAGAAATAGCAAGCCAAGAAATTAAAGTAGGAAACAAGAAAAACAAAAGTAAACATAAGTAAAAATTGTTCTTCTCCCCACACCATTCACTATACTTCTTCAATATTTTCTAATCTTATCAACCAATCTGACTTCCAGCATGTCTGTGCTGTTCATACTTTGCCTTTGGTTCCTTAAACTTCTCACCCCTCCTTTTCTAAGAGTCCTACTAATTCCATACAATTACATATTTCTTATTTTCCCCTTTCTGTTTCATCCTTTCCCTTCCAATATTCATGTTTGATTCAGTCCTTGTTCATCCTGTCCCTCTAATAAATTACTTCAGTGTATTTTGTTAAACTAATCATACACTTCATATTTATTCATTTCATTAATTTTCCCTTCCTTCCTCCCTCCCTCTTCCCCTCCCTCCCTCCCTCCCTTTCTTCCTGACCCCCTTTTTCCTCTTTACTAACACATATACCTTAAATAGCTCATTTGTACTGTGCCTACGTTTATATTTCTCTTGAAATATTTATTTCTCCCTTCGGTATTCTGAAATAGGCAGAAGCATGCTCTTATACACATTTATTGTTTGTTCTTCCAGCAGACATTCATTTTCCACAAAAGAACACATCTATGACCTTTTTACCACAACTTGTATTTCTTAAAATTTATCCATCCATTTTAATCAATATTTTGCTGACATGTGCAAATTAATATATTTATTTTGGGGTTGTGGCTTTTTCTCTTTTTATGGGTGAGGTTACTTATATATAACTTGAACTTCATTTTCCCTTTGCATCCAGTTAGCTTGGCAATATTTTTCAAAACCATATTTTTGTTGCATCAGAAGTCTATGTGAGGTGGACTGCAGTTCCTTTGGCTTTTTAGCCAGCAACACCTCATGCATGCTATAAGATATGCACATTCATATTCTGAACCAAAACATTTCAAAAACCACTACAAGAATTTCTTTTACCTGTATTCATACATATTTTAACCTGCCACAGGGAAATCTTACATTACTGCCATACATCAAAAATATCTCAGAAACTACCAACAGACTATTACAACCACATGGCATCAGTGTAGCACACAAACCAACTAAAGCCCTCCAAGACATCCTAAGTAAACCAAAAGACCCAAGCAGCCCCAGAAGAAAAGACAGGAGTTGTCTATAATATACAGTGTAAGGACTGTGAGATGTTGTATAAGATAAAGAGACCAAAGACTAGTAGAGCACATCCATGAACAACAACTAGCAGTTAGAAAACATGATGAAAACTCTTTAATTTCACAATGCATTGACAAACTTAACCCTAGTTTCAACTAAGAAACTGTGACCAACCTAGATCAAACAAAGTCCCAAAGCATCAGAAAATTCTTGAAAGACTGATGATGACAGATCTGCCACCAACAGGCACATAGACATAAACAACATCTGCATACCATTTAAAAAGACAATCAAATGCCCCAAAGGCAACAAAAAGATCTAAAACTTCTCACCAGCAATCAACACCCAGGTGAGCAGTGATTAACACCAAGATAAACATTAGACTAACAACTAAGAAGCAAACAATAACCCAGTCAAGAAACTGCTAAACAAGCTAACAGAAAACAGACCAATGAAAGAATTACCAAGGCTGATGTCACTAACACTGATAGAATACGACTATAAACTGAGAGCAAATGCCATTCCTTAGTAGCACTGATGATGTTACCTAGTTTGGTAATCAAACTCCACAATTTAACCCTGAGCAACTTGTTTTTTTTTTTTCCAATTAGAATCTGGGTCTGCTATAACTAATGTATCATATTGGCTCTCATTCTCTTATTTTTCAGCAATTGTTTTTCCTTTATCCACTGCCTCTTTCAATCTTCATTCCAGCAAATATCCTTTTTCACACTTCCCATCAATTCAACTTCTCACACTTCAGTGACACTTGATAACATAATTCTTTTCATTGTGATCCAAGCAGCTTCAATATCCTTTTACAACCACTTTTCAGTCATTATTTGGGGAGAGTAATCAAACCATTAGTACCTATTTTCTGTTTTTGTACATGACTCTTTTTTTTTTCTTCCTTTAAAAGAAAAGCTATAATTCTCGGGAACGAAATTGGTCTATAATTTTTAATAAGTCTATGGTCTAGGTCCTCTTTCGGGATCAGCGAAATTAAGGCTCCCCTCCACAAGTACGGCATCTTGGCTGCTAGGAGTACCTCATTGAATACTTCCAGCATCAGTGGTCCAATTTGTTCTATGATTGTTTTGGAAAGTTCTACGGGTATCCCATCCGGTCCTGGCGCTTTATTGTTACTTTGCTTCTCTATTGCTGACTTCAGTTCGGACCATGTTATATTTTTGTTTAATAATTCTATCTCTTCCTCTCCAATTGGTTTATCATTCACTTCCTCTAGGTATTTCATTATTTTGTCCTCACAGATTTCTTCCTTTTGTATAATTTCCCAAAGTATTTAAAAGTGATCTCTTTTTTCTTCTCTATCTCCTCTTGCAAATTGCCCCTCTCATCCATTAATTGGTGTATCAATCTTTTTTTCTTTCGCTTTCTTAAGTTTGTGGGCTAGCCATCTCCCTGGCTTGTTTGCATGCTCAAAATAAATTTGTTTAGTCATTTTCAGACTAATCTCCAATTTTTCTTATTCCAGTAAATTTAGTTTGTGTTTAGTTGTTATTAACTGGTTCTGTATTCTTTGATTTTTGGGGTTCTTTTGTAGTTGGGTTTCTAAATCCTTAATTTCTTGTTGTAGGTTACTTTGTTGGGCATACTTTCTTTTATTTCTCATAGCATTGTAAGAGATTGTTGTTCCTCTTATAAATGCCTTCATTATGTCCCATGTATTTTGTTTCGAAGTTAGTTCATTTTTATTTTCCTTTAGGAAGAAGTTCAGTTCTTCTTTCACTTTATTAGTATATTCTTCTTCTTTTATTAAGTGAGTGTTAACAGGCCATCTTTTCTTTGGTTTTCTTCTACCTCTCCAGGTTATTTGAATTGGGTTGTGGTCAGCCCAGTCGTTTGGTAAGATTTCGCTATCTTTAATTTCATTAATTAATTCACCATTTATCCAATTCATATCTATTCTTGTCCAAATTTTGTGTGGGTTAGAGTAATAAGTAAACTGTTCTTTTTTTGGGTTCAGTTTTCTCCAGATATCTACCAGATTCAGTTCATTCATCAAATCCTTACATGGCTTCAAAAATTCTCTTTTTCCTTTTTTATTCTTACTCATGTTACTATGATCCTTCCGGTAGTCAGCAATAGAGTTAAAATCGCCAATCAGACAAATATTGCCTTTTTCGAAATCTATTATTTTTTGGTGGAGATGTTTGAAAAATTTACCTTGATCATCATTTGGGACATAGATTACTACCAGTAAAAATGTTATGTCCTTAATCGAAGTTTGTACCACCAGAGTTCTTCCTGCAGGGTCCGCTTACAAACTATTCTCTTCTATATTAGCCAATAGACTAAAACAGGTTTTAAACACATATATCCATGAAGATCAAAATGGATTTCTTCCATTTCAGCAAATTAAGAATAATTTAAGAACAATGATAGACATTTCAGATTTCTATGAAGCCCATCCAAAAACAATTTGCATTTATGTTTTTGGATGCTGAAAAAGCATTTGACAATTTAAATTGGCATTTTTAAAATTCAAAAAATATATAATATGAACCTCGGCACTAGATTCGAAAACGTCGTTACTACAATTTACCATACCCAACAGGCAAATATTCTAATAAATGGGGAACAAACTGGCCTGATAAAAATAGAAAAAGGGGTAAGACAGGGTTGCCCTCTCTCTCCTCTGTTTTTCATATTCACCCTAGAATCTCTTTTGACATATATTAGGCAAAATTCGAGAATTAGAGGACTGAGGATTAAATCAGAAGAGTATAAAGTACAAGCCTTCACTGATGATTTGGGTTTTTTTTTGGAGGAGCCCATAGAAAAAGGACATAACTTATTAGAAGAACTAGAACGATTTGGAGAAGTCGCAGGATTTAAAATTAATAGGGGAAAAATGAAATTAATGTCTACAAATTTAACAGGAGACCAGAATAAAGAATTACAGACAATAATGGGAATACAGGTGACAAAAAAAATTAAATACTTAGGAACTTGGCTAACTCCACAAATCAAATCATTAAAAGAAAACAATTATGACAAACTTCTCCAATAATCCAAGAAAGATTTAGATTTCTGGAGTAAATTACAACTTTCCTTATTGGGCAGGATTGCTCTGATTAAGATGAATATTCTGCCAAAATTTCTATATTTATTCCAGACAATTCCAATCAAATTAAATACTTTTTTTTTAATGGAATTAAACAAGATAATGCTGAAATTTATTTGGCAGGGGGGAAAAGCTAGGATTAATGTAAAAGCACTACAAGATTTGAAAAGCAGAGGAGGGTTAGCCCTGCCAAACTGGGAAATATATTATAAGGCAGCCACCCTACTATGGATAAAGGATTGGGTGAATTTAACCAACAAAAGAACACTAATATTAGAAGGCCATGATATGCAGAAAGGATGGCATGCCTTTCTGTGGGAAACTGGGCCCAGGCAATCATATTTCCATAGGCATCTTATCAGGGACTCTCTATTAACCAATTGGAAAAAAGTACGTAAAAAACTCTATCTAAAAATACCGATTTGGCTATCTCCAGTGGAAGCGATAGTACACCCTAATAATTTGGATATAACTAAAATGATTAAGTATGAAAATTTATTTGACCCACAAGGAAATCTGAAAACACGGCAAGAATTACAAGAGCGAGGATTCATAATTGATCAATGGGTGTACCTTCAAATTCATAGTAGATACAAACAAGATATTAAGGAATTTGGAATCTACAACAAATTACAGACTTTAGACAAAATTCTATTAGGACCAAGCAAAAAAAATATATTTAAATTTTACAAACATTTATTAGAAACTGAACTAGAACAAGAAATTGTCAAAGGAAATATGATTGCGTGGAGCAGAAACATGGGATGGAGCATTACCCTAGCAGAATGGGAAAGGATCTGGAACAGGAACATTAAGATCACGAAATTAGCATCTTATAAAGAAAACGCATACAAAATGTTTTATAGATGGCACCTGCCCGCTTCGAGATTGGCAAAGATGCACCCTAACACGAGCCCCAATTGTTGGAAATGTCAAAGCATGGAAGGTACCTTCTTCCATATGTGGTGGTCATGCAAGGAAACCCAGAAGTACTGGCAAAAAATTAGGCGCTGGCTAGAGGAAATAACCAAGGAACAAACTGAGTACAAACCAGAGTCCTTTCTTCTAGGAATTTTCGATAAACAAATACCCAAAAAATCAAAGTATATTATAATTCATATCTTAACCACAGCCAAATTGGCATTCGCCCAGTGCTGGAAATTACCTTCCATCCCCACTGAACATATGGTTATTCAGAAAATTTTACAATGCGCCGAAATGGACAGACTAACCCAAGCACTAAAAAATAAAGAATCCTCAACCCATTACAACAATTGGAATCCTTGGTATAATTGGCTAAATCAAAGATAGATCACCTCTAGGAAAATTAAGGCCGAGGGCCTCCGAAGCAGAGATAAAGAAAAGCATCACCGACGATATTTTTGAAGAAGAAAGGATCTTACAGACAGTCACAAAAATATGGTTTTATTTTAACTGTTTTCCCTACTCTACCCTCCCCCTCCCTTACTCTTCCCTTTTTCCTTTCTTAAGGCTTCCTCTCTTTCCCTCTTGGCCTATATGCTAAGGCCTGTTTGTCTTTTTGTTGTAAATAACTTGTAGTTGTGTTGTTCTTTTAAAGGTAAAACTAATAAAGTCTTTTTCTAAAAAAAAAAAAAGAAGAAGAAGAAAAGATATAATTCTCAATTACTTCACTTCTTACTTTTTCCTTCCCATGTCCAGTTTTCCCTAAGACAATCCCCCAATAATGATGCTTACCAGGTTAAAACTTCCCACAAGCTTCTACCTTCCCTAATTATCTCAGGTTTTTATTGTAGGGAATCCAGTTAATATTAGTTTTTATATCTGTATTCATCCTGTTCTTTTGAACAAAGGAATAAATATTTGTCTTTCCTTTTAAATTGTTATGTTTTTGTTTCCTTTTAAAAACAAATCATTTTCTTAGTCAGTCACTTTCACATTTGGTTTTGCAAATTCACTTTTTTTTCTTTAGTTTCTTGTATCCTTCCTCTGTTCAACAAAAGAGCCCACCACCCCAATAAAATTTATTTTGAATGCTGCATATCTTATTCTGTTATCACTATTCCCTAGAGTAGAACTGTTTCACTTCCAACTGAGTTCTCAGAATATAATGATTGTTTTTAATAAGATAGAGAAGGGATAAGCTGCTTTAGCATCTGATGTATACCCAGGTCACATTCTGCATTCCATGATAATTATAAGAACAATAAAGGTTAAAAAATAACCTGATCAAAAAGTTAATTGTATATATAAAATATACATAAAAATATATAAAAGAAATATTGTTCCAATATACATCAAAGCAGATTGCTTCTATTGCATCAAAAATAGGTCAGTTCCATAACATGGAATTAAAAGAGGAGGAGGATAAGAAATAAGTTGTTTCCAATTCTCCTATATCTCAGGTAAGAACTTGATGACTGAGCAATTAGATTTCACTGAAAGAGTCAAAAAAATGAGGAGCATCAATCTCAGATATCCAAGCATCATGCATTCTTTTCTTTTTTAGTGACAAAGATCTATATTATTCTCCTTTGCAATAACTTCAGTTTTGTAAGAAGAATCCAAGTATACCAACAGAAATGAAGGCAGGAGTTTTCCTTGTTTATTCCCAACATTTGTTCCATAAAGATTTACTGCCTTTAAACATGAACTTCCATTGAGCTGTGATGAGTAATGTTATAGCACAATTTCTTAGCATAAATCTGGATGAATGTCTTGGAAATTCAAAAACAGAAATACTCAAATCCAGAAATAGCAAAAATAATCTAATTTGTTCCTTTAAGAATTTGGACAAGAAGGTTATCATCAGGATGTGAAAATATGGACTTTCAATATTTGTTGAAAGCAAAGTTCTGGAGTTATTGCAATGTTTAGAAATGAAGACAAATATGGGTGTCCAGCTTTTCCACCCAGAAATTCTTGCACTGCTTCACGCCAACATTCTAAGCTTCATGCCAGGCACCCTAATGAGAATGCACACTGTGACAATCTGCTAGGTAAGCTATTATACGCAGAGCAATTTCATTATTTTTAATGTATGTGCACAGTCTATGAATATAGAAGGATTCCTTTTACTCCCAACTCATCAAAATCCTATTAAAAATTACATTTAAAAAAAAAAAGGAAGAAAGAGAAACTCTGAAGGGCAGCAATTTATCTTGTAGTTAGAATACTGGATCCAGTTTTGGTCACCATATTTTTTTTTTAAAAAAAGATGGTGAAACTCTGGAAAGAATGCAGAAAAGAGCCACAAAAATTATTAGTGGGGGTGCTAAACATATGAGGAACTGTTGTAGGAATTGGGTTTGTCTAGTCCAGTGAAAAGAAGGACAAGGGATTAATATGACAGCAGTGTTCCAATATTTGAGAAGCTGCCACAAAGAAGAGGAAATTGACCTATTTTCCAAAGCACCAGAAGGCAAGACAAGGAACTGTTGGAAGAAAAATTCAGTCCAGTTCCAAGCCAGGAGAAAAATGCTGGAAATAAAATGGAGGCTGGCTACAAGGAAAGAAGGTCTCTGTTCATTCTGTTTCCAGAAACTTCAGTGACAGCAGGTTGTTTCTGGGATAGCTGACCAAATGGCTAAGTGAGTGGATGGATTTTTATAGGGTTCTGGGGTTTGGTGATTGAGATGTTCCAGTGGGTTGTGCATAAAGTGAGCCTTATGTCTTTTGCTATTCTAATAGTGGTGGGTTAATCCTATTATGTCCTAAAGGTCATGTCCTGTCCTTAGAAATTGGGTGCGGGAATGTAAATTCTTAATTCCATCAGCTTCAGCTGTCTGTAGGAGCTTGTGGCTGAAGATATTTTGTTTACGAATAGATTGACCCAGTCTTTTTGAATGGATACAAAATCTCCATTCCAGAAGGCTAATCTCTTCTGCTTCAGGCTGTTTTCCTTTGTCAGAAAGACTGGGGGCTGCTTTCTGTCTTTGTTAAGATTTTTCTCCATTTCTCCTTTGGAAAAATAAAATATTCTGCCTCTTTTAATATCCCCCCAAAATATTTCATTCTTTAGTGGGAACTTCCTACAGAAATAATCCAGAAGAGAAGTAAGCAAATAGAAATTTTCTAACAGTGAAAACAATCAACCACATGTAGAGAAGATAGATAGCATCTATTTCTTTAAAAAAAAAAAAAAAAACTTTGTTTACAAAAGAAAAAAAACAGCAAGGACTAATAATTAGAATGAAGAAAGAAAGAAAGAAAGAAAGAAAGAAAGAAAGAAAGAAAGAAAGAAAGAAAGAAAGAAAGAAAGAAAGAAAGAAAGAAAGAAAGACAGTGGGAGGGAAAGAGAAAAGAAGGGAAGGAAAGAGGGAGGGAGGGAGGAAAGAAAGAAAGAAATAACAAATCAAATAACAAAAATATAAAGAAGTGATTATCTATTTTCTTTTATAGTAATAAGTTTAAGTATAAATATAAGTATAACCTTGATAGTTATAGAATTGTTTACATTATTTGTGTGATCTATTATTTGAATCCTCAAAACCAAATATCATAACTTCAATTTTTTTTCTGTTTTTCAAATAAAAGTCAACTGGTTAAAGAAGTCATGTCTTTTTGAGAGATGATGTGGTTGTCTTTTGCCATTGCAGTGAGAGCCTAGGAAAAGATGTGTTGGGCTGAAATAATTGCAAACAATGATCATCTATCTACATTCATGTGTTTCAAAATATGCTAAGCCAATTAATTTAAACCCTTATCAATACATTTAAATCAAGTTTCACAAAACTCCTGGCACCTGTGGCTCTGGTATGTGATGCATATGATCTTCTTAGGATCACTACTCCTGAAAATTTCCAATATCTAAGAAATGATTGTAATAATTAGTGAAAATCTGGAATTCCAGAATTAGTCTAACATGCTTAATTAAGTATTAATTAATTACATATACTGGAATTAAAGAGAAACTTCCTAACAGTGAGAACAATTAACCAGTGGAGCAGATTGCCTTCAGAAGTTGTGGGTGCTTCATCACCGGAGGTTTTTAAGAAGAGACTGGATAGCCACTTGTCTGAAATGGTCTAGGGTCTCCTGCTTGAGCAGGGGGTTGGACTAGAAGACCTCCAAGGTCCCTTCCAGCTCTATTCTGATTGATTAATTAAAATTGGAATGAATATTGTAAATGTGGAAATTCAAAGAGTAAAGTTTTCGTTCTTGGCTAGGTCTAGACACAAGTTTATCTGTTTTTATTTTAAGAATAGCTGAAACATCTTTCTGGAATGAATTAACCAGTCCAAGAAGAAAAGAAAAGAAATATTGATTTCCAAATTTTCTTTCTGAAGTCGTGAAGTGAAAAACATAAAAGCAAAATACTTTTTTTTTTTTATGTTCAAAGCATCCGTTTGCAAATTACTGCAGAGTTGAGGTTGCCATTAATCAATGTAACTAGATCAGTTGTCATGTTTTATTACTGAAACCATCTGTGATAAGTGTCACTCCATTCAACTGCAACATCAAAGTTTTATCTGGTGCCTTTAGAAGGATGCTGTACCTTTAAGTGATGAGAAACAAGCCATCCAAAATCTGCCAACCCAATGCAGAGATTTGCATTCTGTGCCAACTAGGAATTATCACCAAATACACCGTTAAAATAGTTGCTTTATTTCTCATTCTTCACTAATAACTATGAACTCATAGAAGGATCAGAAGATTGAGACGTTAATTCCAAGCATGATCGGGTCACACCACACTGGAATTTAATTTCAAGAAATATTATGCATGGATTAACATCCTATTAAAATTCCAGTTGCCCAATTTATGGCTTCTATATAACTTGCAAGAGCTTATGTAGCTTCACTGGCATTGCGTGTGCTACATGATGAGATACAGATATTTGAAACATTTCAAAATCATTCAGATCATTAAAAGTTTGTGATAGAGAAAATGAAGTTGATACTTTTCCCCCATACATTTCTATTTCAAATTTAGCAGTTACTGTGCATGTCAAAAGAGCTTTCTAGCCTAAAAAAGAAAAAGTTTGTCCATTCCAATGCAAGAAATATCTGCTTCTTTAATCTTTCACATGTACCCAGGGGTGGGATTCTACCAGTTCCCACCTATTTGCTAGAACCGGTTCTTAACATTCTAAGCAGTTTGGAGAACTGGTTGTTAGAAGAAATTACTGGCCTAATCCTGTAAGGAAGGCAGGAAGGAAACATTCTGGTGTTGTTTACAGAAACTGCTTCTCTGTTAACCCTTATTACATTCTTGGCAGGACTAGACTTCCTTTCTCTAGAATGTATCTGGAGTTTTTTTTTTTCCTCCTTTGATGTTACTTTGCTCATGTGGAGTGACCCTTCAAAGTGACAATGGTGCTGAAAAAAATGACTTATGATAATTTTTCACATTTATAACTGTTGAAGCATCCCCACAGTCACGAGAGGCCAGGAGAGGAGATGCGTGCCTCGATGTGGGTGATGTTGAGTTGGCCATGCCCAGCCAGTCACATGACCACCAAGCCATGTCCACCCAGTCACATGACCACCAAATCACGCCCACCAACTAAGCCATGCCCACAGAGCCGGTTGTTAAAAAATTTGAATCCCACCTCTGCATGTACCTCTGTACAACTTATTAATAAGCTGGGGAATACCAATAGGAAATTCGAACCTTCATTGGTTTCAGTTGGAAGTTAGTGGCTTGGTTAGTATTGGATGGGAGACCACTAGGTAACATCACAACTATGGACTAGACTTGGAAGATACACACATATAAACACAAGCCCATGTCCTGGAAAGGGGCATTAGAAAACTATTTCAGAGCTCTTGCTGGGGGGGAAATGTACTGATGCATTAATCAAAACATGAGGATTCAGCCTTGATCCAGATTTTTTTGAAGGGAAACAGAAATAAATGTACTTCCATAACTAATTACAGATTAGCAGAGTTGGAAGGGACCTTGTAGGTCATCTTGTCCAACCCCCTGCCCAAGCAGGAGACCCTACACCATTTCTGACAAATGGGAGTCCAATCTCTTCTTGAAAACCTACAGTGATGAAGCTCCCACAACTTTGAAAGGCAAGCTGTTCCATTGGTTGATTGTTCTCACTGTCAGAAAATTTATAATGATTCTAATGCTGATATTAGTTATTAAAAAATGGAAGGAAGATACCTCTTCCTGTTAATCTTTAGGTACTCTTGAATTTCTACCTGAATTAAACACTTCTTTAGTGGTCAGCCAATATACTGACTATACAGTCAGTATATTCTGGCATTCTTCCAAGAGTTTAATGTTTGCACAAAGATCTAGCTTGTGTCATGCCCTAGTCAGAGCCTGAATCTGAAGAAGAAGATGAGCCAGAACTGGAGCTGATGGAGATTGAAGGGGTGACTTTGTTGGCTTTGGAGGAAAATGGAGAAGAGCAGGCCCAATCAGGCCAGGGCCTTTCAGAATTGGGATGGCTTGTAGACAGGGAGGAAAGGGGGCAGGATGACTAAGAGAGGCTAAGCAATAAACATAGAGACAGAGTTCAGGCGATGAGCAAGGACCACCCCTCTTGATTCTTGAGCATGGAGAGTGGAGAAAAGGCGAGAACAGCGCAGACTGACCCAACTACTCAGGAGGAGAGCACCCCACCCCTCTTCACAAAGCACACCTGGAGACTTAAGGAGATGCTGTGGGGGCATTTGTCAGGAACAAACACTGAATTCATGGAGTGTTGAGTGCCGATGTTGGGACTTTCCTGGATTCCTTGTATTCTTTCTGGATTACTTGCCTTGATCCAGGGATGGGATTCTAACAGTTCGCACCTATTTGGTAGAACCGGTTATTAACATTCTAAGCAGTTTGGAGAACTGGTTGTTAGAAGAAATTACTGGCCTAATCCTGTAAGGAAGGAAGGAAGGAAACATTCTGGTGTTGTTTACAGAAACTGCCTCTCCATTAACCTTTATTACATTCTTGGCAGGACTAGACTTCCTGTCTCAGGAACTTCTCTGGAGTTTTTTTTCCCTCTCCTTTGCTGGTACATTGCTTGTGTGGAGTGATCATTCAAAGTTATAATGGCACTGAAAAAAGTGACTTATGACCATTTTTCACACTTACGACTGTTGCAGCATCCCCACAGTCATGAGAGACCAGGTGAGGAGATGCATGCCTCGATTTGAGTGATATTGAGTTGGCCACACCCAGCCAGTCACATGACCACCAAGCCACATTCACCCAGTCACATGACCACCAAGCCACGCCCACCAACTAATCCACGCCCACAGAACTGGTTGTTAAAAAAATTGAATCCCATCCTTTGCTTCCTGGACTCCTCAATTTGCTCTGCTGGATTTCTTGCTTTGCAGCTGCGATGCTCACAGCATTAAACCGGACTATTTGCAGTCAGAGGCTGCTTGAGGTGTGTGTGTGAGACTTGCCAGAAACATGGGAGCTTTGGGGGCAATTTGGAGCAATAAAGGGGTAGTTTGAACTGCCTATGTTGCCTCTGTGCTGTGCCCTAAGCTTCATTTTATAAGCACAAGAGTAACCATCTTAGATGTGTTGGGCTAGAAGCCAAAAAATATTTAGGGAAATATCTGTGGTTCAAGAGTAAACAAGACTTCAGTTGGGGCACCCTTCCAGCTTTGGTTCTTCAATCACTTTCTGATGCAATAGTTACCCAAAAGGAGAAGAAGCTTATGTGAGGAGCCATGAAGTTCTCTCTTCTTCTCCCCCCACCCACAATAATTTATTTCTCCACATTGACTTTGTACATGGTTGAAGGCAATCCTGAATATAAACAAGAGGGAATTTTCATAACTACTGCAACTTTGTTATTTCATTGATCAATTGAATTTCCAAGATCTCAAGGAGGCCTCTTTGGAATGTTTGATAGGGGAAAATTTGAAAATCTATGTCGAAAATAAATGAAATTCAGAAGATACACATGACAATTCCATAATTCATGAAGCATCAGGAACAAAGCTATCAGGTATATGAATAGGAGTGCATCTATTTAGTTTCTCCTGTACCATTGTTGCAATAGCAGGAACTATTTTAAGATACTATGAATTATGTCACAATGTTATAGTCAGGTATAAATCAATCAGGCAGATATAGCTATTGAAAAATGCTATTTAAGGACTGTAGATCTGTTTAATTTCTGTCCTAAAATACTGAAGATGCAGGACTTGGTCAGAATAATTGACCCCAGTTGATTGTTTGATAAATGAATTGTTTATGTGCCATCAAATTAATATCAACACTTAGTACCTAGATAGATTTTTTTCCCCATAGCAATTTGTCCCTCACCTGGTCTTT
Source organism: Hydrophis major (assembly GCA_033807585.1). Taxonomy (NCBI): domain Eukaryota; kingdom Metazoa; phylum Chordata; class Lepidosauria; order Squamata; family Elapidae; genus Hydrophis; species Hydrophis major. Next base: position 10,758,734 of record CM066332.1, on the reverse strand, counting down.
CAGATCTTATAATGATGTACCTATGACCATTATAACCTTGTTGATGGTTGTCCTCTACTTCTCCTTCCTTTCCAAGCATCAGAGCCTTCTCCAGATATCTATGTCTTTGCATACATTCAAAGAAGCATTAAAAAAAGAAGAAGCATAAGATGAGTCTGGTCATTCAATGGAGAAGTATGGATTGACTTATTTGTTGATACATTCCTTGGTTATCTTGGTTGTCCATGGTATTCTCAGGAGTCTTCTCCAATACTAACATTCTGGCTCAATAATCCCAGAATCTCTGGACAGTGAGATGAATGTCATCTAAATATAATCAATAAATACATCTTCCTATATTGCTTCTTCTAAGTTCAACTTTTGCTTCCTTAGAGAATATGACTGCTTGAACTTTGTAAATATAGTCATATCATGACATCTGATTATCTTTTCCAAAGCCTTCAGGACTGCTCCACCAGGTTCTAGTCTGCAGCATATTTCTTGACTCCTCCTTTCTTTACTGTTACTGTACTGACTCCTCCTTTCTTTACTTTTAAATGACAAAAGCTATCTATCCCTTTAATTAACTTCAGATTCATTTTTTTCAGGTTGCTAGAGCACTGAATGGAATGCAGTTTGGTTGAGATGTGAGTATTCCCAATACAATCATAATTTGTTTCAACTCAGCCCAAGTGTAAGCTGAAATGATATTCTACATACCGTTCTATTCTATCGGAAGCATTTCCAAGCCTTAAAACAGTTCAAAAACTTCCCAACTTGATAAATCCAGTATAGGATTAATATTTATTAATTGATTGGAATCTAATCTTGCCTTGAATCACCAATGCTAAATGTACTTTGGGTATCATTTCTAAATCCATAAAGCATCCAAGACTCGGCAAACATTTGAGCATATATTACATAAATATTAAACACTTAATTTCCAATGTGTTGTCTTTTGAAAGCAGATGGATAGTAGGTAGGGCAAGAATTTGGGGTATGCTGGGTACAGAAGCAGGAAAAATTAAGCTAGGCAGGGTTTGTAACACTGAAACTAGAGTGACAAGAAAGATTGACTGTCTTTATTACTGCTGATTATGCAAGCAGCAAAAATTAACAGATGTTTTGCAGGTATCTTCAAAAATATCCTAGAAGGATGAAAGCTGGCTCACAATGAAAGTTGTCTTCCTTCCCAACTGTTTGAAAGCCTGCAATTCGGATTGGTCCGCTAACAGCGGGTCATGATTGGTCGCTCCAGACTGATCCAATTGTATAGTAAACGGGCTGCCGCGATTGAGCAAACCATGCATGGCAAGCTCAAATCGATGTCATTGGCCGCTTAGCCGCAGCCAGCTCTATAAAAGGGGCTGCTGCAGCTAGGATATTTCGCTCAGATCAGAAGTCACTAATAAAGAGCTGTTGTTGCTATCTGAGTCTCGTCTCCATTCTTGGACCCATCCTTCCAGACTTAACACCAACAACAGCTTTTTCCAATTGTTTCTTTTAAAATGCCAACAGAAATGCACGGTTGGCATCTCTCCTAAAAGATTTTTTTATTGCATCTTTTCTTTGTTTTAAATCTTAAAGACAGTAACTGGGCTTTCTCTTCTGAATACTTCAACTTTATTGTACTACTTCCCCCCAAAAAATTGAATCAGTCCAAGCTATTTAAAGCTGTAAAGAGAAGTGAATTGTCTACTGGGTAGAAAAAATAAATGAATGAATTGTCAATGTCACTTCACTGATAGGGAAGGGAATGGGAATTCCAAGGGGGCTTTTTCAAAAGGCAGCTGGACTTTGTTTTTCCTTGAAGACATTTCGCTTCTCATCCAAGAAGCTTCCTTGATGGGAAGCAAAATGTCTTCAAGGAAAAACAAAGCCCAGTTGCCTTTTGAAAAAGCACCTTTGAGACAACCATGATCTGGATGACTGCTAATCTCCATAGACAATACAATGGGAAGAAGCATGACATTTCATTGGGGGTGGGATGAAAAAAAATTGATATCATTTCCATAGCTTTTTAATTTACAGAACCACTATGTGGATGAATGGCTGATTGACAATAAAGCTAAAATCAAACAGGAAGCAAAATATTAACAATTAGAAATTAACAGATACTTTTTTAGATGAAAATAAAAATAAAAATCCAGGTTAATGCATGTGTCTCTTTGTGTGTATGTGTGTGTGTGTACGCATACAAAAAGGCAAAATTAATCTGAAAATGTAGTGAGGTCACAGTAAATGAGAAAGATGTGAGTGGTTTTTTTTTCCCCATGTGCTCAACCAACTGATATAAAAGGATGGAGTATTGCAGAAATAAATAAGAGATTTATCATTCAGAGGAAGACAAGGGCAACCTTGGACAAGTTCATGAAGGATAGATATATTTCTATGACAACAAAGATAGTGAAATCAATGCTTGTTTTCAGGGATAACACACATGTGGGAAAGTTGGAGTTTGAGAAAAAAAAATAAGAGAAAGAAGATGGATGCCTTCAAAATGATGGACTTAGATAGTTACAGAGTACCATGAGGTGATGAAAAAAAAATCACATTATTGACCGAATAAAAAGTAATGGTTCCACCGAGACAAGAATCAGAAAGCAGGAACTTACATTGGGCATGCCATGAGCACGGGTGATGGGATTAGGAAATGGATACACCATAGGAAGATCCAAAGAATCAAGTTTGGGACAGTTCATCATGGAGAAAATTTGTGATGGTTGCTGAAAGTCAATACCAGTTAATGGCACCTAATCAATCAAACTTTCACATTGGACTAATTTGTAAGCACTTAACCTAGGGATGTCAAACTCAAGGCCTGTAGACTTGATGCGGCCCAAGAGGTGCTTAGATCTAGCCCATGGGCCTGGAAACAGTAAAGGATTGGCCCATGGTGACTCTGACAGTATGCAGCCCTCCAGGACTCCATTTTTGGCCATGACGACCTCCTGAAAACCTCTGCCAGTGAAAACAGGACTCAGGGAGGCCAAGTGCAGCCCACCTGGGGTATGTTTTCACTGGCAAAGATTTTCAGGAGGTCGTCATGGCCAAAAATGGAGCCTCTATGAGTAACATCAAGCTGGCCATGCCCCTCTTGGTCACGTCCCCCTGACCCCTCCCCTGATGCCAAATATAACCCTGATGTGGCCTTCAATGAAATCGAGTTTGACACCCCTGACTTAACCAAGCTTGTTACATTTTCAAGGTTTATCCAGGATTTCATATGTATATCTCATTTGTGGTTGTCGTGGGCATAGTTATTATTATAAAATGTTAGGAATAATAACATGTCAAAAAAGAGGTTCGGTGTAAAAACAAAAACCTGGATCCATGAATTGAGTCAGGCTTAATATACCAAATGGATATATTCCCCTTATTTATTTAATTATTCATTCATTTAGAAAAGTTATATTTGTGGTCTGAGCATGGCTACTGTAAATATTCAATAAGTCGTTGCAAAGAAGGGGATAATGTTAATACAAATGTACACGTTGTACTTTTAGAACAAATAAGGAAACCAGGACATAATTATTACTATTTATGTTTGGCTAGATTTCCACTACCATGTGAGGAATAAAATATGTTTGCTAAGCAATATCACAGTAAGTAGGTAGATATTAGAAGAACTTCAGGGAAGAATGAATCAAAAGTTCATTTGGGGTTCTGTAAAACCTACAAATTTAAATGGAAACACAGAAGGTAGAAAAAATTAGAATCCAAAGAGACTAAATATGATAGTTTCAATCATTTTTCTTTTTAAGAAAGGGTGGAAATGGTGTTCTCCCTGTTAAGCCTGCGTTCCCCAACCAGGGTTAAGGAGACAAGCTAAACAGAATGTGCAGCGTTAGTCAGATAGGCACACAGATAAATGAGTGAGATAAGCTTGTATGTTTGTTAACATACAGTAAAAATAACAGATACGCTTGTACTATCAAAATATAGTTTATTCCATTTAGAGTTTATAGCATAGTCAAAATAACAGTCCTTTAGTCATGTATCATTTTAGTCAGTCCATTCAAGGACATTCAATTAGCAATGTCCGTGTAGAATATCCCATGTCAGTTCACTTACAAATAAATCAGTCCTTTATCTCTCTCCCATTCCAGTAGGGAAATACGCAGTCTTCCTCCAGTAATTAGGGATCATCAAGTCAGAGAGAGCAAGCTGCAGTGCCTTGCTTCTTTTATGGTGCTTTTTACAACCACTCCCTTAATTACATTCCTATATTTAAAGTTGCAGACACTTTAACTTATAAACCATGATAGCATATTTATTATTTTACCTAAACTAGTTAGGGTAAACAATGTTATCCCTAACACTCCCATAGGCAGACTTATTACTAGGATTGCCCCAATATAAATGGTGACATATCTATACCTATGTATAAAGATAAAGATTTTCCGTGTCCAGTCATGTCCAAGTCTAGGAGACGTTGTCATCTATCTTTGTTAGCTAAGGGAGCCAGCATTGTGTGAAGATGGTTCTGTGATCATGTGGCCAGCTTGATGATGAAGTCTGCATTACTATCACTATTAATCCTTTTATCATTCCTATCACCCACCCCCTTCCACTTGTAATTGTATGACTGTAATTTTATCACTTGTATCCTAATGATTTTTATTGACTGTTTCCTAGTATGATTTGATTGCCTATTTTTACCCTTTGACTATTATTAAGTGTTGTACCTTATGACTCTTGACTCTTGACAGATGTATCTTTTCTTTTATGTATAATGAGAGTATTTACACCAAGACAAATTCCTTCTGTGTCCAGTCACACTTGGCCTATAAAATATGATTCAATTGTCTCAGCTACAGATTTTCACAGTTTCAGTCACACATTGACTTCCGTGGACCTTACTTCATACTTAAGTGGTCAGTAGAGGGGGCGTGCATAAGTGCACTAATGTGCTTATCATCCCTGTCATTGTATTTTTATTCCCACTAAAGGGGTCCTTATTTTTTTACTTGCATTTTCACATGCTTTCAAACTACTAGGTTGGCAGAAGCTTGGATAAGTAATGGGAGCTCTCTCCATAACACGGCGCTAGGGATTCGAACCACCAAACTGCTGACCTTTCTGATCAACAAGCTCAGGGTCTTAGCCACTGAGCCATTTTTAGCCTGATTCCTGAAGTCTTTTCTGGGGCTGCTTGGTGGTTAGGGCCATTAGGCTAATGGCTTTTGGCAGCATGTGCAGACTTCCAATTCAGTCTGGGCACTAGCTTTAGAGTCTTTCTCTTTTTAAGGAAAAAGGCTGCTTTTGTTTTCTGCACTGTTTAGGGGTTCCTGGGACTGTCTTTTGGGGATGTACTTCCCTCAGTTGCAAGGCCAAACAGAACACTTAATTTAAAGCTCAGTTGGTCCCTAACATTTCAACCAATGATTGTAGTGCTGGATAAATATGCAATTTAGAAGTAACAAATGGATAATTCTGCTTTGAGAGAGGAAGGCCCTACCAACTTTCCTCTGTGCTAAAATTTGAAAACAATTTTTTAATTTAAAATTAGAGTGAATTCTTATTAAAATTGGACCACCAATTTTATCTGTCAGATGACAAAGAAAAGTACAGTGAAAAAGGTATTGGTGTAAACTATATTTGGCTACTTTTTATTTCTTATCCCATTTTTAAGTTCTTTGGTTGTTTAGTTTTTTTTTTTTTCTTATCCTTGGTCTGCATTTTGCATAATTCTGCATAGCTCCAAAGGTGATTCATATCAATAGCATTCTTAGATATTTATGTTAATTTCAAAAAAGATAAAACCAATAGAAGGGGCACCTTAAATCCCAATATTTATAGGTAAAAATATCAAGACAGTTCAGTGAGCAGTGACAATTCTTAATGGGCACAACATTCTGACTCAATGATGTACAGAATTGGAAACAGAAAACTAAACAGAAGACAAGTGGAAATATTAAGAATACTGACTGAATTGGAATCCTTATTCTCTCTCTCTTCATGAGTTGAGGAAAAAGGAAAGGGAAAATAAGTAGATAGGTAAGTGATAGATAGATAGATAGATAGATAGATAGATAGATAGATAGATAGATAGATAGATAGATAGATAGATAGATAGATAGATAGATGGATGGATGGATGGATGGATGGATGGATGGATGGATGGATGGATGGATGGATGGATGGATGGATAGGCAGGCAGGCAGGCAGGCAGACAAACAGACAGACAGACAAATGGTGGACAGACAGATATAGCTAGACGATAGATGGATGGATGGATGATTTAAGAGACAGACAGACAGGTAGAACAGAAAGATAGGTCAATATAGACAGAAAATAACCTTTCTCTGAAAGTTCTTTTACTTTTCTACTTTCTCCATCCAAGAATTAATCTCATAATTATCTACTTAAATTCTGAGAAGACACTAAAGCATATAAAGAAAATCTAACTGTGAACCCTATCAGAATGCAGCTACTTCTTGTGGCCAGATAAATTGCACCAAACAGGGAAATAGCATATAGTCAACCCTTGCCTTCTACTTCCAATGATCTTCAGCCTTTCCTGGCATGGTCAGTGGTAAAGATTGATGAGACCAATCAGGAACCCGCATCTGAACAGCCATATTGTCTCTTAAAACAGGATATTGTAGGTCAGTTATGGTTTCCAATACCATGGAAAAATCAAATTTTGACTTCATAGATAGGCCCATGCAGTTTTCTTAGTAGCAGTACAGAAAGTATTAGCATTGGCTCCTTCACTGATGCCTTTTCCCACTTCCAATCTGAGCTAGAACACTAGGATTCCACAAAAATATTCAGTCCAAGAACTTCCTAGGATTGATTCTGCTTTACTTTTGAATACAGCTACAGTGAGACAGGAACTGCCATCCCACAGAGCACTGTAATGACAAAGGCTCTCAGAACTTTACTGCAAGTCTAACTATTTCATCATAATAGGAAATATATTTTACAAATCTCTTACAAAGGCTTAATACATTCAGTTTGCTTGTTAACACCTCTCCCCTGAAAACTCTGTAATGATAGTTTATGTTCAACTCATGGATGGACACCTACACTGTGGCAAGAATGGCTATTGTTCACTAACAATTGGGGACAAAAAAATAAGTATGTTTTGTCTAACACAAATAATCATGCCTGATGATACAGGGCATCAGAAGGAGGAAGGTTAGACATTTGTCGTGAATAGTGACAAATAAAATTGGTGAATATATTAGCATTGCCTTAGAAAGAAGTAATCTTGCTCAGTCAGTGTAATGCAAAAGAGGCGCTTCAGATCATATTGTCCTGTTCATTACGGGGATAATCTGTATATTCAGCACAACTTCTTATTGCTGGGTTAGTGTAACTACAATCATTCCCTGCTTATAAAACTGTTGATGTGCTATTATCTCATGCTCTCCTCAGCTGGGTATTATGATGTTTATTTGAAATGAAGGCAATCCCACATTTAAAGTGAGGGAGAGAAATGCATAAACACAGAAAAAAATCCTGTGGAATGCTTGGCTTCTCTGCTTTGTGAACTCTTTGGGTGGTTGCCTGCCTCTGTGAAAGGAAATTTTTGGATAGTGTTATCTTTACCCATGGAATGCCCAAGCGCCGGTAGGCAGTTGGGGAGGCTCCTTTCCTCCATGGCTTATTCATTCATGGGAATCCATCCATCGAGCTGTCGACCACAGCGGTGAGCAGGACCAGCATATTACCCGGTAAACTACTGTGGCCCACCTATATAAATAAATAATGTTAGAATACACACACACACACACACACACACACACACACATGTAAATATATACATAATTAAGTTATCCATGGGCTGCCATTTGGGGGTCAGCCGTGGACAATTCTATGAAGCCCTGTGATTCCCAATCATTTAGCTGCTGCGAGCCTGCAGACGTAACTCGAGCGATGGCAAAAGAGCTGAGAGGGAAATCGCATAGGACCGATAGCTGGAGGTGAGCGCCTCTTGGGAAGACTAACTGATTGTGTGCCTGCCGGTCAGGGTGTGCTGGGATAATTGGTTGGGGCATGCAAGGATGATTGGGGCACATCGGGTCTATAAAGGTGGTCTAAATGATTAGCCCTGACTTTAATCTCCATCTAGAAGCTGGTCAGTTAAGTGCCAGCACACTCTGGAGGAAGATAAACTGCTTACAACAAATCCTGTTGTGGCTGTTGTGCTTTCTTTCAGTCATATGATGGAACCTGACACACACATACATAGATAGATGATAGATAGATAGATAGATAGATAGATAGATAGATAGATAGATAGATAGATAGATAGATAGAGTTGTTGGTTTTTTTCCTGAGTTATTTCTACAATATTATCATCTCTGGTCTGAGCTTCTCTACAGAAGCTTTGAACATCACAGAATAAATGTTTTAACAACCAATAAATACGTTATTTTTCTCCAAAACGGGTCTAATATTTCTGTTGGTTAGTCATATTAGTTATATTACATTTTGCTATCTTTAACAACACAAAGAAATTGATTCATTATTTCTGCTGTAAATACCATAAGACATACTTATGGCCTATAAGACACACTTCCCCCCTCCTCAAAAATCTGTGCATTTTATAGCACAAATATTGCTGAATCCCCACCCACCCACTGACCCCCACACTTCGGCCTCTGCCTCCTAGCAATTTGCCTCCTTGCAGCAAACAGCAAACAACCCGGTCAGCTTCAGCCTGATTTAGCATGAGCAGATGATTGGTGGTTGGATCGGTCTCCCAGAATACCGCCCATCAGCCGTTCCAGGTGGTGGGGATCACCGTCACCACTGCCTATTGCCACTGAATGGCAGCAACAATTGCCAGAAATAGGAAGCAGTAGTGATCCCTGCAGCCTGGAAATGGGACACACGGAGGTGGCAATAGGTGGCAGTAGAAGAAGAATGCACTGGTAGAAGAATGTGCATGGAGATTCTCAGACATCCAGGTCATGGTTGTCCCAAAGGTGCTTTTCAAGAGGCAACTGGACTTTCTGGTTTTTCTTTGATGATATTTTGCTTCTTATCCAAGAAGCTCAGAGCTGAAGAAATTTCTTGGATAAGAAGCAAAACATCTTCAAAGAAAAATCAGAAAGCCCAATTGCCTCTTGAAAAAGCACCTTTGGGACAATTGGTAGAAGGTTGCAGAGTGTGTCTCATGGCAAACTGAATCCGTTGTTCCCTGAATCAACACAACACAACTGATTTTGTATCCACTGTGCACTGATCCAGAAACCTTGCATAAGACAATGTAATGAGTCCCATCTGTGGAATCACATTTCCACTGTCACTTCTTCCTCTGATTGCAATAAGGTACCTTATGTTGAAACCTTGATCTGGTGTAAAGTTCCCATGACTTAGAACAAGGGTCTCCAAACTTGGCACCTTTGAAGACTTGTGGACATCAACTGCCAGAATTCAAGACTGGCTGAGGAATTATGGGAGCTGAAGTCCACAAGTCTTCAAGTTCCCATGTTTGGAGACTCTGGACCTAAATCACAAATAACACTATGCCATGGTTTATAAACTATGATGACTGGGTTCAGACATGCTTCTAAGTTTGAAGTCAACTTCAAACAAACATCACCATGTCTCTCAAGGATATACACCCCCATGGAATTGTTTTATGCTTCTTTAGACTTTAGAAAAAAACTGTTTGTTTTTTTTTAACAGAGCAACAAAGTTAAGGCCAGTGTTCCTTAACTTTGGCAACCCTAAGATCACTGAGGAATTCTGGGAGTTGAAGTCTAGATGCTTTAAAGCTGCCAAGGTTGAAGAACACTGCTCTATGTACTCAAACTTCCCTCAAAAAATTACTTTTGAGATTGTTTCTCTCCATAGACCACTGGATTGATTTATAAATGTATATATTTCCCCTTTGCTTAGAGCAATCCCCAAGAAGTGAAATACTTCTCAATGACTCAAGGGCAGCTGTTCTGGGCCACACTAGATAAATATGTGATGTAGCAGCTTTAGATCTTTAGTTCTATGAAAAGGATATATGAAGGCATCTGTGAAAATATTCCTGGAGGAATCCTATTGTCATCTATTGATTGACCACATGAACACTTTGAGAGATGAAAACCTAAATGAACTACAAGGAAGACATTAGCTTCCACATCTGAGAGGGATAGAGCTTTTATTTGACAATAGGTAGTGAAGATAAATGTGGCAATTACGGCCCACAGACATGGCAACAAATGAAGGACTACAGAAATAGTGTCAACAGACATTTGTGACAGATGTTATAAGGATGACAATAGACAGGTTGCCAGGCAGGAAAAACAGGAAAGACACTGACAAATATACTGCAAAGGATAACCATTCAAGGAAGGTCAGAGGAGAGAGAGAGAGAAAGAAAGAAAAATGAGCTGCAAGAATGCAAGTAGAATGTACATATATGCTCAGCAAGAGCAGAATTCTAATGTCGCAATGGGAGGACCTTGATCATCAATGCACTTCCATGCACTTCCTTGACCTCATTTTTTTTCCATGCTTTCTAGCTAGCTTGCAAGGCAATTTGGGTTTATCTCAATGGAGGCAACACGACTCCCCTTGAACAAGGAAGCTGTGTGTCAGGCACAAAAGATCCTTGTCTATATGTTAAGTTTCATTGAAACTGCTTTATTGTTAAAAGCCTGTGCACAGCAATCTTCTCATCTCATGGTGGGCACCTGCTAAGAGTTAGGTAAGGGTCAACAGCACTCAAGGGATATTGGATTTAGTTCTCTTGTGGATCTAGGAATTCTAGGCTGATTCCCCTTTCCATTCTTTCCCCAGGTTCTGCCATCTCTTTTTCTACACTGTTTTATTTATTTTTATTTAGTACATGGCAAATACATGGACTTATAGTGGTTGAAATGTTAATGTCCAGTCCACCCAGTCATTCAAGGACAGGGTGGTCTATGATGAAAAAAATCAGACATTGGGACAGTGTAAGCTCTTGATGGACATTTGGACACAATGTGATGGATATTCCTACACTGTGAGTCTCCTTGATAGGTCATTGAGTGACCTCAAGGTTTTATTCCAGCAGCTGTCTGGGAAAATCCAAACACATTTTGATTTGTGCATAATTCCTTTAAGTATGTTTACATAACAAAGCAACCTTCAAGTGAAGCCATTTACTTCTAGAAGTAGGAAGCTAGAGGAGGGGTGCATATTTGAAAGCAACCTCAAAGTGCTTTGCATAAGCCTATCCTATTTTATGGCTGGAATTATTAATAAAGCACTCACAAGTAAGAAAATGGGGAAAGTTCAGGATGGCTGTCGAATGGAATCTATGTTTGAAGCCAAAGAAAGAAGAATAGCAGGTCATTACTTCACTGGATTGAACCAGGGGGGTTTCAGCACGGAGCAGGATCAGTTAATCAAGGAGTGGCATTGTTTGAAACTGACTGCAATTGAGCATGAACCTGTCACAGACAGAAATATCACAAAACCACAAAATTTGAGTTTAAATATGGTATCTCCCTAGAGTCTCAGTTGTTACTTATTTCACCCTTCAGAGGCCAGAGATGAGTCCATTTTTGAACTTCTGGAACTTCCAGGAAGCTCGTTTTTCCTCCTCCCTGAGCCTCCACCTGGGTCCTGCACTTACCTTTCATCCAAAATGGACCACATGGAGACTCCTGGGATGGGAGGGGTGGGGTGATCAGCCAGGGGTGGGATTTGGCAGTTTGACAAGCCAACCTAACATTAGCAACGGGTCCGTCCAAACCTGGGTAAACCTGTAGCAGCCCACCTAGTTTGGAGGTTATGCAGGGTTAGATATGACAGAATTAGATCAAATCAAACCCCACATAATGGAATTGTTCATGATTAAGTCAGCTCTGGATGAAGTCATGTTCAGTAAGATTGAGAAGAACCATCTCTTGGTATTCTGGACTCAGGTCCTGTTCAAACAGCAGGTAGAAGACTTGGCTAGAAGGTCATTTTCCTAATTGGCCTTATCTTAAAGTGATTAGATAGAATAGAATAGAACAGAATAGAATTCTTTATTGGCCAAGTGTGATTGGATACACAAGGAATTTGGCCATAAGCTCTCAGTGTAGATAAAAAGAAAAAAAATATGTTCATCAAGAATCATAAGATACAACACTTAGTGATAGTTATAGGATATTAAATTAGTAATCTAAATCATACTAGGAAACTAAGTAAAACAATACAAATTGTAAAGATACAAGCAACAAGGTTATAGTCATAAGTAGAATAAGTAGAATAATAATAATACAATCTTAGTAAATAGTTTGACAGTGTTATGGGAATTATTTGTTCAGCAGAGTAATGGCATACAGGGGAAAACTGTCCTTGTGTCTAGTTATTCAGGTGTGCAGTGCCCTATGGCATTGTTTTGAGGGTAGAAGTTGAAACAATTTATGCCCAGGATGTGATGGGTCTGTAGATATTTTAACATCCCTCTTTTTGACTTGTGCAGTATACAGGTCCTCGGCGGAAGGGAGGTTGGTAGTAATTGTTTTTTCTACAGTTCTAATTATTCGCTGAAGTCTGTGTCCATCTTGTTTGGTTGCAGAGCCAAACTAGACAGGTATAGAGATACAGGTTACATAAATGCACCTGACATATAGTTACATTTGAAGGTGGCTCAAAAACTACAACTACTCCCAAATCCAGCTGATGGAACTAGCCATTTCATCACTATAATTCAAGTTCTGCCTTCACTGTGTTATCTACCAGTGGGTCTCTGGACTCAGTTCAAAGTGGTTTGCACTTACCTATAAATCTAAGTGACTCAGCTGCTGCTTAACTGAAAAAAATCTCTCCAGTTCAAGATGTGAGGAATTTTCTAAAAGAGGTTTCTGAGAACCTCCAACCTAGAAGAGGTTAATGAGTTCATGAAAAATATGCAATTGTGATATAATATTAGAGAACATGTTCTTTCCAGCGATACTATTGATTCCCTCTTTATGGTTTTTCAAAAGGCATTTTGGACACATGATGCGACACCCAGAAAAATATAGCACACTTCACTTAATCCTCCAGGCAAAGATTGAAGGCTAACGTGTCCAGGCAGAAGAACATAATGGCTTCAAAATCTAATGGGCTGATTTGCATAAAACTCAACAGCACTTTTTAATGCAGTTGTTGATAAAAATACAATCACCAACATGATCGCCAACATCCAATGATGGATAGACAATGACTGGGAACATCAGGTTGAGAAGGTTCTGGAAAATGAAAAAGATCTTGTGGGACTTCAGAATTCAGACTGACAGGCATTTGGCCCACAATACACCTGACATAACAATAGTTGAAAAGAAAAAGGCTTGGTTCATTGACATTGCAATACCTGGTGATGCCTGAATTGTAGACACGCAGCAAGAAAAAAATCACAAAATATTAAGACTTACAAATTGAAGTTGAGCGACTTTGGAAAAAGAAATTGTGTGTTATCCTAATTGTAATTGGAGCCCTTGGAGCAATACCTAAAGGGCTACCTTGCTATTTTGAAATTCTGAATTTATCAGAGTTGAATACCCTGATTCTACAAAAAACCACCCTACTTGGAACAGCTTATATCCTCCGATGCTACCTTAACAGTTCCTCAGTCCTTGATTAGGACTCGAGCTGTTGAGCTACCAACCAGCCACAAAGGCTGTGAATCTCACTAAAGATTAAACAACAACAACAACAACAACAACAACAACAACAACAACAACAATAATAATAATAATAATAATAATAATAATAATAATAATACTTGAATACCCTATCCTACAAAAAAACCCACCCTACTTGGAACAACTTATATCCTCTGACGCTACCTTAACAGTTCCCAGGTCCTTGGTTAGGACTCGAGCTGTTGAGCTATCACCAGCCCCAAAGGCTGTGAATCTCACCAAAGATTAACAATAACAACAACAACAATCACAATAATAATAGTGAGTTCCCATTATTTTCTTTCTATTTTCGTTTGGCAGTCTTCTCTTAATTTGGCCATTCTTGTAAAATAGTGTCAAATGTATTCCAATGGGAAATAATATTACATCATTTTTTTGTATGTTGGTAAACATATTGCAAACATTATACTTATTCATTCACAGATCCACAGTCGATCTACAAACAGCCCAAGCTCATTTCTAGAATTTACATTTTCCTCATTTTCGATTCTGAAACTCCAAATAAACCCATCGTAATATGTTGTATTCTACTTATCAGTTTAAAAAAAAAAAAAAAAAACGAAGTGGATTGGGGAGAAAAAAAGAGGAATCAAGTCAAGTGATTGGCAAGCTTAGTTTCTCATGCCAAAAACTAATTCAAAAGAAACTTCCAATCATGGTATTTTGGATGAGATTTTTGGCCTCCAGATTTGAGTCTACATGACACTAATTATTTCCCAATGCCCTTAGTAAACTAATACAAAGAGGCAACTGTTCTGAAACAATTCCTTGTCATGAATGAATATTGTTTGTTCTATACATATAGGAGTCATCCACAATACAGCAACCCTTTTGAAATAGTTTTCAATATAGCAGGTTGAACTTAAATTCTCCACCCCAAAAATACTTTATCGTTTTTCAGCTTGACAGATTTCTTGCCTACAGGCACTCTCAAAAAACCTAATAATTTTAATTGATATTGACCAGCAATAAGGGAGTTAAGGAATCCTTTTTTTAAAAAAGGTATCTTAAATGTGTAGACACCATTTCTATATTAAAAAGAAAACTCTCAATATATCTGCTTGACATTTCAACAGGTTGGCACCTCAGACAAAGCTACCTCATTCTAGACAAAAGTTTGGAGCTACAGAAACTTTGCTAAACTTAACCAAATGAAAAAGACCATTGAATCAAACTGGATGCACCTATTTCTTGATTGCTTGGAATTATCTTTTACTTCTGCAAACTTTGTCTTATTTTATTGCCAGCTATTACAGCTATTTTACTGTATGTTGTAACAGCACTAATCAATGGGAGGAATGACACTCTCTTGGAACTATTACAGAATGGATAACCTCTGATCTGGTGTGAATCAAAGCAAGTGAAATCCCAAAGAGCCTTGAATTAAACCTTTTGATCAATGAACACCGCTAATTTAAATGTGTTTTAGATTTATGTTTTTGTTTTGTTTTTTACTGCAGATTCATGCAGATATAGAATGAAATAGATTCACTAAAACACAAACACACACGGAGATGAAAGCAATTTAGAACAAATCTATATTGATTTTTCCTCTATTGCCAACTGAGAATGGAAGAGTCTATGGAGCAGAAGTCTATTAGCATAATAATATTTCTTACCTTTTTTTTTGAAGAGTAATACAGTGGCCTAGAGGTGGAGCTCTTGACTCACAATCAGGAGGCTGTGAGTTCGATCCTAGATAGAAGCAAATATTTCTCTCTCTGGGCAGACTGAGAATATATCTGCTGAACAAAACACTACATTGGTGACAGGAAGAGCATCCAGCCATTCATTTACGCTGCTAGCTCTATTCAATTGCCCAGATTCCATCCTGCAAAGGATTATGGGGTTATTAAAAGATGATGGTGACGATTCCTTACCTTTTCTCAGCTTAGAAAAGATTCATTAAAAAAAACAACCTCCAAAAAGTCAGAAGAGCAAGTGTTGCTTCTAATGCATAGTGAAACATACCAAATGTCCATGCACATTTTCCCAAAACAAAAACATATTTTCCATTTCTCCAATCCTTGAAATACCTCATATATTAAAATACCATGATTGATGACATCAGCAAGTATTGAGGGCCCAATTAGCAAAAGTAAGCTCAGAACCATATTGGTTGGAAACATGCAGAAGTGGCTTTCATCCTGCAGACGATAGAGAATGGCAAAAATAATGATGATTAAAATATACCTCAGTGAACATGGGACACTAATGTATCTATGCAGAACACATCCATGAACACCAACTGGCAGCCAAAAGAAATGGTAAACATTCTTTAATTTCACAACATATAGACACATTTAACCCTAGTCTTCATTGGGGAAAATGTGTCCATCCTGGATGAGGGCAAGTCCAAAAATGCCAGGGAATTTCTAGAAGCCTGGCACATCAGCCATCAATAGACATTGATAGACATTAACAATGTGAGATGTTAAGACCCAAATTATTTAATACTTACAATACAGAGACAGGTTTGGTTCACAGTTCAAAGGTTTATTTAAAAAAAAATAAGCGTGGATTGAGTACAAGAAGAGCAAGATCTAATGGTCAAACAGTACATTTTATACACTCTTCACAATGGATGCCACACCTAAGAAGCCCTCCCCATTCCCTTTATTATCTCTAAGTCATACTATAAGGTAAAGGGTTGGGTTGACCATTTCTTCCTAGGCACCGGATATCTTATCTTGTTTACTTGGAGCTTTTGGGGTTCCTGTTTTCTAGGAAGCCTGCAATTATCCAGCATGTTTTGTTTAACTGAACAAACTTTGTGGTTAGGAAACAGCAACAAAGACCACACAGCTTAACAATGCACTTAATATTTCTAATTCTGTTATAAAAGAGTAACTTAATATTTATTTCCTTCAACAACAGGGGTCCCCAACCACTGGGCCGTGGACCGGTACCGGTCCGTGGAACATTTCCTACTGGGCCGCTGGTTTGCTGGGTGCCGCCATCTTGTTTGATGAGAAAGTGCTTCCGAGTGAGCTTTTCTGGTTGGAAAGCGGTGTTTGGGTCCTGAAGGAATCCTTGTGCCTTAGTTTCATCAAAAGGGGGGAGGGGCTTCGAACGAAACTGAGGCACGAGGATTCTTTCAGCACCCAAGGCAAGGCGAGCCGAGCGACCATCCCGAAGCAAAGCCCATCAACAAAGGTACAAAGGAGGCGTTCAAGGTGGCGGGGAGAAGCGGGGGATGGCTGGCTGGCCAGTCGCTCGGCTCGCCTTGCCTTGTCATGCGTGCTGATGCCGGTACCAGGCTGTGAATCATTTTATGATGCTGGTACCGGGCTGTGGCACAAAAAAGGTTGGGAGCCACTGTTCAACAACATGTAGACTAAACAAAAGAGACAACAAACAAGCCCAAAATAGAATAAAAAAAGACTCCAGAACCTCTGCACCAATAATCAGCACTTAGATCAGCATAGATCCAAATTCAGACCAACAATCCAATAAGCAATACCCCAATCAAGAAACTGCCAAAGAACCATCAGTAAACAGCCCAGCTAAAGAATCTCTAAAACTGTCCCCCTGACAGACAAGATATATAAACTGACAGCAAACCCCACTCCTTACTACCACTGATGATGTTACCTAGTTTGGGTAATGAAATGTCTGCAAGAAAACAAGCAAGCTCAGAAAATACCAAGAACCATTCACTTCAACCCTGAGCTACAAATATTCTCCTTTACTAATGTATTTTACTTATCTCTCTGTGTTTTAAGTTCTTGGCATTTCTCTCTCTCTCTCTTTCTCATAATAACACAGCTAATATATTTAATAAGGTCAGAAAATGAATAATTGCCCTTGGTCTATGAAAATCCTCCTAACACCCAAATTATTTCCCCTTTTTGTGCATGTCTCTCCCCACTACATATATCTGAAGGGTCCTTGGTACTCTCGAAGGTTGATTATTTTCTTGCAGAGGTTCCATTACCCAAACTAGGTAACATGGTTGCCCAGATGATGCTAGGTAGTTTGAGTAATGAAATATCTACAAGAAAACAATCAAGCTCAGAAAGTATTTTTATTCCACTTTATAATGTCTCATTAAGGCCACACTTAGAATATTGTATCCAGTTTTGGTTGCCACGATGTAAAAAAAAGATGTTGAGACTCTAGAAAGAGTCCAGAGAAAAGCAACAAAGATGATTAGGGGACTGGAGACTAAAACATATGAAGAATGGTTACAGGAACTGAGTATGTCTAGTCTGATGAAAAGAAGGACTAGGGGTGACATGATAGCTGTTGTGAACTAATAAAACACTTAAATAAAGTTTATCAAAAGCTTTAGAAAATAGCAGGGTTCTAGCCCTGCACTTCTGATTGGCCGATAATAGCGATATAGGATTGGTCCGTTCAGGAGAATCTGATTGGCTGTTAACAAGCCACTCTCATTGGTTAAGTGGGTTAACACTCCATGTTTCCTTTTGGTTACTAGAGCAGCAGCTTGCCTATAAAAGGGCTGCTTTGCCCTAGGGTTTTGCTCTGTTCAGAATGTATAATAAAGAGTTGAAGTTCACTGTTCACCGTCTCGTCTCCGTTCCTTGCGCCCATGCGCAGAACTTAACAATAGCAGTGATCCAATATCTCAGGGGCTGCCCCAAAGAAGAGGGAATCAATCTATTCTCTGAGTCCAAAGCACCTGAGGGCAAGACAAGAAGCAATGGGTGGAAACTAATCGAGGAGAGAAGCATCTTAGAACTAAGAAGAAATTTTCCGACAGTTAGAACAATTAATCAGTGGAACAGCTTGCCTCCAGAAGTTGTGAATCCTCCATCAGTGGGAGTTTTTAAGAAGAGGTTGGATAATGATTTGTCTGAAAGGCCCCCAATTCCCTTCACAAGGCATACTTGGGGGTGGAGTTCAAAGGAGAGACAGTTGGGAGGGGGCATTTGCCAGAAACAAACACTGAATTCATCTAGTGTTGAGAGCTGTGGTCTGCATTCCTGGCTTCCTCCTGACTTTTTGAATTATTGTCGTGCTTTTGTGTGGTTATCTTGCCTTGCTGGAATTATTGCCGTGACTCTTCTTGGACTCATTATCTTGCCCTGCTGGAGTGATCGATTGCAGTCACTCTGCTTACAGTGTTTAGACTGGAGTATCTGCAGGTTTGTGGGAGAGGCTTTCTCCAGGCGAGAGAGTAAATGGGACACTGGGGACAAATAAAGGGACTCATGTCTATTTTCTGGCTGTGTTGCCTTTGTGCCATGCCCTGGCTTACTACACTTAGTTCCTGCAACTGTTCATTATAAGTTTTAGCCTTCAGTCTCCTAATCATCCTGGTTGCTCTTCTCTTCACTCTTTCTAGAGATTCAACATCTTTTTTATAGTGTGGGGACCAAAACTGGATGCAGTTTTGAAGATAGTTGACTTTGCCTATCCGAGGCTTCAGAAATTTACCCTCAACCTGATCATGGTCATTGTTTATTGGGAGAATGGTAATTTATTGGGAGACTGGTAATTTGACCACGCAAGGTGAGGTGCTGTTCTAAATCTGTTTCAGCATATTTATATAACCAACCTGGGGCTGAAACGAATATCACTAGGCCATCTGCAATCTACAAATTATCTAACTCCTCAATTCCAGAAGTCGATGGGAGCAATTCAGCGAGCTGCTCAATTATCTACATTACATACATATCCACCTAATGGATGAGAGCCTTATTTCCTATTCACCTTAAATAAGGCTTAATAAATTCATGTTATAATCCATATGTAATGAGTTCCCAAAATATCTTTCCAACTAAGAAATAAATTTGTTCTATATAGTTAATCTCTTTAAGAGTGTAGCTTTCTTTTTTTATATGTAAGATAATTTTTCATCTTTATTATAGTCTCATATCACAATTTTATACAGCTGTAACTTAATTGGATAAATAGATTTTATTTTCCAGCATTGTCTGTGTTGTGTAAGCATAAAGATTAATAAAGTGTGAGCTTGAAGTAAGTGCAGGGTTCTGGCCCTGCACATCTGATTGGCTGTTAAGCGGCCGGACCGGATTGGCCCGTTCCGGGGAATTTGATTGGCCCTTAACAGAGAGTTCCTATTGGTTCTAAGAGCTAGTGTTCCAAGCTCGTTATTGGTTAAAGTTACAGGATTTGCCTATATAAGGCGGGTTCAACTGCTGTCAGAGTGAGAAGTCACGATGTAAATAAAAAGCTGAAGTTCACCATTCAGAGGCTTGTCTCCATTCTTTCTCGTCCATGCTCAAAACTTAACACTGGTGACGAGGGTGGGATATGGAGAAAGCTGAACCAACGAAACTTCGAAAAACACCGAGCACGTGTCAGACGACGCCAACAACGGAACCATGTCTGGCGGCATCGTACCACCCGCTCCGTTCGATCCAACACAGGAAGACTGGGAGTCTTATTTGGATCATTTCCAAATGTTCCTAGAGATGAACAACTTAAAGGACGCCACAGCCGGGAAGAAACGGGTGGTGTTCCTAACGCATTGCGGTCCAACCGTATTTAAGATGGCTAAAGCACTAGCCAAACCCCGAGAAGTGAAGGCCATGGATTGGGACGACCTCGAACCTATCCTACGGGACCACTACGCCCTGACCGTGCCTACGCTTGTGAGACACCACAAGTTTTATCAGAGAAGCCAGCGAAAGGGAGAAAGCATGGCCGACTTCATAGCAGACCTCCGGAATTTGGGGGGCCTCTGCGGATTCACCAATTTAGAAGAGGCACGAAGAGGTCGCATAGTTCTGGGATTAGATGCACCAGGCGTCCAAAGCAAGCTGATGGCAAAAGGCAACATCAGCCTTGCCGATGCCATCGCCGATGCTACTGCAGCAGAAGCAACCAGGAAGTCGGCTGCACAACTATGCCGAAACCGCGCTCCGGTACCACCACCGACCAGCGAAATCTCACCTAGTTCAGAAGGGCAGCTTGCGACAACACACCACGAGGACCTCTCTTCGTCATCAGACAGCAACGAAGAAGGGGTCCATCGACTGAGGTCCGACCGGGACCACCACCCAAAGCCCTTACGCCCTTGCGCTGGCTGTGGAGCCAACCATGCCAGGTCCGAATGCAAATTCCGCGATGCACTCTGCCATGAGTGCAGGAAATGAGGCCACATCGGACGGGTCTGCCGCAGCTTGCCAGGACCCAGCCAGGTCTCAAAAGGGGCTAACTATCTCCAATCGACAGGAAACCGTCCTGTACGGCGAGAGCCAGTAAACCACTCCTACAGAAATCAAGTCTTGCAGAGAGAGAAGGCTCACCATACTATCACTATCGGTCACGCCTCAGCCTTGGACACTAAGAAAATCTGAGTCACGGTAGCCATCGAGAACCAGCCTTGCCACATGGAGGTCGACTCGGGATCATCCCTCTCGATGGTGTCCTGGAAGACACTCAAGCAACTCATCCCCACAATTCAACGCCAAGATCTCCGCTTCCAACGCCTCATCCTCAAGGACTACCAAGGGAATCGAATCCCCGTCATCGGGTCCTGCTGAGTCCGAGTCTCCTTCAAGAAGCACACAGCGTACTTACCTTTAATGGTCATCGATAGAGATAGGCCTAGCCTACTAGGCCTCCAATGGTTCACGCCACTCGGCATTGAAGTGACTGGCGTAAACCGAGTCAGTGGCTGTGACTGGGAGGAAGACCTTGTCTATGAGTTCAGGGACATCTTCACGGACAGCTTAGGTGAGTACAAGGGGACCCCGATTTCATTCAGCCTAGATCCAAAGTAGCGCCCATTCGCCTAAAGCCCCATCAAGTTCCGTTTGCCTTAAAATCGAAAATCGACGAACAACTCGACAACTGATAGCTCAGGGGGTGTTAAGAGCCCATCGATCACTCCCCTTGGGAAACCCCTATTATAACACCCATTAAGCCGGATGGGTCAATCCGAATTTGTGGGGACTACTGGGCCACTTTGAACCATGCCCTGCAGCAGAACGCATATCCAGTTCCGGTGGTGCAGCACCTCCTCCATTCCCTGGGGGGCGGAAAAGTTTTCGCTAAATTAGATTTAGCTCAGGCATATCAGCAATTACCAGTAGATGAAAAAACGGCACAGGCCCAAACTATTGTGACGCACCGAGGTGCCTTTAAATGTACCCGGCTGCAATTCGGAGTTAGTGTAGCCCCGGGGATTTTTCAGAGTCTTATGGAAAGGTTATTGCAAGGAATTAAGGGTGTGGTCCCCTATTTTGATGATGTATTAATTGCAGCCCCTACAAAAAATCTTACAGGACCAGTTAAAATTAGTCCTAAAAAATTCCAAGAGGCCGGTCTTAAGGTTAAAAAAAACAAATGTAAATTATGTACTGACAGTGTTGAGTTTTTAGGGTACCTGATTGATAGCCAGGGCATTCACCCTACCGAAAGTAAATAAAAAGCGATCAAAAATGCTCCCAGGCCACGAAACAAGGCCGATCTCCAGGCGTTCCTAGGCCTCATCAATTTTTATAATGTATTTTTGCCACACAAAGCAACTGTCGCTGAACCGTTACACCGATTGTTAGATAAGAGCAAATTGGTTATGGGGTTACCGTGAAGAACAGGCATTCTGAAACGTTAAAAAACTGCTCACTTCTAACTCTGTACTCATGCAGTATAACGAGACTTTGCCGTTAGTTATAACCTGTGATGCATTGCCTTTTGGGGTGGGCGCCATTTTGAGCCACGTACTGCCTAATGGGAACGAAGCCCCTGTTGCATATTTTTCAAAGATTCTTTCAAAAATGGAGCGGAACTATGGACAAATTGATAAAGAAGCCCTTGCAACTGTCTCAGCTGTGAAAAGATTCCACGAATACGTGTATGGCCAGGTTTTTACTATTGTGACTGACCACAAACCTTTATTGGGGATAATAGCCGGAGATAAGCCGACTCCCTACATATTATCCCCTAGGATGACCCGATGGTCAGAATTCTTAGCTGCTTATAACTATCGGCTGCAATACCGCCCGGGGAAAGCCATTCCCCACACCGACGCATTGAGCCAAGCACTGCTTCCAGAGACTCTCAACGATCCTGCACCAACAGTAACCACGTTACAAATCGAGGCACTCAACTCACCGCCGCTAACCGCCCGAGATATCGCGAGAGAAACCAAATGCGACCACACTCTAGCACGAGTCCTAAGCTGGGTAGAACGCCGATGGCCATTGGACCAGCTATCAGGTGACTTCACACCATTTAAGACTCAACAAACCGAGCTTTTCTCCCAGAAGAGCTGTGTCATCTGGGGCGATAGAGTTGTTATCCCAGAACGACTCCAGAAAGCGCTGCTGAGAACCTTACACGGTGGTCACCCCGGCATCATGCGAATTAAAGCCCTTGCGCGCAGCTACGCATGGTGGCCGGGCATTGACAAGCAAATCAAACAGTGGGTTAAAGCTTGTCCCAAATGCCAAGAAGTCAGCAACGCCCCACCAAAAGACATGCCTACTGAATGGGAGACACCACGTGGACCCTAGTCCCGAATTCACCTGGATTTCGCGGGGCCTACCAAAGGCCACACCTTCCTGCTTACCGTCGACCCTACTTGAATTGGCTCGAAATCCATCGCATGACGACTACGACCTCCGAGGCGGTTATCAAAATCTTATACAGACTCTTTGCAACCCACGGATTACCAGACATCCTGGTATCCGATAACGGCCCTCAATTTACTGCACTAGCGTTCGAGCAGTACCTCGCTGACCGTGGCATCCGCCATGCGCTCACCTCGCCTGCGCACCCTGCGACCAATGGCAAAGCAGAACGCATGGTCCAATTTGTGAAGAAAACCTTGCAAAAGGTAGACTACGACAACATTGACGACAAGGTCAATCAAATCCTCTTCTTGCAACACATCACCCCACATAGCATCACCAACAAAACTTCCGCTGAACTGCTAATGGGACGAAAGCTCCGCTCCCACCTCGACCGGTTGCACCCAACTTACGAACCGGAGAAACCATTAGGATCCAGCGGCCACTGTCATACCTTCCAGGTAGGAGACCTGGTTTATGCTAAAAACCTATCGGGTGACCCGTTGTGGGTGGAAGCGACAGTAGTACGTGTAACCGGCCCCAGATCCTACCTTGTACAATGCCTTGACGATAAACTTTGGAAACGGCATATTGATCAGTTATGATCGCGGCTTCCAGCGGCCAGTCTGCAATTCCCCTATGACCAAACTGAGGGGGGGGGAGGTACGGAAGAAGATGAATTCCTAGGAAACCCTTTCAAAGGAAACAACGGTTTGATAGAAACTCAGGAAGTGGAGCCAGAGGGAGAAACGGTTGCACCTCAGGGTGCTCAAGCAGGAGGACCTATACTATTTCAGATAAGTTCAGTCTCTTCTTAAAATCCTCCAGTGATGGAACACCCTAATTCTTCTTTTCTTTAGACTACTCAAACCCAAATCCTGCAGCCTTTCTTCATATGTTTAATTCCTCAGGCCTTTGATCATCTTATCTGCTCTTCTCTGAACTTTTTCCAAAGTCTCAACATCTTTTTTGTAGTATGGTGACCAAAATTGGTTGCAGTATTCCAGGTTTTCTAGTGTAAAAAGGAATGAAAAAACGGAGTGAACATTCAAAAGAATTGGTTAATCAAAATGGTGAAGGAACATTTATCCAGAAGACACTGTTTTCTTCAATTAACATTCCAAAAATTAGAATATCACTGTTTTGTATGCTTTGTATGCAATATTTTTCTTTTTGGAACAGAAATCCATTTCAAATTACTGCAGTCCCTATTTTATCTGAACAAATTTTACAGATACAAATATATATATATATATATATATATATATATATATATATATATATATATATATATATATATATGGATCTTTGTTTATTCGGGTTTTCTCCCGCGTAAGATTGGAAGTATCTAGCCTATATATATATATATATATATATATATATATATATATATATATATATATATATATATATATATATATATATATATATATATATATCTGCAAACAGAAGGGATTTGGAAATACATTAAAAGGAAACATGATTTCCCATAGTATGAACTGTTATGAAAAGGATATATATCTTAGGTACTGTGAAGCACAGGATAAATCCAGAAAGTCAAGCAAGTTAAAAATCCTTCCAAGCAGTGATGGGTTCTTCTACAACCCAGGAACAGAACAGTGAACACAACATTTTTTCCTGCTTTTTTTTCCCCTGCAGCAAAATTTTCTACAAATGACACTTTTCAAAAAAAACTAGTAGCCAGAAAGCTCCAGACAGAGAAATATTGATAAGATTCCTTTTGGTCTCAGCTCTGGATAATTCTCAATGTTAAAGATATGTACTATAAATTTATAAAGATATTTATTGGTTTGGGATATATAATTTTGGAAAACTGCAACCATAATGCCAAATGTCACTTTAGCCCATTACTAAAAGTGTTTTCTGGCATTGTAGCTGGGGAAATTGGGAGATTCTGGCAGTTCAAATGAGCATAAAAATTTATTGCGAGCTCTCTCTATTGCAAGATTCTGAACTACTAACAGCCAAGGGAAACTAGCAGAAATTAAGAATAGAAAGCAATTCAAGGTGGCTGGATCTCTTGTGGGTGTGCAGAGATTCATGATTAATGATGTATTTGATCTATCCCTTGAGCTCAGCCTGGTCATTTCCTACAATGACATAAAAAATGTTTGGTAATGGTGTTGGTGGTAGTAGTAGAGGAGGAGGAGGACGAGAAGAAGAAGAAGAAGAAGAAGAAGAAGAAGAAGAAGAAGAAGAAGAAGAAGAAGAAGAAGAAGAAGAAGAAGAAGAAGAAGAAGAAGAAGAAGAAGAAGAAGAAGAAGAAGAAGAAGAAGAAGAAGAAGAAGAAGAAGAAGAAGAAGAAGAAGATTGTGCCTGGTGGTAGAGAAGCAAATTATGTGAATTATATTGTTATGACTCAGTTCCCTGAACATGACAAACCCTCTGTAGTTAAATCAATGATTCCTTTATTAGGAATGCCAGCAGCTCCGGCAAAAAGTTTCTCGCTCACCGCAGGCTAACAAGTCTGTCTGGCAGGGAGATGAATAATTGTCTGCCACATCTATTTATCTCTGCCCCCTGCCTTTTATCCCCAGAGCTAGGATGGGACTTCGCGAGCAGCAGTGGCTCTTCCATCCCAAGGATCAGACCACAGATTTCCACTGCTCTCCTCTCCTCTGCCTTCTGCATATCCATGTGTCAGGCACTCAAGCAAGATGTTTATTCTCTTCCTCATCAGCCACATCCAGACCTGGGGGCTGTTGACTCTCCATCTGAGGGCTGATGAGGGCTTAGGTTTCACCTCTGTCTCTCTGTCTCTCTCTCTCTGACAGCTCCATCCTCTCTTCCTTCTCTGAGCTCTCAGATTGCCTTGATGCTGACCCTGACTCCAATGCCTCCTTCTTCTCTGATTCGGCTGCTTGAGGGACCAGCAGCCAACAGACTACACCATATATCCTTACTTCTAATCCACGCATGTTGATTGATAATGTAATTGTCATGGAAGAGACATTTCAATCCATTAGTAGGTCAAAGATTAGGATACATTTACTTCTACAGTTTTTATTTTCTCTTTGGAATATCTATCTGTAAATGGAGAGGAATCAGGCTGATTGATTGCTAAATTTTATACTGTTAACTTTATGCCGGTTTAGGCTGACTTACACATTCTTCTCCTTCATGTATAGGCTTGTGATGAATACTCAAGCCTAACTGATTAAGTATGAGGGGCATGATTACTCAGAGGTTAAAGACACTGAACTTGTCAGCTAGAAACCTGACAGCCTGGGTTTTAGACCCAAGTGCTACATGATGAAGTGAGCTCCCATTACTTGTCCCAGCTCCTGTAAACTTTGAAAGCACACATAAATGAGTAAATAAATAGGTATCACTTAGGTTATGGCATTTTCTTGCATCTTGGAATATAGTCATGCTGGGCACATGACCACAGAAGTGTTTTCAGACAACACTGGTTCCCTCAGTCAAAAAACTGAGTTGAGCATCATTCTCTAGAATCAGACATTACTGGACAGAAGAAATGTTTACCTTTAAGTGATTATGTGTCATCAAGTCAGTGTCAGAGATATTTTTTTCCCCCAAGGATGATTTATGTCCAACCTGGTCCTTAATGCTCTACACCCATTGCTTCTATCACGGAATTCATATCATCTCATTGCTGATCTACCTCTTCTCTTTCCTTCCGCCTTCCCCAGTATTATGGACTTTTCAACCCAAATAGGATTCTGTCTTTGGTGCCAGAAAAGGAAGTCACCATCTGCTAACATTTATTGCAGAGATTAAGAAAATCATTTTACTCCAATAAGAATACACCTGTAAACTAGGATGTCTATTTAGATGTTATAATTGCCAAAGCTAGGAAAAGCATTAGACATCATATTTTAAGCAATACAATCAAAATGTTTTATCTATGCAGGTGATGCCTAAAACTATTAATGTAACTAATATGCCAGTGTTATATTTTTGGTATATAATTTCTGAATTTCAGATATCACTTCCTTCCTCCCAAAATTTCTATTCCTGTGATCAAGGAAAAATAATAATATTATAGTTAAAATGTACAGGTGAAACTCAAAAAATTAGAATATCGTGCAAAACTTGATTTATTTCAGTAATGCAACTTAAAAGGTAAAACTAATACATGAGTTAGACTCATTACATGCAAAGCAAGATAGTTCAAACCATGATTTGTCATAATTGTGATGATTATGGCTTACAGCTCATGAAAACCCCAAATCCACAATCTCAGAAAATTAGAATATTACATGCAATCAATAAAACAAGGATTGTACATAGAACAATATCGGACCTCTGAAAAGTATAAGCATGCATATGTATTCAGTACTTGGTTTGGGCCCCTTTTTCAGCAATTACTGCCTCAATGAGGCATGTCATGGAAGCTATCAGCCTGTGGCACTGCTGAGCTGTTATGGAAGACCAGGATGCTTCAATAGCGGCCTTCAGCTCTTCTGCATTGTTCGGTCTCATGTATCTCATCTTTCTCTTGACAATGCCCCAAAGATTCTCAATGGGGTTCAGGTCAGGCAAGTTTGCTGGCCAATCAAGCACAGTAATCTCACAGTCATTGAACCAGTTTTTGGTGCTTTTGGCAGTGTGGGCAGGTGCCAAGTCCTGCTGGAAAATGAAGTCAGCATCCCCATACAGCTCATATGCAGAAGGAAGTATGAAGTGCTCCAAAATCTCCTGGTAGACAGCTGTGTTGACCCTGGACTTAATGAAGCACAGTGGACCAACACCAGCAAATGACATGGCTCCCCAAATCAACACAGACTGTGGAAACTTCACACTGGAATCTTGCAGTGTGTGCCTCTCCATTCTTCCTCCAGACTCTGGGTCCTTGGTTTCCAAATGAGATGCAAAAGTTGTTCTCATCAGAAAAGAGGATTTTGGACCACTGAGCAACAGACCCGTTCTGTTTTTCTTTAGCCCAGGTAAGATGCTTCTGATGTTGTTTGTTGTTCAGGAGTGGCCTGACAAGAGGAATACAACATTTGAAGCCCATGTCCAGGATCCATCTGTGTGTGGTGGCTCTTGATGCACTGACTCCAGCCTCGGTCCACTCCTTGTAAAAGTCCCCAACACTTTTGAATGGCCTTTTCCTGACAATCCTCTCTAGGCTGTGGTCATCCCTGCTGCTTATGCACCTTTTTCTTCCATACTTTTCCCTTCCACATAACTTTCTATTAATGTGCTTTGATACAGCACTTTGGGAACATCCAACTTTTTTTGCAATTACCTTTTGAAGCTTTCCCTCCTTATGGAATGTGTCAATGATGGTTTTCTGCACAACTGTCAGATCAGCAGTCTTTCCCATGATTGTGATTCCTACTGAAACAGACTGAGAGACCATTTAAAGGCTCAGGAACCCTTTGCAGGTGTTACGGCTTAATTAACTGATTAGAGTGGGACACTTTGAGCCTAGAATATCAAACCTTTTCACAATATTCTAATTTTCTGAGATTGTATATTTGGGGTTTTCATGAGCTGTAAGCCATAATCATCTCAATTATGACACATCACAGCTTGAACTATCTTCCTTTGCATGTAATGAGTCTATCTCATATGTTAGGTTCACCTTTTAAGTTGCATTACTGAAATAAATGAACCTTTGCATGATATTCTAATTTTTCGAGTTTCACTTATATATCTTCAGTGAAATAATGGGTTTCAGAGGGTTTTCCTCTCCCAAAATATTATTTTGAAAAGTCTTGAAAAATATTTGCTTTATTGTTTATATTTTGCCTATTTAATGGGGTGTCCAACCATCAGGAATAGTTGAGTTCCATTTTTTTTTTTAATTTCTAGTTAAAAAGTGAACCTGGAAAATGTCTAATTCATTATTTTTTAATCAGTTATAGATGCTTTCATTTTAGCAATAAATTGTATCCATTACTACATTCTGTACTTTATGTTCTCTGTCTCTTGAACTCATACAAAACAAGAATACCAAAAGAATTAAGAGGAATCAATTAGTTCTTACTGTCCTTTATATATGCTCTGTTTTTCTTCTCCTCAAGGGTTGCATTTTCCCACAATTAAAATGCATAGTTCAATTTTTCCTGCAGTATTCTAGTAATTATGGATTCCTTTTGAATAAAAATGGTGCTTAAGCAATTTAAAAAAACCCTCATTACAGAAATAGTTTAGATTGTGGTTTACTTGTTCACCACTGCATTCTCCCTAGGTAGTCACCTTGTTTCCAAGCATTAAATTATAGCTTTTTTTCCCCAGTGTTAACTTAGACTCAAAATATGTTTTTTTTAAGGCATTACATTTCTTTTGCGTTTTAATGCAATTGGTAAGGTTCTAAACATATAACTTGGGCATCATTCTCTTGACTGTTTTATTTATCTCCCATGAAATCTATTCAAAATTACAGTGAATTTCACCTTTAAAAACTCAACTCTTTCTGTTTAGTTGGACATCCTATTAAATCAGCAAACTATAAAGAATAAAACAAATATTTTCCAAGTCTTTTCACAATAATATTTTGGGAAGGGAAAACACTCTGAAATCCACTATTTCACCAGAGATATATGCTTGAACTATTATTATTATTATTTTCATGATCACAGGAAAGAAATATTTTCGGAGTAAAAACATAAAGAACAGTTGCTGGAACTGGGTGTGTTTAATTTGATGAAAAAAATGACTAGGAATGACATGATAGTAGGGTTCCAATCTCTGGGGGCTGCCACAAAGAAGAGGGAGTCAAGCTGCTCTCCAAAGCACCTGAAGGCACGACAAGAAGCAAGGAGTGGAAAGCAACTTCTCTCATCAAGGAGAGAAGCAACTTCAAACTAAGGAGAAATTTCCTGACAGTTAGAACAATTAATCAGTGGAACAACTTTCGTTCAGAAGTTGTAAATGCTCCAGCACTGGAAGTCTTTGATAAGAGATTAGATAACCATTTGTCTGAAGTGGTATAGGGCTTCCTGCCTAAGTGAGGAGTTGGACTAGAAGATCTCCAAGGTCCCTTCCAACTCTGTTATTCTATTCTAAAAAAGCAATTAAGCACAGCAGGACAACCACCACCAAATTTCAATGGGAGTCTTTTCCAAGTCAAAAGTGTATTTTTTTTAATCCAATATTGAAAATGAAGCACTGTCTATGATGAACTGATTGTGTGCAATTTTGGAAAATGTGCTATGGTGCAGATGATGTCCTTCAGAGGTGGTATTCAACAGGTTCTGACTAGTTCTGGAGAACTGGTAGTGGAAATTTTGAGTAGTTCGGAGAATGGGCAAATATCACCTCTGACTGGAGATTTTACAATATCCTTCCCCTGCCACACCCACCAAGCCATGCCCACAGAACCAGTAGTAAAGCAATTTGAATCCCATCAATGATGTCCTTCAACATGCTCAGAGAAAGACCTCATTCTGGTGAGATAAAATGTTAATACTGGGTGAATGTCATTGATTTGTAAACCTATTTATTTGACATCAGGAGTCCCCAATCTTTGAGGGACCAATTACCAGGGTGTGGCCTATTTGCAACTGGGAGGCCTGAGTGCTGGGCTGGTGTACATGTGCGCAGCCCAACACACACAAGCAGGAGGTGCTGGCACTCATGTAAGTCAAGAGCACTCAGTATTCGCAGCCCTATTAACACATGAACATGTGCATGTACAAACACACACACACACACACACACACCTACACAAAACCATCCTCTCTTCCTTCCACCTGAGGCCATCATCCTGGAAAGGTTGGGGAATGATGTCCTACATACTTTTACACATGCTACATTTCTATGACCCATTTGTTACCTATTTTATTCACTCAGTGCTGAATGTTACATGTCTATAATTTGTAGGTGCTTCTGACATGGATAAAGACAGTTTGGTTTGATGCGTAAGGTACTAGACTCAGGTTATTTTCTCTCAGTGTATACTACACGCCACCCAACCAAGCCAAAATAAATAAATAAATAAAATAGATGTAACCTTTGCCAACCAACTAATAAATATATGTAGGAAATACACTACAGTAGTAATGGGGGGGGGGGGGGGTTCAATTATCCTGATCTCAATTGGAAGATTAATTCTGTACCAAGTGAGAAATTAAATAGGTTCCTGACTAATCTAGCTAACAACTTAGTTGTCCAAAAGGTAGAGGAGGGAACTAGAGGGACAGCCATACTGGACTTAATTTTTACATACAGAGCATAAGTGATAAAGGAAGTTGAGACTGCAGGAATCTTGGGTGAGAGTGACCCATGTAATACTAGAATTCAGCATAATGTAAACACAAGCAATAGAACACAATGATAAGTGTCCTAGATTTTCAAAGAGCTGGTTTTAACAAGCTCAGAGAGAACGGAGAAGATTCCTCGGATGAAAATCCTTAAGGGGAAAACAACTCAAGAAAGTTCTGAATACAAGCAAAGCACTCCTGAAAAATATTGCAAGAGAATTGCATGAAGGCAAGACTAAATTAAAGGCACAAGCACACACATACAGTATATTAAAAAAAACTCTACCTACCTGTTTATTATAAACCTTGTTGCTGTTATGAATAAAAGTATATCTACAGAATAGGAAAGTGGCATTTGCTAGTCTGACAGCAAAAGGATATATAACATACTCATGTCCTTCTCGTATCAGAGTAGTGCTAACTTCCCTGATAAGATTGCAAAAGGAGGCAGAGTATTTCAGCTTAGAAGTGAAAGAGTACAGAAAAAAGGGGCTCTTAACAGCAAACCATGAATTTCAAAGAGTGTATACATGGACCAAGAAACTGGATGTGATATAATGTTGTACATTATATCTACATTGCTCAGTTATTTTACAAAAATGACACCCAAAAATTACTTGGACCGCTGAGCTGGTTCTTTCTCTCAAAGACTCAAGACATAAAAAAGATGTCAGAATACAAAAAAGATGCTGAAACTCTAGAAAGAGTGCAAAGAAGAGCAACAAAGATGATTAGGGGACTGGAGGATAAAATTTACTATGACCAGTTGCAGGAACTGGGTATGTCTAGTCTAACAAAGTGAAGGACTAGGGTTAATACGATGGCAGTCTTCCAATATTTCAAGGGCTATCACAGAGAAGAGTCAAAGCACTTGAAGGATGGACAAGAAGCAATGGGTGCAAGATCATTAAAGAGAGATTCAACCTAGAACTAAGAAGCAATTTCCTGATAGTGACAGTAAATACAAATGCAATTAAAAAGTTGAGACTTAGTTAGTATTATGACCCATATAATTTAAGGCTGTAAGCTCAACTGGAAAATCAGTATCAATTAATGAAGACAAAAATAAATTAAACTCTTATTCTTGGCAAAACACACACACACACACAACTACAGGGATATTAAGTTAGCTTGATAAGTCTTTACTTTTTCAGTTATTGCTGAAAAGAGGAAATGGTAATGTAGAAATCATTATTATTTAGCTTAGGTTGTGGTTACAGTAGCCCAGAAACCACAATGCTATTGCAGAATAGTGGTTTGGCTTTCCAAGATACCAGCCTTGTGAGAGGAAACACTTCCCAAAGTGCACCACAGCAGGATGTACCAGGCTTTGTACCAGAGAGAAAGAAAAACAGCTTTTCTGGCAGCTCCCTTTCTAGAGCTGCCTTTCAAGCAGACACCACAACGGGGAAGCTTCAGAACCATCAGGAATCTGCCTGCCTGCACAGAGCACAGCTTGTCTCTCCATCGACGTAGTATCCAATTTATCTATTTGCATAGAACATATTTTCAAATTGCAAGGTGTGAAGAAGCTAAGGCAAGTGATGGGAGCTTACTCCACCATGCAGAACTAGGGCTCAAACTGCTGAACCTGAGACCACCTCCAGCATCATTAAGCCACTGAGACACCAGGCCTCCATAGGAATGAGACTTGGCTGCCTGTAATTTGGCAGTTCAAATCTCATCAGACTCAAGGTTGACTCAGCCTTCCATTCTTCCGAGGACAGTAAAATGAGGACCCAGATTGTTGGGGGCAATATGCTGACTCTGTAAACCACTCAGAGAAGGCTGCAAAGTACTGTGAAGCAGTATATAAGTCTAAGTGCTCCTGATATTGCTATCAGTTGGTATGTCATCAGAAATCTTCCCCAGATCTTCCTATATATTTAGCTATAGCTACCCATCAGTATTCAGACAGTCTTGACAGGTTTTGGAGAACGAGTAGCTGAAATTTTGAGTAGTTTGGTGAATCGGTAGATAGGTTGGCCTGCCCCCATCTGTTTTCTACTTTTTGAGTCCCAGCTGATCAGAGTCCCAGCTGATCGGCTGGGTCTTCTTTTGTTACCCTGCACAGAACGGAGCTGGAAAGCAGATTGGTGGGATGGGGAGGGAATGGAGATTTTGCAGTATTCTTCCCCCTGCCTTGCCCACCAAACCACGCCATGCCCACCAAGCCATGCTCACAGAACTGGTAGTAAAAAATAAATAAAATTGAATACCGCCTCTGCTACCCATAGCATCAGCAAACAGGTGTTAAGTCAGAACTTAGAACATTATGAAATCTATAAGCAGCAAATCAGCTGATCAGGCTCATAGGAGTCCGATCCATCGAGAGAGTCAAGATCTCTGTTGACTATCTCTGTCTCTTTGTATGCAAAGCAAAGTTAGCCTTTCCTGATCTCATACATGACAATATTGGAAGTTCTCTGCACAAACACACAGAGAGCTTACTCTCCCCCAAATGCCACTTTGCAAAGCTAAGAGCCAGTTTGCCAAATTTTCTTCCAAGAAAATCTGTTTGAATAAACTGCAAGACTTACCAGCAAATTTGTGACATTTCATCAATGAAAAGAAAATTATCTCTAGAATTAAATGTGAAGCCACTCCCTCCCCCTCCCTCTACCAATTCTTCTTCACTTGAAAACAGGATATTTTAATGTCCATATTCTATTGTACTCTGGGAAGGTCAACAGTACCGTGGCTTAATGTGACCTTTTCAGAATTCCCTGTGGTTCTTATATTGGCTCATGCAAACCGACGACATAAATTAAGCATTGCAGGAGCTGCAGTAACAACAACAACAACAACAACAACAACACCTTTGCCTGTTAGCAACAAAAAACAGTGGTTACAGCCTGGGAAAATAAGATAAAGGCACACAGACTTGCCTGAATAATAAATTAATGCCATTCAAAATAGTTTGGTGACATAAATCCTTACAATACAATGCAGTGGTATTGATGTGCATTCCATTAACTAGATCTCAGCTTGTTTTCAAGCAAGCTGATGCAAACTTAAGAGAAAACAAAATGATATTTATATTTCTGCACTGCAGCACTAATTTAGTTTATCAGGATTTAAAAGAAATAGAGTTTTTTTGTGAATAAATTCTCAATTAAATCTAAAACTTAGATGAGATGACAGATAGGTTGAGGTGGAAGTTAATCTACAAGAGTTTATGACTTTAATATTGGGAAATTATGCCCCAAATGAAGGTAACACATTTCAGAAAATACTAAAAATCCATTCCAATATTTGCCACTTTCCATGGAAAATGGTTTTCAAATTGTATACAGTAGGTGACAGGGTTCTCTCAGTATCAGTGGCAGAAGAATGTCTAAAGCTTTTGACCAACATTCTGAGCTAAAGATGTTGTTATTGTTGAAAACTGTAATGATATGTTTTGGCAACTGAAACATTTCCAATATTTTTGTTTTTTTATGTTTTGGGCATGACTACATTGGTCAAAAGGAGAGGAATGACATATTCCTAGATGTTGATCAAGAAATCAAGAAATAAAATAAGACCCAACCCAGATTGTCTTTGCCTTTCTTGAATAATGATATATTTAAAGAGTACCATATAAATTAATGTCATAAATGTTTTTTTTTTCCATTTCACAATGAAATAATACTAAGAAAAACAGTGGTGGTGTGTTTGTTTTTTACAAGCAATGAGGATGGTTTCAGTAAAGAAATTTAGCATTAACATGTGAAACAGAACGTACGGCCATCACTCATATATATTTAAGAGCTGAAAGTCCTAACAGGTACGTAAAATGATATACACCATCTGGTGTTAAAAAGTGGCAGCATCCTACTATATCTCGTCCATCTTCAGAAAACATAGCCTAGAAGAACCATATATGGAATCATTTCAATCGACATAGTTATTTGTTGCCCGATCAACAAACCATCTTTAAGTTTTAATAAATACATTGGAAGAAACAGGATCTTAAATCCCATTTTGCAGAAAGGAAACAAATGCTCTTAAAACAATGCAGCCATAAAGTAGTATAAAAAAACTCAATGCCTGCATAAGATATGGCTGGGCTCAATAA
Organism: Hydrophis major; assembly: GCA_033807585.1. Taxonomy (NCBI): domain Eukaryota; kingdom Metazoa; phylum Chordata; class Lepidosauria; order Squamata; family Elapidae; genus Hydrophis; species Hydrophis major. Next base: position 10,723,372 of record CM066332.1, on the reverse strand, counting down.
CACAATATGATAGACCTTGTTCTGCCAAGGTAAAGTGTGGACTGCCATGAAAGACAGCAAACAAATCACACAGATCTAACAGTGAGCTTAATCAGAAATCTAAGAAAATGTGCACATCTATGTTTTATAAAGTATCAGCATTGGTTGCCTTAGGCAGAGAAAGCACTTATTGTACAGTATTCCACACATAGTTATTATGTTCATGTAGTTAAATCTGTGTAAACAGTAAAAACTCTGTGGAAATGAACTTAACCTATGGTGACCATAAAGGGATATTTACATTTAAAGGAGATTTGCCATTGTCTTTTGTGATGGTGATGATGTTGAGTCTATAATGAGCCACTGTGGTACAGTGGTTAGAAGGCTACTTCTTCTGACTGCAATTTGGCAATTCAAATATCAACAGGCTCAAGGTTGACTCAGCCTTCTGTCCTTCCGAGGTCGGTAAAATGAGGATCCAGATTTTTGGGGGCAATATTCTGACTCTGTAAACCACTTAGAGAGGGCTAGAAAACACTATGAAGTGGTATATAAGTCTAAGTGATATTTCTATAACCCTGATATTTTCTACAAATATGCCATCCATGTACTAATCTGCCACTGTCTGCTTATCCCTTTTTAAGTTTATCCAAGGTTAGCTATCCCAACCTATCTTTACATAGGTACCCTTTAAGTTCTTTCTTGAACTGGGGCCAAAATATCTTCTAATTTGGATGCTCAGTTACTTATAAATAAACAACAGCCAGCCAACAGTGTTTCCTGCATTTTCCAAAACTGTTAAGGAGATGCTGATGTTGTAATTAAAGAGAAATTTTTCATTTCATTGCTAAGTTGTCAAATCATCACATTAAATAAGTGTTGCTGGTAATCTGATTGCATCTGTGAGAGCATTTACTATTCTCTCACACTGTATTTTTTATCATTTATTCTACTGTGCACTCACAAAGAACTAGGACTATTCAGTACAATCAAGTTCTATGCCAAACATTCATAATTTACTAAAGAAAGTTTGTTCCAAACATCCCTTCTGCAATGAATGGGACAAATTCTTTCTGATGAATTACTGTCTTTTCCTTTAAAGGAACATTTTCTACAAGGGCACTGAAGATGTTTGTCATTTATGACAAAGTATCATAAAAAAATTAACTTACCAAATTGCTGAATCAGTAGCTGCCTTTAAATCCTATGTGGAAACGTCCATCAATTTTCCAGGTGAATATATTTGAAAGGATAGCCACATTTGCAGGAGTAATTTGTCCTTGCCTCCTCCTCCTCCTCCTCCTCCTCCTCCTCCTCCTCCTCCTCCTCCTCCTCCTCCTTCCCAGGGCTAAGAGGAACTGACTGGGTCCAAAATCACCCAGCTGTTTTATTGCCCTAAAACAGGGGACCTTGGGGGGCTGGGTGGGTGTGGCCACCCAGGTGGGCATGGCTGAATAGGTGGATATGGCTGATTGGCCTTGTCCAGCTTGACACTGGTCCCCAAACAGCTGGCATGTTTTCTCTTCACACTGGGTGTCAGCATTCCAACTAACAAACTCCAAACCAAAACACTCTGAGAAAAGCATTTGCTCAAAGTTCCATTTTATTAGAGTTGTCATATTGGCATATCTGGGGAAAACTCAAATCTGAGAGTTCCAGGTTTTCCCTTCCCAAAAGAGAAATCAAAGATCCATCCCCTGTGCCCATCAGTCCATCACATGGTCCAATCAAATCATCATTCCAACCTCCCCTCAGTCACTCCCCTCCAGGCGCAGGGTAACATGTCCTTGACTTTCTAAGAAAGAATGTTGTTGAGTCTAATTGTCTACCTCTCTACAAATTTCTCCCTCCCAAATTCCCAGGCATAAAATGTGGCAGCCTCAAAGCTTTCAAGTAATATGGCTTTCCAAGGATGATGCTGGGTAGACGGGGCTAAAGCCAGACTCACCCAATGTTTCCTTTTTGCATTGGGTAAACTGGGCCAAAGCCTCATGGGCCGGCCCCTTACATTTCCCAGGATGGCCCCATGGACTGAATCCAACCATATCCCTGCCCTAAAAGAAGACGAGAAGTAGGTTTCTTCACCCCAAACCCAATGCCATAGTCATTTGACCAAACTGGATTATTGTTTTTTTTTTTTTTCAAATACTTAAACAATCCTTCCCTCACAACTGTCACCTTGCCCCAACCCCAAGAAAATTTAACTCCATAACTACTGTGATTATCCATATTTTTAAAAAAAATTTCTTTGTTTGCAACCTGAACAAAAAGATATTTCTTTCTGTTTAGATTTCTTTTTACAGGAGACTTTTTATGGGAGGCTTACTCCAAAAAAGTAAAACTACTGAGCTCTTCTAAAATCCAACCGTTATATCAACATATGATAAAAAAAAAAAAACCCACCACAAATGTAATATTTCTCTAAACATTCATAAATCAATCTTCATTAGATATAAAAGTGAATTTTTCAAGGAATAATTAACATTTATTTATGAAATAGTCTGCATTAGTAATTCACACATAAAATGAATCATAACTGTAAGGAGACTATAATAACTAAAATCCTGGCAAAAACAACAGAGGATTGACTCCAGGAATTGGAATTTTTGCAATTAAATTTACTCCAATCATTCTAAATTATCAAGCTAAGACTTTCTTTTTCCAGTATCTGTCTCTGATAAATCTGTTCCTTATTTCTATTTTTGGCTAAAACCAAAACAAATATTCCATTAGCAATTATGATTTTTTTTAAATGCATATCTACAAACTGGCTGAGACATTGGAGCCACAGTGTACAAAGAGCAGTAAATTACTTTCCACCCACAGTCATGAAAAATCATCCCACACATCTCTTAAATCTGAATTATTGAGAAAATAACCTCATGCCCATATCATTAAATATATTATTCAACATGGAGTTTATAGTTCACCGCAAGTTCATGCCTTCTAATTCCTGCCATTCTTCAACAAGGTCTACCTGAAAATTTGCATGTACCCAGCTATTTTAAAATGTTTTTCATTACAAATACTTGTCGATGAAGATTCAGTCATATAAACAGCAGTGGCTTAGTGAAATATGATCCAGTATAATCAACTGATTCCTAAATTATTTCATTGTTTCAGCTAGTTCAGTTGATCTGACATGCTAATTTTCTTCTTCAAGTATTCCCTTGAAGAAGCAAAGGGTTCAAGCTAATAAAGTAATAGACAAGAACCTCAGCTTACTCTTTTGCCCCGATAGTGAAGCAATCAAATCTCAAAATGGAGAGGTGCTCATGCTTTGACAATGGTTTGGGTAGGGTAGGGTAAAATACAATAGTGATAGGATAGAATAGAATAATTTAATACAGTTGGTGTTTCCATATTTTTACTATTAGTACAGGTAATCCTCGACTTATGAGCACAATTGAGCCCAAAATTTCTGTGGCCAGAGACACGTTTCTTAAGTGAATTTTGCCCCAACAACCTTTCTTACCACAATTAATAATTAATTAATAATAAGTTAATAATCTTACGAAGCTTCTCCTCCGGAAATATTGAATTGCTAACTAGGGCATACAAAACTTTTGCTAGACCAATACTTGAATACAGCTCATCAGTCTGGAATCCGCACTGCATATCGGACATTAATACAACTGAACAAGTCCAGAAGTATTTCACGAGAAGAGTACTACACTCTTCTGCTTGCAACAGAATATCCTACATCACCAGGCTTCAGATTTTGGGCTTGCACAACCTTGAAACTATGCTGCCTACAGTTAGACTTAAGCGTAGCACACAAAATTATCTGCTACAATGTCCTACCAGTCAATGAATACTTCAGCTTCAACCACAACAATACAAGAGCACACAACAGATACAAACTCAATGTAAACCACTTCAAACTTGATTGCAGAATGTACAACTTCAGCAACAGAGTGGTCAATGCCTGGAATGCACGACCTGACTCTGTTGTTACATCCTCAAACCCCCTCACTTCTTTAACCTCAAACTATCCACTATTGACCTCACCCCATTCCTAAGAGGTCTGTAAGGGGCGTGCATAAGTGTACCATCATGCCTACTGTCCCTGTCCTATTGTCCCCATTTAATCGTACTTATTTCCTGCATTCTTACTCATGTTTAAACTTATATCTATTATCTTGTAAGCAATTGACAAATCAAATAAATAATAAATAAATAACAAATAATTGTTAAGGAATTTACTGCAGTTGTTAAGTTAATAACATGGCATCCCCATAGACTATGCTTGTTAGAAGGTCACAAATTGAGATCATTGTAACTGTCATAAATATGAGTCAGTTGCTAACAGAACTGTGGTAATGCTGCAATGGTCATAAGTGCGAAAAAGAGTTATAAGTCACTGTTTCAGTCCTGTTGTAATTTTGAATGGCCACTAAATGAATTGTTGTAAGTCAATGACTACCTGTATTTCCATATTCATCATTTTATTATTATTTCACAAGGAACTAAGGTCACCAAACTTGCATTGCAAAAGAAAGTGGATAAAACAATTAGCACTTGGGCTAGAAGCACCAGAAATAATTGAAATGAGGATCTCTCAAGGGTTATCCTATTTAATTTTGTTCAAATTGCTAAGCTATCTTCCCTGCCATCGATAAAATACCAGCTATTTTTTTGATTACTTTAAGAAGGAGATGGGGTGGGGAAAAGTGTTCCCATGGTAACACAATCTTTCCCAGGTCACACCATGGATTAGAAAAATATTTTTTATTTATTTTTAGATTGTATCAGATAAAAAATTGCTAGTTTTTTTTTTTTTGTCTGAAACCGGTCTTTGTTGGACAGTTTTATTTAATTATTTTAGAGGCATGCTTCACTCATGCCGATATTTATATCAAACAGTCCCTTTCTCATGACAAATTCTTAGGAGTTAATAAGCAAGTAGTAAACAAATTTATAAAGGTGAAGAAAATCAAAATATTTCTGTAGCAGCTACTGAAATAACATTTCTTTTTCCTTTACATTTGTTTTCAGGAAATCATCTGTTTAGTTCCTCGTAGTAGAATATAACTTTAATGACCCATCTGTGGGTGAAATTATGTGCATTCAAGTATATTATGTTTCTTTAAACACACACACACACACACACACACACACATTTCCCTTCTGTGATGGAGAGCACAGGTCTGAACTGAAATTCCTAGATTTTCCAATAGTGCCACTTTTTCTAACCAGCAGCAAGGAGATCCAACAAACACCCTGTTTCTCGGAAAAAGTGACAAAGGGAAATGTAATTAAGTGTTTCAAAACAATACTTTTATTGTTTGTGCAGGCTATAAGTTGTAGAAAGGATATCCTTGCCTGTAGGACAAGTATGTTAATTGTGTGAATTTATGCATGTGAATACTTGAAAAAGTAACAGTAAAAAAGCCCGCTCTTTATGTGTTACTTCACTGGAGAGAGAGAGAGAGAGAGAGAAAGAGAGAGAGAGAGGTGGGTGGATGGATAGGTAGATATAGATAGATAGATGATAGATAGATAGACAGATGATAGATAGAGATAGATGATAGAGATAGATAGATAGATAGATAGACAGACAGAAAGACAGATGTAGGTAGGTAGGTAGGTAAGAGTGGATGGATGCATGGATGCATGGATGGATGGATAGATGATGGATAGATGAGTAGATGGATAGGGATAGGGTTAGTGATAGATAGGTAGGTAGACATACATACATGCATGCATACATACATAGGTGTGTATGTGTGTGTGTGTATGGTGTTCGGGTATTTTCCCACATCATTATAGTTAAAATTGTAGTGACGTTTCGGCTCATCTACCATCATCATCAGGCTTGTGGATTGTGTTAGTCAGGCTTTCACAGCTGTTTCTGTTTCCACAAAAGAAAAATCACTGGCCTGATCCACAAAAACACACTGAGACATAATGGAGACTTAGAAGATAAACAGACCTATGGAACAGCTGTCCTGCCCTACATAAGAGGTACTACAGACAAAATCAGTAAGATACTACACAGGCATCACATCAAGACTGTCTTCAAAACAGACAGAAAAATAGCAGCCATCCTAAGAAACCCCAAAGATAAAATTGGCTTGGAAAACCAAGGCATACACGAAGTCCCCTGTGCATCATGCCCTGCCACATACATTGGACAGACCAATAGAAGAATAAGCACCCGCCTGGATGAACACAAAAATGCAGTCAAAAAGCTGGAACACACTTCCTCACTAGTCCAACACATGAAAGCCACAGGTCATAGCATCAATTTCAATGGCACCAAAACCCTAGCCACTATAGAAAATCCCAGCCACAGAATCATCAGAGAAACCATAGAGATTGAAAAAAGACCAGAAAGCATGAACAGAAGAGATGATTCCACCAGGCTGTTAATCATTTGGAAGCCTGCACTCACAAACAAAAGAATCTCCACACCACAAGCCAGGCAAACACCTGGGCACAAACAATCCCCACCCGGTACCCGAACAAAGCTGAATACCATACATATAAATATCTACAAAAACTTAAGAAAACATACACAGAGAGAGAGGGGGGGGAGGGAGAGAGAGAGACTGAAAAGAGAGAGAGAGATTTTGCAATATGATTAATAAATGTTGAATACAGAAGAATTCCAGCTCTTTATCTCACCCTAGACAGATATCCGCAGAAGATTATATAAACAGGAAATATTTTTTCTCCTTCTCAGTAATAGTTATATTCCAGGTAGATTATAAATTGTTTCTGTCATTTTGGACAAGATTTTTGTGATCTATCTTTCTTTCTTTCTTTCTTTCTTTCTTTCTTTCTTTCTTTCTTTCTTTCTTTCTTTCTTTCTTTCTTTAGAAAACAATTGGCAGAAGACATCTTGGAAGAGATCCTACGTTACCATAAACCTACTTAGATGTAGTAATTATAGAACTGGAATGGGTTATTTAAGCATACTCCATATTGTGCATTGGTTATTTTTAAACAGACCTTGAATAATTTGCCCAGTTCTACACCCAACATTTTAAGACAGTTTCTGAGAAACTGGAACAGGTACAATCAAAGGAAGAGAGATGTTTAATTGATGGACAGCAATTATATGGAACAGATGAAGGAAAATGGGTATATTTAACTAGGTGGAATGATGCTTTGGAACAATGAAATAACACATTTTCAAGGACCAGAAGCATATGACACTGGAAGAGGACAAAAACATTGGTCTAAAGTGCAGAAATTAAGTTACAGACAGATTCCAGGTGAATATTAGGGATACTTTGTTTCTGAAAAGGTAAGAGTAATTTGACAGTGCTACAATTATCAAGGGAGGCATTGGATGTGTTCCGAAAATCTCAGGAACATCTGTCAAGGATTTCTCTCTTGAACAGGAGGTTCAATTTGATGTCTGGCCTGAATGATCCCTTCAAACTTTATAATTCTGTAAGATGATGGGTAACAGATGTGCCTGGCTTGACAATACTTAAGTCAGCACAAATGCTGATTCCAGGCAATTTCCTTGCTAAAGTGACATCTGCATAATGGCACAAAGGTGTCAAGGGACAAAGGTTTTTTTCCCCACTTCTCTCTCTCTCTCTCTCCTTTCATAATAGAAGAATTTAAGGTCACACAATTAAATTGGTAGCAATTTTCAACAAAGCTTTGTGTTAACATATAAGATTTACTGTCCAAAGATGTACATTTGGTTTTCAGCTTGAGTGAGGTTCAAAACAGGTCACATGTACCATGTTCTATGTCTTCACCGATGGAGGTGGACCCAACAATTGAATAGAATGGAATGGAATGGAACAGAGAACAGAAGGGAAGGGAAGGGAAGGGAAGGGAAGGGAAGGGAAGGGAAGGGAAGGGAAGGGAAGAGAAGAGAAGAGAAGAGAAGAGAAGATATGGAATGGAATGGAATGGAATAGAATAGAATAGAATAGAATAGAATAGAATAGAATAGAATAGAATAGAATAGAAAATATGGAACAGAACAGAACAGAACAGAATAGAATAGAATAGAATAGAATAGAATAGAATAGAATTCTTTTATTGGCCATCTGTGATTGGTTAGGATTGGATTGGATTGGATTGGATTGGAACAGAACAGAACAGAACAGAACAGAACAGAATAGAACAGAATAGAATAACAGAGTTGGAAGGGACCTTGGAGGTCTTTTAGTCCAATCCCCTGCTTAGGCAGCAAAGCTTATACCATTTCGATCAAATAGTTATCCAATCTCTTCTTAAAACCTTCCAGTATTGGAGCATTCACAAGTTCTGGAGGCAAGTTATTCCACTGATTTCAGGATTTTTTTTTTTAACTTTCAGGAATTTTTTCCTTAGTTCTAGATTCTTTCTCTCCTTGATTAGTTTCCACCCATTGCTTCTTGTCCTGCTTTCAGGTGCTTTGGAGAAGAGCTTGACTCCCTCTTCTTTGGGGCAGCCTTTGAGATACTGGAATACTGCCATCATGTCACCCCCTTGTCCTTCTGGACCTTCCCAATTCCAGCAACCATTCTTTATATGTTTTAGCCTCCAGTCCCCAAATCATCTTTGTTGCTCTTCTCTGCACTCTTTCTGGAGGCTCAACATCTTTTTTTACATTGTGGCAACTTCAGTAGGAGCTGAAGAGAGACAGCAAGAGAAGTCTTTGTCTTGGGTCCTATTAAGACTTTTAGAAGACAATATGGATGATACAGCAGGAAGCGTAACCCTTGTCTAATGAAAAAGTGTTGAAGTGTAGGCCCAAGGTCCATGAGTATGTGAAAGTTCAACACAAGCCCCTCAGAGACTTATCTTGTATATAATGACATAATTGAGGAAATAATGCTATCATTGGAAAAGCATTTGTGACACATCACAAAAGTTTAATGTCATTTAATGAGGACGACATTTAACTCCCATATCTGTCCCTTGCAGATTCCAATCCACAAACCATTTCATTGAAATTGTTGATTTAAACATATTTGAGATATTAACATCTGAACTGCAAAGAAAAATAACAACTAACATGTCTGATTATTTTCTTTTTCCTGCCAAGGTGATTCTGACAATCAGGGTCATTTTGAATTGTGAGATAGCTGACAACTAATTGCCAAAGATGGTTTTACTTGGAACAGCTTACATCCTGATATAAGGTATCTGTAACACCATCATCCATATCTGCCTATTCCAGATAACAGATAATCAGAGTTGGAAGGGACCTTGTAGATCATCTAGTCCAACCCAAGTGGGAGACCCTACACCATTTCTGATAGATGGTAGTCCAATCTCTTCTTGAAAGTTGCAAGTGATGGTGCACTCACAATTTCCGAGGGCAACTTCTGTTCCATTGATTGATTGTTTTCACTGTCAGAAAGTTTATCCTTATTTCCAGGTTAAATCTCTCCTTGTTCAGTTTCCATCCCTTATTCCTTGTCTGGCCTACAGGTGCTTTAGAAAATAGCTTGACCCTTTTCTCCCTGTGGCAGCCCCTCAATTATTGGAAGACCGCTATCATGTCTCCCCTGGTCCTTTTCTTCACTAGACTAGCCAAGCCCAGTTCCTGTAACCGTTCGTTGTATGTTTTAGCCTCCAGTCCCCTGGTTGCTCTTCTCTGTACTTTTTCTAGAATCTCAACATCTTTTTTATAATGTGGTGAACAAAACTGGATGCAGTACTGTTGGCGTGGTCTGACTAAGGCTTTATAGAGTGGTATTAATACTTCCCTTGATCTTGATTGTATCCCTTTCTTTATACAATTTAGGATTGCATTAGCTTTTTTGGCTGCTGCTGCACATTGGTGGCTCATATTTAGCTGGTTGTCCACAAAGACTCCAAGATCCCTCTCACAGTTACTGCTATTGAGCCTGGTTTCACCCACTCTATATGTGTACTTTTGGTGTTTCTTGCCCAAGTGTAGGACTTTACTTTTCTCTACATTGAATTTCATTTTGTTAGATATGGCCCAGCATTCTCGTTTGTCAAGATCCATCTGGATCTTGAGCCTATCTTCTTGGGTGCTAGCTATTCCTGCCAGCTGAGTATCCTCTGCAAATTTGGTAAGTTCCCCTTCTATTCCCTCATCTAAGTCGTTAATGAAAAAATTGAAAAGTACTGGGCCTAAGACGGAACCTTGTGGCACCCCACAGCTTACTTCTCTCCATGTAGACTTAGACCCATTAAGGATTACTTGTTGAGTACTGTTTGCCAGTCAAGTCCATCTAGTGATGGTGCTATCTATTCCACTTTTTTCTAGCTTACTAAGAAGTAGTAAGTAGTAGTAGTGTTTCTTCCAACACAACACAACACAAGTAGATGCTCTTCAATATATGTGAAACCAAGATCTTGAATAAGGTGGTCATATCAGAAAGAGTCAATGTCGTAGTATCTTTCTTCACCTATGGTACTGCCCAAAGGTGAGATTCAAATTTTTCAACAACCGGTTCTGTGGGCATGGCTTTGGTGGTGGGTGTGGCTTAGTGGTCATGTGACTGGGTGGGTATGGCTTGGTGGTCATGTTATTGGCTGGGTGTGGCCAACTCAATATCACTCACATCGAGGCATGCGTCTCCTCGCCTGGCCTCTCATGATTGTGGGGATGCTGTAACAGTCATAAGTGTGAAAAATGATCATGTCCCTTTTTTAAGGGCCATTGTAACTTTGAATGGTCACTTCACATAAGCAAAGTACCAGCTAAGGAGGGGAAATTAACTCCAGAGACGTTCCTGAGACAGGAAGTTAGTTCTGCCAAGAATGTAATAAGGTTTAACGGAGAGGCAGTTTCTGTAAGCAACACCAGAATGTTTCCTTCCTGCCTTCCTTACAGGATTAGGCCAGTAATTTCTTTTAACAACCAGTTCTCCAAACTGCTTAGAATGTTAAGAACCAGTTCTAGCGAATAGATGCGAACCTGTAGAATCCCACCTCTGGTACTGCCTGCACTGGGCTGGTACTTTATAAACCCAGCTGGATCTACAGGAGAGACAGATAACGCAGTATAATCCTGTAGATAGCATCCTTGTTTAGTTTATCAGATCTGTTGACAGTTCACTGCAGCGGTAGGATGGGGGAATGAAGATAGAGAAAGTGAAAGTGAAACAAAAGTCAAATATAACTGAGGAGCCATGGTGGCACAATGGTTAGAGTGCGCAACTGCAAGCTATTCCTACTGCAATTTGGCAGATTGAATCCCACCAGGCTCAAAGTTGACTCAACCTTCCCTCCTTCCAAGGTGGGTAAAATGACACCCAGATTGTTGGGTGCAATATATTGACTCTGTAAACTGCTTTGAGAGGGCTGTAAAGTACTATGAAGCAGTATATAAGTCTAAGTGCTAGTGCTATTGCTGTAATAATATCTAAATTCAACTTAGCCAAGAATTCCAGTATCCCCAAAATGAACCATGACTGGCTTTGAAACATGATAGGAATATTTGCTTCTAAAACTTAAACCCTCTCTGAAAAGTTTTGAAAAAGTAACACATAGAAAAAATAAGCATTGGCTTAATAAAGTCATAATTTCATCCACCTAGTATGCAATCTTTCCATCTTAATTAGAAACATTGCAATCCTGTAAAGCAGTTTTTATCATTTAAGCTACTAGCCTAATGCAGAATACCTCTTAAAATGGATGGGGAAAACATTCATCTCACTCTGTTTTATTTCTTTGCAATGAAGGAAAATTTTGAACTGTACCCATTTGGAAGAACCAAATAAATTAGCCTTACTGTTTTGCAGTTAAAAAAATATACACAGATGCAAACCTCCCTGTATGTTTCTTATGCAATTGGTATATTTACAAAGTACCTAAATAATTATTGCAATTTGCCTTACTACATGTTTATTTATTCCTTGGCTTCACATGAGAGTCCATCTCACAACAATGGTTCTGAGTGGCTATCATAAAGTAAACAAAACAAAACAATAATAGTACAATGTAAACAGCAGAATCAAAACAGATGCCTGAAGGACCACCTATCTTGGTATCTTTCCACCTGACAGATTAATAAAAGTTGGAAGGGACCTTGTAGGTCATCTACTCCAACCCAAGCAGGAGATCTTACACTAGGGGTTGGCAACCTTAAACACTTAAAGATCCACACAGGTCCTAACCGGAAGCCCCTTGTACAATTCTGGAGTCAACCAGAACTCTGGTTCCCTCACCACAGGGTCTCCTCCTAGCATGGTGTCTTTTTTCCTCTGCTGCCCAGAAGTCCAGTTCCCCCACCATAGAGTCTTTTCCTAGCACAGCATCCTTTTTCTTTTTACCAACTGGTGACAGGGAGCCACAGCAGAGAGATGAAAGAGCCACCTACGGTTCCAGAACTGTGAATTTCTCACAAATGGCAGTCCAATTTCTTCTTGAAAGCCTCCAGTGATGAAGCTCCCACAACTTTTGAAGGCAACTTCTGTTCCATGGGTTGATTGCTCTCACTTTCAGAAAATTTCTCCCTATTTCCAGGTTGAATCTCAGGTTCCAGGTTTTACAACAAACGAGTCCCAACCATGAAAACCAACATTGGACTCAAAACAACACATCATGCCACCACCAATCTCCCTCATCAGACTCAAACCCAAACCCACCCCATAGACAAAAGGCAACCACTGTCCAGAAACCAGATCATGGCTACATCACCAGCTGCCACACACCCTGACCCCCAAACCAAGCAAGGTGACATATGCCATGAACACATAGCCAGGACTCAAACTCGGAGCCAAACCAAAACCCAGAATGACACATTACAGCCACCCGCTCAGGATATCACATCACAGAACTCAGGAGTTCCCACAAAACCTCAGGATGTTACAACACAGACAACAACCCAGGAGATTACAGCACAAGACCCAGGATATCACAACAATAGAACTCAGAAGGTCATCACACAGCCCATGACCCAGGTCATTACAACCCAGGATATTACAGCACAAGACCCAGGATGTCAAAACAATAGAACTCAGAAGGTCATCACACAGCCCATTATCCAGGTTGTTACAACACAGGAGGCTGATAGACACACAGCCAATACCTCAGCCACACATGTTCTTAAGAAAAACCCAGCCAATCTGCAAACACCAACTCCATCAACCAATCAAGAAATGACAACACAGCCAACCTCCCCACCACAGTATATATGGGGAGACGGTATCTCCAATCATGCTTTGCTCGCACAAGCACGAAGCCAAAAGCACTAGCCTGAGGATGGTGAGTGGGACCTCACCGAAACGTCACCAAGATAGTCTTAATCTTACATGGGAAAAGACCCGAACACACCTAGACACACACACACACACACATATACATATACATATACATATACATATACATATACATATACATATACATATACATATACATATACATATACATATACATATATATATATATATATATATATATATATATATATATATATATATATATATATATATATATATAATGTTCATTGTTTTAATTGTAGGTTGCTTAATGTCACTGAGAAGTTTAAAAGCCTCAATAATGGATTGTATAAATAAATACCAAGAACAGCACCAATTATCATAAATTAATGTCAATTACATTGGGCACCACTAACCTTTTGACCTGCCTGCATTGAGAGAAAAATAGTTATTTGAGCAACCAGCAGTTTGATGGCCAACTATACATTTGAGAGTAACAAGCAATCTCAATGTCCCTGTCCTTCCAATCACATCTGGCCAATAAAGCTGTTCTGTTCCGTTCCGTTCTGTTCCGTTCCGTTCCATTCCATTCCATTCATAAATACTTTATTCTGGGTGAAAAACTGATAGAGAGGTTAAGAATAGAATAGAATAGAATAACAGAATTAGAAGGGATCTTGGAGGTCTTCTAGCCCCTTATTTAGGCAGGTAATTCTATACTATTTCAGACAAAATGGTTATTCAATCTCTTCTTAAAAACTTCCAGTGTTGGAGCATTTACCACTTCTGGGGGCAAATTGTTCCACTGTTTAATAGTTCTAACCATCAGGAAATTTCTCCTTAGTTCTAGGTTGCTTCTCTCCTTGATGAGTTTCCACCCATTGCTTCTTGTCCTGCCCTCAGGTGCTTTGGAGAATAGCTTGACTCCCTCTTCTTTGGGGCAGCCCCTGAGATATTGGAACACTGCTAACATGTCACCCCTAGTCCTTCTCTTCACTAGACTAGACATGCCCTGTTCTTGCAACTGTTCTTCATATGTTTTAGCCTTCAGTTCTCTAATCATCTGTGTTGGTCTTCTCTGCACTCTTTCTAGATTCTCCACATCTTTTTTTATGTTATGGCAATGTCCATCTACATTCTTTTTACCACTTTTATAGATTAGATGGCTCCAAACAATGGATCTATGCTTTTACCGTGGAAATATCTACTTTGCCCATTTCACCACTTAACTTATGATTCCCCTTGTTTTTTTGTTTTTTTTTTTGCAAATGTGCTGAAGATGCCAAGCCTTGAGTTCGAAGAAGTTGTAACCATTTCCACAAAGATATTAAAATTCCAGGAATAGAGACAATAAAATGATGCCTCTAGTTTGATTGCAATTGTGCAACACGGTCCTTTGAACTTGAAACACGGGTTTTAGAAGAGGCTTTCTTTCTTTTTTTGTAAATGATTTATTTTCCTTCCCAACAAAACTGCCAGCCATCTCTTCAAGTTGTATCACTTAGCGGGTTTCTGTATTCTGCTGTATCTTTTGCTTATTTTATTTTTTAAAGTTTCTTATTCATAATGCGTGAGTCCTCTATGTGGCTTTTCAGGCAGACGGGGGGAAAAAGGCTCAAGAGCCTTACAGGCACATAATCTTGCATAATTGTCAGAGTGAAAGGTCAGGGAGAAAAACAAGTTTTGGCTGGATTTTTTTTTTTTTTATTTGCTTGTTTTCGATCAAGCTTTGTTCTCAAGAAAGAAGAAGACAGAACAAAGAACATAGCTTTACCGGGTGACAAGCATTTTTGCACGCTTCTGAATAAAGTAGAAGCTCCTTGAATGCAAGGAATATACAGTACAATCATTCAGCCTGGAGTGAGCAATATGGTCTTAGAGTGACCCCTACAGGTATGTGAGGGAATGGCTGTAAAGATAACATTGTTTTGCAACAACAAAGTATTTCGAAGCCTCGGAGAAGCTTTGCATATTATCTCTCTAAAGTTCCATAAATAAATAAATTAATAGGAGCAGGAGGAGGAGGAGGAGGAGGAGAAGGAGAAGGAAAGATACTTAAGAAGATACTTGGTTGATACCTAGGATGCTGGCAGTAACCCGTCTCAACCGTCAGCTCTAGTCAATGATATCTGTGATACATTTTTAAATGTTCAGTTGACTGAGTTTCATGTTTAATGAATAAAAGAGATAATAACAATAATAAGCCAGATTCGCTGAATAACCATGTTAGTAACTTAACAGTTGCAGTGATTTGCTTAACAATGGTGGCAAGAAAGGTTGTAAAATGGGACAAAACCCACTTAGTAAATGTTTCACTTAGCACGGAAACTTTAGGCTCAGTTGTGTCAAAGAACTACCTGTGTAGCTTAATCAAGTTTGTACCAATATTTATTCAACAGCTTTTTCTATTGCTTACCATCCTTTTAAACATTCTTGTTTCCAAAATATCTGTGCAATGTTTTGTGCCTTGCTTCTTGCCCTTGAGTTTTTTTTACATCTCCCCCCCCCCAAAAAAAAGATCTCATCTGTCAATCTAGCCATCATCCTCTCTGCTTTTCAATACATTCATTCTGTCTCTCTAACTATACCCTCATCTCATTCATTCACTTTTATACACTCCAACCACTTCATCCTCCTTTTTTTTTTCTAGAGTGGAAAATCTACTGCTAAATATACCAACTCTTGGAGGAGCGATCTATTCAACAGATTCTAATATATTCAGTCCATGTCTACTCACTTGTGACCTTTTCCCCTTCAAATGTGAACAAATAAACTTTTCAAAGTGCCTATTTCCATTGCTTTCAACTTATTTTTAAGTCTCCCAGTTCTGTATAGCAAACTAGGTAGAAGCATCATCCTACCAGCAGGATTTTTTTCTTTCTTTCAATCAATTATGTTCTTTCTATCAGCATTCCCAGGTCTAAAAATTTATCCATCTATTCTCCCATCTTTGGTAAATATTCTTTTGAAAGTTGCTTCTTTTTCATTTCATTTTGCCTGTCAGTTGTAAAAGGAATCCTTGAACTGTTAGACATGTTCTTCAAGGACATCCATGTTCTTCTTTGAATGTTGCAACCTTTCTAATATTCAACATACAATCCGTCTAATATACTAAAGTTCCTTCAGTTCCCAAACAACAATGCAACATCATTTGCTGGTAAAAGTGTATTTGCATTCAAAAATATGTATGTGCATTCACACCTCTAACCTTATCACTCTTCTGATCCAGGCTTAGCAGAACCAAGAAACAGCCTCCTCATCGTCGTTGTCGTCCCCCCCCCCCCCAAAAAAGCCACCTTTATTTAGTCACTGTTAATTCATGGCATTCACACACAGAAAAGTCCTGGCAATTATCCCTCCAAGGGTTAATTGAAAGAACAGACCTTATCAGTCCTTCAATATTTGTCAGGCCAAGAGCTTCCAGTTGCAAAGTTGTAAATTAAATACCTGGCAAGGAGTCTCTGTGAGGCACAAACTCTGATAAGCAAATCTTCCAAAAGAAATATGAATTAATTGTCTCCTGCAACCACCACCACCCTTTTGCTTCTATTTATTCCCCAAGGAGGAGCCATTTACTGTCCATGTGTGTCTTTCCTTCCGAGTTGGCCCCTGTTCCTTAACTGTTCTCCATACGTGCATTTGGAGCAGGCTCCAGCTGTTCTTCTTCCCCACTTACCTCCAACTCCATAGGCAATTGGGAAATGTCAGACCGCCTGGGCCCTATCTCTGCTTCCGACACAGAGCATCCATCAGAGCCTTCTCCAGACTCCAGGACTGGCCCGTGTTCCTTCCCAACCTTCTCACTATCTGAGTCTGTTGCCAGCTCTGCTGGAAGCTGGCAAGTCACAACAATCACAAGCCTTCTAATTTCATTGATGAATACATTGAACAAGAGAGAGGCGATAAGATAGTCTTGCTGTACGCTCTACTCGTTGATAAATATTTGTTTAGGGTTCCATTTATTTTCATGCTCTACGTTCTGTCATCTAACACCATGTTGCATTCAGTGATGTTCTTCCACTCCAGATTCACTCAAAATATTCCTTAATTGAAATATATAGATTCTGCCAGGTAAATGGATTCATTATGTGCCATCAAGTCATTTATGACTCCTAGTGATCACATAGAGAGATTTTCTCCATGACCATCTATCCCTAACTGTTCTTCCAAGCTTCCAACAGTACACTTATTGCCACTGTAACTGAGATTCCACAATATGCTTTCTCTACATTAACAAACACACAATGAACTTTCTTATATTCTGCTAGATTCAATGATCTGCCAAAGAGAAAGTATGTAGTTTGTGCATGACATAAAATGCCCAAATTTAATACCTTGTGTACATATTCTATTAGAATATGACCCAGAAGTGTCCCAGACATAGTTAACAACAGCCTCTATAGTTCTTTTGCATTAGCTGTTTTCACCTTTATCATGGAACAACAACAACATTCATCCAGTGGTCAATGGGACATCAATGACAGTGACAGCAGCTGAGAAATGGAGAAGGAAGAGAGAGAGAAAGGTCTTGTTAAGAGAGAAAGGTCCTTGTTAAGAGGGAGAGAAAGGTCAGCTGGTAAGGTAAGCCATTCTGGGGACCATTTCATTACTTTTAAGGATACTTCAGTGAGGAACAGATGCACAGGCCATTACATCAGAATAATAGAATAAGTTGGAAGAGACCTTGGACGGTCTTCTAATCCAACTTTCTGCTCAAGCAGGATTACCATTCCAGACAAATGGTTGCCCAGTCTCTTCTTAAAAGCCTCCAGTGATGGAGCACCCATAACTGCTGAAGGCAAGCTGTTCCATTGATTAATTGTTCTCACATGTTAGGAAATTTCTCCTTGGTTCTAGATTGCTTCTCTCCTTGATTAGTTTCCTATCCATTGTTTCTTGTCCTGCCTTCTGCACTTTGGAAAATAGTTTGACCCTGTCTTCTTTGTGGTAGGACAAATTTTGGAATATTACAACATCAGTCGCAGCAATGGCTATGGGGACGCTCCAGTGAGCCTGTCCATGTGCAGGAGGGAAAGGATAAAGACAGCTAAGCCTATCAGTCTCATATCACTTGGTCTATAAAGCCACTGTGTGATCCCTGAGAATTTTGCTGGAAAGAAAGGGCTGAAAACATTCAATGTTTTGTTTTGCTGAAAAACAGCCAATCAGAAACTGATAGGAATGAGGGAATGCAACAGTTTGTCTTCTGAGACTATTGGTGCTCCATCAGTGGAGGCTTTCAAAAATAGACTGGGCAACAATTGGGATGGTATAAAGTGTCCAGCTTTGAGCAGGGGGTTGGACTAAAAGGCCTCTGAGGTTTCTTCCAGCCTTATAATTCTATGTTCTATGTTTGGCAGAACCATTGGAAAGCAATTATTTATTTCAGGATTGAAACAGAACCAAACGCACAGACACAGAAACGCAGAGACCCTCCAATTTTGTAAACTTTATAATTTCACCCTCTCGTTTTTCATGTCTTCCACCACCTTTTTGTTCATTTCTTCTATGATTGATCCATGATGTTATGCAAAAAAATGGCCCCACCCACACTTAGAACCTTCTGAAGTTCATTTCAATGTTCACCACCATGAATAATCAAATGTCTTTACAGTTATATAGATTTATCATTATATTCTTTGATCGTCTTAAATTACCTGTTGGTAGGAAAGAGATACCAGATAAGTCTACAGTGATTCTGTTCCCCTGCCTTCCGTAACTGTGGTTAATTGAAAGTTTCATGCAACACTTTTTAATAAAATCAAAATGACATGGATGAAGCTAGCAGATGACACCAAGCTGGCAGGAATAGCCAAAACTCCAGAAGGTATGCTTAAGATACAGAAGGATCTTGACAGATTTGAACATTGGGGGCTATCTAACAAAATGAAATTCAACAATGAAAAAAAGTTCTACCTTGAGGCAAGAAAAAACAAAATGTCACAGATAGAGTATATGTGGTACCTTGCTCAATAGTAGTGACTGTGAGAGGAATCTTGGAGTCCTAGTGGACAATCACTTAAATATGAGCCAGCTGTATGCAGCAGCTGCCAAAAAAAGCCAACATGTCTCTAGGCTGCATGAAGAGATGGACAGAATCAAGATCATGTGAAGTGTTAATACAACTTTATAATGTCTTGGTAACACCACACTTGGAATATTGCATCCAGTTTTGGTCACCACAATGTAAAAAAGATGTTGAGACTCTACAAAGAGTGCAGAGAAGAGCAACAAAGATGATTAGGGGACTGGAGGCTAACACATATAAAGAACCATTGCTGGAACTGGGTATGTCTAGTTTGATGAAAAGAAGGAGTAGGGGTGACATGATAGCAGTGTTATAGTACTTGAGGGGCTGCCACAAAGAAGAGGGAGTCAAGCTCTTCTCCAAAGTACCTGAGGGCAGGACAAGAAACAATGGATGGAAACTAATCAAGGAAAGAAGCAACCTAGAACTAAGGAGAAATTTCCAGACAGTTAGAACAATTAATCTGTGGAACAACTTGCCTCCAGTACTGGAAGTTTTTAAGAAGAGGTTGGATAACCATTTGTCTGAAATACTGTAGGGTTTATTGCCTAAGCAGGGGGTTGGACTAGAAAACCTCTAAGATTCCTTCCAACTCTGTTATTCTATTCTAATTATATACTACACAGTATTTTTCTGTTAATGACAAGGATATTACCTGTCATTTTGGCCACATTTTGAACACTGTGTCATCAGTGTAGCCAAAGGCCTGATTTATCTCAAGCATGCTCACACTATTTTATGTAAGTGAGATTTTTATTCGAGACACCACCCAAAAGAGCCTATTGTACTTTGCCTACATCCCAAAATTTACGATTATATTGGTAATTGGATTGCGATGGGCTGCTATAGACATTGAATAATTAACAAATTTAAGGAAATATCCAATGTACTGGTATACACTCAGAATGCATTTAAATCTTGCAAGGTTAGAAAATCAAGAATCTTATAGAGATAGCACAGGTTTTTAGCTTCCTAGCTTCCTGGATCAACGCCAGTCTGCTAGGCAAGAAACTGACAGCAGGAATAAAGTAAAATGTTGAATAAATATAAATATGAATAAATATTCCTGGCATACATTGAATAAAAATATAAAAAATGAATAAATATTCCTGGCATACATTGTTGATGGGTTCTGATGAAAACATATGACTTCAAAGGGATCGATCAAGAGAGGATAGCAGTATAAATATGAAAGCGAGAGATTTAAATATCAAGGGGAAGGTTTGTATGCTTCTGGGAGAGATGAGAGCAGAAAGAGTAAAAAGGAAAACGTACTCCTGCGATACAACAAGAATTTATCTGCAGCTGTAGCAAAGCTCTTATGTCTTTTCATTCAAACAGAAGGGAAGGCATAATTTAATTTAAGAAAAGAACAGACTTGGGATCATGGAGTGCAGCCTAAATGTACTCTAATTAATATATATATTGCTTCAAACTTTCTGCAGGCACATCACCATCTCTTGAAGGAAGATTACTAACATTCAGTTTACAACATTCAAACCTTTAACTACAGTTTAGTTGGTGGGATCAAAACTTGTTAATCAACACACAGATTGTGCTGGTATGTATTTTGTGAAATCATCTTGTTTGATGCAATCCATGACTTCTTGGCCTTTGAGCTCACATCAATTTTATTTTCCAAAGGGTGCTTTTTTCTTTGTTTTTTGCTTCTCTTGTTATGGACTAAACCAACACATCAGTAACAACCCTAATAGCTTTGCTTTAATTTCATTTTTCTGCAAGTTGCTTTTGGATGGTTTGATTGTGCATAGGATGCTGGTAACTTGGTGTCTTATTTTATCAGCTTCATCTGTATTTAATTTAGTTAGGCTGGATTCTACTGCACATATGATGGATTTTGTGGGGATTTTTTGGAATGCTATAGCATAATTGAATTCTTTGGTTAGGACATCTGTTTCTGTTTTGGTGAGTTCTCTGTTGGAAACGTTGTACACTAATTATTTCAGGTGTTGTTGTGAGTTGTTTGGGGGTTTTCTTGTCATGTTCTAATTTCTTTAGATTCTTTAGATCACTATGTGACCTCCAATTCCTACGCAGCTGCAGAGACAACAATACTACACCAACCTGCTTCAAATTAACATTTCATCAAAGCACAGCAGCCACTAAACATATTCTGAAAAGAACTGAAATGGCTCTACTAAGGAACAAGCTCCACAGTAAGAGATTCCAATTAGATCAGTTAAACAAAGATTTGCTAGCACTACACCTGGAATTGAGCAGCAAAATCCACCCTCTATTTTGGGACAAGATAAAACAACTTACAACTTGGAGAGCTGAATCTGAAACCACTTACAAACAAGAAAAAACTCTTGAAAAAATTAAAGAAATTAGAACATGACAAGAAAACCCCCAACAACTCACAACAACACCTGAAACAATTAGTGTACAATGTTTCCAACAGAGAACTCACCAAAACAGAAACAGGTGTCCTAACCAAAGGATTCAATTATGCTATAGCACCCCAAAAAATCCCCACAGAATCCATCATATGTGCAGTAGAATTTAGCCTAACTAAATTAAATACAGATGAAGCTGATAAAATAAGACACCAAGTTACCAACATCCTATGCACAAGCAAACCACCCAAAAGCAACTTGCAGAAAAATGAAATTAAAGCACTACAAACCCTGAAAAGAGATGGCAGTATAATCATCTTCCCAGCAGAAAAAGGGAATGCCACTGTAGTAATGGACAGAAAAGACTATGAAACAAAATTGACAGACCTACTCCAAGACTCCACATACAAACCCATAAACACAGACCCAACCACATATCTGGAAAAAATAACCAAGAAGAAAATTATAACCAGCCACATGAGTAAAGAGATCCAACAGATGATCATCCCAAGAGAAAAATCTTCCAGATGACCCAAACTATACGGCCTCCCAAAAATACACAAAGAAGGCATACCTCTCAGACCCATAGTCAGCTCCAGAGGAGCACCACTACAAAACCTAGCTAAACACTTAGCAAAACAGCTACAGCCCCATGCTGAAACAGCAGCTTCACATGTATAAAACTCATACCACTTCTTGGAAATTATCAAAGATCTACATGTGGAGCAAGAAGATCTGCTTGTAAGTTTCGACGTGGTTTCACTATTCACTCAAGTCCCAATAAAAGAGACCCTTGAAATCGTCAAAAATAAATACCAACCAGCTAAACACCTCATGGAACTAACAGAACACTGCTTAACCAACACATATTTCATATACAAAGGACAAAGATACAAACAAATTGAAGGAGCCCCTATGGGATCACCACTGTCACCCATCATTGCAAACCTGTTCATGGAAGAGTTCGAATCAAGAGCCCTGGCCAATGCCATCCACAAACCCAAACTATGGTTAAGATACATTGATGACACATTTGTGATTTGGCCCCATGGAAAAGAAAACCTAAACAATTTCCTAACACACCTAAACAGCATACACCCCAAAATCAAGTTCACCATGGAAACGGAAACAAACAAACAACTACCATTCCTAGATGTACTAAGCCTGATGATGGCAGATGAGATTCTGCTGAAACATTGCTACAACTTTCAAAGCACAACTACTATGACGTGGGAAAATACCCGAACTAAGCTGAATGCCATACATGTAAGTACCTGCGAAAACTTAAGAAAACACACACACACACACACACACACACACACACACACACACACACACACACACACATATATATATATATATATATATATATATATATATATATATATATATATATATATATATATATATTCCCACAGCTACATTGAAAAAGAGCAAAGGCAGAGCTTTTTAACTGCTTTACAGCTTTTAAAAGAAATAAATAACACAGGAGGTGGGAGAGTGAGAGAGAGAAACAACTCTGGCTGTTTTATAAATGAGTGTTAAATCATTTTGTCTCTACATATACCTGATTATGGATAGTGCCCAGCCTTTCTGAACTTTTGATCCCATATCAATTCACCCAGGTTTTAATTTGAACGTGCTCCTTGTGCCCTCTAGCTCATTTTTAATTACTGTCCTGTGTTTATTGTGTTATTTTACGATTTTAAAATATATGCAGTAAATTTCATGGTGCATGCACACTGTTCTTATCTAATTGTAAATTGTGAATTGGGATAGTTGTTTAACGATGAATATATAAGCAAAGGAAGGAAAGAGTAAATAAGATAAAATATCACTCCCCTCTGTATCCTTACCAAGTTGAGCAGGGAGAGAGAGCCATTAAAACAATTTGTTGTGCAGAAAAGAACAGAGCAATATCCAAGAAGAAAGCAGAACTGTCTTTCCAATAAAATAATAAGCAATATCAAATTCAAATATATGCAAGTGTTGGATCTGGCTTCTTCTGCAGTTCATAATAGTTTTTTTTTTCTTTTTTTCTTCCATTTACTAAGCTCTTGAAATTCAAACTAGCTGGTAATGTTGGAGAGTGAAGTTCTATTTTGTGTTTTGTGTGTCTGTCTTTTAGAATTCCTGGATGGGGTGATTGATGGGTTGATTGAGTGATGCTGTTTTAAAGTTGCAATCACATTATTTAGGAAAATAGAGCCAGAATTGTTGACTGGCTTCATGCATCCATGTGAAACAAAGCAACAGGGCTACCTTTCAAAAGTCTTTTGACTTATTTTAGCTCCTTTAAGAAAAAAAGGAGGCAAATAATTATTGGCTGCTAGCATACCTAGCAATACCTTGTTCTCTTTTCCACTCTAGCTGACTGCCTGCCAATGCAAGCAAACATTACCATCAATATGAATTAAACACCGTGATTTCTGCATCCATCTTGTGACACAGCAAGAACTTCAAAGAACTTTGCTCAGGATACACACATTTTAGGCCCTGTCATGTTGCAATGGAAATGTTGACAGGAAATGCCTGGCTGGGAGTAGAGGGATAAGACTGAGGCAATATATAGCTATGTATACACAACAACAACTGAAGATGGCTCGATAGCATATTAATTTTCCTTGAATGAGAACATGGCCAACAATATACCTTTCATTATTCACTTTTTCATTTATAGAAAGAGCAAACAAAGGATACTATAAGAAAAGCTCTGTTGGGTCAGTATTGTGTGTTTCACACAATAGAATAGAATAACATAATTGGAAGGAACCTTGGAGGTCTTCTAGTCTAACCCCTGCTAAGGCAGGAAACCCAGAAGCAGTATTCAGCAGGTCCTGACCAGTTCTGGAGAACTGGTCGTGGAATTTTTTTTTCCCCAAAAAAGTTTTTTTTTTTTTTTTAATTTTTATACATATCTTTGCGTGGGCAACATGGTTCCAGATTATAACACTTGTACATAATCATACTTTCATTTCCACCAATCTTATATGATGCAATCTCATATCATTATCCATTTCACT
This sequence comes from Hydrophis major, assembly GCA_033807585.1. NCBI lineage: Eukaryota > Metazoa > Chordata > Lepidosauria > Squamata > Elapidae > Hydrophis > Hydrophis major. Next base: position 10,698,885 of record CM066332.1, on the reverse strand, counting down.
CATCTTTAAATAAATTTCCATTTCATATTTAAGTTTATTAATTCAATATCAATATCATTTCATTCAAATAGATTCCCAGTTCTTTATTCCCTATTATTTCCATTTTCAGCTTACCACCTATTTTATTTAACATTACACATCATTATTATCCTTAATTTGCCTAAGCCAATTACATAATAAACAATCTAAAAAACATAAAATTAAAAACCAATATATTTAGGATCCACGTGGTATATTCCCTCAATCTATCTAATTTAATAATTCATTCTCCAGCTTTAAACATATTTACATTAAATAATCAACTGTATATTTTAAAACAGCAGTCACCAACTGATGGGCTGTGGCCCACTGGTGGGCCGTGAGAAAATTTTGGTGGGCCGCAGAGAAATCTCACCCTCAGAGCACCCACACAAAGCAATTAATCCAGGGTGCGCAGAAACACAAGATTGCGCCGCCCGCGGGAACCCTCCCCGGCCTCCCCTCACTCCTTACCCGGCAAACTTGCATGCTAAAATGCTATTTTTCCTTTTTCTGACCATCATCTGTTCTGCTATGCTGGGAGATTTAGATTAGCTAGGAAGCAGGAAATGGTTGGATTTCTTGCTTTCTAGCTAGTCTTTAGAAAGTCTTTGGCTCTGCTTTTAAGAACAGCCAAACCTCCCTGAAGGTTTACTTGCAAGCAAATTCAGTGCAGACTCATGGCAATCAAATTTGAGAGACTGAGCTAGTCGATGGCAGATAGATAGATCACTGAATGATTCTGTGATCAACTCAATCTGCCTGCTTTGCCTGATTTTGGGTAAAAGCTGCTCTTTTTTTAAAATAAAAAAAATCAATATTTACATACATGGTGTGTTGTGAGTTAATTTTGTGAGTTTGCTTGCAAGCAAATTTTATGTGTCAGACTGAGCTAGCCAATGGCAGATAGATAGATTTCTGAATGAATCTTTGATTCTGTGAGCAGCTCAATCTGCCTGCCTGCTTTGCCTGATTTCTTCAGCTCTGTGCTTCTCAGAGTGATGTGAGCTTGCAGCTGCTTCTTCCTTTTAACTGCTAGTGGGGGTGTGACTTGATTGGGTGGGGGCTTGGCTGTGTTCTGATTGGGTGGGGGTGTGTTCTCATTGGTTGGGGGTTTGGCTGTGTTCTGATTGGCTAGAGGCGTGTTCTGTTCAGGTGGGGGCTTGATTGTGCTCAGGTTAGTCTTGGTTGCTGGAGGGTTTGAGCTGGTGAGCTGTGATCTTGCTGTTTGGCTTCGAGTTCGTGGTCGTGCTGCATCTTCATGGTGGAGGTCAGTTCGCTTCATGTATGGCTCAGAGGGGTTTGAGGTGGGTAGTGATGCAGCTGCAGTGCGGCTTCTGGTCCGTGGTCGTGTTTCATCTTCTGTGTGGGTGTGAGTCTGCTTCGAAGCCAAACATACAGAAGCCTGATGATGGCAGATGAGATTCTGCTGAAACGTTGCTACAACTTTAAAAGCACCACGTGGGAAAATACCCGAACAAAGCTGAATGCCAGACATGTAAGTACCCGCGAAAACTTAAGAAAACAAATATATATATATATATATATATATATATATATATATATATATATATATATATATATGTATGTATGTATGTATGTATATGTATATGTATATGTATATGTATATGTATATGTATATGTATATGTATATGTATATGTATATGTATATGTATATGTATATGTATATGTATATGTATATGTATATGTATATTCAAGACATCCCTGGATTAGGCATTAAATTGAAACACAGTTGTTAGAAAATATTGGGGGGGGGGTGCATAGTATATTTTAACCTAATGGCATGTACCAAATTTTTTTACTGTATTTTTTTTATTTTATTATTGTTTTGTATTGTATTTTTATTTTATTTTAATATTGTATTGTATTTTTGATTTTAGTTTAATTTTTAATTTTATTATTTTATTTTATTACTTTATTTTACTTTATGATTTTATATTTTATTTTGTATTTTAATTTATATTAGTTTGTATTGCATTGCATTGGATTGCATTGCATTTTTTTTAATATTTATTTATTAATTTTGTTTCCCACCCACTTCCCCATGAGGTAACTCTTAATATAATCAGGTTGCTTTTAGCTTTGTGATCATATAGAAACCTGATGGTTCAGAAGAAAATAATTTTAGTACTGATGTCGATGTTGATGGAGAAAATGGTTTTCTCTATACAGTAGTAATGAGATTATTCCACGTAAATTAAAGGATCATAGAGACCTATGTAAACCACAATCCCTTCATTCTGCCCCCAACACTGGTACAGAATCAGAATAACAAAGGGAGATATAAAACGGATTTGTTTTTAATATCTCAGAAAGTTGAATGTATCTGGAAGAACATTACAAAGAATAACAGAATAAAAAATAAATTGGAAGAGACTTTGTGCAATCTTCTAATCCAATCCCCTGCTTAGGCAGGAAACCCTACACCACTTCAGAAAAATGGTTATCTAATCTCTTCTTTAAAACTTCCAGTGTTGGAGCATTCACAACTTTTGGAGGCAATTTGTTCCACTGTTCTCCCTGTCAAGAAATTTCTCCTTAGTTCTAGTTTACTTCTCCCTTGATTGATTTCCACCCATTGCTTCTTGTTCTGCCTTCAGATGCTTTGGAGAACAGCTTGACCCCATCTTATTTGTGGCAGCCCCTGAGATATTGGAAAGATTAAACCTCAAAAGCATGTTGTGTAAACAGCCTTCTTATTTGGTGAGTATTTGTACCTTCACATAGGCAGTGCCTGAGAAATGGTTTCTTGTGGTGTTTAATTCCATGTTTAAAATGAAATTGGACTGGCATCATGCCAGCTGATGATTTTTACCTATGCAGCTTCCTCTGTAACTATCAGCATCTCTTCTTTTGTCCTGCTTACTAGTCAGTCTTCAAGGCGCACAGACACACAGAGTTCAACAAGCTAAATTAATGAGATTTTTTTTTCCATTTCCAAAATAGCGAAACAAAACCACTTTCCTAAATTTCACTCTCCACACTCATTTGAGCTGGCTTTCCTGTGCTTCTGGAAGAAAATGTTTTCACTGACAAAGAACATCTAGACGAAGCTCAGAGCAAAATATCAATGGAGTCACATCAGGTCCTAGGGATTTTCAAATGAATGAATGAATTAAAAGTGAATTAAACTCCCCTAAATAATAACAGTGTCCCGCTTCGGCCTCATTTCTTTTACAGTTCCACGATATTAGGGAATATTTTTGTGATTGTCGAGTCCGAAAGGAAGGCTCTGAGGCAGTGACTATCAGTAACAGCTCTTTTTATTGAAGACGTGAACCGAACCGCAAAAGAGAAAAAGCCTCCGGCTTTTATACTCTTTTGCCGCGGCGGCCGCGGCCAATGGCAGCGATTCAAGTCTCCCGCTCATGGTTTCAGCCAATCGCGGGAGACTTCAATCGGGCCAATCGGCGCGGCTCGCCTGGCCAATTAGAAATCCCCGCGCCTTAGCCAATCAAGGCGCAGGGATTTCGAGCAGTCCATTTTTAGTACACAACACCCCTCCCCTCTTGGTAGGGTCTTTCACGTGGTGTAATCACGCAGGTAGGCGGGGCTACGTCGGGTCCTAGTTGACCTGCGCAGCTCATTTTTCTGTTGTAGCTCGGCCGGAGCGGTCATCTTTTTGGCTGCTTCTGGCTCTGTGGGTACCGGCTGGATGGTCGGGCCGGTGCTCTCGCCGTGGCTCCCGCCTGGGCCTACCGGGTCGGTTGAGTCACGGATTTTGCCGCTCCCGCTTGGCTTTTCCGAGTCGGTAGAGTTGGCTGGACGGCTCCTCTCCGGATGGGATTCGCGGAGGCAGCGATCTGGTGAGTCTTTACTTTTTTTCTGCGTTTCTTTTGTTGGGTCTTCCCTCCCCCCTTGGTTCGTGTCTTGGGGGTTGAGGTTAGTGATTGCCCGTGACCGGAGTTGGTCGATGTGTCGCTTCCAGGCTCGCCCATCGACGGTTTGGAGCCGGTACGACCGTGGGCCTGTGGTTTGTGTTATGACGGCTGGGATCCATAGGGGCTCCCCTGTCATATTTTTAGCGTAAACCCAGTCGCCTGGTTGAAAAGTCCGGTACCTGGAGCTTGAGTCCGGGGGTCGCTCCGGGTTATATGTGGGGTGTAGACGATCGAGTGGTGACCGCAGCTTTCTGCCCATCAGGAGCTCTGCAGGGCTTTTGTTTGTTGTGGTGTTAGGTGTGATGTGTTGTATGAAAAGCAGTTTATTAATTTTTTCGTTGATCTCCCCGTGGTCCATTTTCCGGAGGGTCATTTTTGTAAATTGGACCATCCGTTCCGCCCTACCGTTCGCCGCCGGATGCGCCGGTGCTGTCAATGCGTGGCGGATACCTTTCTCAGCCAGGAAGCGTTCAAATTCGAGTGAGGTGAATTGGGGCCCGTTGTCTGAGACAACTACGTCTGGGAGGCCATGTGTCGAGAATAGTTTACAAAGTTCTTTAATGACAGCCTCCGTGGTGGTGGATTTCATGTCAGCCACCTCTAACCAGTTCGAGTATGCATCTACCGTGATCAAAAAAGTGTGTCCATTTGTGGGGCCAGCAAAATCTAAATGGATTCTGGACCAGGGTCCCCGTGGTATTTCCCAGTCCCGGGTGGGTGCTGCGGGTGGGCTGGACCTGGTTTCTTGGCACCGGTGGCACTTTGCAACCCATGTTTCAATTTGCTTATCCATCCCTGGCCACCAAGCGTAACTCCTGGCCAGGGCTTTTGTCCTGACGATGCCAGGATGCCCCTCATGTAACATTTCCAGAACTCTGCTTTGTAATTTGCACGGAATTACCACCCGATCTCCCCACAGGATGCAACCCCTTAACAGAGACAGTTCAGTCTGGCGCTGCCGGAATTTCTTAAAAGTCTCGTCAATGTCCTTTTCCGGCCAACCTTTCTCTAACCAATGCAAGACTTTCGCCAATTGTCTGTCCCTACTGGTTTCCCTGGCAATATCGGATGCGGTTATGGGCAGGCTTTCTATGCTCAGGGTGTTAGTTGTAGGAGCGGGGTCAGGTTCCGAGTCCGGCAAGGGCGAGCGGCTCAAAGCGTCCGCGTGTGAAATTTTCTTTCCTGGCTTGTGGAACAGTTCGTAGTTGTAGGCTGCCAGGAATTCAGACCACCTAGTCATGCGTGGTGACAAGATGTTTGGTGTGGCCCGATCCCCAGCGAGGATGCCCAGCAGTGGCTTATGGTCGGTGACTATCTTGAATGGGCGGCCGTACAAGTACTCATGGAAACGCTTGACGGCGGCAACTATAGCCAAAGCTTCTTTGTCCAGCTGGCTATAGTTCCGTTCCGGTTTTGTTAGCGTTCTGGAAAAAAATGCAATAGGCGCTTCTCTCTGGTCTGGGAGGGTATGGCTGAGGACAGCGCCGACGCCGTAGGGTGATGCGTCGCAAGTGACAGCTAGGGGTAAAGTCTCACTGAACTGTATTAGAACGGCGTCGGAGGTGAGGAGGTCTTTGGTTCCCTGAAAGGCGGCCTGTTCTCGTTTCCCCCAAGTCCATGCTGCCCTCTTGTCTAGGAGTCTATGCAAAGGCTCCGCCACCGTTGCCTTCTGAGGTAGGAAGACATTATAAAAATTTAGTAAACCTAGGAATGCTTGTAGTTCTGTTTTGGACCTCGGGGTGGGGGCTTCCTTGATGGCTTTAACCTTTTTAGCTGTAGGGTGGATGCCCTGTCTGTCTAGGAGGTAACCCAGAAATTCTATTTGCTGCGTACACAGTTGGCATTTTTCGCGTTTGACCTTAAGTCCTGTCTCTTTAAATTTTGTCAAGACTTGTCTTAAACGGTTCTCTAATTCGGCTTCGTTTGGCGCCGCGATTAACACGTCATCGAAATAGGGCACCACCCCCTTGATGCCCTGTAGTAAACGTTCCATTAGGCTTTGAAAAATGCCTGGTGCCACGCTGACTCCGAATTGGAGTCTGTTGCACTTGAAGGCCCCCCGGTGTGTCACGATTGTTTGGGCTTCTGCCGTTTCTTCGTCCACAGGCAGTTGCTGGTATGCCTGGGCGAGGTCAAGCTTGGCAAAAATTTTTCCCCCTCCCAATGAGTGCAGTAAGTGTTGCACTATGGGCACTGGGTAGGCGCTTTGCTGTAACGCGCTATTTAGGGTGGCCTTATAGTCCCCGCAAATCCTCACGGACCCGTCTGGCTTTACTGGGGTCACTATAGGGGTCTCCCATCTGGCGTGATCTATAGGTGTTAATACCCCTTGCTTGACGAGTTTGTTGATTTGTTCGTCAATTTTTGGTTTTAACGCAAAGGGTACCCTCCTAGATTTAAGTCGCTTGGGGGGAACCCATGGGTCTAAGTCAAAGGAAATAGGGGGCCCCTTATACTTGCCCAATCCTCCATCGAAGACCTCCTGGAACTCCTGGACTAACCGCTGTTCCCAGGCTTCCATGGAGACTTGGTTGACACCTGTCAATGCGATGTTCAGTGGGGCGAACCATTGCAGGCCAAGCAAGCTCGGGCGGTCGCGATCGACTATCGTGAGTGGAAGCTGTTCGGTTCGGCCTTTGTAGGTTACGCTAAAGTTTTTGGTGCCCACCACTGGCACGCGATTACCCTGATAGTCCCTTATGATGATTTTCTGGGCGGGTACATTTTCCTTCTGCAGGGTGGGCACTAGTTTTTTTATTTCGCGCCATGCAATCATGGAAAGGTAGGACCCGGAGTCCACTTCCATCTTGCAAGGCCGACCTTCGATGTAGACTTCAACGTATATCTTTCTGGCGCCGTCGGAGATGGCATGGCCGATTGTCACCGTCTGGTGGGTTTCTTCTTTCCGCCGACCGTCGCCGCTTCTCTGGGATCTTTGCTTCTGGTCCCATCTGCCTGCTGGCTGGCGCTCTCTGGTTCTTGGCGGGCTCTCTCTCCTTCTATCCTGCTGCTCCCATTTTGGCGGGCTGCGTGTCTTCTTTTGGCGGCAAACTCGGGCGATGTGGCCCCTTCGGTCACAATGCCTGCAGACCGCGTCAAAGAAACGGCATTCGGACCTGGGGTGGTCGCCGCCGCACCCTGCGCAGTTGGTCCTCGACCTCCGACTGTTTTGGCTTCGCTGGTTTCCGCGACCCGCCTGCATGCGATGTGTGTCCTCCTCATCGTCTGAAATGCTGGAGGCTGACTGGTAACCGCCGTAGTGTGCGGCCGCTTCGATTCTTGCATCGGCCGACCTTGCGGGGTTGTTGTTGTTTGCGCCTTTTGCCTCGGCTCTCCGCATGGTGTCTGCTGACGTGCGGGTTGCTTCTGCGGCCGCGGCTGCGGTGATGGCATCGGCGAGGCTGATGTCGCCTTTGGCCATAAGTCGGCTCTGGAGTGTCGGATCCCAAAGTCCTAGCACGAAACGGTCTCTTATGAGACTGTTCAATCCCTCAAACTCACAGAGCCCGCCTAGGCGCCTTAATTCAGCGACAAAGTCGCTCAGTTTCTCGTCCGGTTTTTGACATCTCCGGTAGAATTCGTTCCGCCGAATTAGGATGGGGACCTCGGGAGCATAATGGCGCTTTAGTATGGGTTCGAGGACGTCCCAATCCATGGCAGTCGCGTCTGCCGGTTTGGCCAATGCCTTGGCCATCTGGAAAACCTCTGGTCCACAATGCGTCAGGAACACGGCGCGTTTTAGCGGGCCCGGGGCGTCCTTCATGCCGGCACACTCTAAGTACATCCGGAATCTGTCTGAGTAGGACTCCCAGTCCTCGGCGGCGGGGTTGAAGGGGGCGGGCGGTGCTATTTTCGCCATTTCGTTGTCGCAAGTTCGTCTGTGGACACGGGGTTCGGTTCAGGGGCGAGATCCCACCTTCGTCGCCAGTGTCGAGTCCGAAAGGAAGGCTCTGAGGCAGTGACTATCAGTAACAGCTCTTTTTATTGAAGACGTGAACCGAACCGCAAAAGAGAAAAAGCCTCCGGCTTTTATACTCTTTTGCCGCGGCGGCCGCGGCCAATGGCAGCGATTCAAGTCTCCCGCTCATGGTTTCAGCCAATCGCGGGAGACTTCAATCGGGCCAATCGGCGCGGCTCGCCTGGCCAATTAGAAATCCCCGCGCCTTAGCCAATCAAGGCGCAGGGATTTCGAGCAGTCCATTTTTAGTACACAACAGTGATGTTCATTGCCAATCTAATATTTCATGCCATGCCCACACTGTTTGCGATTTCTGAGTACATATCAGTTGAGTGCTTTTACTCAGATGCAGGAGTGGCTTCCCTAGCTGTACATTCATTAATTTAGATTTTCTTGTTCCAGGTGGACAGCTGGCTGCCATTGCTATTTGTTGATTTTATTAACAGATAAGCCGTGAAGCAAGGATATTTACTTGTTTTAGAGCAAATTGGCAAATGGAATAAGCAAACAAGAATTTAGAACCAGCAGTAAAAACCCAGATTATCCTGATAATCAACAAAACTTTGATTAATAGATTTTGGATTGATCATAGTAGCTTCAACCTGGCTTTGTCATTTGAGCCCTTTTCCTTAATTTTTGTAAACTTTAGAGAATGGGTTATGCATCTATTATGTTAAAATGCATATTTAATATAGCTAAGATATTCTTTTTTATTAATGGTGACAACTATTCTACATTTTAATTGTATGCTGTGTGTTTTTAGGAGGATGGGAACACTATGCAGGGATAAATATATAACACACACTGATTGGCTGTTATTTTTATTTTTTCCAGTCTGAATTGTTTTGCAGATATTATCTTCTGGAAGTGATAAGAACACCAAAATATATAATGCCAGAATAGAGTAAGTTACAATAAGTGAAACCTGGTAGTTTCATTTAAACAAATATCTCTGATAACAAGTTAAAATTGTGGGGCCGGCGGAGGAAAATAATTGTGAGGATATCAACAGTATTTGACAGGAATGCTTTGGAAATGAGAATAAAGGAAGGAGAAGGATCATTTGGGTGATTTCAAATCTTAGTAAGGAAAGGAAAAGTCTTCTGACTTTTCCTTCTCCAAAGACCTTATGTACTTGTGTCAAAACATTGTAACATTTCTACCCAGGTTTCAACAATGTGGATGCACTCCAGCCATAGAAATATATAGAAAATCCCTTAGTAATCATGGACAATCATGGACATTCCGGGGGTGAATGTCCACACAGAGGAAAACCTCCTCAGACATTGTAAGGTCATTCCAATCTACTTTGTCAATCAGAATACTCCTAATTCTGGAAAGTTGTGGAGGTCACTTGAGTCTTAATATATACATAGGTAAGGGTGGGTGGTTTGGTGTACATTGCACGTGGGATTCAATTTTTTTTTTTTTTTTACTACTGTTTCTATGGGCATGGCTTGGTAGATGTGGCAGGGGAAGGATACTGCAAAATTTCCATTCTCTCTCCACCCGACAAATCTGCTCTAGAAAAAGTACAGAGAACAGCAACCAGGATGTTTAGGGGACTGGAGGCTAAAACTTACGAAGAACGGTTGCAGGAACTGGGCATGGCTAGTCTAGGGAAGAGAAGGACCAGGGGAGACGGGATAGCATTCTTCCAATATTTGAGGGGCTGCCCCAGAGAGGAGGAAGGGGGTCAAGAAGGGGGTCAAGCTATTTTCCAAGGCACCAGAAGGCCAGACAAGAAATAATGGATGGAAACTGAACAAGGAAATATTTAACCTGGAAATAAGGACAAACTTTCTGACAGTGAGAACAATCAACCAATGGAACAGCTTGCCCTTGGAAGTTGTGGGAGCACCATCACTTGAGACCTTCAAGAAGAGATTGAACTGCCATTTGTCAGAAATAGTGTAGGGTCTCCTGCTTGGGTGTGGGGGTGGACTAGATGACCTACAAGGTCCCTTCCAACTCTGATTATCTATTATCTTTTATCTGTTCTGTTATCTGCTTTCCAGCTCCGTTTTCCTGTGTAAAGCAACAAAAGAAGAGCCAGCCAATAAACTGGGACTTGGGAGGCAGAGAATAGATGGGGGCGGGGGCAGAATAGATGGGGTGAGGTCGTATAGGCCAGTTCTCTGAACTACTCAAAATTTCTCCAACCAGTTCTCCAGAACTGGTCAGAACCTGCTGAATACCATCTTTATGTTATATAGAATTGTATACGTGCTTTTTCCTGCTCATAGAACAATTAGAACATAGAATAATAGAGTTCAAAAGGACCTTGTGGGGTCTTCTAGTCCAACCCACTGCTCGATTAGGAGACCTTATATCATTTCAGACAAATGGTTGTCTGGTCTCTTTTTGAACGTCTTCAGTGATGGAGCACCCACAGCTTCTGAAAGCAAGTTATTCCATTGGTTAATTGCGCTCTTTGTAAGGAAATTGCTCCTCCTGCTAGATTGCTTCTCTCCTTGGTTAGTTTCCAACCATTGTTTCTCGACTTCCATTTTGGTACTTTACAAAATAGTTTGATCCCCCTGTCTTTCTAGGAGCTCCTCAAATATTGGGACAGTGTAATCTTGTCCCCATGATCACTGTACCCCATATCCCTTTATGCTGCTCTACAACTGTAATAAAGTCTGGTTTTATTTGTTTCTAGTATCAATAACGGAGTAAATTGAAATTATCATATACATTGTTGGTATCTTACCGGAGAACAGGGGTGTCAACCTCGATTTCATTGAAGACCACATCAGGGTTGTATTTGACCTTGGGGGGGGGGGGCTGGGGTGGAATACATCACTTGTATTGGTGACTGTGATGGCCCAAGGCCAGTGAAAACAGGCCTCTGAGCCTCCTACAACCCTCTACCAGCAAAAATGGAGTTTGCAAGGGCCATGCACAGCCCTCCCAAGCTCCATTTTCACTGGCCGAGGCACCACGGGCCGATCCTTCACTGTTTCCAGGGTAGCCCCATGGACCAGATCTAAGGACCTTTCAGGCCCGATCTGGGCCCTAGGCCTTGAGTTTGACACCCTGCCAGATATTAAATAGACACTTGCGATGGCCTCAGTGCCCATAGTTTATGATTCAACATATACAAAAATTGCTGATTGTAATGGAGACTATCATCCAGTCTACAGCTGCCTTTGCAAAGGATGTTTAAGTTTGCCTATCGAACAGACCACATACTTTTAAAGGTAAGGTAAAGGTTTCTCATTTCCAACTCTAGGGGGCAGTGCTCATTTCAGTTTCAAAGCCGAAGAACCAGCACTGTCTGAAGATGTCTCTGTGGTCATGTGGCTGGCATGACTAAACACCAAAGGTGCACGGAACGCTGTTCCCTTCCCACCCAAGTAGTCCCTATTTTTCTACTTGCATTTTTTACATACTTTCAAACTGCTAGGTTGGCAGAAGCTGGGATAAGTAATGGGAGCTCACTCTGTTGTGTGGTGCTAGGGATTCAAACTGCCTAACTGCCGACCTTTTTAATCAACAAGCTCAGCATCTTAGCCACTGAGTCACTGAGTCCCTCTTTTTAGGATAACATCAAGCTAACATCTCTGTGGAAAATTAGGAATATCTAATTCTTTAAACAGAATGGAAGGAAATTAAGTCTGGACTTCATCACTCGTGTCCTGGGAACTCCACCTAAGTCGTCCTAAGCTTTTCTAGCAAGAGTGGATTTTAAGCAGAATAAATGAAATCTAAAAAGAAAAGAGGATTTGCAGTAAACAAATGTCTTTCAGCTTTAGCAGAAAGATGGCAGTGAACTGTTGACATTTAAAAAAAGCCGATGCAGCAAAAGTCAGAAATCATCAAACCAGTACATCGTTAAACCCATCTATAAATAGGAAGGAGAGCTGTATGGATTGAACAGTTAAAACAGAAGTAGGCGATGCCATTTCTGCCTCTATCCTGGATTATTTCAAGGTCACTAAGGTAGCAGTGATAAGTAAACTAGGGCAACTTAATGCTAGTAAATTACTGAAGCTGCACTTATCCACCTGTGGGAAATAATGCATTGGGAAAGATATTGCATACCGAGAAAAAATAGTTGCATAACATATATATATATATATATATATATATATATATATATATATATATATATATATATATATATATATATATATATATATATATATATATATATTGTCGTGTCCGCGAAAAAAGGTTCTGAGTCGGTGACTTTCATTAACAGCTCTTTATTTCTAATAGTTGAACCGAACCGGCAAAAGGCAAAAAGCCTCCGGCTTTTATACCTTTTGCCGCGGCAGCCGCGGCCAATGGCAGCGATTCAAGTCTCCCGCTCTTGGTTTGAACCAATCGCGGGAGACTTCAATCGGGCCAATCGGCGCGGCTCGCTTGGCCAATCAGAAATCCCCGCGCCTTAGCCAATCAAGGCGCAGCGATTTCGAGTAGTCCATTTTAATACATAACACCCCTCCCCTCTTGGTACGGTCCTTCACGTGGTGTAATCACGCAGGTAGGCGGGGCTCCGTCGGGTCCTAGTTGACCTGCGCAGCTCACTTCCTTGTTGTAACTCGGCCGGAGCGGTCATCTTTTTGGCTGCTCCTGGCTCTGTGAGAACCGGCTGGATGATCGGGCCGGTTCTCTCGCCGTGGCTCCCGCCTGGGCCTACCGGGTCGGTTGAGTCACGGATTTCGCCGCTCCCGCTTGGCTTCTCCGAGTCGGTAGAGTTGGCCGGACGGCTCTTCTCCGGATGGGACTCGCGAAGGCTGCGTTCTGGTGAGTTTTTAAATTTAATTTTCTCCTGCGTTTGTCTTACCGGGTATTCCCTCCCCCCTTGGTTCGTGTCTTGGGGGTTGAGGTCAGTCATTGCTCGCGACCGGAGCTGGTCGATATGTCGTTTCCAGGCTCGCCCATCGATGGTTTGGAGCCGGTACGACCGCGGGCCGGTGATTTGGGTTATGACGGCTGGGATCCATAGGGGGTCCCCCGTCATGTTTTTGGCGTAGACCAAGTCGCCTGGTTCAAAAGTCCGGTACCTGGAGCTTGAGTCTGGGGGTCGCTCCGGGTTATAGGTTGGGTGCAGACGATCGAGTGGGGACCGCAGCTTTCTGCCCATCAGGAGCTCTGCAGGGCTTTTGTTGGTTGTGGTATTGGGTGTGATGTGCTGTATGAAAAGTAGTTTGTTGATTTTTTCGTTGATCTCCCCGTGGTCCATTTTCCGGAGGGTCTTTTTTGTAAACTGGACCATCCGTTCCGCCCTACCGTTCGCCGCCGGATGCGCCGGTGCTGTCAATGCGTGGCGGATACCCCTCTCGGCCAGGAACCGTTCGAATTCGATGGAGGTGAATTGGGGCCCGTTGTCTGAGACAATGACGTCTGGGAGGCCATGTGTGGAGAACAGTTTACACAGCTCTTTAATGACAGCCTCTGTGGTGGTGGATTTCATGTCAGCCACCTCTAACCAATTTGAGTATGCATCGACTGTGATTAGAAAAGTGTGTCCATTTGTGGGGCCAGCAAAGTCTAAGTGGATTCTGGACCAGGGTCCCCGTGGTATTTCCCAGTCCCGGATAGGTGCTGTGGGTGGGCTGGATCTGGTTTCCTGACACCGGTGGCATTTGGCTACCCATGCTTCAATTTGTTTGTCCATCCCTGGCCACCAAGCGTAACTCCTGGCCAGGGCTTTTGTCCTGACGATGCCAGGATGACCCTCGTGTAACATCTCTAGGACCCTGTTTTGCAATTTACCTGGAATTACCACCCGATCACCCCACAGGATGCAACCTCTTAACAGTGAAAGCTCAGTCTGGCGCTGCCGGAATGTTTTAAAAGTCTCGTCAATGTCTCTTTCCGGCCAGCCTTTTTCTAACCAATGTAAGACTTGCGCCAATTGTCTGTCCCTAACGGTTTCTCTGGCAATATCAGATGCGGTTATGGGCAAACTCTCGATACTCAGAGTGTTTGTTGTTGGTGCGGGGTCAGGGTCAGAGTCCGGCAAGGGCGAGCGGCTTAAAGCGTCCGCGTGCGAAATTTTCTTACCTGGCTTGTGTAACAGTTCGTAGCTGTAGGCTGCCAGGAATTCAGACCATCTTGTCATGCGGGGCGACAAGATGTTTGGTGTAGCACGGTTTCCAGCGAGGATGCCCAGCAGTGGTTTATGATCAGTGACTATTTTGAATGGGCGGCCGTACAGGTACTCGTGGAAACGCTTAACGGCGGCAACTATAGCCAAAGCTTCTTTGTCCAGCTGGCTATAGTTCCGTTCCGGTTTAGTCAGAGTTCTGGAAAAAAATGCGATAGGTGCTTCTCTCTGGTCTGGGAGGGTATGGCTGAGGACAGCGCCGACGCCGAAAGGTGATGCGTCGCAAGTGACAGCTAAGGGCAAAGTCTCACTGAATTGCATCAGGACGGCGTCGGAAGTGAGGAGGTCTTTGGTTTTCTGAAAGGCGGCTTGTTCTCGTCTCCCCCAAGTCCATGCTGCCCTCTTGTCTAGGAGTCTATGTAAAGGTTCCGCCGCCGTTGCCTTCTGAGGTAGGAAGACATTATAAAAATTTAGTAAGCCTAGGAATGCTTGTAGTTCTGTTTTGGACTTCAGGGTGGGGGCTTCCTTGATGGCTTTAACTTTTTTAGTTGTAGGGTGGATGCCCTGCCGGTCTAGGAGGTAACCCAAAAACTCTATTTGCTGTGTACAAAGTTGGCATTTTTCGCGTTTGACTTTAAGTCCTGTTTCTTTAAATTTTGTTAAGACTTGTCTTAATCGGTTTTCTAATTCGGTTTCGTTTGGCGCCGCTATTAATACGTCATCGAAATAGGGCACCACCCCCTTGATGCCCTGTAGTAAACGTTCCATCAGGCTCTGGAAGATGCCTGGTGCCACGCTGACTCCAAATTGGAGTCTGTTACACTTGAAGGCCCCCCGGTGTGTCACAATTGTTTGGGCTTCTGCCGTTTCCTCGTCCACAGGCAGTTGCTGGTATGCCTGGGCGAGGTCGAGCTTGGCAAAAATTTTTCCCCCTCCCAGTGAGTGCAGTAAATGTTGCACTATTGGAACTGGGTAGGCGCTTTGCTGTAGCGCGCTGTTTAGGGTGGCCTTATAGTCCCCGCAGATTCTCACGGACCCGTCTGGCTTTACTGGGGTCACTATAGGGGTCTCCCATCTGGCGTGGTCTACCGGTTTTAATACCCCTTGTTTGACGAGTTTGTTGATCTGCTCGTCAATTTTTGGCTTTAAAGCAAAGGGCACCCTTCTAGGTTTAAGCCGCTTGGGGGGAACCCTTGGGTCTAAATCAAACGAGATAGGGGGCCCCTTGTACTTGCCCAAGCCTCCATCGAAGACCTCCTGGAACTCCTGGACTAGCTGCTGTTCCCAGGCTTCAATGGAGACTTGGTTGACACCTGTCAGCGCGATGTTAAGCGGGGCGAACCATTGCAGACCCAGCAGGCTCGGGCGGTCACGATCGACTATTGTGAGTGGCAGTTGTTCGGTGTGGCCTTTGTAGGTTATGTTAAAGTTCTTGGTGCCCACTACCGGAACGCGATTACCTTGGTAGTCTTTTATGATGATTTTCTGGGCAAGCACGTTTTTTCTTTGTAGAGTAGGCACTAGTTTTTTTATTTCGCGCCATGCAATCATGGAAAGGTAGGACCCGGAGTCCACTTCCATTTTGCATGGCCGGCCTTCGATGTGGACTTCTACGTGTACCTTTCTGGCGCCGTCGGAGATGGCGTGGCCGATGGTCACCGTCTGGTGGGTTTCTTCTTTCCGCCGACCGTCGCCGCTTCTTTGAGGTCGTTGCTTCTGGTCCCATCTACCTGCTGGCTGGCGCTCTCTGGCTCTGGGCGGGGAGTTCTCTCTTCTTCTGTCCTGCTGTTCCCATCTTGGCGGGCTGCGGGTCTTCTTTTGGCGGCAAACTCGAGCGATGTGGCCCCTTCGGTCGCAATGCCTGCAGATAGCATCAAAGAAACGGCATTCAGACCTGGGGTGGTCGCCGCCGCACCCGGCGCAGTTGGTCCTCGACCTACGACTGTTTTGGCTTCGTTGGTTTCCGCGTCCCGTCTGCACGCGATGTATGTCCTCCTCATCATCTGACGTGCTGGAGGTTGACTGGTAGTCGCCGTAGTGTGCGGTTGCTTCGTTTCTTGCGTCGGCCGACCTCGCGGGGTTGTTGTTTCCGCCCTTCGCGTCGGATCTTCGCATGGTGTCTGCTGACATGCGAGTTGCTTCTGCGGCTGCGGCTGCGGTGAGGGCATCGGCTAGGCTGATGTCGCCTTTGGCCATAAGTCGGCTCTGGAGTGTCGGATCCCACAATCCGAGTACGAAACGGTCTCTTATGAGACTATTCAATCCTTCAAACTCACAGAGTCCACCTAGGCGCCTTAATTCAGCGACGAAGTCGCTCAGTTTTTCGTCTGGTCTCTGGTTTCTTCGGTAAAATTCATTTCGTTGTATTAGGATGGGGACCTCGGGGGCGTAATGGCGCCTCAGTATGGGTTCGAGGACGTCCCAATCCATGGCAGTCGCGTCTGCCGGTTTGGCCAATGCCTTGGCCATCTGGAAAACCTCTGGTCCACAATGCGTAAGGAAGACGGCGCGTTTTAGCGGGCCCGGGGCGTCCTTCATGCCGGCACATTCCGGTACATACGGAATCTATCCGAGTACGATTCCCAGTCCTCGGAGGCGGGGTTGAAGGGGGCGGGCGGTGCTATTTTCGCCATTTTGCTGTCGCTAGTTCTTAGATGGACACGGGGTTCGGTTCAGGGGCGAGATCCCATCCTCGTCGCCAGTGTCGTGTCCGCGAAAAAAGGTTCTGAGTCGGTGACTTTCATTAACAGCTCTTTATTTCTAATAGTTGAACCGAACCGGCAAAAGGCAAAAAGCCTCCGGCTTTTATATCTTTTGCCGCGGCGGCCGCGGCCAATGGCAGCGATTCAAGTCTCCCGCTCTTGGTTTGAACCAATCGCGGGAGACTTCAATCGGGCCAATCGGCGCGGCTCGCCTGGCCAATCAGAAATCCCCGCGCCTTAGCCAATCAAGGCGCAGGGATTTCGAGTAGTCCATTTTAATACATAACATATATATATATATATATATATATATATATATTTAGGTGGGTATTAAATTTTAAAGGGAGAAGATTGGTGCTGCATGGAACATAGCAGATAGAATAATGAAGTCGGAAGGTACCTTGAAGGTCTTCTAGTCCAACCCTCTGTTCAGGCAGGAAACCCAATACCATTTCAGACAAATGGTTGTCCAGTTTCTTTTGAGAGCCTCAGAAGAGGCTCTCAAATCAGTGGAACAACTTGCCACCAGAGGTTGTGGCTGCTCCATCACTGGAGATTTTCAAGAAGAAGAAGAATTGGGCATCCATTTGTCTGGAATGGCATAGGGTCTTCTGCTCGAGCAGGGGGTTAGAGTAGATGACCTCCAAGGTCCCTTTTACATCTATTATTGTCTTACCTAAAATAGTAGAGGGTCTCCTGCTTGAACAGGGGTTGGATTAGAAGACCTCCAAGGACCCTATCAGCACTGTTATTCTGTGGATCTGCCTCCACTGATGGAGCAACCACAGCTTTTGAAAGCACACTATTCCTTTGAAAAAATGTTCTAACTGTCAATAAATTTATCCTTAGTTCTAGGTTTAATTTATTGCATTTATTTGTAAACTGCCATTATTCTGTCTACAAATAACTCAAGGCTATGAACACATTCACCTTTTTCCTCCTATGTTGCCCACAATAACAAACCTGGAATATGAGCTGGGTTGAGAGACAGTTAGTGACCCAAAGTCACCCAGCTGGCTTTCATACCTAAGGCAGGACTAGAATTCACTGTCTCCTGGTTTCTAGCCTGGTACCTAGACTGAGCTTGCTTATTAGATAGATTGATGATAGATAATAGATGGTAGATGATAGATAGATTAGACAGATTAGATAGATGGATGGATAGTGTCGTGTCCGCAAAAAGACGCCAGGAGTCGGTGACTACGTTTCAAGCTCTTTATTTAACAGTTGTGAACCGAACCAGCGAAAAGGAAAAAGCCCACGGCTTTTATCCTTTTCGCTGCGGCGGCCGCGGCCAATGGCAGCAATTCAAGTCTCCCGCTCTTGGAGTGAGCCAATCGCGGGAGACCTAAAACGGGCCAATCGGCGCGGCTCGCCTGGCCAATCAGAAATCCCCACGCTTTAGCCAATCAAAGCGCGGGGATTTCGAGTATGTAAATTAAGGACAGAACACCCCTCCCCTCTTGGTATAGTCCTTACGTTGCGTAGTCACGTAGGTAGGCGGGGCTCCGTCTAGTCCTACTTGACCTGCGCAACTCAGTTGCAAGCTGGATTTCGTCCGGAGCGGTCATGTTTTTGGCTGCTCCCTCTTCTGTGCGAACCGGTTGGATGATCGGGCCGGTTCCTTCTCCGTGGCTCCCACCTGGGCCTTCCGGGTTGGTTGAGCTACGGGTTTCGCCGCTCCTGCTTGGTTTCTCCGAGTTGGTTGAGCTGGCTAGGTGGTTCTTCTCCGGTGGGGGATCGCGATGGCTGCGCTCCGGTAAGTACTGCTGGTTTATTTTTTCTTGCGTTTGCTTATTCGGGTATTCCCTCCCCCCTTGGTTCGTGTTTTGGGGGTTGAGTTCTGTTGCTGTTCGTGACCTGAGCTGGTCAATGTGCCATTTCCAGGCTCGCCCATCTGTGGTTTGGAGCCGGTATGATCGTGGGCCTGTGATCTGGGTGATAACGGCTGGGATCCATAGGGGGTCCCCCGTCAGGTTTTTCGCGTACACTAAGTCGCCGGGTGCGAATGTTCGGTATTTTGTACTTGAGTCTGGGGGCCACTCCGGGTTATATGTTGGGTGTAACCTGTCGAGTGGGGACCTCAGCTTCCTACCCATTAGTAACTCGGCTGGGCTTTTGTTGGTAGTGGTGTTCGGGGTGATGTGTTGTATAAAGAGGAGTTTATTTATTTTGTTGTTGATCTCCCCATGGTCCATTTTCCAGATGGTTTTTTTGGTAAATTGAACCATCCGTTCCGCCCTACCGTTCGCCGCCGGATGCACCGGTGCTGTTAATGTGTGGCGGATGCCCCTCTCCGCCAGGAATCTCTCGAAGTCGAGGGAGGTAAATTGGGGCCCGTTGTCGGAGACGACGACGTCTGGGAGGCCGTGTGTTGCAAAGAGTTTGCAAAGTTCTTTGATGACGGCCTCCGTGGTAGTGGACTTCATGTCGCTTACCTCCAACCAGTTGGAGTAAGCGTCAACTGTTATTAGAAAGGTATGCCCATTCGTGGGACCGGCAAAGTCTAAATGGATTCTGGACCAGGGCCCCCTTGGTGTTTCCCACTCCAGGATGGGTGCTGCGGGTGGGCTTGGTCTGGTCTCCTGGCATCGTTGGCACCTAGCTACCCATGCCTCTATCTGCTTGTCCATCCCTGGCCACCAAGTGTAACTCCTGGCCAGGGCTTTAGTTCTGACGATGCCAGGATGCCCCTCATGCAACATCTCTAAGACCTTCCCTTGCAACCTGTCCGGGATGACTACCCTGTCACCCCACAAAATACACCCCTTAAGCAGCGAGAGTTCAGTCTGGCGGTTTCTGAATGTCTTAACGGATTCGTCATTGTCCCTTTCAGGCCAACCTTTTTCCACCCAATGTAAAATTCGCACCAGACGCCTGTCCTTAATAGTTTCCCGGGCAATGTCTGACGCGGTAATGGGTAGGTTGGGCAGGTTCTCGATGTTAAGGGTGTTTGTCGTTGGTGCTGGGTCAGGATCAGAGTCTGGTAAAGGCGAGCGGCTTAAAGCGTCCGCGTGTGAAATTTTCTTACCCGGCTTGTGTAACAGTTCGTAGCTGTAGGTTGCCAGGAACTCGGACCACCTTGTCATCCGGGGCGATAAAATGTTCGGGGTGGCTCGGTTTCCTGCAAGGATGCCCAGCAACGGCTTATGATCTGTCACAATGGTAAACGGGCGGCCGTAAAGGTATTCGTGGAATCGCTTAACGGCGGCAACTATAGCCAATGCTTCTTTGTCCAGCTGGCTATAGTTCCGCTCCGGTTTAGTTAGAGTCCTGGAAAAGAAAGCGATGGGTGCTTCTCTTTTGTCGGGGAGGGTATAGCTGAGGACAGTGCCGACGCCGAAAGGTGATGCGTCGCAAGTGACAACCAAGGGCAAGGTTTCGCTGAATTGGATCAGGACGGCGTCGGAGGTGAGGAGGTCTTTGGTTTTTTGGAAGGCGGCTTGCTCCCGTCTCCCCCAAGTCCAGGTTGCCGCCTTATCCAGGAGCCTATGCAAAGGCTCCGCCGCCGTAGCCTTTTGGGGTAGGAAAACATTATAAAAATTCAGCAACCCCAAGAAAGCCTGTAGTTCCGTCTTAGACCTAGGGGTGGGGGCCTCTTTGATGGCTTTTACTTTTTTAATTGTAGGGTGAATGCCATGCCGGTCTAGAAGGTAGCCCAAGAATTCCACTCGCTCTGTGCATAGTTGGCATTTTTCCCATTTTACTTTAAGTCCCGTTACTTTAAATTTTGTTAAGACCTCCCTGAGTCGGTTTTCTAATTCGGCTTCGTTTGGCGCCGCCACTAATACGTCATCAAAATAGGGCACCACCCCCTTGATGCCCTGCAGTAAATGTTCCATCAGGCTCTGAAAGATGCCTGGTGCCACGCTGACTCCGAACTGGAGTCGGTTGCACTTGAAGGCCCCCCGATGGGTAACGATGGTCTGGGCTTCCGCTGTTTTTTCGTCGACCGGCAACTGTTGATATGCTTGGGTGAGATCGAACTTGGCAAAGACCCTGCCCCCTCCCAGTGAGTGCAGTAGGTGTTGCACGATTGGGACAGGGTAGGCGCTTTGTTGCAACGCGCCATTTAGGGTGGCCTTATAGTCCCCACAAATTTTCACGGACCCGTCTGGTTTGACTGGGGTCACTATAGGGGTCTCCCATCGGGCATGGTCTATCGGCTGTAGCACCCCCTGTTTGACGAGCTTGTCAATCTGCTCGTCAATCTTAGGTTTTAGGGCGAATGGCACCCGCCTAGGTTTTAGTCGCTTGGGGGGAACCCTAGGGTCTAGGTCAAATGAGATAAGGGGCCCCTGGTACTTGCCCAGGCTTCCGTCGAAGACCTCCCGGAACTCTTGGGCTAGCCGCTGTTCCCAGCCGTCGTCGGCGATGTGGTTGACTCCTGTTAGCGCGATGTCGAGCGGGGCGAACCATTGTAAGCCCAGCAGGCTTGGGCGGTCGCGATCGACGATTGTGAGTGGGAGTTGTTCGGTGCGGCCCTTATAAGTTACATTAAAGTTCTTGGTGCCCACTACCGGGACGCGGTTTCCCTGGTAGTCTTTTATAATAAGTCTTTGGGCGTTTATGTTCCTCTTATGGAGGGTGGGCACTAACCGTTTTATCTCGTGCCATGCAATCATGAAGAGGTAGGACCCGGAGTCCACCTCCATCTTGCATGGTTGGCCTTCAATGTGGACTTCTACGTGTACCTTTCTGGCGCCGTCGGAGATGGCGTGGCCGATGGTTACTGTCTGGTGGGTTTCTTCCTTGCGCCGACTGTCGCCGCCTCTTGAGGGTCGCTGGATTCGGTCCCAACGGCCGTCCGGTTGGCGATCTCTGGTCCTGGGCGGTGGGCTTTCCCTCTTATGCTCGTGTTGGTCCCATCTGGGTGGGCTGCGAGTCTTCTTTTGGCGGCAAACCCGAGCGATGTGTCCCCTTTTTTCACAATGCCTACAGATAGAGTCAAAAAATTGGCATTCTGATCTGGGGTGGTCGCCGCCGCATCCGGCACAGTTGGTCCTCGACCTACGACCTCTTCGGTTCCGTTGGTCGCCGCGCCCCGTCTGCACGTGATGTATGTCCTCCTCGTCTTCTGATGTGCTGGATGCAGACTGGAATTCTCCGTAGTGTGCGGTTGATTCGTTTTTTGGGTCGGCCGACCTTGCCGGGTTGTTGTTTCCGCCCTTCACGTCAGATTTTCGCATGCTGTCAGTGGAAGTGCGGGTTGCTTCTGCGGCTGCGGCTGCGGTAAGGGCGTCTGCTAGGCTGATGTCGCCCTTAGCCATAAGCCGGCTCTGGAGTGCAGGGTCCCATAGGCTGAGTACGAATCGGTCTCTTAGGAGGCTGTTCAGACCTTCGAATTCGCAGAGTCCTCCTAGGCGCCTCAGCTCGGCGACGAAATCGCTCAGTTTTTCGCCCGGTTTCTGGTCGCGCCGGTAAAATTCGTTGCGCCGGATCAGGATGGGGACCTCGGGGGCGTAATGGCGCCGCAGGATAGGTTCGAGGACGTCCCAGTCCATGGCGGTTGCGTCGGCTGGCTTGGCCAATGCTTTGGCCATCTGGAAAACCTCGGTTCCGCAATGGGTGAGGAAAACGGCGCGTTTTAGCGGGCCCGGGGCGTCCTTCATTCCGGTGCACTCGAGGCACATGCGGAAACGGTCTGAGAACGATTCCCAGTCCTCGGTGGCGGGGTTGAAGGGGGCGGGCGGTGCTATTTTCGCCATTTCGGTGCTGAAACTGGCTCTTGTTGGACACGGGGTTCGGTTCAGGGTCGGGATCCCATCCTCGTCGCCAGTGTCATGTCCGCAAAAAGACGCCAGGAGTCGGTGACTACGTTTCAAGCTCTTTATTTAACAGTTGTGAACCGAACCGGCGAAAAGGAAAAAGACTTTGTATAATGGAGAGTGTCACCTTTTGATAAAAATTTAGTTCAAATAAAAAGGAAAGCATTTTGTTTTTGAATGAACTGGTATAAAATTACAGAAATATTGAAACAAAGTAAGAATTTTAGAAAGTGAAAACAGAACCAGAATAAAGGAAAAAGCAAGGAAGGAAAGATTGTTTGTGGGACTGACTGATGTTTTTGGTATGAACCCTGAACTGGAATAGCTGAGAACTTTAAAAAATTGAAAGAAGAAAGAAGGAAAGTAAAAATGTTTTTTTTTTTTTTTTTTGTGGACTTTGAGGATTATAAAATATAAGAATGATGATATCTCTTTGGGACTTAAAAATGGAACTTAAAAATATGAGAGAATTACTACAGGAAAGAGGCGAATCACTTTGCTCTGTGCTAGAAAAAATGGAAATGGCGATTGAAGAACAAGAAGAAAGATTCTCAGAAGAGCAGGAATTGACTCAAGGAGAAGACATTTTGAATGGACAATTAACACAAAGAACATTACAAAGAAGTGGGGAAAGAAGGAAGGTTAAAAAGTTGATTTTTTAAGAAAGCAATTAAAAGAGGGAATAATTGTGAAGTTAGAAAAGGCAGGAAGATTTAGCAGAAAAGGGAAAGGGAAGATATTAAGAAGGAGATAAACTGGAATGAGAAAAGTCATGGGGAAAAAAGAGGGAGGAGAAACAGTAAGACTAGTAAAATGTTGAAAGGAAATTGTTTCTTTACAATTAAAAGAAGGAATACTTGTGAAGTCAGGAAATGTAGAAAGAATGACAATCCTATCCTGCTGGACTGCTGTATTCAGCCCCAATTCTCAGTAGCCCTGTTTTCTGGCTGTGCTTGCTGTATGCCCAGTTGGTGTGTTACAAGGCTTCTCTCATCCATGAAGACATTTAGGTTTACGGCATACATTTGAGGGAACAAATAAAAAGTTATGAAGGAAAAAAAAAAGTATTATTTGCCTGCTATTAGTAGCAAAGTCAGCCACGGCACAGTAGTGGAAATACTTGGATAATCTTGAGAAATGGTTAGATACATCTGGGTCAATTGTCCTACTTCAGAAGGTCTCCAATCAAATTCACATGCTTAAAAAAATAATGTGGCAAATCATTATTTTATTGGGATTTTTTTAAAATGAGAAATTACTACCATCAGGTTGCAAGAAAAACTAATTGGTCTGATACAGGATTCTTTTATGTGGATGCTACTGTGTATAAAGAAACTTTATAATAAACCTAGCCACTTACCAATTATTCCCCACACTGTACAAGCATAGGATCAAAAGAGCAAAGGCTGCAAAGAAGAACTTACTCAAGTGAATACAGTAAAAATAGCAAAGACCTAGAACATCTCCAAATTATGAAGAATGGGAAGGATCAGCAATAGACAAACAAACTAGAAGACAAAGTGTTGTGTTTAAAAAAAAACAACATTTTTTTTTTACCCATAGCATTAAAGAATTGAATCTTTCCACTTTGGGGTGACTCAAATTAATAGCCTAGTTTCATGGATTAAAATTTGGGCCCACTTAGGATAATTATGAATCATTGGTATGCTATGTCATGTTTTGATTAAAAACAGTGTAACCCCTTATTGGAGATTTATTTCCATTTTTAGCCATGGTACCATGGCTTTGTTAATAATATATATCTTAGTGAAGCATGCAAACAAGCGTCTGCATTTCCTGCATCGGATAAAGAGAGTTTCCTTCTGTCCTGGCCACTTTTTGCAGAGGCATAACTGAGAGCATTTTAACAAACTGCATCACCATTTGGTTTGGTGACTGCAATGCCTCAGATAGAAAGTCCTTACAGGGAGTGATATGGACAACTGAGAAGATTATAGGAAGCTCACTTCCCGTCATTCAGGATACTGCTTATAAGTGCTATGTGCTTAGAGCTCGAAGCATTGTTAGAGATCCCACATACCCACATGAAGATTTGTTTCTGTTTCTCCACACGGGGAGGTTTTGAAGTATTTCCTGCAGGACTACCTGATTCTGTAAAGGCTTTGTTCCCCAGGCCATCTGTCTGGTAAACTCACAAGATTCATTTTTCTTGCTGTGTACATGTACATGTAGTACATCTGAACTAGACTGTGTTGTTTGTGTCATGTAATATATGTGGGTATGTGGGTATATGCATAATTATGTATGTATGTATTTACTTATTTATTTACTTATTTTGTCATATTTATGTAGTGGAGGAAATGACATTTTTAGAGCTGTATGCAATGAAATTTCATTTTAATGTATGCCAATTAGTGTACATTTAAAGTGACAGTCAAGTGATTCTAAGTCTAAGTCCACTTGGAAGCAAACTCATTAAGTCAATGAAATGTGTAGGTCAACTCCACTCGCATCAGATCAGAAGTAAGAGCCACCAAGTTCAATCCTAGTCATTCCCAGGTAGGTGTAGTGTGGTTTTACAGCCTGAAATGATAAGCAAGAAAGTAAATGCTACACAAAAAGAAGTTTAACTCCCCTTTCCAAGTTGCAAATGCAGTTTTATTTTTGTAGAAAGGAAAAATAAAACAGTAGATCATTTTCCACAAAGGTGTCACGCTTGTGTCATCTAAACCTTGTCATCTAAACCTTGTCCTCCAATGAGCATCTTTTTAAAGAACTCAGTTTCTGTTGCTCAGTCTTAGCTGTATTAGATGAATCAATGTGTGACTTCAGCTTTGCAAAATTTTATGGGTAATTTGCAATGCAACCCAATATGTCTCATTGACTTCTTCTTTACCATTTGTTCTCTCATTAGTGCCACAGAACAGCATGGTTTGACTCAAAATATTTTAATCTAAATTTACATTGTTACACTTCTTGAGTGAAGTTTCATGCCAAAACAATCACAGTTAAAAAAAAGAAAACCTCAGTTTCGCAAGTTAGCTTTGATCCAATTTCATTTTAGACTGTATTTTATTCCAATTTCATTTTAAAACATACTTTATTCCAATTCCACTTTAAATTGTTTTTATAAATTTTTAGTAGTAATTTGTTTCTAGAGCTTTGTCCTTTGATACGGCACAAGGGCTAGTCAATAAATAAAGTTGAAGATAGCTTAGAATACAAACACTTCATTTTAAACAAAAATAATATGACAAAAGTAAACAAAAAACTTTGTATGTTATGGCAATAACAATTAGACTTATATATCACTTCACAGTGCTTTTGCAGCCCTCTCCAAGTGGTTTACAGAGTCATCATCTTGCTCTCAACAATCTGAGTCTTCATTTTACTGACCCTAGAAGGCTGAGTCAATCTTGAGCCAGTCAGGATCAAATTCCTGGCAGATGGCAGAATTAGCCTACAATGCTTATTCTAACCACTGAGCCACTACGGCACCTTTTGAGGCCTTCCGTATGGAGGAATGTCTCAGAAACCAAGATTTGGCATCAGAAGGGAATCAGGCAATGCCAGTGACTAATAGATGATGAGAGGAGACAAACCCTTCTTTCTGAAGATTTGTGAATTTCAGCCTTGGGTATCTTGGAATGTGGTCCTACCCAGTTATAGACTGCTAGGTTGATACAATGGCAGCTCATTTTGTTTATGTTGGGTTTTACTATTGCTGGTCTATGACTATAATAATATTCTGTTCTATTCTATTCTATTCTATTCTATTCTATTCTATTCTATTCTATTCTATTCTATTCTATTCTATTCCGCCTCCACCCTTCCACCCCTCCCCTCACTATCTTGTGTTGTGCACAATGCAAGTGACGCAAGCCTTGTGTTCTTGTGGGCCATGTGGGTGATGGAGCCTTGTGTTCCCCTGCAGCCTGGATTAATTGCTTGGGGGTGACATTTCTCTGCGGACCACCAAAATTTTCTTGTGGACCACCAGTGGTCCCCAGCCCACTGGTCCCCAGCCCACTGGTTGGCAACCACTGGACTAGAAGACCTCCAAGGTCCCTTCCAACTTTGTTATTCTATTAGGTTTCTAGAGTTGGACACAACTGGATAGGGGAAATTTTCACTTTTGCCGTTTTATGTTAGAAATGTGATCAAAATATGGATGGAGCCTTTAAAAATAATGAAAATTGTTGCAGACATGGAAAGGGTGATGTAAAGAAAAGAAAAATGAAACAGTGACATTGAGATTGTCATTTCTCTACAACTTGAATATTCAGGCCTGTTCTCTTGTGAATTATGGCTCTGATCTGAAAGCTGTTCATAATACAAGAAACAGATTGTCATTACCACAATAATGCCAATATCCCCAATAAAGCTGAAGAGGCAATTTCAGTAGGATAAATGGCACACCCACGGATCAAAGTTCATCTTCCTAGCAGCTCTGAAGGTTACCATACTCACATCGTCAATGAAAAACAGACTCGTTCAAAGAACTCGTGATTTGGTGACTGGGGGGAAAAATGGAACAGCTGTAGAAATGGATGGCCCACTTTTTCAGTAATAAATTCAAGGCAGGAAATGGGAAATAACGCCTTGAAAATTAAATTTAAACCAGTTCTCCAGTCAAATATTTATCAGACCCTGGAGCAACTAGAAAATAAGTATAACTATGACTTAATGGCTTTCTAAACTTCTGTCTAGTCATCCGTGGTCTATCAATAAAATTTTAAAATAAAAAGGGTGACACTAATTGTTGCATTAAGCCATGGCATATGAAAATATCTTGTAATTATCATACATCTTGCAAGCTAAGACTAATGACCAATTAAGATTTGTGATCTTATCCCATCCTTTATGATGTTAGTCTTTACTGAATAAAAAGATGATAAAAAGGAAAGATTATAACAACATGATATGGATATCTTTTAATTGGACTGGTACACATGTTTATTTTGTAAGAAGAAAGGGCTTTCTTCAGAATTTGAATAAAATGTTTTTGATGCTTATCACTGAAATGTATTATTACTTACTTTCTCCTGTTCAAAGGGCTCCATGTATTCATTAGAAGAAACCCTACTAAGATTCAGTTCAGATATGAAATCAAAAAGCAAGGCAACAGAATATGATTTAACTTAAACTTAGATTCAGGTTGACAAGGTTAGACCACAGGCTATAATGTGTACATAACGAACCATCTAAAGCTTCTAAATTGGATGACAGAATAGGATAACAACTCAAAGTAATACTCTTCAGAACCAAGAATACACTAAGGCAGAAGCTTGTCCACTAAGGCAGAAGCTTGTCTACATCAGACAAAATTTGTTTCACTACTTAGTGCTGTAAATCTCTCAAAATATTGTGTCATTCGTTCTTTAACATCTTTTTTTTTTGAGGGGGGGGGGAAACAAATCTGATAAGAAACATATCCCTGGAAAGATTTCAGGGAGAGCTGAGTAATGTTGAGAGGCTGCATTCTAGCCTTCCATCTTCTGAAGGGCAGAAGGAAGCATCTAGAGATGGTTCTCAGACATTTAATGATTTAATCCAGGTGGCCTTAACGACTCACTAAAAGAATGAAAATGACCAGCTCTGCAAGGAGCATAAATCCTTCCATTCCTTACCATGCAGTCAGAGCTGAAGAAGCTTATTGGATGAGAAGTGAAACATCTTCAAAGAAAAACCAGAAACTCCAGTTGCCTCTTGAAAAAAACACCACCTTTGGGACAACTATGACTTGGATGATTGAGAATCTCCAAAGAGACTCAAAGTAATAGATCATTACAGACACTAACCATGCAAAGTTTGATGGTAAATGTTTGAAATATTCCTCTTTCGAATCTTTTAAGGCACAGATACCTGGAATGAGGTTGTTAAGTCCTGGGCACGGGTGCAAGGAATGGAGACGAGACATTGAACGGTGATTTCAACTCTTTATTGTAAAGAAAGAACAGAGCAAATGCTTGGGCAGCAGCAGCTCTTTTATAGGGCTGGCTGCTGTCAAAACAACCAATGATTTGAGCTTACCGCTTTCACAAGCGTCCAATCAGGGGGCTCCATTAACAGCCAATCAGACTGGCCAAAAATGACCAATCACGATTCGCTATTCACGGTCCAATGAGAAGTGCAGGATTACAAGTCTGCTGTAAAGTAAAGCTGTTTAGGGTTTTATCACTGCATTGGCTTAGACCATAACACCCCTCCCCCCTAGGTTCCGTCTGAGGGGTGAGGTGACGTATTCTCATAAATAGGCAGGTCGCTTCACCTGTCTGCCTGACCTGTGCTGTTCCACCGGTTTCTGTCCTGACTCTGGTTCTGGTGGGCTGCTAGCTGGGTTGGATGGTGAAAGTTGTGGCCTTGGGCTGCTTTCCCTGCTTACGTCAGTGCTGTCTTCTGGGTTCACTGGATCTGTCTCTATCGCAGTGCTGTCATACGGCGAGGCCACTCCCTGGCTCGGTTCTCCTTCTGACGGTGAGTATCTCCTGGTTGGTTGTGAAGGATGTTGGGTTTCGATTATCATTTCTTCTTCGGTCTCCTCAATGTTCCCTTCACCCCAGCTAGAGGTTCCGGGGCTGTGCTGGGACTAGGTGCTAATCTGGCTAATTGGTCTATGTGGCGTTTCCACATCTTACCATCTGAAGTTTGTAGGCGATAGGATCGGGGTCCTGTAAGTTGCGTTATGGTCGCAGGGACCCACAATGGGTCACCCGAGGTTTTTCACAAACATGAGGTCACCTTCCTGGAATGCCCGACACTTGCTACTGGATCCCGGGGGTTGTTCCAGTGTGTAGTTTGGGTGGAGACGATCGAGATGCGAGCGAAGTTTGTGGCCCATCAGTAGTTCAGCTGGTACTATTTGGGGTTATGTGCTGGAGGAGAAGCATCCAGTTTATTTTGTCGTCAATGTCGCCGTGGTCCATTTTGTGCAAGGTCTGTTTTACAAATTGAACCATTCGCTCAGCCCTACCATTGGCCGCAGGGTGAGCTGGCGATGTTAAGGCATGGCAGATGCCCTGATCTACCAGGTACTGTTCGAATGACAGGGCAGTGAATTGGGAGCCATTATCGGAAATCAGGACATCCGGCAATCCATGGGTAGCGAATAGTTTATTCAGTTTTTTAGTGACTGCCTCTGTGGTGGTGCTTTTCATCTTGTGGACTTTGAGCCAGTTTGAATAGGCATCCACTGTTAGGAAGAAAGTGTGTCCTCTTGTGGGTCCCACAAAATCGATGTGGATATGGGACAAAGGACCTCAAGGCGTTTCCCACTGAGTAGGGGGAGTTTTGGGAGGAGTGGAGCGAGTCTCCTGGCATTTGTTGCATTTTGCTACCCAAGTCTCTATCTGCTTGTCTAACCCAGGCCACCATGTTTAACTCCTGGCCAATGCCTTCATGCGCACGATGCCTGGATGTCCATCATGCAACATTTTCAATACCCTATATTGCAATTTCTCTGGGACTATGACTCTGTCTCCCCACACTATGCAGTCTTTTTGGGAGAATAGTTCTGTTTGACGATTCCTAAATGGCTTGAACATGTCATTGGTTGCGCTGACCAGCCAACCCCGTTCTACCCAGCTGAGGACTCATACCAAAACAGGGTCCTTTTTTGTTTCTAGGGCGATGTCTCGAGCGGTCAGCGGTGGCGATTTAAGGGTTTCAATTTGTAATACGGCTAAGGTTGGAGCTGGGTCCTCTATGATGTCTGGTAGTGGAGAGCAGCTCAAAGCATCAGCATGGGGAATAGTTTTCCCCAGGTGGTGTTGCAATCGGTAATCGTAGGTGGCTAAAAATTCCGACCAACGTGTCATTCTTGATGATAAGATATGGGGAGTTGGTTTGTTTCCCGCCAAAATACCAAGTAGCAGCTTATGGTCTGTAATTATGGTAAAGGGTGTCCCGTACACATATTCATGGAAATGTTTAATTGCGGATACAATAGCAAGAGCTTCTTTATCGAGTTGACGATAGTTCCTTTCGGTTTTAGACAAAGTTCTCGAAAAGAACGCAATAGGTGCCTCATTCCCATTTAGTAGGACATGGCTTAAAATGGCTCCCACTCCGAATGGTGAGGCGTCACAGGTAACCGTCAAGGGTAGAGTCTCGTTGTATTGCATTAATACAGCATCGGAGGTTAAGAGGTCTTTTACCTCTTGGAACGCTCTCTCTTCACATCGTCCCCAGACCCAGGAAGCCTTTTTGTCAAGAAGTCTATGTAGGGGTTTGGCTACGGTTGCCTTCTGGGGCAAGAAGATGTTATAAAAGTTAATGAGTCCCAGGAAGGCTTAGAGGTCTGTCTTATTCCTAGGTCTCGGGGCGTTTTTGATTGCGGTTAGTTTTTTTAAAGTGAGGTGGATTCCCTGTCTGTCGAGAAGGTATCCCAGGAACTCCACTCTCTCCATACAAAGTTGACACTTGTCCCTTTTTACCTTCAGACCAGCATCTTTAAATTTCTGAAGAACTTTTCTGAGTCATTGTACTAATAACTCTTTAGTGGGGGCAGCTATTAGGACATCATCAAAATAAGGCATGACGCCTTTTATGCCTTCTAATAGTCTCTCCATTAAACTTTGGAAAATGCCAGGCGCCACGCTTACTCCGAATTGGAGTCTATTGCACGTGAAGGCGCCTCTATGTGTAACTATTGTCTGGGCTTCTGCAGTTGTTGCGTCTACAGGTAGTTGCTGGTACGCCTGAGCTAAGTTCAATTTCGCAAATATTTTTCCGCCACCCAGGGAATCGAGAAGGTGTTGGACCACCAGTATTGGGTAAGCGCTCTGTTGAAGAGCATGATTTAGGGTGGCCCGGTAATCCCCACAAATTATTAATGAACCATCTGGCTTCATGGGCGTTACTATCGGAGTTTCCCAACGGGCATGGTCAATCGGTTCCAATATGCCCTGGGCGATCGGTTTATCTAGCTGCTCATCGATCTTTGGCTTTAAGGCAAAAGGTACCCAATGAGGCTTAAGTTGAATGGGAGCTACATCGGGGCTGAGATTAAATGATATAGAGGTCCCCTTGTACTTGCCTAATGTTCCTGTGAACACGTCCTGGAATTCCTGGATGAGAGCCTCTTCCCAGTCGTCACTTCTGGTCTGGTGTATGCTGGCTAGTTCAATCCCGATTGGGGCGAACCACTGTAACCCTAACAAGCTGGGTCGGTCACGATCGACGACAGTCAGGGGAAGCATCGCTGTGCGGTCCTTGAAGGATACTTGGACCTGGCTGGAACCAAGAACTGGAATTCTGTTTCCCTGGTAATCTTTCAGGATGATTCATTGCATGCTAAGGTCCTGGCGGCAGATGTCAGGGATCAGCTGTTTGAGGGTTTTCCAGGATACCATCGATAGGGATGATCCCGAATCGACTTCCATCACGCACGGTCGATTCTCAATAGTAACCCTTCCGCGGATCTTTCTTGCATCTAACAATGAAGCATGGCCGATAATAATGGTTTGGTGTGCCTCTTCTCGTCTCGTTGAAGAGGCAGGTGCTCAATTTCTGCAGTAGTAGTGGTTGTTCCATTGGTGGTTCAGACGGTCCTGGTTATCAGGAGTTTTGCCTGTATCCCGACGGAGGTTGTTCTCCCTTCGGCTGGGACTGGACTCTTGCTTGCTTCTGCAGACTTTTGCGATGTGGCCTCTTTTTCCGCAAGTACGGCAGAGTGCATCGAGGAATTTGCAGTCCGATCGCGGGTGGTTTGCCCCGCAACCAGCACATTGGCGCAGATGTCTCTGGTTTCTTTGCTCTTGTTCCGAGCGGAGCCAGTTGACCTCCTCTTCCTCACTGTCTGAGGATGACTCAAGGTCTTCGTGGTGGGTGGTGGTAGCGTGCTTCTCAGCGGCGAGTGGGCTATCGTTAGCGAGTTGGCGAAGCGGTGCGTTCGCTCGACGCATTCAAGTGGCTGACTTCCTGGTCGCTTCTGCAGCAGTAGCATCGGCGATGACATCTGTAAGGCTGATGTTGCCTTTCACCATCAGTTTACTCTGCACATGTGGTGCATTTAATCCCAGAACTATGCGGTCTCTTAGGGCTTCCTCTAACTTTGCAAAACCACAAAGGCCTCCTAGGTTCCAGAGGTCGGCTACAAAATTTCCTATGCTCTCATCCTTCCATTGGTCCCTCTGGTAAAATTTTGTCTTCGTATCAGTGTTGGCAACTGTGGGTGTGTAGTGGGACCGGAGGATTGGGGCGAGGGTATCCCAATCCATGGTCTTCACTTCCGCCGGTTTTACCAGTGCTTTAGCCATTTTGAAAATGGCGGGGCCACAATGAGTCAGGAACACCGCTCATTTCTTGCCAGGCATAGCATCTTTTAAATTGTTGGTCTCCAGGAACATCTGGAAGTGATCTATATACGAGTCCCAATCTTCGGTTGCTGGGTCGAATGGAGTGGTTGGTATGGCGCCGCTGATCATCTTGCCGTTTGTTGCTTGCTTCTGCAGACTTTTGCTCTTTTGCCACGTGCTCTGTCTTGTTCGATGCGTACTTCGTCAGCTCTATCGTCTCCACATCCCACCTTCATCACCAGTGTTAGTCCTGGGCATGGGTGCAAGGAACGGAGACGAGACATCGAACGGTGACTTCAACTCTTTATTGTAAAGAAAGAACAGAGCAAATACTTGGGCGGCAGCAGCTCTTTTATAGAGCTGGCTGCTGTCAAAACAACCAATGATTTGAGCTTACCGCTTTCACAAGCATCCAATCAGGTGGCTCCGTTAACAGCCAATCAGACTGGCCAAAAACAACCAATCATGATTCGCTATTCACAGCCCAATGAGAAGTGCAGGATTACAAGCCTGCTGTAAAGTAAAGCTGTTTAGGGTTGTATCGCTGCGTTGGCTTAGTCCATAACATCAGTATCCAAGGTTTCCAGCAAAAATCTGGATGAAAGCACAACACAGAAAGTGTTTTACTCCAACTAGTTCTTTAATTGCTAATTAAATTTATATGCCACCCATCTCACTATTGAAGAGATTCTATGAGGCATATAAATTTAATAATGAAGTTTCAATAATGTTATATAGGCCTTTGCTGATAATGTACCGTGCCATATCATAGGAGAAAGGAATAAATAGTGTGCATAAGCACATTTCAGTGGAAGAAAATGGCCAGGAATATAATTTACTGAGACACAAATTTCATTGCATTTTCATTGACTTTTCAATACTGCTTAGAAATTATTTTCTATGTCTAAAATATAAACAATTGACAGATACAGGATTTTTTAAGAGCAGAGCAGGGACCAGGTTGCCACTGATGAGACCAGAAAATGCCTTCATAAGCTTAGAAAGAGCAGATAATATAAATCATCTCATTAAGTTCATTGACTATTATGAATTTAGGAATAACATTAACATTACAAGAAGCCATTCAGAGAAGAACAATGTGAGTATGACACCCATTTTGATAAAACAACAAAAGCATGGAGATTATTATTTCTGAACTCTATGGAATGTTCATCAAAATTAAATTAACAGTATTAGTTGCAGAATCCAAAATACCTGTCACATTACAGGAGACATTCTGATTTGGGAGAAAGATAAGGATCTTTTGCCAGCTCTGTAATGTAATCCATGTATCATCACTGCATTTAATATCAATCCTGTGTCAACTCAAGTTACCCGATGATAATAAAGATAAATTGGGACACAGCTTTCTTGATATCATGCTAAATGAAACACTTGCGCTAGGATTTGTTATAGTGTCTGAATCTTAATGGCAGGAAGAAACTCAAGGATGGATGCACTTGGTATGAGCTCTGCATCCCTTCAACCGATGAACGCTAGAAGGATTGTTTTTAATTGTTTATGTGATGTATCACTTGATCATCTTCACTCCTCTTACTAAGCCAGAACTGGGTAAATTAATAGTAAGCCCAGGCACAGCTTTATAAAGGAGATGCTTTGGGATAAAGATTGATTTATATCTCATGCAAGGAAGGTTAGGCTTCAGATGAATAAATAACAAAAATCTATTCTCCGAAATATTGGACCTCTTCATCTGAAACTTAAGTTTACAGCCTGCTTCTCCCTTCAACTGATTTCAAACAATGGCACTTATATAGGAGTAGGAGTTAGCAATGCCCAGTTAGTTTCAACCACATTAAGTGTTTCTCCCGTCCATTTCAATGGGCCTTGCAAAGGAGAAGTTTTCATCCAGTACTTTTTATGGTGGATTATCACTGAAAAGAGGGGGAAAAAAACAGATTGCCTTGGTGCTAGGATGCTCCTTGTTGTCGCAGAAACACAAGACAAAAATCTATAAAAGAAAGCAAAACCATTAGAAATAGGTTTTCTCCAAGAAACTGATGGCAGTGTTAAGATAAATTGATTTGAGCAGAAGGCTCCAGGTGTCACTCCCGCCCAGCTTCAAAATAAATACCTAACTTTTCCAATTTGATAGAACACCTCACCTCTAGTTTCTTCTGAAAACAGCAGGGAAAACCCTCGGTTAAATTGATCATGAAGAATATGCACCACAAACTTCAGAAGATGATCTGTGATGTAATCTATTTTCTCAAGTTATATTTTGTGAGGGACTATTTTTGTGTGTGTGTTCAGTTCATGGAAAAGCTAAGCAGGGATCTGTTAACCCTTGGAGGTAACAAAATACACACACAAACACACAACAGGAATGGGAGTGTTATGAACTAATAAAGGCGTTTAATAAAAACCTTAAGAAAAAGCAGAGTTCTAATCCTGCACTTCTGATTGGCCGATAATAGCGATATCGGATTGGTCCTTTCTGGGAAATCTGATTGGCTGTTAATGGGCCAACTCTCATTGGTTCAAGGGTTTAACACTTCCATGTTTCTCATTGGCTAATAGGTCAGCAGCCTACCCTATAAAAGGGCTGCTGCTGCCCTAGGGTTTTGCTCTGTTCACTCTGTTCAATAAAGAGTTGAAGTTCACTGTTCACTGCTTCACCTCTGTTCCTTGCGCCCATGCGCAGAACTTAACAGGGAGCTTTATCCGTGGTTGGAAATTACAGCAGAATCTGGAAAACATGTCTAGGTTTCTTTCTGTCTCATAATATACTAAGCAAAATCAAGGAGAGGCCATCTTGAGTTGCTTCAGTCTCTGGACTGCAAGATCTCTGGATCAAATCCTTCTTCATGGAATGCCAGGAGATCAATTGGCCAATGGCTGTCCCGAAAGTGCTTTTTCAAGAGGCAACTAGACTTTCTGGTTTGAAGAGGTTTTCTTTTCTCATTCAAGAAGCTTCTTCATCTCTGACTGCATGGTGGGGAGTGGAAGGATTTATGTTCCTTGCAGACAGTTGGTCATTTGCATTCTTTTAGTGGTCATTAAGGCCACCTGGATTCCATCATTAAATGTCTGAAAACCATCCCTAGATGCTTCCTTCTGCCCATCTTCTGAAGATGGAAGGCTACAATGCAGCTCCTCAACATTAGTCCGGTTTCCCTGAGTTTTTTCCAGGGCTGTTTTTCACCAAATTTCTACCTGAGAGAATATTTTTGAGAGATTTACAGCACTAAGTAGTGAACTGAATTTTGTCTGATGTAGAAAATGAAAATGTGCAGATTATAAACCAGATAGATAGATAAGAAACATGGATAGATAAGAACCATAGATACATTAAAAACTTAACTATTAGATATACAATTTTGGTTGTGGAAACCTGCTTAATAACAAAAAATATATTATATCACAACCACGGTAACAAACTACTTTAGAAGGCTACACATGATATACATTTGTCTTTTTTCAGAGAATGATGGACCTTATTAACACAGGAATAATTGTTATTCTGGTTACTTACCACTAGAATATTAACACAGGTTTATTTCTTTTTTCTGTATTATATTCATTGATATCACCTCTTATTTTGCGGTTAGGAACCTTAGTTGCAAATACGAGATTTAAATATGCAAAACTAAACTAATAAAACAGAAGAATACAGTGGCAATAAAGACCAATTAACTCAGCCAAACTCATGTCAAAGACAACCACAGCAGAGGACTCATGCCTTGGTGCTCATGCCCTGTGAAGATCCAGATCAGAGGTGGTATTCAGCCAGTTCTGATCAGTTCTGGAGAACCGGTAGCGGAAATGTTGAATAGTTCAGAGAACCAGCCAATACCACCTCTGACTGGAGATTTTACAATATCCTTCCCCTGTCACGCCTACCAAGCCACACCCACAGAACCAGTAGTAATTTTTTTGAATCCCACCACTCATCCAGATCTCCAAGGATTGGTGAACTGCCCAGAACGGTTGGGGCCAAAGAAACCTTTGGAGTGGGGGTGTTTGATGTTTTTCTGATAGCCACCTGCTTCCCTTCCCTTTTCTTTCTGTTACTTCTAAGACTAGTTCTTCCTACTGTTAGAAATGTTATCGTTAGGTATTATAAAACCTAATGACAGAATAACAGAATAACAGACTAACAGAGTTAGAAGGGACCTTGGAAGAATTCTAGTCCAATCCCCTACTCAAGCAGGAGATCCTATATCGTTTTCCTACAAATGGCTGTCTGGTCTCTTCTTAAAAGCCTCAGTGATGGAGCACACACAACTTCTGGATGCAACTTCTTCCATGGATTAATTGTTCTAACCATCGGGAAATCAATGTCACTGTCTGGAATACTCTACCTGACTCTGTGGTTTCTTCCCCAAACCCCAAAACTTTAACCTTAGACTGCCTACTATAGACCTCACCCCTTTTCCTAAGAGGTCTGTAAGGGGCGTGTCCCTGTCCTATTGTTTCTTTTATTTTTCTTTTATGTACCCATTTCATGTATTTATAACTATGTATATACTTATACCTAATATCTTGTAAGCGATTGACAAATCAAAATAAATAAATAAATAAACAAATAAATTTCTTCTTAGTTCTAGGTTGGTTCTCTCGATTAGTTTCCACCCATTGCTTCTCATTCTGCTTTCAGGTGCTTTGGAGAATAGGCTGACCCAGTCTTCTTTGTGACAGCCCCTCAGATAATGGAACACTGCTATCACGTCACCCCCTAGTTCAGGGGTGTCAAACTCAAGGCCCGGGGGCCAAATCTGGCCCCTGGGGTGTTTAGATCTGGCCCGCAGGGTTGCCCTGGGAACAGTGAAGGACCAGCCTGCAGTGTCTTTGCCAGTGAAAACGGAACTCAGGAGGGCCATGGGAGGCCATCTTGAGCTCCATTTGTGCTGGCAGAAGGTTGCAGGAGGCCATCACAGCCAAAAACAGAGCTAAGGAGCCCGTTTTCCCTAACAGACCACTCAAGCCACCACCGGTGCCCCCCAACACAAGGTTTGTTGAGTTGGCCATGCCCACCCTGACCATACCTACCCCAGCCCCAAAGTCAAACAAAACCCTCATGCAGCCCTCAATGAAATTGAGTTTGACACCTGTGCTCTAGTCCTTCTTTTCATTAAACTAGATGCATCCAATTCCTGCAACGGCTCTTCATATGTCCACTAATTATTATAAATTATATAAATAATTAGAATTGTTATAAATTATATATTACAAATATTATATACACAAGAAATCTGAAAGATGCAAAAACCTCCAGTATTTTTTTGAACATCTCTAAGGTCTAAAATAAGGGGAATATGGCAGAAAGGGTTACAATTATTAAAAGAAATGACTAGATTTGTGAATGCTGAGCTAGGTTTTTCACTGCAAAGAATTGCACCAAATCTGCTGTTGCTTTCCTAATGATGCTTGTATCAAACAAAATGCTCTTGCTATACTCCAGACCACCCTGTTAGGTCAAATGAAACATTAAAAAGTAATTATAATTAGATATAAAAGATTTGTTTTCATGAAGATTCTTAAAATGCAGCAAATTAGATTTGCTTAGCTTACGTTCATTCCAAATGCAATGTTTATTTTATCATGGACCATTTAATTGAGACAGCAATAAATTAAAACAATACTAAATGCAGAGCTAACCAATTACCTATCATGCCTCAAAGGAAACAGCTTTCTAATTCCCACAAACACTTCACTGCATATATTCTACAAAGAATTATTTCTTTGTTTGTCACATTGCATTTTTATTTCAGAATTATCTTTTTCCACTTTCAAACATATTGTTATGAGATTTGCCACTAATCAACCAACCACTTCTAGGATATTTCCAAACCAATTAAAGCTTACCAAGTGACTTTATTTGTTTGTTTGTTTTTTTTAAAGAAGGGCTTCTTACATATTTTTCTTAAGGGCTCTTTCTTATTTTTCTTTGATAAAATGTACATTACAATATCTTTATGGTTGCATTTTCAATCTTATTCTTGTTCTTCTACTACTAGTAGTAGTACATTTACCCTTTGGGTATGGCTATATTATGCTTCTCATCTTCTCTACTACCTCCTCTTATTGGTATCATTATTATGATTATTATCACTATACAGAATAATAGTTTGTTGTTTTGCATGTGCACTGAGAGCTTCTGCATGAGACACAACTTTATTTTATGTCTAATCACACTTGGCCAAATAAAGTCTTCTCTTTTCTCTTCTCTCTTCTCCCTTCCCTTTCAGTCCAGTCCGGTCTAGTCTAGTCTAGTCTAGTCTAGTCTAGTCTAGTCTAGTCTAGTCTAGTCTAGTCTAGTCTAGTCTAGTCTAGTCTAGTCTAAGTGAATATTGAAGTCCCTTTTGTATATTGATAACCATTGTTAGGTCTTATCTCTGTTTGCATTTCAATAGAAGACTTTGTCCAAAACATGATAAAGTGAAGCAAATATATGGGAATGAAATTAGAAATCAGATAGATAAAGATGGAGATGACAATGATGATGATGATCAATGCTGTAGATATAGAAAAAAAATATTGTTGTTGAATTTTTGAAGACTGCAACACCAGTTTGTCTGTGGACCCATTTTTTGAGGGTATCTTTCATCAGATGGGTTCAAGGAGAAAATATGTGTTTCAGATGCCTTCATTTTGATTTTTATATTTAGAGGAATGGCCCTTTCAGATTAATGATTCCATGACTCTACAATTACATTTGAATTTAGTTACTAAAGTGGGATGAGGTCATAAACAGATATGCATACTATAATTAGAATAGAATAGAGCTTGACGGGACCTCAAAGGTCTTCTAGTCCAGCCCCCTGCTCAAGCAGGAGAACCCTAACCCTAACCTATTTCAGATATGTGACAGTCCAGTCTCTTGTTAAAAACCTCCAGTGATGAAGCACTCACAATTTCTGAAGGCAAGCTGTTCCACTGTTTAATTGTCATAACAGTAAGGAAGTTCCTCTTTAATTCCAGGTTGTTTTTTCTCCTTGATTAGTTTCCATCCATTGTTTCTTGTCCTACTCTCAGGTGTCTTGGATAATAGTTTGACACCCTCTTCTTTGTGGCCTCAAGTACTGGAACACTGCTATAATGTCACCCCTAAGTCTTCTTTTCATCAAATTAGACATACCCAATTCCAGCAACCATTCTTTATGTTTTAGCCTCCGGTTCTCTAATCATCTTAGTTGCTCTTCTCTGAACTTTTTCCAAAGTTTCAACATCTTTTTTTTTTTTTTTACAGTAGAGTGATCAAAATTGGTTGCAGTATTCCAGGTGTGGTCTAGTTTAGCCCACAATTTCTGAAGGTTCACTGGTTGCATTAGAAACTGCAAGACAGAGTAGATATTGAGGAAAGACCAGTTGAAAGTGTTTTCAGGTAATAGCCAGAGTTACAACTGTAACAAGAAATATGAAGCTGCATGTTTCATGTTTAGTCAATTATTTCTCATCACAGCATGTAGAAACAGATGGTCCATAATTAATAAGCCCCATAACAGGTGGAACTTTCAAGCAAGGTGTACAATGAAGAACAAAGTGCTAAAGAAACTTCCTCTTGGGATTCTTGGATTTATTTATTTTTCCTTCTGCTGTCAAAAGGTTTCATTTTGATTAGCCAAGGTAATTGCTTATTAAAGACCTACTCTGGAACCAGTTTATAATTGTCAAGAGAGACCATTTAGTTATTTTTGATGCTTTGGAACAATGACAACTTTAATATTCATTCTCCTAAACTAGTTTAAATATATATCATGTGAACCTTTTAGTTTAAAAAGCTTTATTTTGAGAAATCGGGGAAAAAAAACTTTGAAAAAAAATCTTTTTTTCAATAGGTGCAATATGGATATTGGAGGGGGAAAAATAGAAATAAGACAAAAACTCCCCCAGAATTCTTATCCTGGAGTGATGGGCAGAAGATATGTATAAATAATCTCAATTGAATAAGCCTTTATTCTTTTATTTTGATTACAATTATCTTAAAATACTTTTGCTTTTTGGGAGTAGATGCTACATTGTTCTTGGGAGAAGCAGTTATTCTAAAGATGACTTCTCGCTTCCGTTGATTTTGTATTTGTGTGTGCATCTCTCTTGGTGTGTTTTATTCATAAATGATGATAGAAAAGTCCATAATAGGTAATCTGTAGCAGCTGAGGTGGAAACCTTTGAAACATACATCAAAGAGGAATACAAATGCAGAATCAAATTAACAATTTTATGTGTTCAACTGCTGTGTCTAATCTTTTATGACAGCTGGTAGCTGACAGTGAGTTATTTAACCTAGGCTCCACTTCACTAGCTGTTCAATAAGCCTTTTCATGGCCACAAAATCTGCTGACTAATGCAGTTTCAACCCTCCCTATCTCTCCTTTTTTTATTACACAGTAGGATTGAGTTGAAACTACTTCATTTTTGTTTTCACAACCCAGATTTGGAACTGAAATGATTGTGTTGGAGAGGGAAAATTTTTGAGGATCAGCCTGGGGATAAAAGTAACTTCACTCGTTGAAATATCTGATGATTGTAAAGAAAGAAGGGGGAGATAATAAGGCACATTTTTTTAAAAAAAGTTCCAATGTAGCTTTTTGAACAGCATGTTTCTAATCTCAATATTCTCTGAATGTATGCATAGGTACAATACAAACATTATTTTAAAGGGGAAAATGTAAATTGATCAAATCCTATGCCTGTCCACATCTTCTAGAAGTACAAGAACATCAATATAAATGGAGCACATATTGAAGGCTAAACCTGAAATAAAGGTAGCAAGTTCGATAGATGAGATTAATACATCACTGCATGTGATGGATCTTTATATACATATGGATTCTTGGTTATATTCCATACTGTAGGAGAAAAGCAGGAAGAACTGCTGGGCAGAGTAAAATGTCTTCAGTTTGGAGTCATTATGTGGCCACCAGATAGATAGATAGATGGTTGGATGGATGGATGGATAGATGATTAGATACATAGATGGTAAATAGATAGATGAGGGATGGATGGATGGATGGATAGATCGATAGATTAGACAGGCAGACAGACATTATTGAATGAAAAGATTGTTCACAAGCCAGATTTGAACTAAATTGTAGAGGGTTACATGAAAGTGTTTAATGCTTGTTCTCCATTTCTAAATTTCTTTGTTTCAGACAGTCTTGTTATAAAAATCATTATTCACTTTGTTTCATTTTGGAAATGCAGTATTTCCTCTCTTTGCTACTATCCAGACTCATCATATCTTTAGCTCTATTTTTTCCACCCCAAAAAAATGCAATAGCAAGGCACTACTAATAATTCAAGGCACCCTGGGTAA
Source organism: Hydrophis major (assembly GCA_033807585.1). Classification (NCBI taxonomy): domain Eukaryota; kingdom Metazoa; phylum Chordata; class Lepidosauria; order Squamata; family Elapidae; genus Hydrophis; species Hydrophis major. The sequence goes on along the minus strand of CM066332.1, from coordinate 10,656,937 downwards.
ACAATTCATAATTGAAATGCATCATGGAAGATCAATGAAATATGAAACAAACAGTTCTGAAAGTTGACACATATAGGACAATATTTCAGTTTGCACTATCTGGTAGATAAGCTGTTGGTCGTTGCCAAAATATTCTGAAACTACAGGTAGTCCTCCACTTACAACAGTTCATTTAGTGACCGTTAAAAGTTACAATGGCACTGGAAAAGGTGATTTGTGAGCATTTTTCAAACTTGCAACCGTTGCAACCTCCCCATGGTCATCTGATCAAAATTCAGATACTCAGCTTAAGAAACCTCACTTAAGAAATGTCTCAGTTAACAAGATAAATTTTTGTGTTCAATTGTGGTCATAAGTTGAAGACTACCTGTGCAACAGCCTCCGTCTATTGTTCTAGGGGAATGTGCAAAATGAAATTATGTCCGTTAAATCTGAAGTCTGCTAAATAAAGATCCAAGGAATCAAGGTTTGCCATTTTGTGCTTCCAATTACATTTCATAGAGGTTCTTTCTAAATAAATTCAGTGGTGGGATTCAGCCAATTCACATAACTTCAGGAGAACTGGTTGTTAACTTTCTGAGCAGTTTGGTGAACTGGTTGTTGGAAGAAATCATTAGGGAAGAGTACCAGTTGTTAAATTATTTGAATCCCACCACTGAATAAACCAGGGGTGGGATTCAATTTTTAAAACAACCGGTTCTGTGGGTGTGGCTTAGTTGGTGGGTGTGGTTGACATTGGGGGGCTGGGTGGGTATGCCCAACTGGGTAGGTGTGGCTGACTGGATAGACATGGCTGACTGGGTGGGTGGGGCCAGCTTGATGCCACTCCCCAAACTGCTGGCATATTACTTCTTCTCATAGGACAGACTGGGGCAAAGCCATGCTGGCCTAATCAGGTAGACCGAGCTGAAGCTACATTGCCTGATCTTTCATCTTCACACTGGGTAGACTGGGCTGAAGCTATGCTGGTCTGATTGTTCCTCTTTGCATTGGGTAGATCGGGCCAAAGCTACGCTGGCCTGATCTTTCCTCTTCGTATTGGGCTGATCAGGACGGCCTTATGAGCTGGATCTGACTGCATCACAGGCTGGATTTGACCTACAGGCCTTGAGTTTGATGCCCCTGCCATAAAGCATGCAAAGTCTCTGCCATTTAAAAACATTTCACTTGTTGTATTGCCTAATGGTCACATTGCCATTTAAAAACATGGCTCACTGGTAGATCAATGGAACAATTCTAGTTGCCACCTTTCTCAAATCTGTAGAGGAAGACTTAAGAGGGTTTTTTTTTTTTTTGTCTTTAGAGAAGAAAGAAAACAGTACAAATTCAGCAGAGCAGCAAGTACTGTAGGAAATTAGAAATTCAAAAGACTCATTAACTCACATATTAAAGAAATAAACTCCAAGTAGCAGCAATTATTTCCAAGCCCAATAAAAATGGAAGCACATGTGCAGCCTGCAATCAGCAGTAATGATTAAAGGAAGCTGACTAATCTGCATGAACAGTTAGCCAAAGCAAACAAGCTGGATGCTCCATGGGAGTTGGAGGCAGATTTAGAGGCCAGAGAAGCAATTTGCATCTTTCCAAAATACATTAGGGGGAAGACCGTCTCCTTGGGAGTGAAATGTATGCAGGAAATGAAAACTAGATTTTGTAGGTGTATAAAATAAATGGGGTAACTCAGAAATTCTCAGAAGGTTAATGAAATATGCTCTCTCTCAAGAAAGTTTGGCCGGGAAAAGCAAAATCTTTCAAGTAAGCATAAAATAAATTTGATGAAGTCCAGGCTGGTGAAGACACGTGACAAAGACCTCTGTAGAGACCAACCAAGTTCAGCATTTATTATCCTCAGGAACGACTGCATTCTCCAGAAAATGGTAACAAGGCAAAGAAAGAAAAGGCAAAATTTATTTGTGTTGCACAAATCAATACCTTCCAAGCTCCAACAATAAATTTTCAGGTAAACATTTCCATAAGAGAGTTTGTGTTAGCTTGTTGGAGCTAAGCCTCACTATGAAATATAATAAATTAATTAAGGCAGATGTGGAGGTGACAGTTCAGAGCATTAAATTCAGCCAATGAAAGACATTACTATTCAAATGTGCAAATTTGTGTGAGACACTATAGAGAGTCAATGTGCAAAATACTATAGCCTATGCCTTTCCTTGAGTTAATTAATTAATTAAAGGAAAGCTATAGTCTCTAGTACTTTTTAATTAATTAATTCATTAATGGATGAATGTGTTTCAATGTTATATCAAAATCACTCCTGCCAAAATACTAATACTAATGTTTTAAATTTAACAGATTCAATGCCCATTTAATACTTTCTTAGATCTATGATTTGTCAAGCTTTTTGTGCTGATTTTAAATCCTTAAAATGATTAGTTTCCTCTTTTCTATATTTTTATTCAAAATGAAGGCTGACTCACCAAATAGTTTTGTTTTTTGTTTTTCCTCCTGCTGGGCTGAAGATCTCTCTTTAACATTATAATTAGTGGTGGTATTCAGCTGGTTTGCACTGGTTTGGGTGAACCGGTAGCAAGGATTTGGTGTAGGTTGCCAAACTGGTAGTAAGTTCTGGCTGGCCATGTCTCCAACCCAGTCGCCCGGTCTCCGCTGGCTCACTTGGCCCACCCACCCGATGCTCACTCACCTGCTTGCCTGATGCTAAGGTATTTCTTTTTTTCCCCTCCTGATGATCAGCTGTTCATACAATCAGCTGTGCTGGGGTTCCCCAGCTTGTCTTACTGCTTCCCCCAGGAGGTTTGCCTGAGGCCCAGAAGACCCAAAAAACAGGTGGGAGTGGCTGCAAAAAAGCAAAAAAGCCACGCCCACCAAGCCATGCCCACAGAACCAGTAGTAAAAAGTTTTGAATCCCACCACTGATTATAATATCTAAATTTGTTGCTTGGCCAACAGTCTGCACAACACAACAGCTCTGCATTCTCAGAGATGTCTCATTTCACCATATTTTTCACCTGGGAACTGAAGTCAACTGCTATGGCCAATGAATGGATGGATGGATGGATGGATGGATGGATGGATGGATGGACAGATGAACAGATGGACAATAGATTGCTTCACCCGTTTTTAGGAGAATTAGCTATTTGCCTATAGAGTCTTGGAAATCTGTTTAGATCAACTGTAGTGAAGTTATAGAGAGTAAGGAAGATTACTTTGATGAAGAGAGAGGCTGTCTATTAGCAAACCAATGAGAAGCAGGATAGTTTTAGGCTTTCTTTGGTCTGTTGTATGCCATGAAGAGACAGAAAACAGTTCTCTAATATGCAAAATATACTTTAAAAAGTTACATTGAAAAAGCACCTTTGGGACATTAAAAAAATTCTAAGTATATTTTAGAAATGTGGAGTCAGCTCCGGGCAAGACGGATGGCATATAAATTTAATTAAATAATTTCTCATTACACCACTGCCCTGTCTCTTTTCAATACACCAATGTTCTAGGTCTTTTCTCCTAGAATCCAGTCCAACTTCCCAATCTAATCCATCCAAAAATATGTTTCAGTCATATGAATAAAAATCTCACCTAGTTTTATCATTCATGAGAAACTTGGCTACCTACCGATCCATCTCTGAGAACCCCAATCACTATCCAACTGCTGTCAAGGCCAAGATGAGGATTAGGGGAAAGGCAACATGTTTATAACAAGAAGATATGGATGTTATTTTTTTTTCCACATATTTTGCCTTCATTTCTTCAGTTCTTTCATTTCATCTCTTTTTACTCTCAACAAAAGCTGAACCCTTAACAAAAGTTTGGTTTAAAAAGAGAGAGAGAATGATGGGAGGAAGCATCTGGAATTTGGAGCAGTTGTAGTCATGAAAAATCATTCCCAATGTTTTTCATCTGCATCAAATAGCATTCAAGGCCATCTGAATCTCACATAGTTGATTCCAGATATGATCCAGTTTCCTCTGTAAATATCTAGAGATGCACAAACCAGGATTAGAACAATGCATTTCCACACTGAAATAGTTTGAATTTTTTTGCTGACCTGACAATGAGAGATTTGTAATTTTGAGTTAATTTACAACCTATGTAAATTTAAGCCTCCAGACTGAAACTAATTACTACCATTGCTCATTTCCCTATTAAATGCTGTGCTCCCCTCTTGTTTCCATGCTATAAAATATTGATGTTATTTTCAACAGCAGGGCCAGGGAACTGATGCTGAATAAGAATGCTACCCGCATTTCCAAATTAACAGTCTCAACAGCACATGTCAATATGTTTTATTATGAAATAGGGAGATGTCTTGGCATGGTTAGAATGTTCTATAAACCATCGTCTTAAAATGATCAGCTTTCATCATCAGTCAAACTCTGCATAATTATTTTTCTTTGTTCTCCCATATAACTTTTGCAAATACCAACATCTTATTAAGTAAAATAATTATCTGAAATTTTAATGCAAATTATTAGGAATTTGTAGCGCCGTGATTTGACGATTCAGCCAATGAATCTTCACAATTGCAGAATACTCATTTTTGAAGGAGAGAGAGCCAAGAGTTCTCCATAAAGTGGAATTCAGAGGAGCCTAAAGCCTTTCCATGCTAAACAGAATGAAATAAATCATTTCTGTGGGGAAAAGAGATATGTGAAAGCATTGGGTAAACTTTTAGGTTATTTTTTCATGAGATTCATGACTAAAGTCTTCCTACCATTGTCAATTCTATGGTATTTATCACAGAGAACTGGGTGACATGTCGGCACTAAGAAGTCCTTTAAGAGGCATCGTCCTGAGGATGAGAAGATGCATTTGGGAAAAAATCATTAAGAAGAAAAAGGGAAAGAGGTGGTAAATAAACAGTATGGTCTGAGTAGACTATGAATCATTTATTCAGCATTTCTCCACCAGTGTATGAGAAAAGCAGGCAAAGCTGGGGAGCGGAGTTAAAGAAGTCATCAGCCTAGAGTTAATATTTCCCCCCAAACAGTAAGTCGAACCTACAGTACTGCATTCTAACCACTGCACCACCATGGCTCTTACTGGACCATCACAGTTCTTAGTACTGGACTAAATTGACTAGATTCTTGTGTATAGGTTTAAGCAATACATCTTCTGAACTTGACATATGGTTCTGATCTTGCAGCTAATAACCAGCAACATTTGAAGAATATTTTTTTTTTCACTGTTGGTGTGGCCTGTTGGCCACCGGCCCCTCCAGCAGCCAAATCAGATGAGAAGGAGGCATGAAAGTCAGGGTCAACATTAAGCAATCTGAGAACTCGGAGGGGGAAGAGTGAATGGAGCTGGCAGAGAGAGAGAGAGGCAGAGCCTGGGCCATCCATCGGCCCTCAGATGGAAAGTCAACAGCTCCCACGTCTGGAGGTGGCTGATGAGGAAGAGGAGAAACAACTAGGTCCAGTGTCTGATGTGTGGATGCGCAAAGGCAGAGAGAGAGGAGAACAGCGGAAATGTGTGGGTTGATCCTTGGGAAGGAAGAGCTGCCACTGCTAGCGAAGCCCCACCCTAGTTCTGGGGATAAAAGGCAGGGGGTGGAGATGAATAGATGTAGACAACTATTCATCTCCCTGCCAGGCAGACTTGTTAGCCTGCAGTGAAAGAGAAACTTTTTGCCATGGCTGCTGGCTTCCTCATAAATCTTTTGAGTTCATGTTAGAGGGTTTGTCATGTTTTGGGAGCTGGGTCAGAACAACTGTACAAATAAGCAACTCATTAGATTCCATCCTTCCTATTTCTTTATTAAACTTAGACATTCATCTCATATGGTACAGTTATATGAATGGATCTTACAGATTCTTCCTACATTATTTCCTGATAAAACATATTCAGAGATCCATTTCATCTAACCCAGAACTTACCAACTTGTTCAGGTTGCAGAACCAGATATACAAAGAGGTAGATGTATAGAAGTCAGACTCCTTAATCAAGAGGTAAAGATCTATTTAAAAAAAAAAAAAAAACTTTATTGATTATACAACTAAAATGTCAAACAAAAACATACACAACACACAGAAAGAAAAAGAAAAAAAATGATTAAAAAAACCTAGCAATTCTATTATCAACAGTCTATGTTTCCTTGTTTGTTATCAATATTGGTGACATATTTATAAATACATCTTATAGCAAGTATATAATTACTACCTCTTTTACATTTTATGTTGTTTACTAATATATTTTCTATTTTTGTTCTATCCAGTCATTCCAGCATTCCCAGCTTCTATAATATTCTGATGTTTCTTTTTCCTTAAGTGCTAAGGTTAACTTATCCATCTCTGCGCAGGCTGTTATTTTCTGAATGACTAGAATAAAGATCTATTGATGTAAAATTGGCTGCATTTGAGTGAACTTTTTCCCCCAATGGAACCAAATCAAATAGACTTTTAATTGGAAAATCATTAAACACAGTCTGAAAAACCTGATCTAACCCTTTACATGTTTTATAGAGCTAGCAAAGATGGGCAAATTACCTGCTTTAATCAAAGAATACATCAATTTTTTTTTCTACTGAAAAATCACTTTTAAATTGTGTGCTCACCATAGCACAGAAACCAACTAAAGCCAATTGTATTCAACTTTCAGAAAAATGGTTATTTCAATTATTCCTTTTCCTTATGGAGAACATACTTCCATAATCATAATTGATCAAATGCTTTGATAAATAATAGATATTTTTGCTTATCTCTCCTTCAATTTAATTTAATAAAATAATATGTCTTTTTCTATATTTTAATTTATAACTGTGAATATTTAAATTTATTACCATAGCAGGGACCTCATCAAAGTTTGATTTAAAGCATGCATTTTATTCTGTGCCCTTGCATTTTTAAAGAGAACTGCCTTCAAAATCTGGCCAATTCTTAAATCAAAGTCAATAAAAGATGAGGATGGTAATCACAATGACAATACAACAGATTTTCTTAAAGACAAATGATTGTGAAACTATATATATGCAAAAGCCAAGAACTAAAAATATGTTAAGGATTTGCATTAAATTCTATATTTTAATCAATGAAGAGTTCAAGGAAAGTTCAGAGTCTAATCTTCCATTAATGGATTCAATTACTTTTTGAAATTTTGTACATGTGACAATAAGAATAACATATGACTATAACATCCACGTAAATGCTGTAATGTAGACAGACTAAATTACAAAAACAACATTTTTCAATGCATTTTCTAGCCCATAAAGACATCCATAAATTTTTGTTCAGGATATTTTTGAATACCACAGAAGAGTGATCCCAAGGGGAAAAAAAGAATATCCTGGTTTTTTTAGGAACATTCTCATCAAAAAATAGTAGATTTTGCTTATCCTCTTCTCTACTCCTTTCATAGATTTCTGTTAGCAGAATCAGAAGATCATATGCTTTTTTAGCAATAGCAATAACACTTAGACTTACATACTACCCCAAAGTGCTTTTGCCCCCAACAATCTGGGTCCTCATTTTATTGACTTTGGAAGGATGGATGTCTGAGCCAACCTTGGTTTCATCAGGATCAAACTCCTGATTAGAGTTAGCCTGTAATATTGCATTCCAACCACTGTGCCACCAAGGTTCTTTTCATTCTGTAGCCATTGAATAACCTCTGAATCTACACTGAATGATCCTTTAACCTTTAGAGGGCATAAAGGATTCAGTACATTCTTGAAACAAATTTTTATTAATTTTAAAGATAAAACAACACATCATTAACCATTAAATACATAAACACATAAAACCTCTTAACATTGTAAATCCTTACAAGTCAAACAAAACATTATTTTTATACAGCATAATTCCAATTTATCCCATCTCCATATCGACACACAAACATCTTTCAGCAAGTTTCTCATTTTTTCTCTTTACTCCTATTCAATTTCATTTCTCTTCCATATTTATCCATTTTATAGTCATCATATTCTTTTCTTTCTGGCTTGTATAAATTATTCTCGTCTAGCATTCCTCCAAGGTTTTATTGATTCTTTCCTTTTTTTTTTTTTTTATAAAAAACAAATTTTGTTAGTTTTACCATAAGCACAATACACAAACATACAAACACAAAACATAAACAAAACTAAAAGATCTTTTCTGAAGGTTGTCTGTTCCCGGGTTAAAACTCTTTACACAGACACAAATTCAAACATCATATTCAACCCATATCTCCTTCCAAATCTTATTATCATTTTCTTTTATATATATATATATATATAAACCATTTTTATCAGTTTTATAAAAACAATGCACAAAAAATCAAGGCATAGCAGCTTATAAATTCTTTTCTAAGAAAAAATAATAATAATAGACCAATAAAGCATAACATTTCCAGATTATAATATCAATATTTCATATAATATTAACTTCATATCTTGTCCCTACTTCTCTTTTCCATCCAAATTATTTATTAATTAAAATTTTATTGCCTTTTATCAATACACAAAATCCAAAAAAAAAAAAAAAACATATATATCCTTCCATATCTTATTACCATTTTCAATAACATTCTTTGTCTGTTCTATTTCCAATTATCCATTCATCTTTTTTTTCTTTTACTATACTTCTCCTGTACACCAATTGGAGTAACATCTATAACTCATTACCCTAACTTAGAAATACTACATATAGCAATCTTTCTTGGGATTCTGTTTAAAAAAAATTCTAAAATTACATAATAAATTTTATATTCTAAATATACATATAAATACACACTCTTATATACCCTCCAGAATCCCTCTTTTAATCTAAATTAAATTCACCCATTATCTCTAAATAAACTTTTTTTCCTTAGGTCTTGCTTCCCCACATTAAGGCTTCTCCTCCCCCCCTTTCTCTCTTGCTTATTCTTCTCCTTGTCCTTTCTACCCCTTTGTTTTTTCTCTTCGCTTTTCTTGCTCCTTTTCCTTTGCTTTCTAACCTTGCCTCCATCTTTTCGCTCATTTTTCTCTCTTTTGGTTGTTTTTATAATTCTTAAAATCCCCTTTTTCTTATCCTTTTTGTCCTCCTCTCCAGAAGGGACCCATTGTTCATCAAAGATGGCTTCTTCTTCCTCTTCTTCCTTGTCCCAGTCCTTCTGCTGCGTAATCAACTTTTCAAAGGAACATAACGCCATTTCTAAGAATTGAAACAAAGCGTCCAAAGTATCTTCTTTTTTATATTTTTGATATTCAATCTCTAGTTCATCCACAGACGATGCCATTATGAAAAGGGAAACTTTTTCCAAAACAACCACAAGAATTTTTAATCAAAGACAATCAAAAGCAATTAAAAAAAGAAAAAAAGTTCCAAAAGTTAATACTTTTCTCCTTCTTCTCTTTCTCTTTCTGAATTAAATTTTAATCAAAGAGGTCCAATTACCATATATCTTCTTTTGGGATCCACAAAGATGTTCTAATCAATCTCCTCCTTTTTCAGCTTCTGCTCCAATTTTTTTTTTCTCCCTTCCCACTTGCAATGAGAATTTTAATAATCAAAAATCCATACCTCCAGCAGAGATTTTCCAATTTCTCACATTTTTCAATGTCCAAAAATCCCTTTGTCTCTTATCTTAGCTTTCAAAACAATCCACTTTCAATGTCTAATATATCCAAATATTTCTGCTTTTTCCGTGGGGTGGGAGAGTAAAAAAAAAAAAAAAAAATTCCCTTTAACAGCTTCTCCGCCGCTTTTCGCTCTTCTTAGGGATACAATGTATCCTCCAGCAACAAACAGCTCAATTCCAGGCAATTTAAAAGGTGTTACTTGACCCGGCTCAGACAGAACTTTCACTCTTCACACTTCCTCCAGCACAGTTCTTACCCGGTTGCTGGCTTCTTCGTGGCGGCCATTGCTGACCGCCGCTCCACCGCCTTGGGAAAAAGGGGTTTTCCCGGAGAAAGGGGGGGTCTGCGATGCCCCCACCTCCCTTTCCGACTCCCCTCTATCTTCAGCTGTCCCTACAGGGCAGCCATATCCCCCTGACCCATCTGGATCGGGGGTACCTCGACGGCTAGCACAGCAGGAATCGCGAGCTGTCACGAATTCCTGCTGCCCCGAAGCCACGCAAACCGGAAGTCCAGGATTCAGTACATTCTTGTTTTGTGGATGAAACCTTTGTGGGTTAGATTTTTGTTTTGTGTTTTTACACTCATGTCAGAAGCACCAAGGCACCTCCATATTGAAATGATTTTAGCCAATGACATCACCATTGCCCTGAGAACACCCACTTGGGAGCTCCTTTCATATTCCTGGCAGGAACTGGAGTAAAGGACATGAGCTCAACCCCACGCCATGTCAGCTTTTGGGTCTCAAACCTGGGTCTGTTAACTGTGAAGCTGTATATAAGTCTAAGTGCTATTGCTCGGTGCTATCATACATAGCATATGTATGACCATTTATTCTATCTTCCCATTTTAAAATGTACTAAATATGGTTCTGGACTCTTTTGATGGCATTTTCAGACCAATTCAGGGATCAGATATGGTGAACTCTACCAATTCAAGCACAAATAGGTGATATATTGTTCTTTCTGAAGTAGCAGTTGTTGTCTGAATAGAATAGAATAGAATAGAATAGAATAGAATAGAATAGAATAGAATAGAATAGAATAGAATAGAATAGAATTCTTTATTGGCCAAGTATGATTGGATACACAAGGAATTTATCTTGAAGGATACACTGAAATTGTCTGGAATTGCAAGCCCCAGTACGAAGTCATTTGATCACTATAAGCCACTTGTCCAAGTCCTTTACTTTTTCTTAATCTATCTATAGAAAATAAAACAGAAGGAAGCTATAAACTGCCAAATTCCTCCTCCTGTATATTCATTTTTTTATTATGGAATTCCTGAGATGATTCAAAAGGTTGCATTATTATAGCCCTTTGACCTCCAGTGTAAAATAAACTCTTTTATTTCATCTACACACCAATCAATTACATACAAGATATGAATATAATTATTTCAAGTGTCACTAGTGTGAACTATTAAAATAATAGCAGTAGCTAATGTAATATTAAAATTAATTCACATAATAAAAGAGACTGTGTTTTAATCTAGGCTATTACATTTTTGAAGCCCTTTTCTTTGTAAATCATTTTTATTTTTAAATGAATAAAAGCCAAGGAGTGACATCTTTGTATAAAATATGGTAGAGACAATCTCATTTTAGCCCACTCCAGTTAAAAAACGAAAGTCAAATGACCAGAGAAGACAGTATCTATTTTGAAGAAATATGGCATGGTTAATTAATTTCTTATCATATATATTAGCTATTTCTGCCAGAAAAGGCACAGTTGGCTGTATTATATACATTTTGAGTTTAGTCAAAAAAATGAATTGAAATGTCTATCTTCTTAAGAAATATCATATAAATAAGAGTCATTGTGTTATATAAAGCAAAGGGTGAATGCAACATAGCACCAACAATAATTAAATAGATCTTATTCATTGTTGAAACATATTCTGGGCAACCTAAGCAAATTAGTACACTTAGCAGAACTATCATTACTGGTAAGGTTTCATACTAAGGATGTAATAAAACAAAACTCGCATAAACATTGCACATCCTCCCTTAACAAATAGCCATTATAATATACCAATTCTTAAATTGAAGGAGGCCCTTCCAATTCAATTTAAACTAGCTACCACCTAACTAGATGGACTATAAGGAACACTGAGCACCCCAAAAAATGATGCATTCAAATTGTGCCGCTGGAGAAGACTCCTTATTGTGTAGTGGCCTTCAGTAGGCAAGAACCAGACCAGCATAGCTGTAACAGCATTTATTGACTCAAAACTGGAACTGAGGAACTGCAGGCAAATGCTTGTAATTTATACTCTGGGCCCACAGGGTCTTAACCAATCATAATGCTTGGAAAACCTGCCCAAATATAAATTGTTGTGAATGAATAATACCAATAAAGTTATCATTGAGCTTGAAGTCAAATGCAGGGTTCTGGCCCTGCACTTCTGATTGGCTGTTATTGGCAGGATTGGATTGGTCCATTCAGGAGCATCTGATTGGCCATTAACAGGCCATTCCCATTGATTAACGGAGCTAGCGCTCTGGTTTGCTATTGGTTGAAGAGTTAATAAGTTGCTATATAAGGAAGGCTATAGCAGCCCTCGAGTCGAGCTGTCACAATATGTAAATAAAGAGTTTGAAGTTAACTGTTTCTACCGGCTCGTCTCCATCATTCGCACCCATGCTCCAGATTTAACACTGGTGACAAGGATGGGATTGGATGACATCAGAGCCAACTAAGACAACTAAGCACGTGGCTGAAGCGCACAACGGCGGAACCATGTATGGCGGCGTAATACCACCCACTCCATTCGATCCAGCTCAAGAGGACTGGGAGTCTTACATGGATCGTTTCCAAAAGTTTTTGGAAACGAATAATCTGAAGGATGCCATGGCCTGGAAGAAATGGGCGGTATTCCTAACGCACAGCAGGCCAACGGTATTCAAAATGGCTGAGGCATAAGCGAAACCGGCTGAAGTGAAGGCCATGGACTGGGACGTCCTCGGACTGCTACTAAGGGCCCACTATGCACTCACCATTCCAACGCTCGTAAGACAACACGAGTTCTATCAAAGGAACCAGCGGAAAGGAGAAAGTGTTGCCGATTTCATTGCAGACCTCCGGAACTTGGGAGGCCTTTGCGATTTCACCGACCTGGAAGAGGCTTTGAGAGACCGAGTAGTTCTTGGGCTAGATGCTCTAAACGTACAGAGCAAAATAATGGCAAAGGGCGACATCACCCTTAAAGATGCCATAGCTGAAGCTACAGCAGCGGAGGCGACCAAGAAGTCAGCTGCCCAACTACGCTGAAATCGCACTCCAACACAGCAACCGGCCAGCGAAATTTCACCTAACGCAGAAGGGCAGCATTCAACGGCCCACCATGAGGACCTCTCTTCGTTGTCAGACAGCGACGAAGAAGAGGTCCATCGCCTGCGGTCTGATCGGGACTGACACCCAAAGTCCCAGCAACCGTGAGCGGGCTGCGGGGCCAACCATTACCGCTGCAATTGCAAATTCCGTGACGCACTCTGCCACGAGTGTGGGAAACGATGCCACATCGGACAGGTCTGCAGAAGCCTCCTCGGACCCAGCCAGACCTCGAAAGGAACCAATCTCCACCAATCAACAGGGAATCACCCTGTAAGGCGAGAACCAGTAAACCACTCCTACGGAAACCGACCCATGAGTGGTCTAGCTAGACGGGAAGAGGCCCACCAAACACTCACTATTGGCTATGCCTCTTCATTAGACGCTAAGAAAATTTGGGTCAACGTGAACATTGAAAATCGGCCCTGCCAAATGGAAGTTGACTCAGGATCGTCTCTTTCAATGGTCTCCTGAAAGACCCTCAAGCAACTCATCCCCACTATCCGGCGCCAAGACCTTCAATTCCAACGGCTCATGTTAGACTACCAGGGGAACCGAATCCCAGTTGCACGATCCAGTTGAGTCCGGGTTGCATTCAAGAACCGCACGGCGTACTTACCCCTGACTTTGATCGATAAGGACCAGCCTAGTCTGTAAGGCCTACAATGGTTCGCACCACTCGGCATTGAAGTGGCAGGCATTAACCGAATCGGTGGCAGTGACTGGGAGGAAGACCTTGCCCACGAATTCAGGGGCGTCTTCGAGGAAAAGCTAGGTGAGTACAAGGGGACCCCAATATCCTTTAGCTTAATCCAAAGATAGCTCCCATCCGCCTTAAGCCTCGTCGAGTTCCGTTCGCTCTAAAACCGAAAATCGACGAGCAGCTTGATAAGTTGATTGCCCAGGGAGTTTTAAAGCCAACTGACCACTCCCCTTGGGAAACGCCGATTGTGATATCAATTAAGCCGGACGGCTCCATTAGAATTTGTGGGGACTACCGAGCCACCCTAAACCACGCCCTGCAACAGAGCCCGTATCCGGTGCTGGTGTTACAGCACCTCCTCCATTCCCTGGGGGCGGAAAAGTCTTCGCTAAACTAGACTTAGCTCAGGCTTATCAGCAATTGCCGGTTGACAAAAAAAACAGCACAGGCACAGACTATCATAACACACCAAGGTGCCTTTAAGTGTACGCGGCTTCAATTCGGAGTCAGTGTAGCCCCATGGATCTTTCAGAGCCTAATGGAGAGACTATTGCAGGGGATCAAGGGCGTTGTCCCTATTTCGACGATGTGCTCATTGCTGCCCCCACTCAAAAAATCTTACGGGAGCATTTAAGACTGGTATTACGAAAATTTCAGGAAGCAGGCCTGAAAGTCAAAAAAAATAAGTGCAAAATGTGTACCGATCATGTTGAATTCTTAGGGTACCTAATTGATAGTCAGGATATTCACCCTACTGATAGCAAATTGAGAGCAATAAAAAACGCTCCCAGACCCCAGAACAAGACCGACCTCCAGACGTTCTTAGGTCTCATCAATTTCTATAATGTATGCTTGCCGCACAAGGCGACTGTCACTGAACCTTTACATCATCTATTAGATAAAAAAGCAATCTGGGTATGGGGGTCACAAAGAAGAGCAGGCATTCCGTAATGTAAAAAAACTACTGACTTCGGATGCCGTACTAATGCAGTACAATGAGACTTTGCCAATAAACATAACATGTGATGTATCGCCTTTTGGAGTGGGCGCCATTTTGAGCCATGTGTTACCTAATGGTAACGAAGCCCCTGTTGCTTACTTCTCAAATACGCTCTCGAAAACCGAGCGAAATTACAGCCAAATCGATAAAGAAGCCCTGGCGATTGTATCAGCTGTTAAGAGATTTCATGAGTACGTGTACAGCCGGGTTTTCACCATTGTAACTGACCACAAACCATTGCTGGGGATCATCGTTGGGGACAAGCCAACTCCCTACATACTTTCTCCCAGAATGACCCACTGGTCAGAATTCTTGGCTGCCTACAATCATCGGCTACAATATCATCCCGGTAAAGCCATTCCCCATGCGGACGCACTGAGCTGTACACCGCTCCCTGAAACTATCAACGATCCTGCACCAACGATGAGAGCGTTGCAGATCAAGACACTCCACATGCTGCCATTAACTGCCCATGACATCGCGAGAGAAACAAAATGAGACCCCATCTTGGCGCGAGTCCTCACGTGGGTGGAATGTGGATGGCCATTGGACCAAGTACCAGACGACTTTGCACCATTCAAAAGTCGTCAAACAGAGTTGTTCTCGCAGAAGGGCTGTGTCATCTGGGGTGATAGAGTCATTATCCCAGAATGACTCCAACAGACACTGTTAAGAACCTTGCACGCTGGCCACCCTGGCATCGTGCGCATGAAGGGCCTCGCACGAAGCTACGCGTGGTGGCCAGGCATCGACAGACAAATTGAAGCCAGAGAGAGCAAGCTGATGTTCCTTGCTTCTTTTATGGTGCTTTCACAACCACTCCCTTAATTACATTCCTATATTTAAAGTTGCAGACACTTTAACTTATAAACCATGAATAATAAACCATATTTATTATTTTACCTAAACCAGTTAGGGTAAACAATGTTATCCCTAACACTATTGACTGTCAACTGTTGAATATTTCCATGATTTTATCATGATCATGAATGTTCCTGTAATTCAGAAAAATAGATGCCCCCATTTTTATTAGTTCCACTGATATCAATGAATTTGCGATGGGAGAAGCAGCTGTCTGGGTATAAAAGGCACAGGAAGCTTCATTTTGTTTTAATGATCAATGCATTATGCTAGCTCTTAAATGTTATTCATCCTTTTAAAAATATGCATAAACCGGGACCAAATTTGGAAGGCAATTTCATGAGCTGCATTAGCCTCAGGATAGAACAACTAAGATGGTGATAGCCATTTTAGTTTGACATAGTACAAAGCAAAAATATTCTCTTGCTGAGTACCTTGCACAAGGATGTCTTAGTTGAGACAATCCCTTTGCTAAAACTGCCAAGAGAAATCAGTAAGAGAAAGCTGAAACATTTTTAACAAAATAGAAGTAGATATTTTGATTCCTTTTACCGCCATGAAGACAAAAAAAAACACACACACACACACATATAGTGTGTATATGTATATATAGTGCATATTTATTCTATCAGTTATGATTATATGATATTAAGAAAGTGCAGCAAAACTTTCTAAAGTAGTGCAACTCCAAGTTAGAAACACAACATGAAATTCTGATGTGTTCATATCTCGCAAAAAATCATTTAAGATGGAAATCTTAAGAACTATTGTGTATATTCAACAATGTGTTGAGCAGAGATAGAAGTTAATTATGGCTTTTCTTTTTTCTTCCTCTTTAGGATAAAAGATTGCAGTAGCATTGTAATATTTTTTAGGAGAGGTTTCCTTTTTTTCTGAATCAGAAAAGACTTCAAGGAGCTTCAACCACAATTACCTGGATCTCTATTGATAGCAATAACTGTAGACACTATTGTATTAAATGTTTATAACAAAAATCAAGGAAGGAAAAAAAAATCTAGCTCCTCTTTTCATGCAAATGATCTAGAAAGCAGATACTTCAAAAAGGAATTTCCTTTTTGGCAGAGTCAATACAAGCCTTACATTACAAATATTACCTGCCAATTACTCAAGAACATTTTTTTAAAACAAGGAAGGAAAGAAATGGTGTTTTTTTTTTTTTTTTTAAGAGTAGAGTGATATAATTCTGAGCAACAATAAAAGGATATTGTAAGTTCTAGGCCTTCCTTAGGCATGAAAGCTATCTGGGTGAACTTGGACCAGTCACTCTCTCATAGCCCAATCTACCTCACAGGATTGTTGTAATGAGGAAAATAGGAGGCAGGTGTATTAGACATGTTCACAATATTGAGATAGATAGATCTAGATCTATCTATCTATCTATCTATCTATCTATCTATCTATCTATCTATCTATCTATCTATCTATCTATCTATCTATGATATACAGATATCATAGTAAGACCATATCTGAATCCAGTTCTGATCACCACACTATAAAAAGGATGCTGAGACTCTAGAAAAATTGCAGAGAAGAGCAACCAGGATGATTAGGGGACTGCAGCAAAAACATATGAAGAACAGTTGCAGGAATTGGGAGTGGCTAGTTCAGTGAAGAGAAGAACCAGGGGAGACAGGATAGCAGTCTTCCAATATTAGAGGGGCTGCCACAGAGTGGAGGGGGTCAAGCTATTTTCCAAAGCACCTACAGGACAGACAAGGAATAATCAATGGAATCTGAACAAGGAGAGATTCAACCTGGAAATAAGGAGGAATTTTCTGACAATGAGAACTGTTAAGTCCTGGGCATGGGCGTAAGAACGGAGACGAGACATCAGACTGTGACTTCAACTCTTTATTTAACAAGAAAGAACGGAGCAAAAGACCTGGGCAGCAGTAGCTCTTTTATAGAGTTTGCTGCCGTTAAACAACCAATGAACTGAGTCTATCGCTTTCACAAGCATCCAATCAGGGGCTTCCATTAGCAGCCAATCAGACTGGCCAAGCCTGACCAATCATGACTCACTATTCACGGGCCAATAAGAATTGCAGGATTACAAGCCTGTTTTCAGATGAAGCTGTTTCGGTTGCATTGCTGCGAAGGTTTAATCCATAACACCCCTCCCCCCTTGGTTCCGTCTGAGGGGTGGGGTGATGTATTCACACAGATAGGCAGGCCGCTTCACCTGTCTGCTCGACCTGCACTATTCCACCGGGTTTCATTCTGATTCTGGTTCTGGTTCCAGCTCTGGCTCCGGTGGGCTGTTCGCTGGGCTGGACAGTGAAGACTGTAGTTCCGGGTTGCCCTTGTTGGCGCTGTCTTCCAGGTTCCCTGGATCCGCCTCCGTTGCGGTGTTGTCACGTGGCAAGGCCACTCTCCGGTCCTGTTTTCCCTCGGATAGTGAGTATCCCCTGGGCTGTTGGGTTTCGATTTCTTCTTCGTCCTCCTCCATGTTCCTTCCCCCCACAGCTGCAGGTTCCAGCGCTAATCAGGAACGGAGTTGGTCTATGTGGCGTTTCCACATCTTAGCGTCTGTCATTTGTAGACGATATGATCGGGGTCCCGTAAGTTGCGTTATGGTAGCTGGGACCCACAATGGGTTGCCCGAGAAGTTTTTCGCAAACACGAGGTCACCTTCCTGGAATGCCCGACACTTACTGCTGGATCCCGGGGGCTGTTCTGGCGTGTAGTTTGGGTGGAGGTGATCAAGATGCAAGCGAAGTTTCTGGCCCATCAGGAGTTCTGCTGGGGTTTTGTTCATGGTGCTGTTTGGGGTTATGTGTTGAATAAAAAGCATTGGGTTTATTTTGTCGTCAATGTCGCCATGGTCCATTTTATGCAGGGTCTATTTTACAAATTGAACCATTCGCTGCAGGGTGAGCTGGCGATGTTAAAGCATGGCAGATGCCCTGATCTGCCAGGTATTGTTTGAATGGCAGAGCAGTGAATTGGGGGCCATTATCTGAGATGAGGACATCAGGAAGTCCGTGGGTAGCGAATAGTTTATTCAGTTTTTTAGTGACTGCGTCTATGGTGCTGCTTTCCATTTTTTGGACTTCAAGCCAGTTTGAATAGGCATCCACCGTTAAGAGGAAAGTGTGTCCTCTTGTGGGTTCCACAAAATCGATGTGGATACGGGACCACGGATCTCGAGGCGTTTCCCACTGAGTTGGGGAATTTTTGGAGGAGTGGGGCGAGTTTCCTGGCATTTACTGCATTTTGCTACCCAAGTTTCTATTTGTCTATCTAAACCAGGCCACCATGCATAACTCCTGGCCAATGCCTTCATCCGCACGATGCCTGGATGTCCCTCGTGCAGCATTTTCAATACCCTATATTGTAGCTTTTCCGGGACTATGACTCTGTCTCCCCATACTATGCAACCCTTCTGGGAGAACAGTTCCGTTTGACGATTTTTAAATGGTTTAAACATGTCATCAGTTTCACTGATTGGCCAACCGCGTTCTATCCAGCTGAGCACTCGTGCCAAAATAGGGTCCTTTTTTGTCTCTAAAGCTATGTTTCGAGTGGTTAATGGTGGCGATTTGAGGGTTTCTATTTGTAGTACGATTACGGTTGGAGCAGGGTCCTCCATAATGTCTGGTAGTGGCAAGCGGCTCAAAGCGTCAGCATGGGGAATGGTTTTCCCCGGGCGATGTTGCAAACGGTAATCGTAGGTGACTAAAAATTCTGACCAATGTGTCATTCTTGGTGATAATATATGGGGAGTTTGTTTGTTTCCTGCCAAGATCCCAAGTAATGGCTTGTGGTCTGTAATTATGGTAAAGGGTCTCCCATATACATATTCATGGAAACGTTTAATTGCGGATACAATAGCGAGGGCCTCCTTATCAAGTTGACTATAGTTCCGTTTGATTTTAGACAAAGTTCTCGAAAAGAATGCAATGGGTGCCTCATTTCCATTTGGGAGGAAGTGGCTTAGGATGGCTCCTACTACAAATGGTGAGGCATCACAGGTGACCATCAAATGGAGAGTTTTGTTGTACTGCATTAATATGGCATTGGAGGTTAAAAGATCTTTTATCCCTTTGAACGCTATCTTTTCATGCCGTCCCCAAACCCAAGGAGCCTTTTTATCGAGGAGTCTATGTAGGGGTTTGGCTACGGTTGCCTTCTGGGGCAAAAAAAATATTATAAAAGTTAATGAGTCCCAGGAAGGCTTGAAGGTCTGTCTTATTCCTAGGTCTCGGGGCTTTTTTGATTGCGGTTAGTTTTTTTTCAGTGGGGTGGATTCCCTGTCTGTCGAGAAGGTATCCCAGGAACTCCACTCTCTCCGTACAAAGTTGGCATTTGTCTCGTTTTACCTTAAGATCCGCGTCTTTGAATTTCTGCAGGACTTTTCTGAGCCATTGTACTAATACTTCTTTAGTGGGGGCAGCTATTAGGATGTTGTCAAAATAAGGCACGACGCCTTTTATGCCTTGTAATAGTCTCTCCATTAAACTTTGGAAAATGCCCGGCGCCACGCTTACTCCAAATTGGAGTCTATTGCACTTGAAAGCGCCTCTATGTGTAACTATTGTCTGGGCTTCTGCAGTTGTCGCATCTACAGGTAGTTGCTGGTACGCCTGAGCTAAGTCCAATTTCGCAAATATTTTTCCGCCATCCAGGGAATGAAGAAGGTGTTGAACCACCGGTACTGGGAAAGCGCTCTGTTGAAGAGCATGATTTAGGGTGGCCCGGTAATCCCCACAAATTCTTAACAAACCATCTGGCTTCATGGGCGTTACTATCAGGGTTTCCCAGTGGGCATGGTCAATCTATTCCAATATGCCCTGGGCTATCAGTTTATCTAGCTGCTCGTCAATCTTCGGTTTTAAGGCAATATGTATCCGATGAGGCTTAAGCTGAATGGGAGCTACATCGGGGCTGAGATTAAATGATATAGGGGTCCCTTTGTACTTGCCTAATGTTCCTGTGAACACGTCCTGGAATTCCTGGATGAGAGCCTCTTCCCAGTCATTGCTTCTGGTCTGGTGTATGCCAGCTAGTTCAATCCCAAGTGGGCCAAACCACTGTAACCCTAACAAGCTGGGTCGGTCACGATCGACGACAGTCAGGGGAAGTGTCGCTGTGCAGTCCTTGAAGGATATTTGGATGTGACTGGAACTGACAACTGGAATTCTGTTTCCCTGGTAGTCTTTCAGGATGATTCGTTGCGTGCTGAGGTTCTGGTGGCAGATGGCAGGGATCAGCTGTTTGAGGGTTTTCCAGGATACCATCGATAGGGATGATCCTGAATCGACTTCCATCACGCATGGTCGATTCTCAATAGTAACCTTTACACGGATCTTTTTTGCATCTAACGATGAAGCATGGCCAATAGTAATAGTTTGGTGGGCCTCTTCTCATTTCGTTGAAGAGGCAGGTGTTTGGCTTCTGTTGTGGTAGTGGTTGTTCCATTGGTGGTTCAGACGGTCCCGGTTCTCAGGAGGTTTGCCTATCTCCCGACGAAGGTTGTTCTCCCTTCGGTTGGGACTGGACTCTCGTCTGCTTCTGCAGACCTTCACGATGTGGCCTCTTTTTCTGCAGGTACGGCAGAGTGCGTTGAGGAATTTGCAGTCCGATCGCGGGTGGTTTGCCCTGCAACCAGCATATTGGCGCGGACGTCTCTGGTTCCTTTGCTCTCATTCCGAGCGGAGCCAGTTGATCTCCTCTTCCTCCCTGTCTGAGGGTGACTCGAGGTCTTCATGGTGGGTAGTGGTAGCGTGCTTCTCTGTGGCGAGTGGGCTCTCGTTGGCGAGTTGGCAAAGTGGTGAGTTCACTCGGCGCATTCGAGTGGCTGACTTCCTGGTTGCTTCTGTGGCAGTAGCATTGGCGATGACATCTGTAAGGCTGATGTTGCCTTTCACCATCAGCTTACTCTGCACATGTGGTGCATTTAATCCCAGAACTATGTGGTCTGTTAGGGCTTCCTCTAACTTTGCAAAACCACAAAGGCCTCCTAGGTTCTGGAGGTCAGCTATGAACTTTCCAACGCTCTTGTCCTTCCATTGGTCCCTCTGGTAAAATTCATGTCTTCGTATCAGTGTAAGTACTGCAGGTGCATAATGGGCCCGGAGGATTGGGTCGAGGGTATCCCAATCCATGGTCTTCACTTCCGCTGGTTTTGCCAGTGCTTTAGCCATTTTGAAAACGGCGGGGCCGCAATGAGTCAGGAACACCGCTCATTTCTTGCCAGACATGGCATCTTTTAAATTGTTGGTCTCCAGGAACATCTGGAAGCAGTCTATATACGAGTCCCAGTCTTCAGTTGCTGGGTCGAATGGAGCGGGTGGTATGGTGCCACTAGTCATCTTGCCGTCTGTTTAATGCACTCTTTCGCCACGTGCTCTGTCTTTGTCCGATATGTTGTAGTCAGCTCTATCGTCTCCGCATCCCATCCTCATCGCCAGTGTTAAGTCCTGGGCATGGGCGTAAGAACGGAGACGAGACATTGGACTGTGACTTCAACTCTTTATTTAATAAGAAAGACTGAAGCAGAAAACCTGGGCAGCAGTAGCTCTTTTATAGAGCTTGCTGCCGTTAAACAACCAATGAACTGAGTCTATCGCTTTCACAAGCGTCCAATCAGGGGCTTCCATTAACAGCCAATCAGACTGGCCAAAACTGACCAATCACGACTCGCTATTCATGGGCCAATAAAAATTGCTGGATTACAAGCCTGTTTTAAGATGAAGCTGTTTCGGTTGTATCGCTGCGATGGTTTAATCCATAACAAGAACAATCAACTAATGGAACAGAAGTTGCCTTCGGAAGTTATTGGAGCTTCATCACTAGAGGCTTTCAAGAAGAGATTGGACTACCACTTGTCAGAAATGGTGCACGGTCTCCTGCTTGGGTGGAGTGGGGGGTTCGACTAGATGACCTACAAGGTCCCTTCCAACTCTGTTAATCTGATATAGATGATAAGTAGATAGAGATGCAGAGGTATAGATGATATAAAGATGAAAAAGACTCACTAGGTGAATCAAATGCCAAATTCAGTTTAATCTAAAAAAAATTGTCATTCTGTTTCTTTTTCTTTCCTTCACAATGTGTATTTTTCCAATGTTCTGCAAATTCCCACCAACCTTTATTCTCTTCTTTAAATAGTTCACAAGTAGTCAATCCATCTAGCAAGTAATAATTATAACATCCTTTAAAAAAATCACTGAACACTCACTACATCAACTTTAATCAGTCAAGGGGTTTCAAAGTAAAATATGCTAGAGAAACCACTGGGAGGTCAAATTAGATATTAAATGCTTAACATACTTATCACTCTGGGAGAAATCCATTGTGTCTGCAGGTGGTTCTCCCTTCTTTTCATTTCCTGATGTTCAAGGCTTCTGCTAATGCAACAATCACTGGGAGAACATCCAGTAGCCTGTCAATATCAAGTTGTGTTGTGACCAATTAATAAAGACTTTTAGCTGCAAAACCTAAACAAAACAACTTTGGTTTCTTTATCTGCATCAATCTCCTTATGAGAAACATTAGAGAAAGAATATTTCTGCAAGACCATCACAAAATCCCCCAATTAAATTAAGAGATACACAAGTCCAGGCTAGCTACTGATAATATTTTGACACAAGATGACATCCAGATTGAAGTGAGCTTTTAGGGAATGGCTGCCATCCCATAAATGCTACGACTGTCCAAGATTTGAAAAAAAGGTTTGGAAGGCACACTCAGACCTCACTCGAGGACAAGCACAATGCTTCTCTGCTACTCCTTAGTGCTCTCTTTGTCAGATTTGGCAACAGAAATTCATATCCAGAAAACACAGAGATGACTGATTCAGCAGGATTCATTAACTTCTTTATATACGTAATAATATATTGAAGTTTACAATACCATTAGTAGATTCTTCATCATGGTAAAGGTTACAAGCAAAAACACAAGCAGAGAAGAAAAATAGTTTCACTTTAGATCAGTAGGCAAGCAAGTTAGTTTCAGCTTCTCTTTTAAGCTGAGAGCACAGAGCAGAGATAAACCATGCTCAGACTCTCCCTTTTTGTTTGAGCCCCCAATTCAGCTCTCATTGGCTGACCTTGTTAACCATGTCTCTGCCAGTTCATGAATATGCTGACACTCTTTGTCTTGGTTTCATGTGAGTGGCAAGCAAGCAAGAAAAACAACAAATAATTTGGCTTTTTTAATAAAATGGACTCATTTGTTTAGGTGCATACAGAAAGCTGGAAAATGACAATGTTTCTTCAATGAATTACAGATAAGTGCTGCTACTGTGCTCATGTTTCAGCATGAGCATGGCCTGCAATAGCAATAGCACTTAGACTTATATACTGCTTCACAGTGCTTTACAGCCCTCTCTAAGTGGTTTACAGAGTCCCCATATTTCCCCCAACAATCTGGGTCCTCATTTTACCCACCTCGGAAGGATGGAAGGCTGAGTCAACCTTGTGCCTGGTGAGACTCGAACTGCCAAAATTAAGTAGTAGCCTGCAGCACTGCTTTTTAACCACTGTGCTACCATAGCACATTCTTGATCTGTAAGGGCAGCACAATCCTAAGTAGCCTTAGCAAAATTGATATGCTTTAATAAGTCAGGCAAGTTTTTTTTTTTTTTTAATAGAATCTTACATGTTCTATGTACTAAGGAATGCTACCATTCCTTAGTAACTTAATATATGGCCAATAGTCAGAAACTCAGAGAGTACCAAGGACCACTCATTTCAACCCCGAGCTACAAATATTCTTCACTATTGGAGTTACATATCTATCTAGGGAGGGTGCTGAAAAGTCCAAAATTAGGAAGGTAAAGGTTTCCCTGTCCAGTTGTGTCTGACTCTAGTGTGTGGTATTCCTCTCCATTTCTTGGCCAAAGGAACCATAATTGACTAAATACATTTTTGTGGTCAAGTGGCCAGCATGACTATATGCCAAAGGTGCACAGATCACTGTAACCTTCCCACCAAAATTATACCTGTTTTACCTGCTCACCTTTACATGCTTTTGAACTGCTATCCAAAATTGAAGGTGCTGAATCATCCAAAAATATTGCCCTTTTCTTTTTCCTGGTTATTAGTTGCATTTACATTTTTATGATTGAAACACAACAATTGCTACTCCTATAGAATATAGTTGGCTAGGTGCAATATTGCCCATTTCCCTATATATTTCCTGTAAATTGACCTACTTTTTCTCATAATTACTCAGTTTAGATTCTTGATTATCTTTGATAGGTAAATGATTGGTTTCAGCCATTACATTTATGTGCTGGAGGAGCAGTATGAGAAGGAAGTTCTTTAAATTAAAAAAAAAAAAAAAACAGTTCCACAACTGCTAAAATAAAACAAGATGTGGGTCACAAGATTTGGTAATATAGAAGCCAATAAACAAAATACACAATTCACAAAAGTTATGGAAAGGGTTAACCATGTTTCTTAACAAAAAATATTGCACACCATAGCAAATTTCCCCAGTGAGTGTAAAAAGAGGAATCATTCTATGTATTTGAAAGCTAAGATTCTGGTGAGAAATACACCAAATTTGAAAGACAAATTATACTTTTCATTGAAACTATTAGAAGTTGATGAGTAACAGGGTTTTTTCCCCTGATTTTTCTCAACATAGAATTTTACAGCCAAATCTTTAGCTAAGTATATATTGGCTGTCTTGAGCCAAAAGTGTTCCCAGCTGTACCTATTGTCTGAAAAGGAAACTGTTCAGCTCATAAAAAGAGAGAGGGAAAGGCCTCCTCGATTTTTGTACTTTCTTTGCCAAGATGAACTGTCAAGCACCCATCAGAGGCTGCAGATGTTAATGTGAGAGTGTGCTTCAAAATGTCACTGTCAACTTTGTCTTTACTCTGGTCTGAAGCCATCTGTTGACATCGCAACAGGTTACTCGGTGTCACATTAGATTGGCTTTGTGTGTGGCATTTATACTGATTGGGAGCTGGTGGCTCCTTGGGACACACGGATTAGGAATTTACAGGAGTTTAAGCAGATAATCAAGGCTGATTTATCTGTCTCTTGGTTCCTAGCCAGGTCTACACATGTTTGACTGTCAAAGTCACCATTTGAATAATCAGAATTATGCTAACCTAGACATCTGTGCTAATTCTTGACTATTGACCTCTAGCATACTGGCTGTAGGACCAATCCTTGCATTGCTGCCAGTACACAATTTGGGATTTGCTCTCCCAGAATTTCACAGCAACAAAGCAGAGAATCACTAAAGGCATCATTAGTCTTCTTCTCTCTGTTTATTGTTATTATTTGAGCACTTGGGAGAAATGCACCCTCTCGGTGCAGGGTAACAGGTCCTTGACTTTCTGAGAAAGGAATGTTGTTGTGGCTAATCTTCCACTGCTCCTTGAAATCCCCCTCCCAATTTCCCAGGCACTGAATGTGGCAGCCCAGAAGCCTCAAAGAAAAATGGCTTCCAAGCTGACAGGATGAAACAGAGATGGACAGAGTATAAAAATACATCTAGCAGGAACTTTATCTCTAGTTGTGGTCTTCTTCTTACCAAAATAATTTTAGTAAAAGCAGGAATCTCAAAGATGCTTTTTTTTTTTTTTTTTCAAAAGGGAACTGGACTTTCTGGTTTTGTTTTGAAGACATTTCGCTTCTTGTCCAAAAAGCTTCTTCAGCTCTGACTTTCATTTAGACTTGAACTATATCCCAAGTAGAAGAAATAGTCTTATTTATTTTATTACATTGATAGTTTTATAGAAAATGTTTACATAAATAAAATATAAAGAAAATATGAAGATAAATAAAGAAAAGATAAAGAAAATATGAAGATAAATAAAGAAAAGATAAAGAAAAAATATGAAAAAGGAAAGTTATAGAGAAAAGAAGTAATGAAAAAATGAAGGGAGGGAGAAAGGAACAAAGACGGGGGGAAGAAAGGAAGAAAGGAAGGAAAAGAAGGAATGATTCACAACCATCTTTTTAACAATTAGTATCCTTCCTCTGTTTTGATATTATAAAAATATCTTCAATGCCTTATTTAATCCTTTTTCAATTGTCAGATCCATAAATTTATACTTTACATTTTTCAATATTCAGCAAAAGAAAGTCCATAAAAGATTTATAATCTTTTATAAAGTACTTATTGCTTTGCCCCTGTCCAAATAGGTTGATTTTGCCATTTCTATGCAATCTTGATATTTTCACAATCTTTTCCTTCATTGTAGGCAGGGGTGGGATTCTACAGGTTCGCACCTATTTGTAGAACTGGTTGTTAACATTCTAAGCAGTTTGGAGAACCGGTTGTTAGAAGAAATTACTGGTCTAATCCTGTAAGGAAGGCAGGAAGGAAACATTCTGGTGTTGCTTACAGAAACTGCCTCCCTGTTAACCCTTATTACATTTTTGGCAGGACTAGACTTCCTGTCTCAGGAATGTCTCTGGAGTTTTTTTCCCCTCATTTGCTGGTACTTTGCTTGTGTGGAGCGACCATTCAAAGTTACAATGGCACTGAAAAAAGTGACTTATGACCATTTTTCACACTTACGACTGTTACAGCATCCCCACAATCATGAGAGGCCAGGCAAGGAGATGTATGCCTCAATGTGAGTGATATTGAGTTGGCCACACCCAGCCAATACCATGACCACCAAGCCATGCCCACTAACTAAGCCACACCCACAGAACCGGTTGTTAAAAAATTTGAATCCCACCCCTGATTGTAGGGGTTTCAGTTTTTCTGCTAGAAGAATGTCTCTTATAGATGGTGATGACTAAGGAAACCAACATCTTTGATCTCAAGAGTGGACCTCCTGTAGAATTTCTAGAAGGAACAAGTAGGCTGAACGTTCAGTACACCGAGAGATTATAAAGCATTTGTTGCAAAATGTTATTATGGAAGCAGTATTAATGAGGTAATCCCAGAAGGAAAAGGAAATTATAGACAGACTTATTGGATGAGAACCAGTCAGTTCTGAACGCAAGGATTTTAGCCATGAAACCAACAGGGTAGACTTGTGCTCAGTCACTCTATTTAAGCCCTAGGAAGGAAACAATAACTAACCACTTTGGAAATTGTTGCCAGGAAAACTTAAGCGACTTGGTCAGGCAGTTTCCAGGAATAAAGATGGAGTTAAAGGAAAAGAATTTTTTTAAAAAAACTTGTACAGTTATACAAACTAAGCATTTCTCCAAAACTGTAGATTTTAATGATAATAAAAAACAATTTTTGAGGTTTTTGAACATTATTCAGATACAATCAGAAAGACACATTTGCAACGTTACTGACTCTAGATGTGGTTTGAGATTATGGCATTAAGGAAAAGATAATTTCCATTTTTTCCATGACTATTGCTCTTAGAAAAAGTTATTATTTATTTATTTGAATTACTATATTGACCAGATTGGATAGGATTTATTCCATGATGGTGGTTAATCTAAATCAGGATTGGCATTCTGACTTTAAAAAAAAAAATGTTATTTGCAATTTGTTTACATAACACATAATTTCATCCTATTTTATTGAGTGCTAAGGTAAATCTCCATGCAGGAAAAGAATAATTTATTAGTTTAATTTGCATGTACTTAAAAATACAGTTTAAAAGTGTATTACTAAATAATAGATTGTGTATTAGATTAACAGAGTAGATTTCTGCTTGGAATTTGAATATTAATTTGCAACAATATTTCACAGATTTGATATGGCATTCATATCACCATGTTGCAGAATGAAACTAATATAGTACACACTCTTTCAAATAACCTAGGATTATAGAGGCTTAATAAAGCCATGTCCTGATATACTTATTTAGTTGTGTTGTAAACAAGCACTACAAGTCTACCACTAGCTAATTTTTACAATGTTATCCTTCTTATCATCCAGCAACAATCATTCAGACAACTGCTGTTGACATTCCATTGTTATTGTTCAATTCATAATTTAGACTAATGTTTCCCAACCTCAGGAACTCTAAGTTGTGTGGACATCAACTCCCAGAATTCCCCACCTAGCATGTTGGCTGGGAAATTGTGAGAGATGAGATCCACAGATCATAGAATTGCCAAAATTGAGAAATATTATTTAGACAGGTAGCTTTCAAATAAAATGTGCAGGTGGACGGAATGGGAACAGCTAAAAAAGATATGGCCCATTTCATGTTTAAGAAATAGAAATCTACTGATTGATCAAGTTCATCAATTGATGAGAGTAGGCAGCAGTGATTGAGGTGCTAAATCACTTGGGAAATCTAGGTTCAAGTCTATTGTGAATCAGATAAGCTTCCTAGATCAGTCTTTTTCTGCCCAACCCAGATTGTCAGGTTGTTGGTCTGGGGCCAAAAGGGAAGAAGGAATGCTACGGTCATAATCTCAAGTTCCTGAAAAAAAAAAATGTAGAACACAATTAATTCATATTTCATTATTTTACACTCTCTTCTAGCACTGATTATGTTGCTTAGTTCGGTAATGAAACATCTGCTAAAACAACAGCAAAAATCCAACCAAGTTAGAGAGCACCAAGGACCCCCAGATAATTATTTCATCTTAGTTTATTCACAGAGGAGATAAGATAATAGAATAATTTCAGGACTTGAGTATTCATTTTTAGTACATATACTGATAAGTATGAGCAAGGCAGGTGGGCTAGAATATCTTACTTCAGGAATTCTATCTAGTTTGTAAGTAAGCAAAGCAAGGGAATAATATTCAGAAATATTTGACTTGCACCTAGGATTTGGGGATACTATTCAATAATTTTGTTGCATATTTCTCTATAAAGCTAAGTCTTGGTATGTAGATAAGATATTTTTCACAAAGATGACGAAAACTAGAGTAAAAGTTTTTCATTTTTCTACAAGTGAGCTTCTTCATGCAAATAGTACAGGTGGGCTCTCTTCCTGAGAGTGGAATTGTATTGCTATTACAAATCATGGTTTTCTTCTCAAATTGATGATTTATAACATATCTAAAATATCACTTTCCAACTACATAGTTTTCCCTATTATAAATATTTCTTCTATTTTAAAATATAATTTCATAGATTTAAAAAAAAACTACAATGTGTGTTTTAAAATATAATTTCATAGATTAAAAAAAACCTACACTGTATACAGTAGTCCTATAAAGGTTGCTTAGAAATATTAATATGCTATTAATATTGAAGAGCAACCTGAAAACCCAGGGAGAACAGCAAACTCAAATTTATGGCTGTTTTGCTGCAACCCCAAACATTTCAAGAGAAAATACATTCCAAATAGAAATGAATCTTCAAAATCAATACTGGTCAAATCAATACAAAGTTATAGGCAAATGTTCAAAGTTTGGATTCCAGCTTTTTGTTTTGTGAATAGTAAAAAGGTCTACTCAAGGGAAACTCAAGGTATTGTGTTATTTCTCCAATAACACCCCCCCCCCCCCGGTCTCTAGTATCCTGAAGTTTACAAAGCCTCTCTTTTGTAATATTTTTGTAAACTGTTCAAAACTTTATTCTGCTAGATTTTCATATTTAAACTATTGAGCGTATAGATATGTTATCAGAGAAGCACATTGGTGCAAAAAATTGTAACTCCTCATGCAAAGTGATAGGATCACAGTGACTGGTGTGGAAAGAGATTTCAGAGTAAAGAGAAACAGTTCTATAAATATGTTGACATAAATATGCATTCAATGTTAAAAAAGCCAACAGCAACTTAGGGAATATTAAGAAACAGTGCTGAAAGTAGAAATGTCAATAACACAATAGAATTCTTAATTGGAGTAGAATAGAATTCTTTATTGGTCAAGTGTGATAAGATACACAAGGAATTTGCTTCTGGTGCATAAGCTCTCAATGTACATGCAACAATAATGATAAACAACAAAGTTATAGTCAAAAGAAGATAAGGATATAGGGAATAGGCAAGATGAGAATACTGATGGTAATACTGCCTTTTTAGATAGTTTTGACAGAGTTGTGGGAATTAGTTGTTTAGCAGAGTGATGGCATGCAGAGAGAAAACTGTCCTTGTGTCTAGTTGTTCTGGTGTGCAGTGCCCTATAGTGTCATTTACAGGGTAGAAGTTGAAACATTTTATGTCCAGGTTGTGAGGGGTCTGTAGATATTTTCACAGCCCTCTTTTTGACTCGTGCAGTATACAGGTCTTCAATGGAAGGCAGGTTGGTAGCATTTTTTTCCCTGCAGTTCTAATTATCTGTTGAAATCTATGTTTGTCTTGATTGGTTGCAGAGCCAAACCAGACAGTTATAGAGGTGCAAATGACAGACTCAATAATACCTCTGTAGAACTGGATCAGCAGCTCCTTGGGCAGATTGAGCTTTCTGAGTTGGCGCAGGAAGAACATTCTTTTGTTGTGCTTTTTTGATGATGTATTTGATGTTAGGTGTCCATTTTAAGTCTTTAGATATAATAAAACTTTAGAAACTTGAAGGTCTCTACTGTTGCTACTGTGTTGTCTAGCATTGTGAGTGGGGTTTAGTATAAGAGGGATAATAATGCCCTTATATAATTTATATAATGCCCTTATATAAATCAATGGTATGGCTGCATCTGGAATATCACATGTAGTTGTGGTTGCTACATCTCATAAAGGAGATGCTGGAGTCAAAGCAAGTCCAAAGGATGGAAACTAAAATGGCCAAAAGGCTGGAGCTGCTTCCCTGTGAGTTTGCAACATTGGGGGCTTTTTAGTCCACAAAGAAGAAAATGAGAGCCACATGACTGAAATGTACAAACTTATGAATGGTGTACATTAAGTGGACGCGAAGAAGCTATGCTTCTCAAAATTCTAGATCTAGAATTTTAAATTTTTAAATTCTAGATTGCATCTTGAAAAGTCATGGTGCATGCTTTGACAGCTGGGATCTATTGGGTAGTGTTGAGCTTCTGGGCTTAGTGATTGTAGTTTAGAAGACAGATTTCGAGATATACGGCCAAAAACTGTTACTGGAATTTAGAGACAAAGTGGTCTGTGACTACCCACAATTGATGAGTTTGCTACTAACCACAGTTGCTGGGAGGGGGGGGGGGACACGACCAGGAAATATTTTTCTAGACCATGGTCACTAAATCCTGAAGCTGAATGCTGCCAAATCAGAGAGTTTTGTTTCTGTTGTTTACAATAGCTAAAAAGGATTGGACCAGTTCATGGAAGTCTTGGAGATAAAAGCTATTAGTCTTGATGGCAGATAGACTGCCTCTGAAGGCAGACAAGCTTTGCATTGGTTGGCAACTGTGAGAACAGATTGCTGGTCTCAATGGGAAAAAGCAGGATATTTTGGGATTGGATCCTGACCCATCAAGTCCAGCAGCCTATCATTTGATACTTAATTATTGGATATTTTTTTCCTTTCTGTCCCTTGCCCAGAACCCTCTTTTCTATACTTTACAAAAGAAAAAAAAAATTACTTTTTAAACACATCGATACAAGTTTTAAAAGCTAAATATTCAAGCAAAAGGAGAAACTTCAAATTTGTATTTGTTTTGCTTTCTTTTCTTCTTCCATAAAAGAAGAGAAATCAATTTTGGATTCATTCTCCCCAGTTTAAATTTTGTATAATCCAGGAATTCAGATCTAAATCCTAAACAATTGCTGAATTTAGGCCATATTTTGATAGTTTAAGCCATATTTTGATAGTTTTTTTTTTCTTTATTCATAAATATTCCTTATAAACAAAGACCAATTCCAATAAAGTGAAAGCTTAGAAAATTTCACCATGTATTTTTCATTGGTTTTAGTTCATTTTTAGAAATTCACACTTTATTATTATTATTGTCGTTGTTGCTGTTGTTGCTTTGTTATTATCAAATTTAGACTAGTCTTATGAT
This sequence comes from Hydrophis major, assembly GCA_033807585.1. Classification (NCBI taxonomy): domain Eukaryota; kingdom Metazoa; phylum Chordata; class Lepidosauria; order Squamata; family Elapidae; genus Hydrophis; species Hydrophis major. The sequence goes on along the minus strand of CM066332.1, from coordinate 10,624,748 downwards.
AAAGACATTTTTGCCAATGCAGAAGGAGAAGGGCACAGCAAGTCCTGAGATAATTATTAAATTGAAACACAAGATAAAACAGAAATATCTGAACTGGAAATATAATTAAATGAAACATAATAAATGCAGCGGACAAATGTAGATATATGTTAACATATCAAAACTACAAAACTAATAAATATACAACAAATAGCAGCCTCATGAAATGCAATAACACTACAGTCTTTTTGTTATAATTACATTTTGGCTTTGGGGAATAAAGCCAATCAGATTATTCAAAGAAAACTTAATTCTAGGTTATCAGACTGCATTTTAATTTTTCTAGAGTTTTTGGAGTTTGACGTGGAACTTCCCCTCCTTTTGCCAGTCTGGCTGGGAGAAAAAAAAGTTACCTTTGAGATTTTTCTTCATAGATTGTCCCTTTTAGAATGGTTTGAGAACAAAAATCTGAGTGTTACTTTTGTTTTTTGGGTTTTTTTTTTGCAAAAGAATTATGCAGCCTTCCGATCTTTCTATAATAGAGCCAGCATGCCATCTTCAGACCAAGATAAATTGCAAGTAGCAACTCCAGTCTGTTCCATTATACCCTGAGCTAATTGAAAAATAAAATTCCACAAATATACATTTGGAATCTGTTGTGAATGTATAAAGTTTTAATAAAGCGTGAGCTTGGAGTAAAGTGCAGGGTTCTGGCCCTGCACTTCTGATTGGCTGTTAAACGGCTGGATCGGATTGGCCCGCTCCGGGGAATCCAATTGGCCCTTAACAGAGAGTTCCTATTGGTTATGGGAGCTAGCGCTCCTCGTTGATTATTGGTTAATAGTTACGGGGTTTGCCTATATAAGGCGGGTTAAAACTGCTAAAGAGCTCAGAAGTCACTATGTAAATAAAGAGCTGAAGTTCACCGTTCAGAGGTTTGTCTCCATTCTTTCTCACCCATGCTCCAAACATAACACTGGCGACGAGGATGGGATATGGAGACATCTGAACCAACTTTGAAGAACACTGAGCACATGACAGACGATGCTACACAACGGAACCATGTCCGTCGTCGTCGTACCACCTGCTCCGTTCGATCCAGTACAGGAGGACTGGGAATCCTACATGGATCGCTTCCAAATGTTCTTAGAAACCACCAACTTAAAGGACGCCACACCAGGAAAGAAATGGGCGGTGTTCCTAACGCATTGCGGTCCAACCGTATTTAAGATGGCTAAAGTACTAGCAAAACCCCAAGAAGTGAAGGCGATGGATTGGGACGACCTTGAACCTCTCCTACGAGATCACTACGCACCGACCGTGCCTACGCTCGTGAGATGGCACAAGTTTTATCAGAGGAGCCAGCGAAAGGGAGAAAGCATGGCCGACTTCATAGCAGACCTCCGAAATTTGGGAGGCCTCTGCGGATTCGCCAATTTAGAAGAAGCACTAAGAGATCGCATAGTTCTGGGATTCAATGCACCAGGCGTTCAAAGCAGGCTGATGGCGAAAGGCGACATCAGCCTTGCCGACGCCATCACCGATGCTACTGCAGCAGAAGCAACCAGGAAGTTGGCTGCACAACTACGCCGAAACCGTGCTCCGGTACCACCACCGACAAGCAACAACTTACCCAGGTCAAAAGGGCAGCTTGCAATGACGCACCACGAGGACCTCTCTTTGTCGTCAGACAGCAACAAAGAAGGGGTCCATCGACTGTGGTCCAACCGGGACCACCACCCGAAGCCTTTATGCCCTTGCGCTGGCTGTGGGGCCAACCATGCCAGGTCCGAATGCAAATTCCGCGATGCACTCTGCCATGAGTGCGGGAAGCGAGGCCACATCAGACGGGTCTGCTGAAGCTTACCAGGACCCGGCCAGGCCTCAAAAGGGACTAACTATTGCCAGTCGACAGGAAACCGTCCTGTACGGTGAGAGCCAGTAAACCACTCCTACAGAAGTCGAGTTTTGCAGAGAGAAGAGGCTCATCATACTATCACTATCAGTCACATCCCCGTCGTTAGTTCCTGCCGAGTCCGAGTCTCCTTCAAGAAGCACACAGCGTACATACCACTAACTGTCATCGATAGAGACAGCTTTAGACACCAAGAAAATACGAGTCACAGTAGCCATCGAGAACCAGCCTTGCCACATGGAAGTCGACTCGGGATCGTCCCTCTCGATGGTGTCCTGGAAGACCTTTAAGCAACTCATCCCCACGATTCAACGCCAAGATCTCCGCTCCCAAGGACTCATCCTCAAGGACTACCAAGGAAATTGAATCCCCGTCATTGATTCCTGCCGAGTCCGAGTCTCCTTCAAGAAGCACACAGCGTACTTACCACTAACTGTCATCGATAGAGACAGGCCTAGCTTACTAGGCCTCCAATGGTTCGCGCCACTCGGCATTGAAGTGGCCGGCATAAACCGAGTCAGCGGAAGTGACTGGGAAGAAGATCTCATCCATGACTTCAGGGACGTCTTCGCGGACAGCTTAGGTGAGTACAAGGGGACCCTGATTTTGTTCAGTCTAGACCCAAAGATAGCTCCCATCCGACTTAAGCCCCGTCGAGTTCCGTTTGCCTTAAAGTCAAAAATCGATGAACAACTCGACAAACTGATAGCTCAGGGGGTGTTAGAGCCCATCGATCACTTCCCCTGGGAAACCCCAATTGTAACACCCATGAAGCCAGATGGGTCGATCCGAATTTGTGGGGACTACCGGGCCACTTTGAACCATGCCCTACAGCAGAACACATATCCAGTGCCGGTGGTGCAGCATCTCCTCCACTCCCTGGGGGGCGGGAAAGTCTTCGCTAAATTAGACAAAGCTCAGGCATATCAGCAACTACCTGTTGATGAAAAGATGGCACAGGCACAATCGATTGTGATGCACCGAGGTGCCTTTAAATGTTCCCGGCTTCAATTCGGAGTTAGTGTTGCCCCGGGGATTTTTCAGAGCCTTATGGAGAGGTTATTACAAGGGATTAAGGGCATGGTCCCCTATTTTGATGATGTATTAATTGCAGCCCCTACAAAAAAAATCTTACAGGACCGGTTAAAATTAGTCCTAAAAAAATTCCAAGAGGCTGGTCTTAAAGTAAAAAAAAAAACAAATGTAAATTGTGTACTGAAAGAGTTGAGTTTTTAGAGTACCTAATTGATAGCCAGGGTATTCACCCTACTGAAAGTAAGCTAAGGGCGATAAAAAACGCTCCCAGGCCACAAAACAAGGCTGATCTTCAGGCGTTCCTAGGCCTCATCAACTTTTATAATGTATTTTTACCGCATAAAGCAACGGTCGCTGAACCGTTACCGGTTCAACCGGTTGTTAGATAAGAAAGCAAATTGGTTGTGAGAAGAACAGGTGTTCCGCAACATGAAAAAACTGTTCACTTCTGACTCTGTACTCATGTAGTATAACGAGACTTTGCCGTTAAATATAACATGCCTTTCGGAGTGGGCGCCATTTTGAGCCATGTACAACCTAACAGGAACGAAGCCCCTGTTGCATATTTTTCAAAGACACTTTCAAAAACTGAGCGAAATTATGGACAAATCGATAAAGAAGCCCTCGCAATTGTGTCAGCAGTTAAAAGATTCCACGAATACGTGTATGGCCGGGCTTTTACTATCATGACTGACCACAAACCATTATTGGGGATAATAGCCGGAGATAAACCGACTCCCTACATATTATCCCCTAGGATGACTCGATGGTCAGAATTCTTAGCTGCTTATAACTATCGGCTGCAATACTGCCCGTGGAAAGCCATTCCCCACGTTGATGCATTGAGCCGAGCACCGCTTCCAGAGACTCTCGACGATCCCGCACGAATGGTAACCACGTTGCAAATTGAGGCACTCAACTTGCCGCCATTAACCGCCCGAGATATCGCGAGAGAAACCAAACGTGACCCCACCTTAGCACGAGTCCTAAGCTGGGTAGAACGCGGATGGCCATTGGACCAATTATCAGATGACTTCGTATCATATAAGACTCGACAAACCGAGTTGTTCTCCCAAAAAGGCTGCGTCATCTGGGGCGATAGAGTCGTTATCCCAGAACGACTCCAGAAAGCGCTTCTGAGAACCTTGCACGATGGCCACCCCGGCATCATGCGAATGAAAGCCCTCGCGCGAAGCTACGCATGGTGGCCAGGCATTGACAAGCAAATCGAACATTGGGTTAAACAGGGTTCTGGCCCTGCACTTCTGATTGGCTGTTAAATGGCTGGATCGGATTGGCCCGCTCCGGGGAATCCGATTGGTCCTTAACAGAGAGTTCCTATTGGTTATGGGAGCTTGCGCTCCTCGTTGGTTATTGGTTAATAGTTACGGGGTTTGCCTATATAAGGCGGGTTAAAACTGCTATAGAGCTCAGAAGTCACTATGTAAATAAAGAGCTGAAGTTCACCATTCAGAGGCTTGTCTCCATTCTTTCTCGCCCATGCTCCAAACATAACAGAATCATCTTCCCAGTTATGTGATAATAGTGTGATGGGAGATAACCAATTCACAGCAGGGCAGGCGACATATATAACTTTGAGAAACTGTTTTATATTTACATTATATACTACAAAACTCAAAGTGATGGTTCTGAAAGATGGAATAAAAATCAGAGGGCCAAGAATATACACACAACAGAAATGTAGCACCAGGCTATTTTTTATAAACCACTTGCTGCTATCGCCAAGGTAATATATCTCCACTGACCTAGAATAAAAATGTCAAGGCGGACACTGAATTCTTGGGAATGTTCACACAGTTAAGTGACATGTTCACCTTCTGCTTCATTGCATCAGAATCCCATATTCTTCATCCACATCACCTGGTAACCATAATCAAACCAAGTTGAATGTCCTTAATGATTCTGCTTGTTTTTAGCCATTATTTCAAGAAAATGGAAAAGCCAATGGAGCTTGACAAAAGTTGTTTCAGGCTCTTATTTAGCATGGCAACCTTTCCATGCTCAAGCAGATTTTGTACTATTGCAGCAATTATGCGGCATTTTATACTCAATAAATTTGGTGTAATCATCCTTCTTTTCAGACTGCTCATGCTTAAAGATTTTCTCACTAAAGATTTTCAGTTATTTTAACATATATATGTATATATTTACTTGCTATTTATATATGTGTATATATTTACTTGCTATTTATATATGTTGTGTCATGCCCCTGTCAGAATCTGATTCCAAGGGGGAGGCCAAACAGCTGACAGGGAGTGGGAGTGTGGCTCCGGTGGCTGTGGAAGAAACTGGGGAAGGGCACAGTCTGGCTGGGCAGAGCAGAGGAGAGGTAGAGCAAGACAGAGGGAATTCAGAGGAAGATCCAGGCCCACCCCCTCTTCATCCTAGGGCACACAGGGAGGAATGGAGAAGGGAGCAATGTGAGTGGCATGGCTTACAGGGGAGGAAAGGGCCCTGATTCTCTTCATTAGTTGCAGCTGGGAACACAGTGTTTAAAAATAGCAATTGCACACAGCAACTTGTTGGAAGCAAATCATGAGTTATCTTTTATTGTTGAGGCTTATCTGGATTCCTGGCATCTTCCCAACTGTGTGTGTTTTGTTGGCCTTTTAAGTCTGCAAGTCCTTATCCTGCCCTGTCCAGTTAATTGCTGCAGTGTGGTTTGTGTGGATTTTTAATTACAGTTTGTATGTACCTTCTTTTGGACTGAATTTCCTCCACTTAAAAGACTGTTCTTGGGAGAGTTTTTTTTTTCTCCAGCCGAAGGTAACTGGGCATTGGGGGCAAGGTTGGAGATATTAAAGGGACTTTTCTTACTTATGTGACTGTCATCACATAATGCCTTGGGTCATCACATTTTGTGTCTTTCCTCCAGGAACTCCTGAGCAAACAGTTCTTTGCTGGGGACAATTTAGCATGTTGATACTAACCTTTATAAAGCTGAAGAGATGAGAGGTTATATCTACTGCTTCAAACTTTCTGAAGATGGGAAATAAACTCCATCAGAAGTTGCCTATGGAGATTCTCAGTCATCCAGGTCATGGCTGACCCAAAGGTAACTGGACTTTGCTTTTGAAAGTCTTGAAAAACAAAGTCCAGCTGCTTTTTGAAAAAGCACATTTGGGTCTATCAGCAATTGTCGTGTAGACTTTTACTGACATTTCAAAATAGTTCAACACGCACCTTTTTACCAAGCTTCTAATTGTTTACTGATGTATTCATCAATAAGATTGCGTGAATTGGACAGATTCAATGTGACTTTCTGAGTTAAATTTATATACAGCTGCATTGAATTTCTGTGTCATTATACCAGTGGATTTGATAACTCTACGTGAGCTGTCAATCAGATTTCAAGATTTCATACAGTCAATTTCCTTTTAATTAAATTTCTGAAGTGGAGGATCACACGGTGCTTTTTATTAGATTTCACCTTTTCTTACTATTTTGCGTTTGATGTTTGACTGGTCAAACCAAAGATAAAGGTACTGTATAAATTATATACATAGCAATTATAATGGAAATTTGTGGCAGATTAAAAAAAAAAATGTACATTTTTACTTATATACTTATAAAGCTAAAGTATAGTATGGCATTCATTATCATGTATGTATCAATGCTATATAATCAGACAGTATTGAAAGGGAATTTTAAAATACTAAAGAAAGAAGCTATTAAAAAGTACCAGTAAATCAGGATGGTTGTATATTACTGCAAGAATAAAAGTGAATAATGATAAAGCTAAAAAATGGCAATTAAAAAGGACATTGTTTTCCTGTAAGTGTCATGGTCTTTATTTTTTATTTCACTTTGTAATGGCCTTGGATTGTTGGAAGAAATATCTATCTGGTTCAGTTTCAAGTAGGGAGAAAGAAAGGCCCTGGAGACAAAATGGAAGCCGGAGGCTGATTGGAAAGAAGGTCTATTTATTGATAAAGCAGAACCACCAAGCATGTGTAGTTCTGGTTCAGCTGACCACATGGAGTTGAGAGTGGGGGATGTTTATACCTTCCCTTGGGCTTTGCATTTGAACTTCCTATTCCTGTGCAAGAACATGTATTCTATTGGCTGTTGTAGGGATTGTGAAGGGGTCATAGCTGGCTCTATAGGTTGTCTGAGCTTCCAGGTTTGGTTGAAGTTTGTTGGGATGGTGCAATAAAAGAGGCTTGTGTTCTGAAAGGGTGTTGGGCGATTATGGCTTAATGGCTTTGTCCTGGTTTGGATCTTGAGTGAGGGCTAATCCTATCACTCCACCTTTGTTTCAAAATATTCTGTCTTGAACAGATTTCTGTCTGCAGTATTTGCTTATGAATAAAGCTATCTATCTCTTTATCTCTTCAGTGCTGACATCTGCTGTGGCAGTGGTGGGATTCATTTTTTTTTTACTACCGGTTCTGTGGGGGTGGCTTTGGTGGGAGTGACAGGGAAGGATACTGTACAATCTCCAGTCAGAGGTGGTATTTGCTGGTTCTTCAAACTACTCAAAATTTCCACTACCGGTTCTCCGGTCAGAACTTGCTGAATACCACCTCTGTTCTGTGGGCTATTAAAAAGGTTGGTGTTGTTTTCCAAGAGCATGTTTCTCCATTTCTCCTCCTGGGAAATTCTTCCTTTTTAATATTACCCAAAAATATTTCATTCTTCTAGGAAAGGTTGGATGCTAACTTTCTACAGGACTTAAAATCCAATCAGTTCTTTTTTTTTTTAGTTTAAAATGCATTTCTATACATTGAAGGGGAGATTACTATTATTATTATGGTTGGTCGCACAGTCAGCCAGATATTTAAACTAGATTTGGCATTTTTTAATCTACCTACCAAGTACCAAGGAGCTGGGATAGGTAAATATTGCTGTTTGATGCTGTTAAAAAAATCATTGCAGGATGTAAACTGTTCCATGTAAAGTTGCCTTTTGGAATTTTAGGATGAAGATTTTTGTCAATGCCAAATAATATAACTATAATTATCATCATTCTTATATAGTATGCCATCATAGTTCAGTGCATTTTCCTGCAACAGTATAAACTAATGAACTCAATAGGACATAAGTCATTTTGTGTGGGTCAGCATTTCTAGATATTTGGAACCCAAAATAAGATGCATCCCATCCCCTTACAGTTTTAACTTCAAGAAGATCTAGGAGTTTTATTTTCTTTGATAAATTGCATTGCTGGTTTAGCTCGTGTTCTTTGGAGAGAGAAAGAGAAGCAACTCAGAGAAGCAACTCAAGTTAAAATAAAAATAGTGATTCACTATGGCTGATAACAAAAACATGCACTTGAGAATCATCAAAGACAAATAAAAGATATACAATGTGTGTAGGGCCTGATCTGCTGCATTGTTTTGAATTATTCATTACCAACCTTGACCTGTCTTTTTTTTTTAAAAAAAGTTCCATCTATCCTACTCCCCGTATTTTGAACTACCAAGTGTTATTTAATTTAGAAATGACTGATTGCGATGGTGCTTTGCCGAACAAGAGCTCCTGTATCATTTCATGAAGCGATATGATAAAATTCTGAGATAGAAAGTAAAAATCAATAGCTTGATGGATTTCTCCGAAGCTCTCTCTGCTATATTGCTTCTCCCAAACTACAGGCTATACATTTTATTTGGTTTTATAAGCAATGGAATATTCAGGATGATACTGGAGGCAAGCGCTGAATAGAACATGGCTGCTTTCTGAGCATTCATTTAGATGATTTGGTGTTGCAAATCTCAGGTAAACTTCAAGTATTTTCAGGGATGTTTGACGTATGGCATTCTCCAAGGTCAAGGAGAGTTGGTTTTGTTAAGCCTGGTTTCCCCAACCAGGGTTAGGGAGACAAGCTAAACAGAATGTGCAGCTTAGTCAGATAGGCACACAGATAAATGAGTGAGCTAAGCTTGTATGTTTATTAACATACAGTAAAAATGACAGATACGCTTGTGCTATCAAATATATAGTTTATTCCATTATGAGTTCATAGCATAGTCAAAATAACAGTCCAATAGTCATATATCATTTAGTCAGTCCATTCAGGGATATTCAGTTAGCAAAGTCCGTGTTGAATACCCTATGTCAATACACTTACAAGTCTGTTCTTTGTTTTCTCTCCCGTTCGAGCAATGCAGTGTTGTGTCCTTGCAGTAATCAGGAATCATCAAAGCCAGAGAGAGAGCAAGCTGTCCTCTTGCTTCTTTTAAAGTGTTTTCACAACCACTCCCTTAATTACTGTTCCACAGTTAAAGTTGCAGACACTTTAACATAACAAACTATGATTACGTATTATTATTTACCTAAACCAGTTAGGGTAAAACAATGTTATCGCTAACAGGTTTGTTCTTAGGTTTTGTTTTGTTTTTTCTCCTTTAAATGAAGTGGGTTGTATCACTCCTTCTCTTCCCAACTCTGCCTTCTAATTGTGTGCATATTTCACTTCTCTAGCTCATTTTCCTTGATTGTTACTATGGCTCTAGCCATTAAGGGTTCCTTTTGACACTCTTTTGAGCTGAGTGGGAGACAAAGTTCTTTGTTGCTGGCACCCACTTTATACCACCACCCCTTGCCTATAACATTTTCTGATTAAAGCTCATGTAAGAAAGCATTTTTGTGGGATAACCCAGTGGCATCCACTTACTCAGTATTTTACGTTAAAAAGGGACAAAAGCATAAGCTATTGCACTGAGACTTGCTCACTGCTGAGGAACAAGCAATCCCGGTTTACTACAATTGGGAAGGCAATTGTTACATTCTTTGATGGATGCTTTAAGCCTCAATGTACAGGCACTCCTTTTCAGCTGGTGGCAAACTACTTGGAGCTCAAACCTTGTGAATATTACAAAAGGAAGGAAGGTGATGGGAGAACAGCTGTTATCCATCCATCTTCTTTAGCAGTGCAAGAGAATTAAATGGCCCGGGAGAAGAAAATTAACACTTACTTTCTTTATGTGTGCAGTTGCCAACAAAATGTTTGTTCAACTTTGGCTTTTTTGGACTCTTCTAAACAAAGGCTTAAGACAAAATGTAAGGAAAAGAATACATGTAGTAGGCACCAACGCACACATGCACACAGACACTAGATGAGAGCAATAAGATGAAAACAGCAGAATGATATTTAACAAAGAGAAGAGTCAAATGTATCTGCTAAGGAAGAAAAGTCTGATGCAAAGCAAAGGATGAAGGATCTCTGACTTGGCGGTACTTTTGAATTGGAATGGATACTTATTGCAAGCAAGAAATGTGTCAGTAAAAGAAAAATAATATACAAACATCAGGAAGTAATTGTTGCATTTGTTTCTGTTTTGGTCACATCCTATCTTGAGTTCAGTACCTAACCATCAATACCATATTTCATGAAGGAGTCAGAGAAATTGAAATCTCTAAACTTTGAACTCATAAGTGTGAGAATAATTCTCAGTGTTGTCAGGTATAGGTTTGATAGGTTTAACATGCTGTTTGAATTTGGTCACTAATTCTTCATACTTATCATCAAAATTAATTCTGAAATAATACATTTTAACTTCTAAATCTGCTTGTTTTTGTTGTTGTTCAGTGGAAAACCAAATTAAGAATGTGGAAAAAAGAAAGATAAGAAGAGTCACTTTAGGGAGTCAATAAAGCTGCCATCAATTGTAGATCATGGATTGTAAATCTCAGCCAGTAAATCCCCAAGTTGTAAAGAACAGATAAGATGTAAAAGGAAGCTAAAATATTGGTAAGAAGTTGGTGTAAGATACTGTAAGCCCTGAAGGTTTCAATTTGGCTGTCTCTTGTCGGTCTGTTGTTAATCTGTAATCAGCTTTATGGAGAAAAATGTAAATCACCTTGAAGATGTATAAATCCATTGAGTTTGCTCAACTCCATGGTACTCCCAAAGGATTAATTGCTCCTCCACTTTAGATTCCTGACAAATGTCAGAGAATAATCAATTACCATGGGCAGGAAAGGGGGAAAACTAACACAGCTTTCTATTTATAGAAAGCTTCTATCTAAAGGAAGTGATGGGTGCTCCATCACTGGAAGTTTTTAAGAAGGGACTGGACAGCCACTTGTCTGGAATGGTATCTGGTCTTCTGCTTGAACAAGATGTCAGACTAGAAGACCTTCAAGGTCCCTTTCATCTCTGTTATTTTGTTATTCTGTTTCCTCCCTAGCAAAGTGCCAATCTCGGATCCCATATTCTGATCCAAGTGGAAGAAGAATTCAGCAATGAAGCCACTTAGAAAGATGTAGGTCCCTCGTTTGGGCTTTTATTATGACTCAAATGCAGTTTCTTCCTCAAAAAAACAAAAAAAAAAGTACACCACCCATTTGAAGGAAGCTCTTCTGTCATGAAATAAATGTTGTTATGACACTTGCAGTGCTCAAAACTGCATCTTGTACCTTGAGTTAATTGATGGTGATGATCATAAATCAGAATTGTGGTCTTCAACTACATTTCTTTTGTTTCTCATCTTATTCTGTAGCCACCAGGAGTACATGAAGAAATGACCTATGGGAGATTAGGAAATTAGCTTTCCTCCAAAATTCTGCATGACTTTCAACTTGGCCCCTTTCAAGCATTCCTCAAAAAACTTGCCTTTTCCTGGAGGCCTTCAGTTAACATGGATGGACAATCTCCTTAAGGAAGGAAGTTTTATGGATGGATGATTCTGTTCCCTTGGTTAAACACTGGTTAAGGGATGTTTGTCATTTAGCCAGTCCTGTTTGTTCTAATTTTATAAAGCCATCCAGAAACATTGTAAGATTGGGCAATTTAGCAATTTAAGTGAGTAAATAAATATTGTTAAAGAAATTAAGAAAAATAAATCCATTTGACTGGGAGCTATAGGATAGAGATGGAAAGACAACTGAAGCTTTTCAGATTACCATATTTTTTGGACTATAAGACACATCCCCCCCCCCCCAAAAAAAAGTGGGTGGAATTGTCTGTGCCTCTTATACAGCAAATACGGACCTGTTTTTGGCCTCCCAAACCATCCATGCATCCCACTTTTGTTCTCTCTGGTGTCCAGAAACAGTCTGCAGGCCAAAAACGGGCCCATTTTTTGGCATCCCAAACCATCCACTTGTCCTATTTTCAGCCTCCCCGATGCTGGGGAGGGCAAAAACGAGACTTGTTTAGTTCAGGTCGCTGGAAAATGGTATATAATTTAAAGTCCAGTGACAGCAGACTGTTAAGGCATTTCTTGCAGTTCAGTTGAAGCTACTGAGAATAAATAAATGTATTAATTATGAAACTCATATTTTGCCATCTGCTTGTGGAGGGGCCAGTAGCATCCTCATTATTGTAAAAAATATATTGAGCTTATATTGAAGTAATGTCCTTCAGCAAAGTGCAGCTGTTCTGACAATGCCATCACCCACTTAAAATCTTACAAAGGAAACAATCTTAATCAATTCATTTACAACTGTCTAATTTTCCACTTCACCATGGCTTTTTTTTTTAAAAAAAAAATAGTCATATGCTTAAACATTTAATTACATCTAAGGCTCATTACTTGATGATACAGTTTTATTGGAGTATGTGGCAAACAATGGTCTTTACTAGAATGCTTTACAATAACACACACTGAAATAAAAGATAACCACTTTGATAATGTGTCCCACATTTTGCTCGAATGCCAAACAACAACAACAACAACCCACAAATATGCTTGCTCTTACATTGATGTAGTGAATAAAAGTCTGAAGTAAAATAAGTGATGACCATAAATGACTCTAAAACCAGTCACATCACTAGAAGATAACATCATAAGACTTTGTCATTTACTTTTGCTGTGTCATGCATGCAAAGTCACTGAAGACAAGGCTAGGAATCAGAAGTGTATCCAGCAGGTTCTGACCAGTTCTGGAGAACCGGTAGCAGAAATTTCGAATAGTTCGGAGAACCAGCAAATCCCACCTCTGACTGGCCCCGCCCCCATCTATTCTCTACCTCCCAAGTCCCAGCTGATTGGCTGAGTCTTCTTTTGTTGCCCTGCACAGGAGAATGGAGCGGGAAAACAGGTTAGTGGGCTGGGGAGGGAATGGAGATATTACAGTATCCTTCCCCTGCCATGCTCATTAAGCCACACCCACAGGATCGGTAGTTAAAAAAAAGTGAATCCCACCACTGCTAGGAACAAGAAGAGGGCAAGTGGAACAAGAAGAGGGCAAGCAAAGAACACACAGGCTTGATAACATCAAAACTAATAGAAAGCTGAGCATTTCAACAATTGGAAGTAGCTGTGTTTGACAGGGTAGCATGGAGAGCAGTTGCTTATAAAGTCCCCAAGAGCTGGTCACTTTATCATTTATTATTTCTTGTTTTTCTTGGAAAATGTTTTGCTTCTCATCCAAGAAGCTTCTTCAGCTCTAGGTTAGTGGGCAAGCTCAGACAGCCAAGCCCAGAAAGCACAAAGGATATTACATTTCAACCCTGGGCATCAAATATTCTCCTTTATAAAAATCCAAGTGCATATTATATCTTCATTTAATTAAAATCAAACTGATATCATGTCATGGGTCAAGCTAACCTTGAATCATGGAGCTAGTCCTTCCTCTTATTAGCTATATACTTTCCTAGGAATTTGATTCCCGAAGCTACACCAAAGACTTAAATGGGCCAAGGCTGGTCCTATGGCCTAGATTGTGCATTTTGTTTCAGTTAGTATGAATGTAGCACACTCTACCTGCAAAATGCTATTCCATAAGGATATGCAAAGTAAATTAAATGAATGAAACCAAAATTACTTCCAAGAAATTAGAACAACAGCTCTTCAGTGCCTTAGGTTTAGATTATTAACATTTTAAGGGAAGGTAACATTTCCCGACTGAGAATATGAATTGGATATCTCATAATACTTTTCTTGAGAGTAGTTGCCTATCACAGCCCTGGTTGTCTTTCTCATAATTAGTTCAGATGACTGTACAATCAAATGCTAATCATTTTGACCTTTCTACACTTATCTGTAGTTCTTACCACAATATTTCAGTAATTTTATTGTGTCCATTCAATTTGCTCACTCCCCTTCTTCTGTTTCCCTCAACCTTACCAATATAATTAGTTTCTCTAGTCTGTTATAGTTCAACATATTTGGAAGCAGCAAAAGGAAGAAAGCAATTGCAATCATCATCATCTCTTTTTAATGACCCCATAATCCTTTGCAGGGTGGAGTCTGGGCAACTGAATAGAGCTGAGTGTTTACTGACTGGATGCCTTTCCTGTCGCCAATACTGAGGGCTTTTTTTTTTTTTTTTCAGTAGATATATTTTCATTGTGCCCAGAGAGAGGAATATCTGCCTCTACTGAGGATCAAACTTCATAGCCTTCTGATTGTGATGCAAGAGCTCCACCTCTAGGCTACCACAGTGTTCAAGGAAAGCAGTTATAATGCCTGTACAAAATGGAACCCAGTGCTTCCTAGATTTCCCTTTGAAAGGAGATTAATACATTAAATAACCTTGATTTAGTTCCCGTGGTTTCCCATCAAATTCTGAGAAATTCTTAAATAAACTCTACTTAACATATAAGAGTCACTTATACTTATGAGTGCTTAAAGAATGGATATAGATTTTTTGTGTGTTAAACTGAAGTTCTTGGTAGAGACAACTCATATTCCAAAATCCCAGGTTTCTAATAGTGTGTGTGAATATCTCCAGTTACAATATATCATGAAATATATATTTTTTTTAAAGGAGGTAAATACAATGTCAGTGTTATGGGGAAAAATGGAAGAGAAAAGGTATGATTCTGACCACAGAACATGCTATTTTTTCATTGCTGCTTTTTTAAATAAATAAACTTATGATGATGTGATATACATTAGAGTTATCTATTTATGCATTGTTCTCCATGAAGCATACAGTTGTTCTCTGCCTAGAGCAGCTCATGAATAAAATTTGTCCCCTCCTCTCCTTCCTTTAAATCTAATTTGTTGGAAAGATTTAAAAAAGTGTTTTTGCTAATTTGTACTGTAAGCATGTAATTGATAAAATCTGCATTAAGAACCCCAAGGAGCATGATTTAAAATGGCAATTTGTTAAAATAATGTCTATTAGTGCTGATTTTCCCATGATCCTACCAGTTAAACAGAACAAGCTCATTTATCATTAGATTCAAATTAACTGAGCCATAATCTGCCCTAACCTTTGGAGAGTTATTTGAAATCTTGTTCCTTTCAAAAAGACATTGTGGTATTTTCCCCTGTTTTATAGGGACTGCAGATTCGTGCTGTTTGAAAATCACAACAAGCAGAGAAAGCCACACCAGGATTCAGATCAGGCGTGTGCTGCATCTAAGGTTTTCAAAAATGGAATGGACAACCATTTGATCGAGATGATATAAGCAGAGGTGGTATTCAGCAGATTCTGACCAGTTCTGGAGAACCAATAGTGGAAATTTTGAGTAGTTCAGAGAACCAACAAATACCACCTCTGACTGGCCCTGTTCCCATCTATTCTCTGCCTCCTGAGTCCCAGCTGATCGGCTGGGTCTTCTTTTGTTGCCCTGTACAGGAGAACAGAGCTGGAAAGTAGGTTAGTGGGTGGGGAGTGAATGGGGATTTTGCAGTAACCTTCCCCTGCTATACCCACCAAACAATGTCATACCCAGCAAGCCACGCCCACAGAACCAGTAGTAAAAAAATTTTGAACCCCACCACAAGATATAAGGTTCATTTCTTGGGAGTGGTACAGCCTAGAAATGGAGCTCTCACCTCACAATCAGGAGGCTGTGAGTTCGAGCCTAGGTAGAGGCAGAAGGAATATATCTGCTGAACAAAATGCCACATTGTCAACAGGAAGGGCTTCTGACCAATAAAAACACTCTGCTAGGTATTATGGGGTCATTAAAATAAGATGATGAAGAAGATGAATGATATAAGGTTCCTTTCTTGAACAGAGTGTTGGACTAGAAGACTTCTGAGGTCCCTTCCAGTCCTAGGACTCTATATTATATGTACAAAGGCCCCCCTCAGCAGGTTTGAATGATCCCCAAACTGAGGGATACTATTTGATGACATCTTGGTTGTCCTTATTAGATCCTGTTCAGCACACAATTGCTGCTAGATTACTATTTGATACCATTGATTTGTGGTGTGCTGAAATCGTTCAACATGCTGTGAAGTTTACATGAAACCATTGGGGAAAGACAGTTTAAAACTATGGAGTGAGGCACATTCATCATAGTGATTGTTATGAACTAATAAAGGCGTTTAATAAAGTTTTAACAAACATTATGGAAAAGCAGGGTTCTAATCCTGCACTTCTGATTGGCCGATAATAGCGATATCGGATTGGTCCTTTCTGGGGAAGTCTGATTGGCTGTTAACGGGCCAACTCTCATTGGTTCAAGGGTTTAACACTTCCATGTTTCTCATTGGGTAATAGGTCAGCAGCCTACCCTATAAAAGGGCTGCTGCTGCCCTAGGGTTTTGCTCTGTTCAGCATGATTAACAAAGAGTTGAAGTTCACTGTTCACTGCCTCGTCTCTGTTCCTTGCACCCATGCGCAGAACTTAACAGTGATGACACTCACTATTACTGCTTCCTTATATTCTAACTTCAGGGAAGCAGTATAACCTTTCATGTTGCATCTTGTTGGTGCTCCTCCAACACTGGAGTTTTTTTTTTTTTTTTAAAGAGATTGGACAACCAGTTTTCTCAAATAATATAGAGCAGGGATGTCCAACCTTGGCAACTTTAAGACTTGTGGACTTCAACTCCCAGAATTCCTCAGCCAGCAAAGTTTCCTGCTTGGATTACACTGCAAGATCCCTTCCAACTCTGTATTCTATTCTTATAGATGGCTTCCTGTTAATCAATAGCATCTCCATCTCATTCGTAATTAATTTTGGCTTCTTCTCTATTATGCAGTCCGTTCTTTATATCTAACTTAGGTAGTAAGGCTTATGCTGCTTATTTGAACAATGCATAATGTTCCTTATGTTACCAGAAACATCCTTTATTATTATTTTTATTTTCCCATGCTACTACAAATGACATTAACGAAAAGCCAGCAACATTTAAAGAAGGCTCACAATGGATGTGTAATGCTGACATGCTCACCTCTGTGTATGCTAGCCCCATAGTTTAAGATGAAATACACTGATGATAATGCACATAGCTAACTATTTTAAACATCATCAGCATCTAAATCCTACTATGTTCTCTTAAATCCTTGAAAATATTAAACTCTTTGACAAAACACTCAGCCTCTACCATTGAGGTGCAATTAAATTGTCTGCAGTGCTACTTACATTTACTAAAATTATATATACATTAGTTGAATGCCTGGATTAAGAGATCATTAAGGATAATTTTCAAACCTCTTCTTACCTAACTAGTCTTTAAAATTACTATATTTTGATTTTATGTAGGGCTGCAAAAAAAAAAAAAACAATTACTACCAAACTGCCTTCAGTTGAGGACCTATATACTGCATGAGTCAAAAAGAGGGCTGTGAAAATATCTACAGACCCCTCACATCCCAGACATAAACTGTTTCAACTCCTTCCCTCAAAACAATGCTATAGAGCACTGCACATAAGAACAACTAGAACAGATTTTTCCCCGAAAGCCATCACTCTGCTAAACAAATAATTCCCTCAACAATGTTCAACTATTACTAAGTCTGCACTACTATTACTGCTAATCTTCTCATCATTCCTTATCACCCATCCCCTCCCACTTGTTACTGTATGACTGTAACTTTGTTGCTTGTATACTTACGATTTATATTGACTGTTTCCTAGTATGATTGGTTGCTTATTGTACCCTTTGACTATCATTAAGTGTGGTACCTTATGATTCTCAACTCTTGACTAATGTATCTTTTCTTTTACGTATAGTGAGAGTACTTACACCAAGACAAATTCTTTGTCTGTCCAATCACACTTGGCCAATAAACCTATTCTATTCTATTCTATTCTATTCTATTCTATTCTATTCTATTCTATTCTATCAGATCCAGCCTACAGACTCAATGGCTGCATCTATTTGCTGCCAGCTGGTGGTCAACTAGAATTTTTCAAATATGAATCCCTGGACAGCAGTTCTTTCCACCAAGGACTGACTGGAAGAAATGATCCCAAATCAGAGATGGTATTCACCAGATCTTGACCAGTTCTTGCGAACTGGTAGAGGAAATTTTGAGTAGTTTGGAGAACTGGCAAATACCACCTCTAACCGGAGATTTTACAGAACAAAAGAAAATTGAATCCCACCACTGCCCCAAACTATGTGGCAATTCAAGTTCAGTCACTTCAGAGGTTTATTGGAGACATTAATAACATGTCAGAATTTTTCAACTTGTTTGCTAATGATTAAACTCCTTTTTTATGAGCCTGTAATGCCTTAATTTGAGGTAGAGCCAGGGCAACTGAGTATTTACTGGCTAGATGCCCTTCCTAATGCCTACGTGGAATTCACAACAGGGTGTTGTTGTTGTTTTTTCGTTGTACCCTAGGAGAGAGAAACATCTACTGCTATCTAGGTTTGAACTCTCAACCTTCAGAGTGGGAAGCAAGAGTCTTTACCACTAGGCCAGGGGTAAGGAACGTTGGCTCTTTTATCACTTACGGACTTCAACTCCCAGAATTCCTGAGTGAGCCATAAAAGGTTCTCCATCCCTGGCCTACTGGTTTTTTCAGTTGTGAGGGAAATCAATTTTTGACTTGAATGGGACTGTTTAATATACAAATGTAGGACATATTTTTATATATATTCTTTGTATGTCCTACATTTGTATATTAAACAGTCCCATTCAAGTCAAAAATTGATTTCCCTCACAACTGAAAAAACCAGTAGGCCAGGGATGGGGAACCTTTTATGGCTCCCTCAGGAATTCTGGGAGTTGAAGTCCATAAGTGATAAAAGAGCCAACGTTCCTTACCCCTGCACTAGGCTATGATACCAATGTGCTTGCTAATGATTCTCAATAAATAACATATCACTCCTATGACCCATTAGACTTTTTTCATATTTTCTTTGGAAGAAAACAAGAACCACTAGAACTAGCAATAATTCAGGGTTTCTTCCCAAATCCATCACTGTTAACAGACAACTACTGCACTGGATTTTCAAAGCCCATTCATCCATCTGATGCCTTTTGCAATCCTTTCTGAATTTACCACCCTTAAGAATTTGAGGTCAGATAAGGCTGCTTTACTGCTTGCCACAGTTCCATGGCAACCCATGTTAAATACAACAACAATAAGATTTGTTTCTAGTCTTCATCTTTATTCAAAATTAATCTGAGTTTCCCAAAATCACTCATTTTTGCCTGTAAATGATAGTTGCCATCTAAAAGGCCTTACATTTCACATATAGTAGAATCATATATATTTAAACAGTATCCTTTTAAAATCTTGATCTGTACAGGTCTGCAAGGGACATGGTGGCTCAGTGGCTAAAGCGTTGAGCTTGTGGATCAGAAAGGTCGGTAGTTCGGTGGTTTGAATCCCTAGTGCCTTGTAACAGAGTAAGCTCCTGTTACTTGTTCCAGCTTCTGCCAACCTAGCAGTTTGAAAACATGTAAAAATGCAAGTGGAAAAATAGGGACCATTTTGGTGGGAAGGTAACAGCGTTCCATGCACCTTCAGGGTTTGTCATGCTGGCCTCATGACCATGGAGATGTCTTTGGACAGCACTGGTTCTTTGGCTTTGTAATGGAGATGAGCACTGCCCCCTAGAGCCAGAAATGACTAGCACATATGTGTGAGGGGAACCTTTATCTTTTACCTATAGTTTTAATATTTTAATTATTCTTACTACTTGTTTGATAATTTATAAGTCACTTTATAGGGAAGATGGGGGTGGAAGGAAGGAAGGAGGGAAGGAAGGAAGGAAGGAAGGAAGGAAGGAAGGAAGGAAGGAAGGAAGGAAGGAAGGAAGGAAGGAAGGAAGGAGCACTGATGTTCTGTCATAACATTCGGATAATGGTTTGCTTCATTCAGTTTGAGGCCATAATACCTATTTATATCTCATGGTTAAAAAAAATCTAATCTTTGCCAGAGGCAACATATGAAATTGTGAGCAATATTACCTGATGTTACCTATAAAATTTAGGCTTGCTGAAATTTCAGGCTTGTTGAACACCGACCTTGCCATGCTTCACTCAACAAATAATGTTCTCTCTCAACATTTTGTTCTTCTGAGTCTTTTGTTAAATCCTAAATTTTAAAGTGCTTGATTTGATATTTCTGATTTCTCTTTCAGCCTGTTGTTTTTGTCATGTGCTTGGTTCACAAAAGTGATTTTTTTTAAATGGATTAAAGTGCTCCACTTATTGTGTTTGGTCTAGGAAGCCATCTGGCCAGATAAAGATGTTATAATTAAATGTATCAGGTGTTTCCCACTGGATCCTGATATCAACCTGTTTGGGGCTGAAAAGGCAGGTGTGGCTGGCACTTTAGTGTGCTGCTTGTTTTCTCAAAGATCTCATTGGTTTTTACTGAACTTAAATCACAGAATAGCCATGACTCTCTACAAATACATGACAAGCCATCATAATTTCTTGAAACTTAGACAACCTAGAGAATCAAGGCAAACCGCTCCAAACTCGATTGCAGAAAATACGACTTCAGCAACAGAGTGGTCAACGCCTGGAACGCCCTACCTGACTCTGTTGTTACAGCCTCAACCCCTCACAGCTTCAACCTCAAACTGTCTACCGTGGACCTCACCCCATTCCTAAAAGGTCCTTAAAGGAGGCGTCCATAAACACACTAGTATGCCTACTGTCCCTGTTAGATCTGGAGCATGGGCGAGATGAGACATCAAATAGTGACTCCAACTCTTTATTAGTGACTTCAGAACAGAGCGGAGCTACTGGGCAGCAGCAGCTCCTTTTATAGACCTGGCTGCTGTCACAATAACCAATGGTTTGAGTTTGCCGTGCTGGTAGCGGCAAACTCAAACCATTGGTCAGCGGTGACCTGCTGTCAGCCAATCAGATTAGCCAGAATCGGCCAATCACAATCCGCTGTTTGCGGGCCAATCAAAAGTGCAGGATTACGAGCCTGCTGTGGAAACAAAACTATTAGGATTTTAAGCTAAAGCGTTTGCTTAGTTTGTAACACCCCTCCCCCCTAGGTTCCGTCTGAGGGGTGGGGTGATGTATTCTCACAGGTAGGCAGGTCGTTTCACCTGTCTACCTGATCTGTGTTGCTCCACCAGTCCTTGCCCTGACTCTGGTCTTGGTGGGCTGCTTGCTGCGCTTGTTGGCAAAGATGTTCCGCCCTCTCTGTTGGGTGACTCGGGGTTGTCATCTCTGCTTCCGTTAAGGCTGTCATCCGGATCCCTTGGATTTGCTGCTGTCGCAGTGCTGCTCTGTGGTGAGGCGATCGTCTGGCCCGGCTGGTTTTCACGTACTGGGTCGTATGCTAATTCTTCTCCAGTCCCCTCGATTTCCCTTCCCCCCCAGGTTTGAGGTTCGGGGTTTGTGATGGGGGTAGATGCCAGCCTGGAGTGCAGTTGATCGATATGTCACTTCCACATTTTCCATCAGCAGTTTGTAAACGGTAGGAACGTGGACCCGTAAGTTGAGTTATGGTAGCGGGGACCCACAATGGGTCACCGGAAAAGTTTTTTGTGAAGACCGGGTCGCCTATCTTGAAGGTGCGATACCTGCTGCTGGACCCCACAGGCTTTTTGGGTGTGTAGGTAGGGTGCAAGCGGTCAAGATGTGCGCGAAGTCTCCGGCCCATCAGAAGTTCGGCCAGGGTGCTGTTTGTAGTGCTGTTTGGAGTAATATGTTGGAGAAGAAGCATCCGGATCACCTTGTCGTCGATGTCCCCTTGTTCCATTCTTTTGTAAAGTTTTCTTTATGAATTGGACCATTCACTCAGCCCTGCCATTGGCCGCAGGGTGAGCTGGCGATGTCAATGCATGGCGTATCCCCCGCTCTGCCCAGGTACTGTTTGAAAGCCAGAGCAGTGAATTGGGGGCCATTATCCGAAACTAGGACATCTGACAACCCGTGCATAGTGAATAGTCTATTTAATTTTTTAGCGACAGCTTCTGTGGTGGTGTTCTTCATTTTGAGAACCTCCAACCAGTTGGAGTAGACATCCACTGCTATAAGAAATGTATGTCCCTTGGTAGGTCCCACAAAATCAATGTTGATACGGGACCAGGGACCTCAGGGTGCTTCCCATTCAGTTGGTGGTGCTTTTGGTGGAGATGAACAAGTTTCCTGACACTTGCTGCAAGTGGCCACCCAGGTTTCTATTTGCTTATCTATACGTGGCCACCAAGCGTAGCTTCTTGCTAGTGCCTTCATTCACACGATGCCCGGATGGCCATCGTGCAATAGTTTTAGGACTTTATGCTGTAATCTCTCTGGGATGACGACTCTGTCTCCCCACAAGATGCATCCCTTTTGGGAGAAAAGTTCTGTTTGCTGGTTTTTGAACAGCTTGAAGGTGTTGTTTGGTTCGTTGTCAGGCCAACCTCTTTCTACCCAGCTGAGGACCCGTGCCAAACAAGGATCCTTCCGTGTTTCTGAGGCGATGTCTTGTGCAGTCAGTGGTGGTGAAGGAAGAGTTTTGATTTGTAGCGAAGCGAGGGTTGGAGCTGGGTCGTCTATGACTTCTGGTAACGGAGAACGGCTCAAAGCGTCAGCGTGGGGAATGGCTTTCCCTGGGCGGTGTAGCAGTTGGTAATCATATGCGGCTAGAAACTCTGACCAACGTGTCATTCTCGGTGATAAGATGTGGGGAGTTGATTTGTCTCCTGCTAAAATGCTAAGTAATGGTTTGTGGTCGGTAATTATGGAGAAAGACCTTCCATATACATACTCATGGACTCGTTTGATCGCAGACACAATAGCGAGAGCCTCTTTATCAAGTTGGCTATAGTTTCTCTCAGTTTTAGGTAGAGTTCTTGAAAAAAACGCAATAGGTCCCTCAGTACCGTTTGGTAGGACGTGGCTCAGGATGGCTCCTACTCCAAATGGTGAGGCGTCTCAGGTGACAGTTAAGGGCAAAGTCTCGTTTTATTGTATCAACACAGCATCTGAAGTTAACAGGTCTTTTACTTGCTGAAAAGCTCACTCTTCGCGATGTCCCCAGACCCAGGAAGCCTTCTTATCCAGGAGCCTATGCAGGGGTTCAGCAACAGTCGCCTTCTGGGACAAGATATTATAAAAGTTAATGAGTCCCAGGAAGGCTTGGAGGTCTGTTTTATTCCAAGGTCTTGGGGCGTTTTTTATTGCAGTGAGTTTTTTCTCCATAGGGTGAATTCCCTGTTTGTCAAGAAGGTACCCAAGGAATTCAACCCTCTCAGTACAAAGTTGGCACTTGTCTTTCTTGACTTTCAGGCCAGCATCTTTAAGTTTCTGGAGGACCATTCTGAGTCATTTTTCTAGCAGGGTTCTGTTGGGGGCAGCTATTAAGACATCATCGAAGTATGGCACGACTCCTTTTATTCCTTGAAGCAATCTTTCCATCAGACTTTGGAAGATGCCAGGTGCTACACTCACTCCGAATTGGAGTCTATTACACTTGAATGCACCTTTATGTGTGACTATAATTTGGGCCTCTGCAGCCTCTGCATCTATGGGCAACTGCTGGTACACCTGAGCTAGGTCCAATTTTGCAAATATTTTCCCACCTCCCAGGGAATGAAGAAGATGTTGGACCAAAGGTACAGGGTAAGCGCTCTGCTGAAGCGCATGATTTAGGGTGGCCTGATAATCCCCACAAATTCTTAAGGATCCATCAGGTTTTATGAGGTTTACAATTGGAGTCTCCCACCGGGCGTGATCGATCGGTTCCAACACACCTTGGGCTATTAATTTGTCCAATTGTTCATCAATCTTTGGCTTGAGTGCAAGGGCACTCGACGTGGCTTAAGGCGAATGGGCGCAACGTCAGGGCTGAGATTAAACGATATGGGGGATCCCTTGTATTTGCCTAGCTTCTCGGTGAAAATGTCCTGGAATTCCTGGACGAGGGCCGCTTCCCAGTCATCACTTCCAGTTTGGTTGATGCCCGCTAGTTCAATTCCTAGTGGTGCGAACCATTGCAAACCCAGCAAACTGGGCCGATCTCGATCGACGATGGTAAGAGGTAGGGTTGCGGTGTGGTCTTTGAAGGATACTCGGACGTGGCTGGAACCGGCAACTGGAATTTTATTTCCTTGGTAGTCTTTTAGTATGATTTTTTGAGTGCTGAGGTCCTGGCGACGAATGTCAGGGATCAGCTGTTTTAAGGTTTTCCAGGAGACCATTGACAGGAACGACCAGTCGACTTCCAAAACACATGGTTGATTCTCAAAGGTGACCTTCACTCGGTTCTTCCTTGCATCAAGGGAGGATGCGTGGCCGATGGTGATGGTTTGATGGGTCTCTTCTCGTCTGGTTGAATTGGCGGGTGCTCGATTTCTGTAGTATTGGTTCCATTGGTTGTTTAGGCAGTCCCAATTTATTGGTAGAGTGCCTGTTGTATGCCGGAAGTTTTTTTCTCTTCGGATTGGGCTGTACCCTCGCCTGCTTCTGCAGACCTTTGCGATGTGGCCCCTCTTTCCACAGGAATGGCAGAGTGCATCTAGGAACTTGCAGTCTGATCGCGGGTGGTTTCCCCCGCATCCAGCACATTGACTCGAAGGCTTACAATTTCACTGGTCTTGTTGGTCGCGTTCTGATCTGAGTCTGTTGACCTCCTCTTCCTCGCTTTCTGATGAGGATTCAAGGTCTTCATGGTGGGTGGTTGTTGTGTGCCTCTCAGAGAGAGGCGTAGTATCACTGGCGAGTTGGCGGTGCGGTGTGTTCGCTCGGCGCATTCGAGTGGCTGACTTCCTGGTTGCTTCTGCTGCAGTAGCATCAGCAATGACATCTGTGAGGCTAATGTCTCCCTTTGCCATAATCTTGCTCTGGCTCATGGGGTCTTTTAGGCCCAGAACAATTCGATCTCTCATGGCTTCCTCGAGGTTTGCAAAGCCACAGAGTCCCCCTAGGTTTCTAAGGTCAGCGAAGAAGTCTCCAACATTTTCGCCTTCCTGCTGGTCCCTCTGGTAAAACTCGTGTTTCCTGATGAGTGTTGGCACCGCGGATGCATAATGAGCCTGTAGGATTGGGGCGAGGTTGTCCCAGTCCATTGTCTTGACTTCTGCTGGTTTCGCAAGTGCTTTTGCCATTTTAAAAACGGCGGTCCCGCAATGGGTTAGAAATATAGCTCGTTTCTTGCCAGGCGTAGCATGTTTCAAATTGTTGGTCTCCAGGAACATTTGGAACCTGTCCATATATGAGTCCCAGTCTTCATTAGCCGGGTCAAATGGAGTGGGTGGTATAGCGCTGCTGGTCATTCTGCCGCTTTTGGTGCGCTCTTAGACACATGCTCTGTTAACGTTCGGTGAGTGTTCAATCAGCTCTATCGTCTCCGCATCCCATCATCATCGCCAGTGTTAGATCTGGAGCATGGGCGCAAGGAACGGAGTGACTTCAGAACAGAGCGGAGCTACTGGGAAGCAGCAGCTCCTTTTATAGAGCTGGCTGCTGTCACAATAACCAATGGTTTGAGTTTGCCACACTGGTAGTGGCCAATCAGCGGTGACCTGCTGTCAGCCAATCAGATTAGCCAGAATCAGCCAATCACAATCCGCTGTTCGCTGGCCAATCAGAAGTGCAGGATTATGAGCCTGCTGTGGAAACAAAACTATTAGGATTTTAAACTAAAGCGTTTGCTTAGTTCGTAACAGTCCCTGACTTACTGTCCCCATTTATCTGTATTTACTCCCTTTGTTCTTGTTTATGTTCATACTTGTTATCTTGTACATGTTTGACAAACAAATAAATAAAAATAAATTTTAAAAATGTGCTACCAATTTGTCTGTCTGTCTATCTATCTATTTATCTATCTGTCTATCTATCTATCTATCTATCAATCTATCTATTTTTCATCTGTAGATATAACCAAAATATTCTGACAATCCCAAGCATTTGTCAGAACAGGAAAGAATTTGTTCAACTAGGTTGTTATTCATTTCTAAGTAAGATACACATAATACTATTTTTGCTTGATTTGTGAGAGTGAGTTTTGTATAGTGGTTTAGGCATCTTTTCAGAGTGCACACAGCTTTACTACGTGAGGCAACCCAGGAGCAATAACAGTAAACAGGTTTGTAATAAATAGTGGTTTTATCTACAAAAGAGTACATATTATATATACATGTATTGAAGGCAGAGGTCAAACAAACAGCAATTACAGTAGGAAAAAACACACAGTGAGAGAGAGATGTCCTAATGGGGCGTCTTCTTATTATATAGGCTCTTAAAGGGGTAACAGCCAAAAACCTCACTGACTCATTCCCATCATTGCAGCAGCTGATCAGCTCTTAAATCACTACCCTGACACATCTGACTACAAACTGAATTCTAATTCTGTCTTAGACGCAAAGCCATCTGGGTGACCTTGAGCCAGTCATCTTCTCTCAGCCCTAGAAAAGAGGCAGTGTCAAACCAGTTCTAAAAATGTTGACCAAAAAAATCCCGGGAGGGATTTGTCCAGGCAGTATAAAATGAGTATAAAATATGAGTATAAAATATGATTAAGTAGAAGAAGAAAAATCTACAGTTATTTACAGATCTAGACCAAAGTTTCTAATACAACAAAACATGGTAAATAAAATTAGAATGTTAAAATTGTAAATAAATGGGAATAGCTTTCGGACACAAACATGCACTATCAAATCCTACTTGAACCCAAACATTATTTTAGTGCCATCATGACCAAATCACATTTAACAGAATGACAGACTAATAGAGTTGGAAGTCTTGGAGGTCTAGTCCAACACTCTGTTCCAGCAGAGATCTGTACCATTCCAGACAAGTGACTGTCCAGGCTCTTGATAACCTCCAGTAATGGGCCACCCACAACTTCTGGAGACAGACTGTTCCACTGACTAATTCTACTGTTAAGAAATTTCTCCTTAGTTCTAGGTTGTTTCTCTCCTTGATTCATTTCCATCCATTATTTCTTGCCTTTTGGTGTTCTGTAGAATAGGCTGACCATTTCTTCTTTGTGGCAGCCCCTAAGATATTGGAACACCGCTATCACATCACCTCCTAGCCTAGTCCTTCTTGTCACTAGTCTAAACATACTTAATCACTTGGAGATTTCAGAGGAATCATCCATCAACAGAAAGAACATTATTTTCCTACGTAAGAGCATCCAGACTCAGGAATGATCATGGGGAGGTCAAAAAAGACAAGATGGTGAGTGCGACATGCCACTGAATCCCATCACATTTTTTTTTACATGTATGGAAGCTATGTCAGAAAGAAGTGGTCAAACCATGATGGCCGTTCAGTTGCATTATTATATCATTATCCTCATTATCATCATCATTTTAGCCATGGTCTATCCATGGCAAGATTAAGGCTTCTTCTGCATGTTTCCACCTATATCAGGGGTGTCAAACTCACATCATCACAGTGGCATCATATGACGTATTGTGACTTTTTCCTCTTCACTAAACCAGGGAAAGTGTGTGACACATCTTGTCCATGAGCCCCAAGTTTTACACCCCTGACCTATATGTCTCTGAGCTTTCTTTTGTCAATTGGGCCTGATGATCATTTACTGATGTCATCATTTTATTGTGTGTCTGAGTGTTACTCTCTCTCTCTCTCTCTCTCTCTCTCTCTGTATCTATGTCTATATCTATGTCTATCTATCTATCTATCTATCTATCTATCTATCTATCTATCTATCTATCTATCTATCTATCTATCTACCTATGCCAAATACCACTCACACATCATCACAAAATCTCCAGAACCGTAAAGCCTACAAACTCGAAACATGGCACAAATGTTCCTCTTGCCTTCTAGGTGCTCAAAATGACCATCAGAATGTTAGTATTTTGTCTATTATTATTAACATGCTCTGATGCTAAGGAGTTCTACTCCCCCTCCCCACCTGAAAAGAAATCTGTTCCAAATGCAAGACACAAACAGAGGAGATGAGTTTCACTTTAACTTTCACAGCACCAAGCAGCTTTAGTATAGAACAGTTGAGCTAAGCCACATCCAGGCTCCTTGCTGTCTCCTTCTTGCTCACACAACAAATACTCTTTCTATTTCCAAACAGCCTTCAATTCTCTCTCACACTGACAGAATGCTAGCAGATGAATACTGATGGATGCTGGTAGGCAGAAGCACAGTCCCGTCCCCCCCCCTTATTTTGCTCCCAAAAAAACTAAGCCCAATCACATAATTTCATAGCAAAGCACAGTTATTGAGCTAGTATCTTCTGTTTTAACCTGATTGTTGTGATATATTATGATACAGATTGGAGCAGCCTGTATGCCATTGTAAGTGAGTGAATACACGAATGAATAAATGAAAGATGAATAAATCTCTAGAGTTACCTTGCTTGATGTTGTTGGACAGATATTCTACATGGATCATATTCTTGGCATATCAACATGCTGATAGATCAACATGAAGAATTCGGGCAGTAACATGTGGCTGATATTTTAAAAATTTCACTCCATGCATATAACTGCGCTTAGCTGTGGATTTCCTCTCCTCTCACCTGTTGTCTGGAGCAGATGATTGAGCTTCCCAGGAGGGCAGCGAAGCCACAAACTGATTAAAAGTTTTCTTTTCTTTTCTGTTTTTTTTTTTTTTTAAATATATTGAGAAATAAAACATGTTAAATGACAACCCTGCATATCAAGACACCACTGCTGGTAGCACAATGTCAGTCACCTTCCTCCAGTGAATTAATCTGCCATATACATTTGAAATATCATCCTTCATGTCAGAGGCAAATCCATTATACCGTATCCAGAGGACAAAAGGGAATTGCAGAGACCTCTAAAAACTCACTCACCATTCTAATTATATTTTCCAGTTTCTCAATGGTTTAAAAACCCACTTCTTATATGTAAATTGATGGGCATCTGCCTGCTAAATTTGTCATCCCCATTTGGTTTTCAAAATGTCAACAGATGCTAAGGAGAGGGGGGAAAACAGTCAAAGAAGTCAATGCATGTCAATGCATAGAAAAAATAGAGAAAAGACTAAAACATTGTGACATTTTTATATTGTTATATGGCTTGGTTTATGTTGTCTTCCTTGCTTTATATTCAGCATGGGTTTGTTATGGCATTTTACGGGGGGTGGGTGGACTTAAAATATCCAAAAATCAACAACATGAAATTTAAATCAGAGAGTATAAATAGAAAGCACCTTTCAAACAATCTCAAGAAATTAGTGTTTCTATTTAGCAACTGGAATAAACTGAAAGACATTAGAAGAAAATAATAATTTAATTTAGCCACATGGCAATTAAGTGTACTTTAATAGAAACCCTGTTCAGTCGAGTAATTCCAATGTGAAACATGATTATGGGATAGCACTCCAGTTTATGTTCTGGAGGAGCACAGAAATATATAAATTTGATGATTTCTGAAATTCAATCAATTTTGTATGCTGCACATTCTACCTCTTGCACATCTACTAATATGGCTTGTCACACAAACAAAAAGACTTATGTTTGTTGACTTTCAGTACAGGTTGCAAATTAGGCAAAATGCAATTTGAATCTATTTGAATATTGTCCTGATTTAACTTTGCTGATCAATTCAATTTGGATTTCTGAATCAATATGCCAAATTGGTGTATGAATCAATTCCAGAAACCTGTCAGATTGTGAAAAATAGGTGATGAAAACATTCAAATTGACCCAGAAGTATCTGATTTGGCGTATAAGTCCAATTTTTGGGGGAAGAGTTAACTGGAATGCTTTTGAACTGCCTCCTTGAACTGAATATGTAGACTCCAGGCCTTTGTGAGTGAAGAAATAAAAGCTGACTTGCAAAATGGATGATTGACTGTTGGATGATTGATTGGAAGATTGGATGATTGATTGAATGGATGATTGACTGTACTCTGTTTTCCTGAAAATGCAACCTACCCTGAAAATAAATCCTAGCTTGATTTTTACATGTGTGCCCAATATAAGCCCTACCCCAAAAATAAGCCCTAATTAAGATCCTGCCCACTCCAAAGTTTTCAAGTTTTCCTGGTCCTTCAGCTCTCAGTGGGCTCCTGAGCTCTGTCTGTTTCATTTTCATTTGGAGAAGAAATATAATTTCCTTGGTTCTATAAGCTAGCTTCCTCCTCTCTTTCATATGGAAGTGATTGTTTCTTCGCAAGTCCCCATAATGGACTGTGTGAATGACTTTGGGGACAAGTGGAAAACATATTGCCTAAGAAAAAATCAGACAGGGGAGGGAGGAGCCCCCAGAGCTTAACAGTCAGAGAGAAAAAAATTAGGAAGGACGTAAATGATCAGACAGTTAAAAGTGGTTGTGGGAAATCTGTACCTTCAGACTTTCAAGATTCCACTAACGTATTTATTTTATTTTTATTTTTTATTTATTTATTTTGTTTATCAAGCATGTATGAGAAAACAAGTGTAAGTATGAACATAGCATATAAATATATAAGTTTAAATAGGTAAAAGTATATACAAAATAAATGAGTACGAATAAATGGATAAATGGAAACAGTAGGACAGGGACGGTAGGCATGCTGGTGCGCTTATGCACGCCCCTTTACAGACCTCTTAGGAATGGAGTGAGGTCCACAGCAGACAGTCTACGGTTAAAGTTTTGGGGCTTTGAGGCTTTGAGGATGTAACAACAGAGTTAGATAGTGAGTTGCAGGCATTGACCACTCTGTTGCTGATGTTGTATTTTCTGCAATCGAGTTTAGAATGGTTTACTTTGAGCTTGTATCTATTTTTGCCCGTGTGTTATTGTGATTGAAGCTGAAGTAGTTGTTGACAGGTAGGACATTGTAGCAGATAATTTTGTGTACTAAGCTTAGATCAGATCATAGGCGGTGTAGTTTTAGGTTGTCCAGGTCCAAAATCTCAAGCCTGGTGGCATAGGGAATTCTATTGTGAGTAGAGGAGTGGAGTATTCTTCTCGATAAATATCTCTGAACCCACTCAATCATGTTAATGTCCAATATACAGTGTGGATGCCAGGCAGATGAGCTGTATTTGAGAATTGGTCTGGCAAAGGTTTTGTATGCCCTGGTTTCCAATACAGTGTTATTGGAAAAGAAGGTTAACAACTCTTAATGCTTTTTTGGCAATGCTATTATAGTGAGCTCTGGGGCTTAGATCTTTTAAAATGAATACTCCTAGGTCCTTGACAGAGTGAGGTTGTCTACGGGGTTGTATCTGCCCAGTTTGTATTTAGTGTTTTGATTTTTGTTGCCAATGTAATTTGTTTGTTGAGATTTGAAATTGCCAATTGTTCAATCATTCTGACATGTAGTCAAGGTCGCTTTGTAGGATAGCAGTATTGTCAGTGGTGTTAATTATAGTAGTTTTACATCTTCAGCAAAGAGGACACAGTTGCTTTTAATTTGACCACAAAGTTCATTTATGTAAATTAGAAAGAGAGAGGGTCCTAGATTGCTGCCTTGGGGAACACTGCTGTTCACTGGTGCAGGGTTTGATAGGGCATTCCTTATTTTGACTACTTGTTGCCTATTTGACATGAATGCAGCTATCCATTGATCCAGTGATCCAGAAATGCCGTAAAAGCATAGTTAACAGTAGTTGGTCATGTACCACTGAGTAAAAAGCCTTGCAGAAGTTTTTGTAAATTGTGTCCATTGATAAAGTAGAATTAGCTCACCTAGTCTTGTTTCATGCCTACTCTACCTGGGAGAGCTAACAGTTCCAAAATAAAAACAAATAAATTCCTAGATGGATTCCAGAATAGAATAGAATAGAATAGAATAGAATAGAATAGAATAGAATAGAATAGAATAGAATAGAATAGAATAGCACAGCACAGCACAGCACAGCACAGCACAGCACAGCACAGCATAGCATAGAATTCTTTAATGGCCAAGTGTGATTGGACACACAAGGAATTTGTCTTTAGTGCATATGCTCTCAGTGTACATAAAAGAAAAGATACATTTGTCAAGAGTCAAGAATTATAAGGTACAACACTTATTAATAGTCATAATGTACAATAAGCACTCAAATCATACCAGGAAACAGTTAATATAAATCATAAGGATACAAGCAACAAAGTTACAGTCATATAGTCACAAGTGGGAGGGGATTGGTAATAAGGAGTGATGAGAAGATTAATAGTAATAGTACTGCAGACTTTGTAAATAGTCGGACGGTGTTGAGGGAATTATTTGTTTTGCAGAGTGATGGTGTTCAAGAAAAAACTGTCCTAGTTGTTCTGGTGTGCGGTGCTCTACAGCATCATTTTGAGGGCAGGAGTTGAAACAGTTTATGCCCGGGATGTGAGGGGTTTGTAAATATTTTCAAAGCCCTCTTTTTGACTTGTGCAGTACACAGGTCCTCAATTGAAGGCAGGTTGGTAGTAATTGATTTTTCTGCAGTACTAATTATTCTCTGAAGTCTGTGTCTGTCTTGTTGGGTTGCAGAACCAAACCAGATAGTTATAGAGGTACAGATGATAGACTCAATAATTCCTCCGTAGAACTGTATCAGCAGCTCCTTGGGCAGTTTGAGCTTAATACAAATTGGACAAGGGAAATATTTTAGCCTTCAAACCCTAGGCAGGAAAGTATACCATAGAAACTTTAAAATGCTTCATTCCTGATCATTTGCATCTCCATTGAATACAGCCTACACGAAGGCAGCTAGAATATAGCACAAAATTAAGGCTAATGAAAAAGTCTGCTGGATTATGGAATATTTGCAAATAATACAATCAAACAAAAGAGAAGTAAGATTACCAGTATATTATACTTCTCAAGTTGCAGATAATGAAAAACAAAAATCCTAATTACATTGCATTTCTCACTGCTGATTTGTTCATTGCCTCCATCTGACAGTAATGAGTTCTGCTTGTTTGAGTTATTCCTTGAGTAATCTGGCACTTTTTGTTAACCAGCTTCCAAGTTATGCTAATTATTAACAGGACCTATTACACTGAATATTATAATTTGCCTTTAAATTAATAATACACAATCTCATATGATGCTGAAAAGGAAGCAAAATAGCATGAAGATCTGAATAGAATATTAAATGCACTGAGTTAGCTGGCATGCTACTGTTGTTGTTTTTTTTAAATAAGGAAAATTTTCCCCCTATAAGCATCTTATTGAACAAATCCCAAATGTAAAACTGAATTTAGTATAAAAACTGAATAAGCACAACCTTCAAGCAAAAAAAGTAAATACTGTACGTGCTTCAGTGTAGTTCAAGACTCAATGATTTCATAGACATCTACAGATCTGTGGACCTAAGGAATGCCATGACATTGAATGAAACTAAACAAAGCCTAACCATTACCATTCTTCCAGAAGATAAGGCTGAACCATGGTTATTATAGACCAAACACAGTGCATCCAAAAAACCAAATAATTACTGTATGAAGAAGAAACCTACATCTCACCTAACACCAACTCATTACCGTAACTGGACAACTTGTTAAAGACAATTTCAGGACTTCAGAATTTCAAGGACTTTAATGCAGTGTCCAAAAACAATAGCACTCCCACACATACAACCAAAAATATGGACCCAGTATATAGACAAGACATTCCTCATAATACAAAGAAGACAAATGAAACAATCAACATCTTAAGTAAACCCAAAACCCAGCAGCCCAAGAAGAAAATAAGCATAGGAGTGATCTACAGTATAAAATACAAGGACTGTAATAATCACTATGAAGGACAAACAGGAAAAAGACTTGCAGAACACATCCATGAACAACCAACTAGGCCTCAGAAATCACACAGAAGACTCACAATCCATGGACAGACTCAACCACAGTATCAGCTGGGAAACTGTGAACATGCTAAAATAAGCTAAATCCAAAAACATTGGGAAATTCCTTAGCATTCAGACAAATCAGTCATCAATAGACACATAGAGATAAATTATACTTACACATCATTCAAAGCAGTCAATAAAAAAAACAAAAAAACAAAAAGACCAGAACATCACTTCTCTAGCAGCCAACACTAGATAAGCAGGGAAACTCAGAAAGTACCAGGGTCTCAGTTCAACCCTGAGCTACACAAATTATCTTCTTTGGGAAATCCTAAGTAAGCCCAAATATTTAAGTTTGATCTCAAACAAGGGTTTACATTCTGCTGAGTCAATAAGATTTTATCATTCTTTGGGGAAGCTTGCTCAGATTAGAAAATTAAGCTTATGATTTAAAAAAAAGCCGACATAAAAAATCCCTTAAAAATGTTTTACTCCCAGTTTTCATATATCTGCATCTATTACAATTATGTCTTCAATGATGGTGAGACCTAAAACTTGTAGACCAAGTACAAGCTATACCAAAAGAATTTTGAAGCCTGTTATTATAAGGTCTACAAATGTGAGGTCCCTCCCATAGTTTTTATATGGGCCTGATAATGAAGTAGAAGGGATTTAATGGATAACTAATCGCAAGACTTTCCTGCTATTTCAGATTTGTGGTAGGTGCTGATGTATGATGTAACTTGGAAGTTTAATGACAGAAAAAGCAATTGGCAGAAGCCCCATCTCAATGTTCTAAGAGGAAAGATGGTGTGTATTTGTTCAGTCAGATGCCATCAATATAACTTGATCCACCTACTTAGAATAGGTTAACAGAATTGGAAGGGACCTTGGAGGTCTTCTAGTCCAACCCCCTGCCTAGGCAGGAAACCCTATACCATTTCAGACAAATGCTGGTCCAATCTCTTCTTAAAAACTTCCAGTGTTGGAGCATTAAAAACTTCTGGAGGCAAGTTATTCCACTGGTTAATTTTTCTAACTGTCAGGAAATTTCTTCTTATTTTTAGGTTGCTTCTCTTCTTGATCAGTTTCCATCTCTTGCATCTTGACCTGCCCTCAGATGCTTTTGGAGAATAGCTTGACTTCCTCTTCTTTGTGGCAATCCCTGATATATTGGATCACTACTATCATGTTACCCCTAGTCCTTCTTTTCATTACACTAGATGTAGCCAGTTTCAGCAACCATTCTTTTAGCCTCTAGTCCCCTAATCATCTTTGTTGCTCCTCTCGGCACTCTTTTTAGAGTCTCAACATCTTTATTACATTGTGCCAACCAAAATTGGATGCAGTATTCCAAGTGTGGCCTTACCAAAACTTTATAAAATGGTATTAACACTTTACGTAATCTTGATTCTATCCCTCTGTTAATGCAGCGTACAATTCTGTTGGCTTTTTTGGCAGCTGCAGCACATGGCTGGCTCATGTTTAAATGATTGCCCATGAGGACTCCAAGATCTCTTTCACAATTACTACCATTGAGCAAGGTACTACTTATGCTGTATATTATATACACAGATATAATTTCTTCCCCAAATCCCCAAAGACCATCTACTTCTGACCTCACTCCATTCCTAAGAAGACAGTAAGGGGCATGCATAAATGCATCAATGTGCCTACCATCCCTGTCCTAATGTATCCCTTTTATTTGTACCCATTTCATGTAATCATAATCATGTTCTAATTATATTTGTTATCTAATTCATGCTTGACAAATAAATATAAATAAATGAAATAATGCATCTATGCACTTCTCAAAGATCTCCAGAATGCTTTGCTTCCATCTAATGTTCTCTATTTCATGTACTTCAACGATGTTAAGAACTGTGGAAGACATTTCATTTATACAGAACTGTGAGCCGTAGCCATAGCACTTGAACATTTCTATTTTTATGCCTTTCTAGTACTTTCATAAGTTGGTTGAAGTTGTCAGGTATTGACAAGTAAGAGTTACATGTCAGGTAACAGCTTCTTTAATTACATTTCCATTTAAGAAAGATTATCAAAATAGCATACAAAGATCAGAAAAACAACAGCCACTCTTTTCACAATGTTGTATTACAATGCTGGAGGCACTTGTAATAAATTAAAACAGAAGGATTATAATCAAACAGGAAAATATGAAGACGTGACCCTATAAATTCTCAGTTTTCCCACAATATTTATATGGATATAACCTAACTTATGTACCTGTCAGAATAGACCAGAAAGATTACTTGCTAATTAAAGACAAAAAAAATTAATTAAAAGGTATTTCAAAATGACTGCATTCTAATCTATATTTCTTTTTGAGGGTGTTTCTTTTTTTAAAAAAAAGGGTACAAATACATGTATAAAACAGAAACAAGACTTAAGCATAGCACACAAAATTATCTGCTACAATGTCCTACCAGTCAATGACTACTTCAGCTTCAACCGCAACAATACAAGAGCACACAACAAATACAAACTCAATGTAAACTGCTTCAAACTTGATTGCAGAACGTACAACTTCAGCAACAGAGTGGTCAATGCCTGGAATGCCTATCTGACTCTGTTGTTACATCGTCTAACTCCCTCACTTCTTTAACCTCAAACTATCCACTATTGACCTCACTCCATTCCTGAGAGGTCTGTAAAGGACGTGCATAAGTGCACCATCATGTCTACCATCTCTGTCCTTTTGTCCCCATTTATTCGTACCTATTTCCTGTATTCTTACTCATGAGTAAGAAGATAATATACTTATTATCTTGTAAGTGATTGACAAATCAAATAAATAAATAAAATAAATAAAGTCAAACTCTTATCTTATATAAAAGGTTGATTTTTGGGGGGGGGGAGGAAATCCTGAAATGTTCTCACCAAATCCCCTGTTTTTGTTCTCCTACACTACTATATAAATGTAATAATTGAATATACTGTACAGGTTTGCTAAAGGTGCCTGCATTCCTACCTAATACCAGAAGAAAAGGAATTAAATATGGAATAATAGTTGACATTGAGGGAAAAAGCCCCATATCTCAGACATTCTATACATTCTTTCATTCATTATTTTACTTGCAAGGTCCCATGGCAAAAACAAACCTTAGCCTAGAAATACATCATCTGACTGAAGGCAATTTTGCAAAGAAAGAATATTATTTTTTATTAAGTCTTGTTCCTGGGGGCATGATTCATAAATGGATTCCTTTTTTTTCTTCCCTCCCTCTTTTGTTACTTATGGGATTGGCTTGTTGAGGTGACATCCACTCAAAGCAATTTTCTGATTTCTCTTCCCACCGGGAAGAGCCATTTCAACCCAGTCACCTTAGATGTGTCAAGTTAAATACTTCTGAGCTGTGTAGCTGAGTTCCATGTCAACTTTCTCCTTGAAAAATGGGCCCAAGGGAAAGTAAACCTATCACCAGCTTTCTTGTTCTACTGTAAAAACAATCATGACTGTATAATAGGGGTGACATTGGCCAAATAGCTCTTTTTTCTTATCAAGATGCCAGGTATAGCTAAAGAGACTATTTCCTCTTTAGAGTTTTATGAAGTTTATTTTTTAAAAAATAGACATGTCACGTTTCAATCATAAAGAGGCAGATAGGAGAAGGGTGGAAGTCTTTGAATCATGGGGCTGAAGATGATTATTATGCATCCCATGGACTGCATAAAGATGTTCTGGTGATGACCCCAGACATGGCACAAAGGCAACACAGTCAAATAAGCAAGAAGTGTCCCTTTAATACCAACTTTGTCCCCAATGTCCAGGTTACCTTCTGCTGGAGAAAAAACTACCAAGAACAATCTTTAAATGGAGGAAATTCAATCTGAAAACAAAATACATATAAACTAAAGAAAAATCCACACAAACCATGTGGCAGTAATTAACTTGACAGGGCAAGAGAAGGAATCGAAGGCTTGAAAGGCCAGCAAAACACACACTGTTGGGAAGATGCCAGGAACACAGATAAGCATCAACAATACCAGATAACTCAAAATTGGTTCCCAACAACCTTGCTGTGCACAGCCTCCCTTTTTAAACACTGTGTTCCCAATTGCAGATAATGAAAGGAATCAAGGACCTTTCCTCCTCCGTAAGCCAGGCAACTCACATTGCTTCTTTCTCCATTCCTACCTCCATGCTCTAGGATGAAGAAAGGATGGGCCTGGGTCTTCCTCCAAATTCCCTCTGCCTTGCTCTACCTCTACTCTGCTCTGCTCAGCCGGCCTTTGCCCTTCCCCAATTTCTTCCACAGCCAATGGAGCCATACTCCCACTCCCTGTCAGCTGCTTGGCCTCCCCCTCTGAATCAGATTCCAACAGGGGCATGACAGTTCAAGACAGAACCTAAAAATATCACTTGAAGCCAATATTACCAAGCAAAGACCACCATACTTAAATAAATGAGCCATGGTGGCATAGTGGTTAGAGCACAATACTGCACACTACTTCTGCTTACTGCCAGCTGACTGCAATTTTGGCAGTTTGAATCTCATCAGGCTCAAGGTTGATTCAGCCTTCCATCCTTCCGAGGTGGGTAAAAT
Source organism: Hydrophis major (assembly GCA_033807585.1). Lineage (NCBI taxonomy): Eukaryota > Metazoa > Chordata > Lepidosauria > Squamata > Elapidae > Hydrophis > Hydrophis major. The sequence continues at coordinate 10,586,530 of CM066332.1, read as the reverse complement.
GAGGACCCAGATTGTTGGACGCAAGGTGCTGACTCTGTAAACCACTTAGAGAGGGTTGTAGAGCACTGTGAAGCAGTATATAAGTCTATGTGCTATTGCTATTGTTATACTTTCACCATGTCATGTGAACTGAGTCACTTGAAAACTCAATCATGCAGGGAATGGTCAGCAGAAAAAGGAGAAAGGGCTGCCCTTATTCCTATTGAATGGACACTACAAAGGTTGACATCGGGATGACCATGGTAGATCTGAAGGAGGCAGTGTAAGACAAAGGAGAATGGAGAATGCTGATCCAAGAAATGGCCAAGAGTCCAAAATGACTAAATGATTCATGATGATGTTTCAAGAAGCAAAGAAAGTGAGCCCTGAATCATATATACAAAATCCATCCCGCAAGTTGTTCCTCTCCTAATCGTTCCACATTCTTAATAAACTTTGGATCTGACCATGTAATCACTTCTTGAGTGAACAAACAGTGCATGCTGTTTCCTCCCATTCAGTAGCCCCACAGAAACACAGGAAAGTGGGTTTTTAGTTAAGTTTAGTTTTCTTTTTGGTCCTTGCCAAATTAAATCCCTGGAACATCTTCACTGACAGGTAGAGGTCCTGCACATTTCAGATTAGACTCTTTTTTTTTTAACCTTTTTCAAGATGCCCAGCCTTGAATCAGGGCCCCCAGAACCATTTCTCTACTGCCTTCAGACCATGATTCCTGACCTAGTCTCAGCTCTTGGAGAGACATCTAAGTCTAAATAAACAACAGAAGTGATCTTTTCTCATGTGTTAATTCTCTCTCTCTCTCTCTCTCTCTCTGGGGGGGGGGGGGGGCAACAGAGCTTGGGCTTTGCAAGCTAAAGAAAATATTTGTCAGTCCAAGAATAGCTCACAAGACAAACTGTCAAATCTGTTAAGCCCTTCATGTTACTGTCAAATATGTCTTTGGATCCCCTTCATTTTTTTTTTCTGAAATGTTTTCTCACTGGCATTTATCTAACATTAGTCTTCATTATATCTCCAAGTGCTGACACCAAATCAAAGCTGTTGACATCAATGCATCCCTTAAAAGGATATATTATTCCATAAAGCTTGCTCCATTGTTCCTCAAGGTGAACATAGATTTCATAGAAGCAGATATCCTCATAACTAGGGGTTCAATTTGAGATAAAGTCTTCTGCCGCATTTTATCACAACAATGTCACTCAAGTATAATAGCAATTATCCATGTAAAATATACTGAAGTTACAACGTTGGCACAATGTATTTTTCTATCAGAATGTCTATATCTAGATAGTTACTAAAACAGTTTCCATGAGTGAAGACTCATTCAGCAAAGATTACAAAGTGGGGAAAAATAGTTATAACATTTTGTTTGGAGAAAGCTAAGTCTCATTCATCATCTTCAGGCTTGGTCTTCAGCTCTGTGCTTCTCAGAGTGATGTGAGCTTGCAGCTGCTTCTTCCTTTTAACTGCTAGTGGGGGGTGACTTGATTGGGTGGGGGCTTGGCTGTGTTCTGATTGGGTGGGGTGTGTTCTCATTGGTTGGGGGTTTGGCTGTGTTCTGATTGGTTGGGGGGTTGGCTGTGTTCTGATTGGCTAGAGGCGTGTTCTGTTCAGGTGGGGGCTTGGTTGTGCTCAGAGTCTTAATTGCTGGGGGATTTGAGCTGGTGAGCTGTGATCTTGCTGTTTGGTTTCGAGTTCGTGGTCGTGCTGCATCTTCATGGTGGGGGTCAGTTCGCTTCATGTATGGCTCAGAGGGGTTTGAAGTGGGTAATGATGCAGCTGCAGTGCGGCTTCTGGTCCGTGGTCGTGTCTCATCTTCTGTGTGGGTGTGAGTCTGCTTTCTATGTGGAAGTGTGGTGGTGGCATCTTGTGTGGCTCTCAGGGGTGTGGGTCTGGTGTCATTCTTCATGTTAGGTACTCGTCTGTTCATGAGGGTGGGTTTCCAAGTGGCTGGTAGGCAGGAAGTATCATCTCGTTTATTCATGCTGTGTGGGCGTTTTTCTATCTCTATGGCTTCTCTGATTATTCTGCTGCTGAAGTGTTTGGTTTTGGCGATAGTTCTGGTATTTTTAAAGTCAATCTCATGTCCTGTGGCTTTGAGGTGTTGGACCAGGGAAGAGGTCGGTTCTTCCTTTTTGATTGAGTTCTTATGTTCTTCAATGCGTGCACTTATTCTTCTGTAAGTTTGTCCAATGTATGTGTTGGGGCAGGCAGTGCGAGGGATTTCGTATACTCCTTGATTTTCTAACTTGATTTTGTCCTTAGGGTTTCTTAGGATGGTGGATATCTTTCTGTTTGTGCAGAATACTGTCTTAATGTTGTGTTTTTGGAGGATCTTGCTGATTTTGTCTGTAGTGCCTTTTATATATGGGAGGAGGGCTTTGCCATTCTCTTGTTCTCTGTCTTGGATTTTGGTTGGGGTTTCTTTTTGGATTAGGTGGGTGATCTTCTTTCTTTGGAATCCATTGGCTGTCAGCACGCCGGTGAGAGTGTGCAGTTCAGTCTCTAGGTGTTGTTCGTCGGCTAAGCATTTTGTTCTGGAGATGAGTGTCTCAGCTATGGAATTGATCTGTGCTGGGTGGTGGTGTGAGAGTGCGTGTAGATAGCGGTTTGTATATGTTTTCTTCTGGTAGATGGTGTGTCCTAGGGAGCCATTGGATTTTTTGTGTACCAAGATATCTAGGAAGGGAAGTTGGTTGTTAGCTTCTGTTTCCATGGTGAATTGTATTTTGGGGTGTAGGCTGTTGAGGTGTGTGAAGAAGTTGTTCAATTTTTCTTTCCCATGTGGCCAGATTATGAAGGTGTCATCTACCTATCTGAGCCAGAGTTTGGGTTTGTGATCATATTTTTCTAGAGCTTGTGTTTCAAAGTGTTCCATGTAGAGGTTAGCGATGACAGGTGAGAGGGGTGATCCCATGGGTGCTCCTTCTATTTGTTTGTATTTTTGTCCGTTGTAGGTGAAGTATGTATTGGATAGGCAGTGGTTGGTCAGATCTAGGATGTGCTTGGGGGGGTTGTATTTGTTTTTGGATGGCTGTCAAGGCTTCTTTTATTGGCACTTGGGTGAAGAGGGATATGACATCGAAGCTCACTAGTAGGTCACTGGATTGTAAGTTTTGTTTCTTTATGATCTCGATGAACTGGAATGAGTTTTTTACATGTGAGTTGATGGATTCTGCATAGGACTGTAGTTGTTTGGCAAAAAATTTGGCTAGGTTTTGTAGAGGTGAGCCTATGGAGCTGACTATTGGTCTAAGTGGGGTTCCTTCTTTGTGTATCTTGGGGAGACCATTAAGTTTAGGGCATCTGGATGATTTCTCTCTGGGTATGATTCTTTGCTGGATTTCTTCACTGATGGGGGAGGCTTTTATTTTGGATCTGGTGGTTTTTTCTAGGTAGGTGGTGGGGTCTGTCTTTAGGGGTTTGTATGTGGGGTCTTGGAGTAGGTTGGTTAACTTGGATTGGTCGTCAGATGTGTTCATAACCACTGTCGCGTTGCCTTGTCTGCTGGTAGGATTATTATGCTGGTGTCTTCTTTCAGGTTAAGTCATGCAGTTTGTTCTTCTTTGGATAAGTTGCTTTTGGGTGGTTTGCTAGTGCAGAGGATGTTGGTGATTTCGAGTCTGATTCTATTAGCATCATCAGGGTTGGTTTTGATCAGGCTGGTTTCAACTCCGCATATGATGGTTTCTGTGGGGATGTGTTTGGGAGCGACAGCAAAGTTGAATCCTTTAGAAAGGACCTTGGTTTCGGCTTCGGTGAGAATCTTGTCTGAGATGTTGTGCACTGTTTGTTTCATGTGTGGCTGTGAGCGGGGAGGAGTTGGTTTCTGGCGTTGTTGTAGTTTTCTGAGTTTGTTGGTGTGTGTGTCTGTCTTTAGGGTGGTCTGTGTTTCAGCTCTCCAGACAGCGAGCTGTTTGGATTTGTCCCAAAGTAAGGGGTGAATCTTGTTGCTGAGTCTGAGGTGAAGTGTGAGGAGATCTTTGTTGATTTGGTCTAGGAGAAAGATACGTGGGGGGAAACTCGAATAACCAAAGATATAGATAGATAGATAGATAGATAGATAGATAGATAGATAGATAGATAGATAGATAGATATAGATATAGATATAGATATAGATATAGATATAGATATAGATATAGATATAGATATAGATATAGATATAGATATAGATATAGATATAGATATAGATATAGATATAGATATAGATTCTTAAGTTTTCGCTGGTACTTACATGTATGGCATTCAGCTTTGTTCGGGTATTTTCCCACGTCATTGTAGTTGTGCTTTTAAAGTTGTAGCAACGTTTCAGCAGAATCTCATCTGCCATCATCAATATATATATATATATATATATATATATATATATATATATATATATATATATATATATATATATATATATATATATATATATGTAGGTCTAAGTGTGTTTGGGTCTTTTCCTGTGTAAAATTAAGAGTATCTTGGCAGTGTTTCAGTGAGGTCCCACTCGCCATTCTCGGGCTGGTCTTTCTATAAATACTGGGGAGGGGGGGGGCTTGTGTGCTGGGCTGGTTGGCTGCACTGCTGCCTCTTGATTGGTTGATGGAGTTGATGTTGGTATAATGGCCTTGTGAGTTATGTTGTGGAGATATCCTGGACCTTGTGCTGTAATCTCCTGGGTTGTTTGTTTTGTGGTGATCTTTTTTCCATTAGCCTCCTGTGTTTTAATGGCTTGGGTCATGGGTTGTGTGATGGGCTTGCGAGTTCTTTTGTTGTGGTATCCTGGGTCCTGTGTTGTAATCTCCTGGGTTGTTTGTGTTTTGATTTCTTTTCCATTACAAAGTTGTAGCTAATGATCCTTCTGCAGGATCATTTAAAAGCACAACTATAATGATATGGAAAAATACCTGAACAAAGCTAAATACCAGACATATATATATATAAACTAAGAGACTCTTGATGCAGGTGAAAGAGGAGAATGCAAAAGTTGACTTAAAACTCAACATTAAGAAAACTAAGATAACGGATATCTCAATTCCTGGCAAATAGATGGAGAATAAATGGAGGTAGTGACAGATTGTATTTTCCTGGGATCCAAGATCACCACAGATGGAGACTATAGCCAAGAAATTTGTTAAGTCCTGGGCATGGGCACAAGGAACGGAGACGAGACATCGAACGGTGACTTCAACTCTTTATTATCAGGAAAGAACAGAGCAAAATACTTGGACAGCAGCAGCTCTTTTATAGAGCTGGCTGCTGTCAAAACAACCAATGGTTTGAGTCTACCGCTTTCACAAGCGTCCAATCAGGGGGCCCCATTTACAGCCAATCAGACTGGCCAAAAACGACCAATCATGACTCGCTATTTACGGGCCAATGAGAAGTGCAGGATTACAAGCCTGCTGTAAAGTAAAGCTGTTTAGGGTTGTATCGCTGTGTTGGCTTAGTCCATAACAAAATTAAAAGACATTTGCTCCTGGGGAGCAAAGCTATGGCAAATCTGGATAGCATACATAAAAGCAGAGACATCACCCTGCCAACAAAAGTGCATATAGTCAAGGCTATGGTTTTCCCAGTTGCAATGTATGGCTGTGAAAGTTGGACCATAAGGAAGGCTGAGCATCAAAAAATTGAGGCCTTTGAATGATGGTGCTAGAGAAGACTCCTGCAAGTCCCTTAAATCTAAGGCGATCAAACCAGTCAGTCCTAGAGATCAACCCTGATTGCTTTTTAGAAGGCCAGATCCTGAAGATGAAACTCCAATACTAATGTTGGGAAAGATTGAGGGCAAAAGAAGAAAAAGGGGACAACAGAGAATGAGGTGGCTGGATGGAGTCACTGACTCCAGAAGATGGTAGAAGACAAGAAGGCCTGGAGAAATGTTGTCCATGGATCATATGTATTTTTCTTTAAAATACATAAAAACTCAATATCTACATGAACAATGTTGTCTGGGTATAATTAATTTTGAAAGATAATAATGGTAATAATAACACTAATATTCATAGCATTAATGATAATCACATAATTATAATAATATTTGCTTTTCCATACTAATAAACCTTCTATGTATAATGGATCATTCTCTTAAACATTTGAGTTTCTAACTTCTGTTTCTATTAACTAACCATTGATAAAATCCCACGTTGAAAAATATTCTGTTTCTTCCTTCTTCTTTATTTTGAGTGTTAATCTATTCATCTCTGCACATTCTAATTTTTTTAGTTACACTTTCATCTGCAGGGATCCTTTCTTTTTTTCACTGTTGTGAAAAAACAATTCTCGCTGCTGTTAACACATGTAAAATTAAATATGTATTCCCTTTGTTGTACTTTTCTGGTAAAATACCCAACAAAAATATTTCTGGTTTTAAATCTGTATTTTTGTTGAGTATTTTTCCAGAAAAGTATAAAGTCTTATTACAATGTAAAAACAATGCTATACATAGATATTACTGCAATCTAATTTATTTTAGATTGTGTAAATAAATTCTAGTCAATCCACAAAACGAGAGCTTTTTTTTTTCTACAACTCAATTTACAAACTCTCCTTTTTACAAAATCACACCTTAACTTAATCAAACCAAATACACAGGCCACGCCCACCCTGGCTCTGAAAAGGAAAAAAAAAAATATTGTGATACTTCACAAAACATCATGTGATGCAATCAAGTTTCTAATGGCTAATGAATGAGGCAAGGGAGTTCCAGAATGGTTGTAAAAAGTGATTATGCAGACTGTACTGGAATACCTTATCTACCTTGTTGAAAAATTTACACTGTATTATGGTCAGGGAAGGCTAGAGTATGTTAGAATAGAAAATAAGTTCAAAACTGGGGCAAAATGGACTTTATGTCACCTGATTTACTTCATTTACATGCAGAATATAGGATGAGCTGTGCTTGATTTTAAAAAGTAGAAATTGGAATTAAAATTGTGGGAAGAAACATCAACAAAGTCATATAGTATATGCTGGTGATACCACTGTTGGTTTCAAGAATATGTTTAAAGATGAGGCATGGTGGTGTCAGTGTCATAAATTAGACTCCCTTTGGAATAAGAATGATGTTTATTCTTTCTTTTCTTCTATCATTTTAATGGTGATGCCACTATTGGCTTCAAGAATATGTTTGAAAATGAGACAAGGCGGTTTCAGTGGCATCAAATAAACAGGGGCATCACCACTAGACAGTGGTATCATCCCTTTGGAATAAGGATGATGTTTCTTCTTTCTTTTCTTCTATCATTTTAGTAGTGATGCCACTGTTGGCTTCAAGAATATGTTTGAAGATGACAAGAAGAGCCTATTAAAGTCAGGCTGCTGTTCACTCTATAACCCTAAAATTAGGCCAAGAGGGAATCCTAACCCAATGGAGGTTAGGCTGATAATTCAGAAACTTTAATGAATCTACAACTTGACTTGAAACTTGACCGGTAGAGATCTACTAGCAGGAGAAAAGCAAAGGTCCAGAATTTAGACACCAGATAAATCAGGACTTTCTGGATGCAAGAGGAGGAGAAAGAGTGACCAGTCTGAAGTGGGGAGACTTTTTTTTTTTTTTTGCCAAGAGAGGAGTGAGATCTTAGAACTTGTTTTAAGTAGCTCAGATGTTGATGTAATTTCATTTGGGGGTTGCTTCCATCTTTCAAGGAAGCTTGCTGATTCTATTTACTCTTTGTAGTTGCTGGTGTGTTCCTGAGCTGGGACCCCTGCTAGACGCTGGTCTTTCATTATCTGAATTATATCTCTCCTACTCAGGCTTATTATCTCTTGAAGCTGCCAGAGGTAGCTAACTACCTGCTGATTCTTTGTCTCTCCAAGCTGCTGCAGGTGCCAGATTACCTGTGGCTCTACAGGCTGAAAGTCTGAGTGGGCTGCTTCTTCAGTCCAGGATCACTCTGAAGATTCGGGTGAGACCCCAACAGATTTAAACCTTGTTTTCCTTTGAGATATCTATTGCTCCATTGCTGATTAGTAACTTTTCATATTTTTGAATTCCTGGTTTCAAAGCAATTCCATGTTTCAAACCACAATACCACTGCATTAATGTAGGATCAATAGACCGAGTTATTAATCTCGTTTTGAGGCTGCCCAGTGTAGAAAGCCAACAGCCACACCTCTCCTAGAAGAATGAAATATTTTGAGAAATGTTAAAAAGGCAGAATGTTATATTTTCCTGGATGAGAAATGGAGAAACATGCTTTTGGAAAGCATCCCCCACCTTCCTTAATAGCCCACAGCGGATGTCAGCACTTAAGAGACAAAGAGATAGATATTCATAAGCAAATACCCTCACCCAAGATCCAACAAAGGTAGGGTTAGCCTTCAGCCACAAAAGGAATTGCCCAATGCCCCCATTCATTGCATCACCTTCAAAACCTCAGCCAAACTTAGCTCGGACAAATACCTAGGATTTGTACTTTGCCTATAGAGACAGCTATGACCCTTACATCACCCCTACATTGCCCCATGGGAGTCTGATAACAGCCAATAGAATGCATGTTCTTGCACAGGAACAGAAAGTTCAAGTGCAAAGCCCAAGAGAAGGTACAAAAACCTATCACTCTCAACTCCAAGTGGTCAGCTGCCCACAACCACCTATGTGGATCTGCTTTATCATTAAACCATCTTTCTGATCAGCCTCCAGTCTCCAGCCTCCATTTGTCTCCAGTGCCTTTTTCCTGGCTTGGAACTGAACCAAATGGATATTTCTTCCCACTAACTTCTTGTACCTCTGACCCGTTGATTCCCCCCACACACACACTCTCTGATATGCTTGATTTTTTATGCATGGGGTCTGGAGCGTTTGAGCCCTCCTCGTACTCAGGAAGCTATAAAATTTTGCTTAAAAACAATTCATAGTCATACTAAGTATTCTTTGTTATCCAACCATACAAATAATTTTAGTGTTGTGACCTACTAAAAATCTTGCACCTACTCTTTGAAATTCCTGCACATGCACACAGGAAATGGTGTGTTTCTTTCTCACTTTCAAGTTGCTATGAAGTTATGATTTCCCCCCCTCGAATCTAAATAATGAGAAAACCCCTTCAAAATATATATATATTTTAAAGAAGCTGCATAAAGCATTAGGCTTTCAGTGTCATAATAAACATTTGCAGCTTTGCATATGGTGTTTTTTTAAAAAAATCCTCTTCATATATATAAAACTCACTTCAATCAAATAACCCTTACGTTGGGATTTATAGGCTCTTTTACCAAATGTTCAAAACCTTGATCTTTAGGGTTTTAGTCTTAGATGTGACAAATGAAAAGAAATAAGCTCTCAAGAAAATTAAAGAACTTTAGTGGCTGGCTTTATCTAATGCTGTCAAAGATGACTCTGTGTACCACAGAAAAGTATCATTTTATTTGAGTTTTATTTTATTTATTTATTTATTTGATTGTGTGTGTGTGTGTGTGTGTGTGTGTGTGTGTGTGTGTTTGACTAGCTGATGGGATATCTATCATAGATAGATAGATAGATAGATAGATAGATAGATAGATAGATAGATAGATAGATAGATAGATAGATAGATAGATAGATAGATGCATACCTCCATACAGATACATACAGATACAGATTCTCTCTCTCTCTCTCTCTCTCTCTCTCACACACACACACACACACACATTATATATTATAAGCCCATCACTTTGATATCTATAAATTACATAGCTTAGTGCAGAAAAAGCTCCAGTATAAATTCAGTGTTGCTTTCTGCCAATAAAAAACAATATTTTCCATTCTCAGTAAAGGGTTTAAAACCTATTAATGCATCTCTCTCTCTCTCTCTCTCTCTCTTTTTTTTGAGACCCACTGTCATTGGGGGGGAGGGGAGGGAGAGAGACTTGGACAAACACTTTATTTAGAGCCAAATAGGGCAATTTGTCATTCTCTCTGTGGTTGTTGCTGTTGTTGTTTTTATTATATGACAGTATACACAACAAACGAGATAACCATGCTGGGTTTCGTATCACAAATCATTGGTCGAACATTTCCCAAGTGTTTAAGACTGCATAATGTTTTGGTGGATTATGCATAATGTATTGGTGGATTATGCCAGTAAGGTGGCCTTCTGCAGCTGACCAATGGTGATCTTGTCAGTGCCAATTGTTTTTAAGTGCTTGCCTAGGTCTTTAGGCACAGCACCCAGTGTGCCGAGTACCATTTGAACCATCTGCACTGGTTTATGCCAGAGTCTCTGCACTTCAATTCTCAACTTCTGATACCTTCTCATCGATTATCCTGTCACCAGGTATGTAGGGGTGGGATTCTACCAGTTTGTACCTATTCGCTAGAACTGGTTGTTAACATTCTAAGCAGTTCGGACAGCCAGTTGTTAGAAGAAATTACTGGCCTAATCCTGTAAGGAAGGCAGGAAGGAAACATTTTGGTGTTGCTTACAGAAACTGCCTCTCTGTTAACCTTTATTATGTTCTTGGCAGGACTAGACTTCCTGTTTTAGGAACTTCTCTGGAGTTTTTTTTTCCCACCTTTGCTGGTACTTTGCTTGTGTGTAGTGACCATTCAAAGTTACAATGGCACTGAAAAAAGTGACTTATGACCATTTTTCACACTTACAACTGTTACAGCATCCCCACAATCATGAGAGGCCAGGCGAGGAGGTGTGCCTCGATGTGAGAGATATTGAGTTGACCACACCCAGTCAATAACATGACCACCAAGCCATGTCCACCCAGTCACATGACCACCAAGCCACACCCACCACCTAAGCCACGCCCAGAGAATCAGTTGTTAAAAATTTTGAATCCTACCCCTGCGGGTATGACAATGTCAATGATCCACACTTTTTTTTTCTCCACAATCGTGATATCCAGGGTATTGTGTTCCAAAACTTTGTCAGTCTGTATTCGGAAATCCTACAGTAGTTTTGCATGCTGATTTTTGAGCACTTTTTCAGACTTATGATCCCACCAGTTCTTTGCTACAGGCAGATGGTAGTTGTGAGACAAGTTCCACCTGCCTGTATCAAAGAATATTATTATTATTATTATTATTATTATTATTATTATTATTATTATTATTATTATTATTATTATTATTATTATTATTATTATTTTACTGAAAGGTCAAATTTGTTTTGTAAGGGAGTCTGCTGCTTGGGCTTTTATCGCCCCACTGGCAAGTCATAAAATCTTCTGACATTGCAGTAGGCCACAAGGCAAATGATGACAGTTCCAGGAATACACACACACACAAGCTCTATACCCATGCTTTGTTCTGAAACTATGTGATTGGGCTTAGTTTTTGGGGAGCAAAATAAGGGGAAAAAATAGCACCTCAGCCTACCAGCATCCATCAGTATTCATCTGCAAGTTTCCTGTCAGTGTGTGAGAGTTGAGGGCTTTTTGGAAACTGGAATAGTATTTGTTGTGTGAGCAAGAAGGAGACAGCAAGGAGCTTGGGCGTGGCTGAGCTCAACTGTTCTGTACTAAAGCTGGTTCCTGCTGTGAAACTAAAACTGAAACTGAAACTCCTCTCCTCTGCTTGTGTTTTGCATTTGGAACAGATTTCTTTTCAGGTGGGGAGGGGGAGTAGAACTCCTTAGCATCAGAGCATGTTAATAATAATAATATAGGAAATACTAAATGCTCTGATGGTCATTTCGAAAAATCCTTTCTTAGTGAGCACCTAAAAGGCAAGAGAAAGATATGTGCCAAAGTTCAAGTTTGTAGGCTTTACGGTTCTGGAGATTTTGTGATGATGCATGAGTGGTATTTCACAGATAGATAGATAGATAGATAGATAGATAGATAGATAGATAGATAGATAGATAGATAGATGGATGGATGGATGGATGGATGGATGGATGGATGGATGGATGGATGGATGGATGGATAGATAGATAGATAGATAGATAGATAGATAGATAGATAGATAGATAGATAGATAGATAAAATATGTTATAATGAATCAACTTTCTTTGTAAATCTGCCTACAGAAACAGATGTCCTCTCAAAGATTTTAGCTTTCATCATCTGGCCTTACTATTTAAAAGTGGCCACATAAAAATGAAATACATTCAAAAAAGAAATTATGGTTTCTGGGACATTATTGCAAGGCAACCTATAATTTGGAAGAGAGGCCCTTTTAAGTCTCTTGGTCCATCATTTATTCATTAGTCCTTCTCTCTCTCTCTCAACCCTACATGCAAACACAATGTTTGGGGGCAGGAGGGTAAACATATGGATATATTTTTCATTGCCTTGAGGGCCAGATTCTCCAAAAAATCTACCTGTGTGATCTCTAGGACTTTAAAATGACTTGATGGAAACATAATCACTGGGACCATCAGATGTGGATGTTGGATGGAGCTGCAGATATCATTGCAGAATATAAGGTCTTCTTGCAATTGACTGGTGGTGATTTTGTCAATTCCAATGATGTTCCAATAGTTTTGGGATTGCACCCAAGGCACCTATTCCTATTGGTACAATCTTTGCTTTCTTTGCCACACTCATTCTATTTCTATTTACAGGTTTGGCATATGTTATCTTCTCCAGATCTTTCTCTTCTGTATACTGCCATGTACACTATCCAGACCATTTTTTATTTTTTATTTGATCTTTCTTATCAACAATTGTTAAGTCTGGGTTGTTATATGGCAGGTGCTTTTCTGTCTGAATTCTAAAGTACCTTAGCTTTTCCATTCCCTATTATTTCATCTAGTTTATGGCCAGTTCTTCTTTTTATTATTATTGACATTCCTTACCAGCTGTAGAACTATCTTTCATGAGGCTTCCAAAACACAAAGTGACAATCATTAAATTGGTCTTGGAAACCTAATGAATGCCAGGAATTGATAAAAATGTTTTTGTCTTGGACTTTCAAAAGCATGATACTCGAAACTATTCTATATAATAGAATAAGAGAATAAGAGAGTGGGAAGGGACCTTGGAGGTCTTCTAGTCCAACCCCCTTCTTAGACAGGAAACCCTACATCACTTCAGACAATGGTTATCCAACATCTTCTTAAAAACTTCCAGTGTTGGAGCATTTACAGTTTCTGGAGGCAAGTTGTTCTATTGATTAATTGTTCTAACTGTCTGGAAATTTCTAAGTTGCTTCTTTCCTTGATTAGTTTCCATCCATTGCTTCTTGTCCTGCCCTCAGGTGCTTTGAATAATAGCTTGACTAGCTTGCCCCTTCTTTGGGGCAGCCCCTGAGATATAGGAATACTGCTATCAGGTCATCCCAGTACTTTTTTTCATCAAACTAGAAATACCCAGTTCCAGCAACCATTCTTTATATCAACTACTACATTGATTCTATAGGGACGTGGTGGCTCAGTGGTTAAGATGCTGAACTTGTCGATCAGAAAGATTGGCAGTTTGGCAGTTTGAATCCCTAGCGCCACATAACTGAGTGAGCTTCCGTTACTTGTCCCAGCTTCTGCCAACCTAGCAGTTCGAAAGCATGTAAAAAATGCAAGTAGAAAAATAGGGATCACTTTGGTGGGAAGGTAACAGCGTTCTGTGTGCCTTCGGAATTTAGTCATGCTGGCCACATGACCACAGAGATGTCTTTGGACAATGCTGGCTCTTCAGCTTTGTAACAAGAGAGCCGGAAATGATTAGCACGTATGTGCGAAGGGAAACTTTACCTTTTACATTGATTCTGGTGTGTCGAAACACTCAACAATTCTTTTTATGTTAGTATCCAAGCTGCATGCAAAAAAAAATAAAAAATGTTCCAGGTCTACTTATGAATTAATATCTTGAATGCCGTTTATCTGCCTAATCTATAATAGAAGTTTTATAAAACAGCACGGATTTCACCTAAGACAGTCATCTTGTTCGCTTTTTCTTTTTTTCCAAGTGATCTGCATTTTCCCAGTATTAAAATACGGAAGAAAGTTATTGAGAGTTTAATGCTGGAAATATTGAAAAACCCTTTTTATTTATATATGCAATAATTCTAGAATTGATTGCAAGGAGCTGGCAGGGAAAATATGCATCCCTAATTATACCAGGAGGGATAATGCAATCTTATCAGGCCTACACAATTCTGCTAAGAGAATTTATTCTTGGTTCCCCAGCGCAAACTTCATTCAGCTGCATGGTCAACATCCATTTTTTTTATACCCTTCTACCAGATAAAAGGTAGCCCTGCAAGTGATAGAAAACAGTAATGCGATACCCTTTGGGGAAAGAAAATTAATTCAAGCCCTTCTCGAATATAATTTGTTCCTCTCTTGACTTTAATGCCGTTAGCTGACTTGTGACAGAAAAGAAACTGCTCCATCTGCCAACTTTCACTATCTTAATGTCATTGCAAAGTTTCAAATACAGTTAGAATGGAGGAGCTTTCTGTACACAGTTGAGACCCCCTGACCAGATTATTTAAACTAGGGATGGAGCTAAATGAGCAACAAGAGAAAAATCAATACTGGTGTAAGAGGAACTGTTATGATTGTGCGTAAGGCTCTGAGATTCTAAATTCAAATTAGTTGGATTAGGAAATTGCTACCCAGCTCCCTCCCTATATCTTTGTAGAGGAAGCCATTTTTCAGAACATCTCAATAATAAATTGGAGCTGGATAAACTACAGCATTACTGTCTCCATAAAGGACCAAAATATTTTATATGGCTTCTATTTAAATTAGCATCCTCTCCATTCCTCTTTTCTTTACTCTGGCAATTACAGCTTAAAACAATAGCCTATTAGATATGTCTAACTAAGAATTATGTTTTGCAATCTTTGACTGGTTACGTGCAGGGAGGTGTTCACCATTGGTCCACTTGCGTGTGTGTGTGTTACACCGCCTGTTCATAGTTTATGCGCGTAGAAGACTGCTTGGATGATGATCAGAATAAAGACTGTAAATACAAATGCACAGAACTGAGAATGGAGAAATAAGTATGTCACAGTCAGCTTTTCATTCCAGACTTAAATAAATCCCAGGAGAATCATATAAAAGGATGGTGACTTTCCATGAAACTTCTGAGACAATCTGCTAAAGAAAAGGGGGGCGGGGGGGAAAGAATTATTGTATTGCTTTTGGATTTTACTTTAGGGAAAGCCTATAATGTATCCCTATACCACATTCATAGCTTGGTATGAATTTAGAATTTCATCTTATTAAAACTTCTTTACTCTGTGTTTTTTTTAAGCAACTCTTAATTTAAGCATTTTGTTAGATGCTGAGTTTGCTGGAGCACATTTAAATTATGGTAGCATAAATACTATTTTTTTCTTTCTTTCTTCCTACTGTAATGTAGCAAACACCTAAGTCTAGATTAACTTCTTATTTCATGTGGGAGAGATTCCAAGAAAGCAAAATGAGCCTTTTCCTGACCAGTATTTGTTAGATGTATTACAGTTTCTGCCAAAGTTTCTTGAAAAGAAGGAACAAAGTAGATTTATGCAAAACTTTTGAAATTTCTCAGGAGGGATCTTAAGTTGGCCAAATTCTAACCCATTCAGACCAGACTATTTTTCAAATATGGGCATCTTTCTTCAAGCAAATTATCCCTCAAAATCTGATGAAAGAAATAGGGCTGACCACCACATTTATAATATCCAGAGATTTGCAAATTGAATATCAAGAATAACAAGAAAGAAACTGGGTTTTCTCTAAGCATCATCACTAACCATAGGATCCAGATTTGATTTCACTTGGTGATAGAGTTAGATTATCATCTATCAAGGGATAATTGTCAATTTATAAAGTTATTATCCAATAAGGAGTAATGGAATAATAGAGTTGGAAAGGACCTTGGAGGACTTCTAGTCCAACCCTCTGCACATGCCAAAGCTCTTATGCCATTCCAGAAAAGTGGCTGTCAGTCTGAACATTTTTTAAAAAAAAAATAAAGTTTTATTTGGGTTTTCATACATACAAAATACAAGTAAAACATCTTTTTTGAAAATAGCATGGTCCCAGGTTGAACTTCTTTATACAGATACAAAACTCAATTTCATGCTCCTTTTTGTATTCTATTCCTTATCTTATACTATTTTACATTTTCCCCTCTTTTGATTTTCTCGATTTTGACTTGATTATCTCATCTCAATTCAAATCATTATATTTATACTTTTGTCTGTTCTGTTTCAATTTCATATTATCTTTTCTCATTAAATAAATTTTCTCCTGTAGTTACTAATTGGAGTATGACACTTTTATATCTTTTCATTACATCCATTCAATTCTTATTTAAACTTCAATATATACCTTAAGGTTATGATCTTCACTATAATACATAATACATAACTTCCAATCGAATTCTCCTTGGTACATTCTTATAATACACACTATATTCTTTAAAAAAAAAAAAAAAGATTGTAAATATATGTAATTATAAACTCTCATTCCATTCCAGTTCAGTTCTATCATTAATATCATTAAAATCTTAACATCTTTAACACTTCTTTTCAATTAAATATCATACTTCCTTAAAAGCACGTATAATCTCCATAATTAATTTTCCCTTATTTCTCTTCATGTATGTTTTATAAATCATTAAATATACCTTTTATTACATTTATTTATTGACAAGCATTCCACTGAATTACAATAGCTTTTTTATCAGACATTTTAATCATACATTGTTTCATATTTTCTAAAATTATTTCTGTTTCTAATATAACCATACTATCTTATGTACCTTTGCAGAATCCCCTTTTCCATTAAATTTTCACCCATTATCTCCAAATAGGCCCTGTTTCTCTGTATTTTGTTTCTGTCCTTTATGACTTCTTTTCCTTTCTTTCTTCCCTCTCATCTTCTCCCTCCCCTTTTTACCCCCGTGTCTCTCTATTTCCAATTCTCTCTTCTGCATTTCTCTCTTCTGTTGCTTTCTGATTTTATACTTATTTTTCACTCTATTTTTTTGGAGTTGTTTTTCCCAATCTTAAACTTTCCATTCTCTTTCCCCCCTTTCCTCCCCCCCCCCATCTAAGATTACTTGTTCATTAAAGATGGCTTCTTTTTTGTCACAATCTTCTTGTTCTGCAGGCATTTCTTGTTGTTTCTCATAATTCCAAATCTCCATTTCTAAAAACTGAAATACAAAGCCAAAAGAACCTCTCCCTTCTTGTGCATCTTCTTTGTACTTTTTAAGTTCCATTTTAAGTTCTTCTAAAAGTGGAGCCATTTTAAACAGTTTTAAACAACCACCCGATTGATTTTAGTCATTCAAAACAATAACCAAGAATCCAGAAATCATCAGGTAATTCAGATAGTCCTGAGTTATATCTTCTTATTTCTTTTTCAACTTTCTCTTCCTGGGGTTTTTGTTGCAATATTTCAGTTAGAATGTATCCTTTGGAAGTCTTATTGAGATTTTGCTATAAGTTCTTTT